>OZ018318.1:191714680-192314680 GCA_963969495.1 Ceratothoa steindachneri
GACAGGTGCCCCTACGACAACCAGGACCTTCTCCATTTCGGAGAGGGACCTGGCTGAGGCTGGTCCATCTGGCCTGGGGACTTCTGCCGGCGGAGGTGAAAAGCGGGTTCATTCCCCGCCCTCCTCTCCGAAAAAGAAAAAGAAAAAGACTAAAAAGACACAAAAGACTCGGGGCTCCTCTCCATCCGCGGGGGCTGCGGGGACGGATGGGTCTGCTGCCACTCTGGCAAGCGACTAAGCCAAGATCGGCACATCCGCCCCCTCTGCCCCCCCGGTTGCGGAGCCCCTGACAAAGAAGACTAATACCAAGAGTGCACAGGGCGGAGCCTCGATGACATCCGGGCCCCTCATTCAGAGGTTACCTGGCGTTTTCGAGCCCGCTGGCTTCAAACGCTTCCTCGTTATTCGCTCCACTGATGGCACCATGTTGTCCAAGGGCAACATGATCCATCAGAGGAGAGGATTAGCTAGTGCAATTGGTAGAGAGCCGAAGGTAACCCGTTTCTCGGACGGGAGCCTTCTGGCGAATGCGGCGAATCCCGCCGAGGCGGCCAAGATTAGTGCTCTTCGGACACTTCATGGCACCCCGGTTAGTGTGACGCGGCACTCTACCATGAACTTTGTGAAAGGAGTAGTTTATGCGAGGGAACTCGTTGACTACTCCATTGAGGACATCACCTTAGAGCTGGCCGACCATGGGGCGGTCAAGGTCGAACGTGTGATGAGAAAACAGGGAGGGGCCTCGAGACCCACCCCTACACTCTTCGTCACGTTCGACTGTGACAAGCTTCCTGAGTCGGTGCGTGCCGGTTGGTACCGCTACCGCGTGAAGGCATTCGTGCCACTGCCGCGGCGGTGCTATTACTGTCACCGCTTCGGCCATACGAATCGCTCATGTAGACGTGCAAAGTCGGGGTCACCCGAAGTCTGTGTAAATTGCTCCAAGGTCGCACACGATAAGTCCAAATCGTGTGTGGCCAAGTGTGTCAATTGCGGAGAGCCGCACCCTGCTTCTTCGAAGCAATGTGGTGCATATCTCCTTGAGAAAGAAATCCTGGCCGTTCAGGCCCAGGATCGACTCTCATTCCGCGAGGCAAAGGACTTGGTCCTGGCGCGCCCGGCTCTGCCTGGGACGTCATATGCCTCAATAGTTAGGAAGGCACCCTCTGCTCCTGGCCCATCCAGGCCAACGAGCACGGTTGTTTCCGCGCCCATTCGGAGCCCTTCTGCGGGCTCTACCCAACCCGGGCGCTCCCCTGGTAAAGCTGGCGGCAAAAAGGGCTCATACCCTGCCCCGGCTAAAACCAGGGCTCCCCCCTCCTCCCCCAGCGTGACCGTTTCCCGTAAGGCGAAACGGACACGCGCCTCCACCGAGTCGTTAGACTCACAGGAGGCAACACCCCTGAAGATGGTCGCTAGGCCATCTTCCGGGGTTCCTAAAGCTGTCCCCCGAAAGGAGGACAGCAACAAAGGAGCTTCGGCTCCTTCGCCCACGCCCCGAGGTGGAGCGAGTTGCTCGGAGACGGTGGTTCCTCGAAAAGAGGGCCCCCCGCCTCCGAAGCCGCAACGCCCGCCTAAGGTTTCGAGGCGGAGGGAGGAAAAGACTCGCATGGCGAGCCCAACCTCCCCCAATAAGTCCTCGAAGGCGACAGCGCTTTGTCCGGCCAACAGCGCTCGGGGTTCTGCCCCCGGGAAGCGTACGGCCATTCCCGTGAGGGTCTTCAATTCGAGGAGGGCCCCCGCGTCTCCTCCGAGCTAGGCCTGGAGGGCATATTCCTTCAATGGAATTGCCGTGGACTCCGGGCCAACTGGGAGGAGCTGCGGAGGCTCGTCTCGTCCTGTTCCCCGTTAGCTATTTTTTTGCAGGAGACCATGCTAGGTGCGTGCCCCCTCCCTGCCCTCCCGGGGTATAAGGGTCTTGCGACCCCACCACCGCGGGATGGCCGGGCTGGGGGATGCGCAGTTTACACCCGGCATGATGTCTCCGTTCTTCCTTTCTCTTTAGATACCTCCCTTCAGGCAGTGGCTGTGCAGCTGCACCTGGATAGGAGGTATACTATCATTTCTGCGTACATTCCACCGTCAGCTGACTTCGACGCGGGGGACTTCCGCCGCGTCGTGGCACGGTTGCCGAGGCCCTATCTCTTGCTTGGAGATCTGAACGGCAGGCATCCTCTCTGGGGAGATTACTCCATAAATCCCAGGGGACAAGTCCTTGCCGATCTGATCGAAGAGCTTGAGATGGGTGTCCTAAACGTGGATGAGTTTACGCATCACTGTCCGAGAACCGCTTCATTTTCTTGCCTTGACCTATCTTTGTGCTCTTCGGATGCACAGCCTGATTTTGATTGGGGGGGTGGTCGATGATGACCTCCATGGTAGTGATCACTTTCCCATTCAAATATCATTTTCAGGGCAACTGCCGCCTGAGAGACCACCTCGGTGGTGCTTGGCGCGGGCGCGGTGGCCTGCATTTCAGGAAATGACTGAATTCTCTATCTCAGTCGAGGAGTTTAGGTCGGTAGATGAGGCCGTTGAGTTCTTCTCCGGCAACCTCATCGCCGTGGGCCTGACTACTATTCCTAGGACGTCTGGCCGTTTTGCACGCCGACCACTCCCATGGTGGTCGGCCGAGTGTGAGACGGCCCTCAAACAGAAGCGTTATGCCTACATGCGCTATAAGCGCCGCCCGAACGATTTCACTGTCGCTGAATTTCGTCGGGCTAGGGCTAGGTTCCGGTATATTTCGAAGCACGCCCGCCGCTCTTCTTGGCGGGCATACGTGTCTTCACTTAACGGGAAGACCCCTTTAGCTGAGGTGTGGAAGCGAGTCAAAAGGATTCGGGGCAAGTTCTCGCAGGACCCCCCTCCCGTTCTCCAGGAGAATGGGACCGCAATCTCAGACCCCGCGTCCGTGGCGGAATCCTTAGCGACCGCTTTTTCCGCATTCTCTAGCCGTGATGCTGCTCCGCCAGCATTCAATGCACGTCGTGATGTCGCGGAAGGCCGCCGGCTGGACTTTACCTCCAGTGGCGGAGAACCCTTCAACGACAAGTTTACTGTGAGTGAGTTGCGTTCCGCTCTCGCTTCGTGCGCGGACACCGCCCATGGTCCGGACGATGTCCCGTACGCCATGCTTCGACACCTGGGTGAGCGAGGCATGGCCTTTCTGTTAGATCTGTTCAACAGGATCTGGGTGGAAGGTCTTCTCCCAGACTCCTGGCGAATCGCTACTGTGCTCGCCTTTCGCAAACCGGGGAGAGATCACTCTACTCCGACCGGTTTCCGCCCAATCTCTCTAACCTCTTGCGTGTGCAAGTTGATGGAGAAATTGGTAAACGTTAGATTAGCTTTTTTCCTGGACAGCGGAGGCCATCTGTCTTCCGCACAGTGCGGCTTCCGCAAGTTCCACTCCACGTCGGATGCTCTGCTCCGACTGGAAAATGCCGTCTGCGAGGCTTTCCTTCGTAGACAGCACTACGCCACGGTGTTTTTCGATCTGGAGAAGGCCTATGATACCGCATGGCGATACGGTATCATGGAGACTCTCTACACGATGGGGGCGAGGGGACGCCTCCCAATGTTTATATCTGAATTTTTGCGAGATCGTCGATTCCGCGTACGGGTGAGGGGAGCTCTCTCCGGCCCAAAGGAGCAGGAAGAGGGTGTCCCGCAGGGAAGTGTCCTCAGTGTCACACTCTTTGCCCTGAGCATCAACGGCATCACCTCGGTGCTGCCGGAAGATGTTCTCGCAACGCTCTACGTGGACGACCTTTCGATCTCTTTTGGCGCGGCCCAGATGCCAACTCTGGAGCGTGGACTCCAACAGGCATTGACTTGCGTCTCTCGCTATGCCGAAGCGCACAGGTTTCGGTTTTCTTTGGCCAAGACTAAGGTGGTGCACTTCTGCCGCCATCCACTGCTTCACCCCGACCCAGATTTGTTTCTTAATGGGGTGCGCCTGGATGTGGTTGAGTCGCACCGTTTCCTTGGTCTTGTATTCGACCGACGCCTCACCTGGGAGGCTCATTCGCAGCCTTAGGGTCTCTTGTACCCGCGCCATGGACATTCTCCGTTCCGTGACGTTCAGCGCTTGGGGCGCTGATAGGGCTACCGCCTTACTTTTTTATCGATCCTTTGTTCGCTCGAAGCTCGACTACGGATGCCCGTTTTATGCATCCGCAGCCGAGCGTTTATTGCGGAAGGTGGATTCGATCCACCACACCGGCCTTCGCCTTGCGACCGGTGCCTTCCGCACTTCCCCCATTGAGAGCCTGTTGGTCGATGCTGGGGAGATGCCACTCGCTCTGCGCCGCGTGCAGTGCATCACTCGCCTGTACGCGCGAGCCCGGCGCCTCCCTCAGTCGCCAACAGCTCTCACTGCATCCGCAGCTGATCTCGATGGTGCCTATGCCGCCGAGAGACGCCAGTCATACCCTAAGCCCTTTGGGTTTAGGGCCAGGAAACTCCTTCGAGAGCTAGATATAGCTCTCGGGCCGGTGGCGCCCCTGGTTCTGCCCAGGACGCCACCCTGGAGGGTACCACATTTGGCTATTTGTCGCCACGCCTCTGCTCCCAAAGCTTGTACTGCGCCGGGAGTATTGCGTTCGACCTTTTTGGAGCACACATCGTGTCACGCTGGAACCGTGCCAGTGTATACGGATGGCTCCAAGTCCCAAGAGGGGGTCGGCTTCCACGCCGTATCCCCTCTGTTTGAAGTCAGCGGGGCTCTACCAGGCGCTGCGTCTGTCTTCACGGCCGAGCTGGTGGCAATACACCACTCGGTACGGGAGATTACGCGACGTGCCCGGTTCGGAGACCGGATTGTGATCTATAGCGACTCACAAAGCGCCCTGGGTGCTCTCGGGGCATTGGAATCTCCGCATCCCCTGGTTCGCGATATCCGTGACGCCACGGTTTTGGCGAGCCGGGCAGATGTCGAGATTATCTTCTGCTGGGTTCCTGGACATGTGGGAATTGCGGGGAATGAGCGCGCCGATGAGGGCGCCAAAGAGTCCGCGAGGACTCTGCGACCGGACCAGCGTTTCGCTCTTCCTCACACCGACTACATGGCAGGAATACGGGCAGCTCTTCGGACTGCTTGGCAAAGAAGATGGGAGACGGTCGAAGGGAACTTAAAGTTGCGTGCCATTGCGCCGCGACTGTTCCCATGGACCTATCCCCCAATGCCGCGGCGGCTTCAGGTTGCTTTCTGTCGTCTCCGAATCGGACACACTCGTGTGACGCATCGCTATCTGGTGGAGCGCTCGCCTGCGCCCTATTGCAACGACTGCGTCGTCCCCCAGACTGTTCGGCACATTCTTGTCGAATGTCCCAGTCTGGGTGATCTTCGCGCACGACACCTGTCCCGGTACCGGGATGGGCGGGGTCGCTACCGCCTGTCCCTTGTACTCGGGACGAGTGCGTGCACTTTGTCTGGTGGACTTGCTAACTTTTTGGGGGAGGCCGGCCTTCTCCCTTTTTTTTAACCAGGCTTAATTTTTGTTGTTGTTGTTTTTGTTGTTTTTGTTATTGTTTTGTTATTGTTATTTCTTTTTTGTTGTTCCATGTTCCATTTTTTGAAGTAGCCTAGAACTAGGCTGTTTGTTTACGGCGACTTATGCCTAAGTCGGCAGTCGCCAGATAGCCCCTTAAATAAAAAAAAAAATAAAAAAATCGTCAGTTCCTAATTTAAATCTATCTGAGGGTCAATTTTCTTTTAATCCTGTAATACGAAAGCAAATAAACAAAATAGTAAAATGTCGGCCCTTCAATATGTTTAGGCCTAACCCCCCCTCCTGATTACCCACAAGTAGGGGATTGGGGGAAAAAAGAGGGGATCTTTCATGACCTTACCCTGTGTTATGTTTGTAAGCACTTTTCTTATATTTTCTATCCAGTGTCAGTTGAAAAAGGGTGTGGGATACACCGAAACTGTTCTGAATTAAATTGTCTTCGGAGAATGTGGTTAATTCCTCATTTATATATATATATATATATATATATATATATATATATATATATATATATATATATATATATATATATGTACACATATATATACACATATATATATATATACACATATACACACACACACACACACACTTACTTATATGCAAAAATAATCACCATCAACCCCGAAATCCAGATCGCCCTTACTGAGGGAACGCCCTTACTGAGGGAACCCCTTTCGTTCAAACAGCATTCCATGCACATCTTCTCTTTCATACTCAGTCAATCATTCATAATATTCCACCATCCTTTCCACTTTATACGTCCATTCACACGTCTTTTCATTCGCAACATTTACCCTGATGACATCCGTGCTATCATCCATACCTACTTCATTGACAGTGGAGAGGTGACCTAGTACATCTCCGACTTGGATCCTCCTCACCTGCCCTTTCACACTGTGGTCCGCCTGCACACATACAAAAGTATCATTGATTCCTTATCAAGCCACCAAACACAGAAGCAACACGCATCCTTTCCATCCAATATCACATTTCTCTCACCCAAAATCAAACTCATCCTTATTCCAACTTACTCTAATAGACACCCCTTCACCTGCCTTACACTCTCCATAGCAGTCCCCTCAATACCGCTAAACATACCCTTCAAATACCATTTTCCCCTACATACAATTTCTACACCCCATTTTTACCAATCTTTCTCAATCTGATTGCTCGCAGGGTGCACAACCATACGGTTCACTTTCATAAAATCATACCCTAAAATCACACCATACTCACTACTCACCTTATCAATCACAGAAAATTCACACTCATTCATCAACATACCATGCATTCGAACAGCTGACCATATAATTCCAATCACAGGCACTCTCATACTACCAATCCCTACCAAACTACCTTTACACTCAACTTGTCATACACATCCTTATATACCAAGTTCGTCTTGCATCCAGAATCTATCAAAGCCAAACACTCAATCCCATTCAATTCAACCTTCACACTCAGACACTCATACTACCTACTAGACAGCACTTTCATACTAGACGGACTTACACCAACACATTACTCGCACTCATGCACCCAGAGGATACCACCAGGTACCCTCTTACAATTCAGTTTCCTGCTTCATATTTTCCATTCACACCTTGCGCTCTCAGTCTAATCCAGCACTTTCACTTGAATGTGCTTCCATCGGTCAATATCTACATACATTCCTCTGGTCACGACACATCCTCGCATAATGACCAGCCTTTCCGCAATTACCACATGCAAATCTTCCACTCCCCCCAGCATTTGCCCCACCATTCAACTTCGGACAATCTTTCTTCAAATGGCCTCTTTCTTTACATTCGAAGCACTCTTTCACACTTTCTTGACAATCCTTTATCATATGCCCCTTCTTGCCACACCCAAAACATGCACCAGACGTCCACCTACATTCTGCCAACATATGACCTTTCCTTCCACACCTACGACATTCCACGATCTTTCTCACACCATTCGGTCTCTTATTTGCTGGGACATAGCTCAGTTGTTTCCTCACATAACTATTCACGCGCTTACCACGCATCTGTCCATTTTCCTTTGCCCATCCAGACTGCCGACCCAAGAAGCTCGACGTCACCCCAGCCGCGCAGCCCTCAGGGCATTCCGATAGCTGACAAACTGCTGTAGTGGAGGAAAGCTCGTGGGCTACTTACTCCCAACATTTACATTGTACCATCTATCCTCGTCTAAATCACTTTCTTAATCAAATCGCCAGTCTTCCGACAGTTCCAACACATCCTCCCACACCACCGTTTACCTGTCAGTCTCAAACTCTCCTTTCTTTTCCCATTCAGCCATTCACTTACCTTTCGCGGGACTGTATCACGGAACTTTCTCAGCAATTGTTTACATTCATTCACATTATCATCACCATACCTCTTTCTCGCCATACTCTCAAGCCTATGTGCATACATGTTCACACTTCCCCATTCGAGCCTTCTCAAATTCATTCACCCTTTTTATACTTCACACACTCTTTCATTTGTTTCACGTGCTCAATCACTCTCTCCTTCACCACCTCATACCTCGGTTCCCCGAACTTCGTGATCACGCGGAAAAACTAATATTTGTCCATCCAAACACTCCCCTAAAACATTCATCCAGTATCCCTTATTCTCCTGGTGCTTGAGCTTGCAATACCGCTCAAATTCCCCAAAGAATTCTTCCACACTCTTCCCACCATGCAACCTAAACTTATCCACCTTTGCCACTTCTCTTATCAAAATACCCTTCCTTCCCCACATTCACTTCACACTCACTTGATATGCCACCACTTTAACTCATACCAATCATACCATCACTCTCTCCATCCTAGTACAATGAGTCGCCACTCTTCCCTCTCACCTTCCGATCCTTCCCCTTTGACCCAGTCTTCTTCTTTTGCGTTCCACTTTCTTCCTTTTTACGTCCTTCCTATCACTCACAATCATCCTATCCTCTCTAGACTCGCAAACACTTCCACTCATTCCATTCGTCTTATCCCCTTCAGTTGGAGCAGTGGTCAAGGTCTAGGGTCATGGAGCCGGTCGTGACCCCTTCATCATGTCATACAGGTCCTTCATTCGTTACTCGACCTGCTTCTGTCTCGTCCATTTCTTTCCTTATCCTGCCTGACTTCTCATCCATACTCATCATATCACTTTAATCCCTCAATCACGCTCCTCAACATCATACATTCCTCATCTTTCTGCCTCAACTCCAGCTTCAGTCTCACAACCTCATCATGGAGACCCTGTTCCACAGAAGCAAACACCTCCCGGATTAATAAAAATGATAGAAAAGGGGGAAAACAACCAAACTACTTGTCCCTCTAATAATTGTAGCGGGTTGAAAATCTATCCTCTAACCCCAATCGATCCCACCCGCTTCCTACACTAATTCGGACGTGAGAAATCGAGGGAGAAATGAAACGATTGTATGTACAGTCCTTTATTTACAAGAAAAAATATGGGGTAAATATTTATAAGAGATCTCGTTACTTATTTATAGATAGACAACAAATATGGATAGATATACGTACAAAAAAAAACCGACAATCCTATCACCAACCAATAATTTATATACAAACTGGAGATAATAAATCAAGGATACTAAAGAGGCCTAATAAACACACTGGATACAAAATTCAACAACAATACAAAATCGTGCAAGGAGGCCTAACAACCACACTTGCACTTAAAAAACAATACAAGAAAAGGCCTCTCGTAGTACCTCAGGGGAAAAGTCCTGCCAGCTGCCACTCTAGTGTTCACAAAAAGGGTTGGCGCCTCCGAGCTCGATACAATAATTATTATTGCGATCCGATCGCGTATTGAGGCTTTATAAAAAAAGCAACCTCCAACCAATCATTAACCAGTCAAGTGTGATGGCAATTTCAATTATATTACTTCCTAATCTTATATTGTCAGTCACACTTTACAAACGGAAGTAATATTTATCTATTGAATTTTAATAGAATGGTGGCGCAAAATACAACTACGTAATAGCTGAGGAAGAGAGAAAAAACATTTTAGACATTTCATAAAATCACTAATAAATAATATATATATATATATATATATATATATATATATATATATATATATATATATATATATATATATATATAAGAGAAAAAAAAACATTCCCATTCTTACAGAGAGAGGGAGAGAATGGCCCTTCACACACTTACATTGGCACAGTTCTGGTCACTGGCAGTTTCAACCTCGATGAATGTCAGAACTGTTGACATCAACAGATTCAAGTTCTTGAGATGCCATGATGACTTATAAAATTCCAAATCACACTAGTGTCTGGATTGAAAATCTAAAAATAATAGAAAATTCAAAATCTCACAAGTCTCTCTGAAAGATTAAGTGATAGGTTTTATAATGGTTTTCCGTTTTAGTTATTTATAAGAACTTAAATTAACTACATATGTAAATATTTTCCCCCTTTCAAAATATCACGTGGCTAAAATATAGTTATAGATAGATAGAAGAAGAAGATATATTTAATATAAATTTTGATACTTATATTTATTTCTGAACTTCACCATTTTGTTTTTTGATATTATTAAACAATTATTAGAAATAACTTTGATAAAAAACATAAGTCATAACCAAACTAAGATGAAATTATTATTCAAATACTAAAAAAAATCCCCTTAAATTATAGTTAGTGATGATTAAGCTATATCATCAACTAAAGTCTAAAATCTTAAAAAATATAAATATTTAAAAATATTATATAACATGTGGCTAATTTGTAATTATTGATTAACAAACCGGCTCTTACAATATAGAAAATATAATTTGGCTTTGCAAATACTAGAATATCAAATGAAGGTATAATAATGAAACTTGACTTATTTATTTTCTTTCAATTAACACTAATGGTGTCGCTATAATAACAGATACTCACGTTGTAACCGTAATAGCTCTGAGTGAATTGAAGCCTATTTTTACCGGCACTTCCTTCTATTTATAGCGCTGCGTTGTGTTCTATGGGGCAATACCTTTTTTTATATAGCGCTGCGTTGCGTAATATGGTGCAATATCTTATTTGTTTATTAAAGAAGCTTAATATGATCTATTAATAGAGAATAATTGCTTAAATATCGAATACATAAAATATCATTTTGAACTCACAATTCGAAGTTTGATTAAAAGTTATTTATAATAATAATAATAGCGTTATATCGGGGTTAAAAGAATGACGCATACATTATTAAATATGCTAAGACTCTGCGTCTGTATTTAAAATCTGAAAATAATAGAAACTTTTAAACGTTTACCGGTTTTTATGAATTTGGGGGGTTAGCGGACTTGAGTTAACGGGAGTTAATTACGGGGGGCGGTCAATAAGTTTTGCAATTCGTTACTCGTTCCACTGATGGCAGCATGTTGGCTAAGGGCAACATGATCCATCAGAGGAGAGTTTAGTTAGCGTGATTGTTAGAGATCCGAAGGCGACCATTTCTCTGACGGGAGCCTTTTGGCGAATGCGTCAAAACCCTCCCTTGGAGCGGGGGGCATGATTAGTGCCCTTCGGACACTTGATGCCACGCCATTGAGTGTGACGCCGCACTCTACCATGAACTAAGTGAAAGGACTAGTTTATGCGAGGGAACTCTTGGACTACTCCATAGATGACATCACCTTAGAGGTCCGACCATGGAGCGGTCAAGGTCGAACGTGTGATGAGAAAACAGTGATGGGCCTCGAGACCTACCCCTACACTCTTCGTACGTTCGACAGTGCAAGCTCCCTGAGTCGGTGAGTGCCGGTTGGTATCGCTACCGCTTGAAGGCATTAGTGCTACTAGCGCGAAGGTGCTGCTACTACTACCATCGCTTCAGCCATACGTTACCCGAAGTACTCGTAGTCCGATTACGATTCCCAAAGTTAACTTAAAAGTTAAATCGTTAACGAAAATGTTAACCTCGTGTTACATTTTACCCAATACTTGGCGTTTATTCCTGACGCACCGGCACATCTATACAACCAATTTCCATGATCCGGAAAATGATGATGACATTGTCGTCAGTGTACTTCAACTCCTTGTGTCCATTTTTTCTCACGTTAACTTTTGAATCGTTTCACCTCCACTCAGCTTTTTAACCTTCGAAAGAAGAGGCCTTTGAATAGATGACAACAGAGTTTAATCGCTATTAATTTTCCAAAAGTTCCATATATGGTAAAGTTGTTTTTTGTTGCCATTGATTTAGAAAGTGTTGCAGAGGTCGCAGAAGTAGTGAATAAAAAGGTATTCAAATACAGTTTTTGCAATCCTCAAAATAGAATGCAGTGTGCGTCTTCTCGGATTTCATCAATCAATGCTTTGTTCTACCCTCGCATCCTACTCCTAGTACAAGAGTCCCTTGTATGAACGAGCCAGAAAAGAATAACAAAGTTTGGGATTGTTGAAGCCACTTGGCTCGGTCTAAAATAGACCAAGAAATAAAGCCACCCTCCGCCCACCCTTACTCTGGGATGGACAAACGAGGCAAGATGGGTAACGGAATATCATTGCCCCATAAAAGGTTTTATAGTAAGATCAATAAATGGCTTTGAAAAAAATTCTGAACTAGGAACGTTAAATTCCTCATTTTAAACATATAATAGCAAAATTAGGTTCTCTTAAATTTTCCAGTAGGATCAATGTGAAAGAACTCAAACACGGATTTTAAATATTTTACAATTTTTTTTGTGTTTATATAGATAGACAGTGAATATAAATGTATAATAAATGTCTATCACCATATATATATATATACATATATATATATATATATATATATATATATATATATATATATATATATATATATATATATATATATATATTGATAGACATATTTATATTTATTATCTCATGATTCCAATGATATAAGATGTTGCTGGTTATAATTATATAACAAAACATTAATGTGCCCATATGGGCAAAGAACCTATCACCAAAAGCCCGGATAGTACTACTACCCATGTAAGTGCCGCCGCTACACCCGCAACATTTGAATAAGTATACGTCATGACCTCTTTCCTCAATACTGATCGGATTTTTTTGACCTAAGAAACTTCCAAAATCGCTTCTATTAAAAAAAAAAAAATCATTCAAGGATTCAATTGTGGAGAATAAATTTCCAAAAGGAAAGCCATGCTTCTTAAACTTTCACTTAGAGAGCCCATTCAAGATCAGTAAGTACTTAGTCATTTCGGGGACATTTATGGGAGAACTACGAGGATCACTGTGCTTATTTAAAACGACGCAAGGAGGTAACCTGTACAGTCTATTATAGTTGGTACCTAGAGGATCCGCACGTCGTCCCTGCCTGAGTGCAAACTCTGATGGGGCCGTGTGAAGTTGTTTTGCTTCCTCACCGTTCCCTATCAGAATTCTTCATGCCGTGTCAGAAGAGGCTTTACTGCCTTGTTGACTGCCAAACTAACTAAATGCGTCTTGTCTACCACAATAGATCTTAAGGGTTTGGTCGTCCTATTAGGGAAATCCGCCCTGTTGCCCTGCCTCTCTGGATGCTGGGTTAGGACCTGTGGCATTTGGAGATCAACCGGTCCACTTGGCGATTTCTGGTCAGTGTGTTTAGCTGCACATGTTGCGAACACCAACGTTAACGCACTCGGTGGACCACTGAAAAATCTGAAAACCCCAGCTGGTAAGGAGGGAGTGGCTGAGCGCGGGATATAGCAAACAACTCTCTTCTTTTATTGGTCACATGCTTTGGTATTTTCAATTCTTGTTAAGTCTTCACAAATTCTGACAATATTTTGGACTACTACCTATTTCCAAATCCTCGCCATACCTTGGTGTTGGGGCGGACGAGGTATTTCATAACAGCACCACTGACCACTAGATTGGCTCCCCTCATTACATTTGACTGCGGCTTTCTTCTTTGTCATCTTCGGAGACGCCCCGGGACAGATATCCCTCTGACGGAGGGCCCCACCCCCCTCGTACTTTATCAGGGGCCCCTCCAGGAATCATTAGCGGAAAGGACGTTTCTCCCTCTCCATTAGTGACAGGTTCAAGAGTTTTCCCCTTAGCCCCTTTTATAGAGTTTCCTCCGGGCGCTTTCCCCTTTGCCTTCTCAGGAGTCTAGCAAGGACATGGCACAAGACAGCATGAGCCACCTTGATTCACGGAACCCCTCACGTTGCTCAAACGAACAACCATAACTCCCTTATAGGGCTAAGAGGCGGCCTCATCCCCTGGGTCTTATCGCGACACCTCTGTATTCAGGACGAGGTCGTGCACATTGACTGGTGAACTTATAGACTTTTGGGGGGTGGGGCGGCCTTCTCCCCTTTATTTAACTAGGTTTTGTTATTTTCTTTGTAGGTCGCACGTTCCTGCGCCGTGGGGGAGGCGGACCTCCCTCCGACGCCGGAGCTTGGTTCCTCCTTGTTGCCATTTTCCCTCTTTTATTGTTGTTTTTTTTTTGCATATTCTTATTTTAAAGTAGCCTAGTGCTAGGCTGCCGTGAGTGCAGCGACTTGTGCCCAAGTGGGTAGTTGCCAGATAGGCTCGTTAAATTTAAAAAAAAAAAATGTTGCGACACCTCGTTGAGCCGAGGTTTGGCACTTTGATCGGAGCAAACATGTTGACCCAACTGATTTGCCATAGGCCCTATGAGTCCCCGGTCGAGATACCCGACACCTTTTTGGGAGAGGGGCACTTTAAGCTCCCTCCTGAGATGCCATCGACACAGGTGGTAGCGTCTTCATTGGGGGCTAATCTTCACTATGTGCCAGACACCGAACCTGAGTGTGCCCTTGCGCAAGGTCCTCATCAGTCGGCACCGGACCCCCAGAAATAACAAGGAGAGTCCTCGAAAAATGATTTGGCTGAGCCTGGTCCGTCCAGCCTTTGGTCCCCTTCCGGAGATTGAGAGAAGCGGGTTCATTCCCCCTTTCCTCTCGAAAAAAAGGTAAGAAAAAATCAGAGAGGAGTAGGGGTTCCCCTCCCTCTAGGGAGGGATGGGTCCGTTTCTGTTTTAGCAAGCGACCAGACTAAGACCAAATTTGCAAGCGTGGATTACGTGGGGGTCCCTCATTGAGACACTCCCTGGCGTTTTTTAACCCGCTTGGTTCAAACGCTGTATATTTATTCGTTCAACTGATGGTAACATCCTGACCAAGGATGGTGACCCCAGGTATCACTCCCCTGGTAGAGCTGGCGTCACAAAGAAGTCTGTCAGTCTCGGCTAAAACCCTCCAAATAGGGATCTCCGCCAAAAGGTTTCGGCGGGGAGGGAGGGAGGGAAGTACATATCGCGAGCCTAACCTTTCCCGATAAGTCTTCGAAGGCGACATTAAATTCAGCGCCTTGTACGGCCAACAACCCAGATGTTCTGTCACCGTGAGCGTACGGTCATTTATGTGTGATGCGTCATCTCAGAGCTAGGCTTAAAGAGCATATTCCTTCAATGGAATTTCCGTGGGCTCCGTGCCAATTGGGAGGAGCTGCGGAGACTTTTCCTCCCGTTCTCCGTTAACTATCTTATCCGAAGTATAAAGATTTTGTCACCCAACCAACACGGTATGGGGTTCAGGCAGGAGGATGCGCGATCTTCTTTTCATTATAAATACTTTCCTATAGGCATTGCCAGTACAGCTACACCTAGATAAGAGTTGTACTGTTATTTCTGCCTACATTTCACCGTCAGCTGATTTCGAAGCGGGAGAATTTCGTACTATTGCCGAGGCACATTCTAATCCTCGGTGCTCTCGACTTCCTCCACGATCATTCTCAGAGGTCAGCTCCTTGCCGATCTGATCGACGATATGGAAGTAGATGTCCAATGCGGATGGGTTTAGGCATCTTTGCCCGAGAACCACTTATGTTTCCTGTTTTGATCTGCCCCTGTGCTCTCCTAATTTTGAGTGGATCGATTCGATGACCTTCATGGTATTAATAATTTTCCTATTCAAACATTTTCTTGGCCGCTGCCACCTAAGAAAATCCCTATGTGGTGCTTGGAATTAAGTTCGATGGTCCACATTTCAGGAAAAGATTTCTCTGTGATTTCTCTGTCTCATTCGAGGAGTTTGGGTGGGTAAATGAGGCAGTTGAGTTCTTCTCCGGCAACCTCATCGCCGTGGCCCTAACTTCTATTCCTAGACTGTCTGGCGGATTTGCACGCCGACCGCTCCCTAGGTGGTCAGCCGATTGTGAAGCAGCCCTCAAACAAACGCGTTATGCCTACATGCGCTATAACCGCCGCCCGAACGATTTCACTGTTGGTGAATTTCGTTGAGCTATGGCTTGGTTCCGGAATGTTTCGAAGCCCGCCTGCCGATCTTGGCGGGCAGACGTGTTTAAACTTAACGGGAAAACTCCCCTAGCAAAAGTGTGTAATGGAGTTAAATGGATTCAGGACCCCCCTCACTTTCTCCAGGAGAATGAGACCGCAATCTCGGACCCCGCGTCTGTGGCGGAATCCTCTGCGACCGCTTTCTCCGCATTCTCTAGCTAGGATGCTCCGCCAGTATTCACTGCGCGTCGTGATGGCGCAGAAGGCCGCCGACTGGATTTTACCTCTAGATGAGGAGACCCGTTCAACGACAGGTTTACTCTGAGTGAGTTGCGTTCCGCTCTCGCTTCGTACGCGCATACCGCCCCTGGTCCGGGCGATGTCCCGTACGCCATGATTCGACACCTGGACGTGCGAGGCATGGCCTTTCTATTAGATTTGTTCAACAGGATCTAGGTAGAGGGTATCCTCCCGGATTCATAGCGAATCGCTACTGTGCTCGCTTTTTGCAAACCAGGGACAGATCACTCCAACCCGGTCGGTTTCCGTCCAATCTCTTTAACTTCCATGTCTGTGGAAGTTGATAGAGAAGTCGGTAGATGTTAGCTTAGCTTTTTTTTCTGGGCAGCGAAGGCCATCTGTCTTCTGCACATTGTGGCTTCCGCAAGTTCCACTCCACGTCGGATGCTCTGCTCTGACTGGAAAATGCCGTCTGCGAGGCCTTCCTTCGTAGACAGCACTACGCCACGGTGTTTTTCGATCTGGAAAAGGCCTATGATACCGCATGGCGATACGGTATCATGGTGATTCTCCGCACGATGGGGGCGAGGGGATGCCTCCCAATCTCGGGCCGGTGGCGCCCCTGGTTCTTCCCAGGACGCCACCTTGGAGGATACTACCTTTGTACATTTGTCGCCACGCTTCTGCTCACAAATCTCCTACAGCGCCGGGAGTATTGCGTTCGGCATTTTCGGAGCACACTTCGTATCACGCTAGAACCGTGACCATGTATACGGATAGCTCCAAGTCCGAAGATGGGGACGATTTCTACGCTGTATCCCCTCTGTTTGAATTCAACGATGCGCTGCGTCTGTCTTCATGGCCGAGCTGGTTTCAATACACCGCTCGGTACGTTAGATTACGCGACGTGCCGGGTTCCGAGACCGGATTGATTTATAGCTACTCACAAAGCGCCATGAGTGCTCTAAGGGCATTAGAATCTCCGTATCCCCTGGTTCGCAAAATCCGTGACGCCACGGTTTTGGCGAGCGTGGCGGATGTCGGGATTATCTTCTGCTGGGTTCTTGGACATGTAGGAATTGCGGTGGATGATCGCGCCAAAGAGTCCGCGAGGACTGGGTTACTATACCAACGTTTCGCCCTTCCTTTCACCGATTGCATTGCAGGAATACCATCATCTCTCCGTCTGCTTGGCAAAGAAGGTGTAAGACCTTCGAGGGGAACCTAAAGTTTAGGGCCATTGCGCCGCGACTGTTTCCATGGACCTACCCCCCAATGCGGCGAAGGCTTCAGGTTGCTTTCTGTCGTCTCCGAATTGAACACACTCGCGGGACGCACTGCCATTTGATGGAGCGCTCGCCTACGCCCTACTGTAAAGACTGCGTTGGCTCCCAGACTGCTCGGCACATTCTTGTTGAATGTCCCAGTCTGAGCGATCGTTACCTGTCCCGGTACCGTGACGAGTGGGGTCGTTACCGCTTTTGCCTTGTACTCGGGTCGGGTTCGTGCGCATTGACTTATAGACTCTATTATTTTTTGGAGGAGGCCCGGTTTTTTCCCTTTATTTGACTTTTTTTGTGCTTTTTGTAGCTCGCATGTTCCTTCGCCGAGGGGAGGTGGGCCTACCCTCGACGCCGGAGCATGCTTCCTTGTCCTCATGCTTTTTCTTATTTTTTTATTGTTTTTTGTTAGTTACATATTATTTGTTTTGTTATTTATTTTCTAATATAGCCTAGTATTAGGCCAAGTAGGCAGTCGCCAAATGAGCTCTTAAAAATTTTAAATTTTAAAAAAACCCGGTGAGTGTGACGCCACATTACCATAAACTTTTTGAAAGTAGTAGTTTATGCGAGGGAACTCCTGGACTACTCCATAAAAGACATCATCTTAGAGCTGGCGGACCAAGGAGCGGCCTAGGTCGAATGCATGATGTGAAAACAGGGACGGGCCTCAATACCCAGCCATACACTTTTGGTCACGTTCGACTGTGACAGACTCCCTGAGTCCGTGCGTGCAGGTTGGTTTCGCTACCGCGTGAAGGCATTCCTGCCACTGCCGCCGAGGTGCTACTACTGCCACCGCTTCGGCCACATGAATCGCTCCCGTAGACGCGCAAAGTCGGGGTTACCCGAAGTGTGTGTAAATTGCTTCAAGGCCGCACATGACGAGGCCAAGGTGTCAATTGCGTAGCGCCGCATCCCGCTTCTTCGAATCAATGTGGTGCGTATCTCCTTCGGAAGGAATTCCTGCCGTTCATGCCCAGAATCGTCTCTCATTTCGCGAGGCTAAAGACTTGGTTCTTGCGCGCCCAACACTGCTTGGGGCGTCTTATGAATCAATGTTAAGAAAGACACCCTCTGCCCTTGGCCCCTCCAGGCCTCCGAGCACGGGCGTTTTTGCGTCTATTCGGAACCCTGCGGGTTCTACCCATCCTGGGTGCTCCTCTGGTACAGCTGAGGGCACAAAGGGTTCGCACCAGGCGTCCCTGCGACCCCCAGCCTCCCCCAGTGTGACCATTTCCCGTAAGGCGAAATGGCCGCGCGCCTCTACCGAGTCATTTAGACTCACAGGAGGCAACAGCCCTGAAGTTGGTCGTGAGGCCATCTTCCGGGACATCTTCTCTTTGACACCCTTTTTACCTTGCTTCCTCACTTTCCATACAACCTCTCATAACAACTTTCTCTGGTCGGCCTCTAATTTCACAGGGTATACGCCGACCAGCTTCCTCTCACTGGGGAACGCAATTTTCGTTGTTAGTTCTGACACTTGTTTTGACTTTTGGCCTCAATCCCAAAATGAGATCATTTTTTTCTCTATCACATAAACCTTTTTTAGCCACAGGATATTCTCGCTTTGTTAAAAAAAAAGAATGCCGTATCTAACATTTGTCCTTATTTCATAGGATGTTTTAACAATTTGTATACACTTGAAAAACATTAAAGCGTTGCTTGACTATAATGTTTGTGCAATTTTATTTTGTTCATACAAAAGCTATTGTTCCTCTAAGTCGAATTGTGTGCAAATAGTTAAGACAAAATTTATGCATACAATATGTAGACATTTTCGCGTTTTACTCTGCAGTAGTCAGCCAACATCCCATCTACCATAATACCGTTCCTAAGTGACGTTCAAATCTTGGTGGAATCGTTCGCCTTACTCATCGCGTGCTTCAGGGTTTTCCGGGAAGTTAGCGAGATGGCTATTAAGAAAATCTAACTTGATTCTCATGTTGCAACCGAGCGTTTTGTAGCTCTCCAATAATTTCTCGAGAATTTCGCCGTAATTCTATGCTCGTGTATTTCCAAGAAAGTTCTTGACACCTTATTTGGATGATAACTAAGTTGGCGAATCTGTGGACCATCATATATATATATATATATATATATATATATATATATATATATATATATATATATATATATATATATATATATATATATATATATATATATATATATAATGTGTGTGCGCGCGCGCGTATATCAACAATAGACACGGATCAATATTGCTTAATGACAATTCCTGGCACCAACCACACCTCGAATGGTATTTTGCAGAAATTAAATATACAAGTTTTCCAGTATCCTTCATATTCTCACGACATTTTCCCTACTTATTAACACATTTTCAAACACTTTGAACTCCATATTAACAATAATAGGAGAAGATATAATTCGATGGTCTTTTTTTTTTGTTTTTTTTACCTAATTTGTGTCCAATAGACCTAAAGCAGTTTATAGAAATGGGATATCAAATGGGTCATATTTTTATTTACCTTAACTTAAACACTTTATTTTTGGAATTTCTCCTAAACTTTGTTGCATTAATAAATACAAATTTGCTAAAGAGTTGAAAGAAATATTTGTCAGCCCCATGTGCGGTCGGGTGCCCGGTCACACGAGCTGGGAGGAATGGGGTATCGTTTGCCCTCTCTCGCTGATCGAAATAAAGCCCAAGGGATGTGGGCGAAGAGTTCTCATGCCTTTTGAAATCCCTCTCACCTTCACTCAAAGCCCTCGGATCTCCGTTGGTACGGACCTAGTAAAGCCTGAGGGGGCGGGGCAAAGATGGAACGCTAATATAATGATTTGTGCCAAAGAACATCGACCCCGGTGGAGTTTGGCCGAGTCGTTGTACTGCAGATCTGCGACTAGTGTGCACCACCATGTTTGTCAGATTATTCAAAAGGGGCGTTTGTAACCCCCCCCCCCCCCCCGGCAAATACTCGTCGTCCTCGCTCATTGTGAGGCATCGAATCTGTCAACGCCCGTCCTCTGTGACTGAGGCGCACGACACGGCGATCCAAAGTTATGCAGAGAGCGCCACCGCAAGCATCTAGAGAGAATGAGAGGCTACTTTGAGACTGATCAACTCGGCTCAAGTTCCGAACTCTTTTTTATGAATTTTGTCCTGAAGGCTTAAATATATACTATCAGCCCCGGCTATGGAGTCTGGGTTTTGTTTTTTTTTGTTTATTTTTTATTATATATATTTTTTATTATTATTTTCCGTATGGAGCTCATTCGAAGGCTTATCTACCTCCATTAAAACGGAAAGTTCAGGATAGATGTCTTTTTCCGAACCGTAGACCTCCTCCTGCCTTTACTACTTTCTCCTCCCTTCAAAAATCCCCTTCAGAGAGCCCCTGTGTTTTGTTTTTTTGTTGTTTTTTAATACTCTTTAACTTCACCGCTCTCTTTGGGATCATTTTTCAAATTATTTTCTAGCTATGAATCACCCTGTTGGTTCCCTCTTTTTTTATAAATGTATGGTAGGTGGTGATTGTTGTATGCAAATGTTGAAAGCCAAATCTCATAGTGACGCTTGTGTCGAAGATCGGAATTTGAACACCTTCACTACCTCCAAGTTTTGGTCCTCATCGAAGCTCGCTACACCTGAAACATGACGCACCCTCCAGTCCATAGTGTGTATACCCTTGCAAAGGGGTGTCATGTATAACATTAGCCAGCATGTTGGAACTGGCATAGAAGTTGACGTACCTTCTTCGCCCTAATCCCCGCAGGGGATATACGAGTATTTGACGCATTTTGCCTTCCTCTATTTTCACAGTTCTTTCTTTACATTTTTCTGCGGCAGATGCCCTCGTTGGGTTTCGCTTTATATTAAATTGAAAGCAAATTATTATCGTTGACTATACGACCTTGTCTGCTGTGCTCAAGGGTGAAAGCCAGTTTCTCATCCTTTGCGACCAGTTTTGTGTGCCATAAAGTAACGTCAGGAAATGTATTATCTAACAACGTTCGCGACTCTAAATTCTGCGTGGGTTTGTAATACGTGCAAACTGCACTTAATTAACCATCGTAAAGATATTGTAGTTTCTCTGAACCCCTCTCTGTTTAGATGGCTGGAAAAGAGGATAAGAATAGAAGGGTCTAGTAATTGCGCAGGCGCCAACTTGCTTCTGCCGACCAGTCATTCGAATGGCTGAGTTGCTCGGCTTTGCAGTTGGCGCTTAGTCTCACTTCGGACTATTCCACGTTTTCTCAGTTTACTTGTATTCCCCATGGTGTACAATACTGCATAGGAAGAGCTGATCATTATTCGCGTGTGTTATACGGTTATGATTGTGTCACCCCTTAATTAAAGAATTTGTTGGGGCTGGGGTTTTTTTTTGTTTTCCGGCACATTCGTGCTTATTGACTTTTCCTGACGAGGTACTTGTACCACGTCGCCACCAGTATGTGCAAGATTCAAGGAAGGACTGTGTGTACATGCGGGTAAGAATTTACCTATTTTGCCCGTATCCTCTTGTATGTACGACGTTTGTTTTCATGCCGAAACAATCGCATTTTTGTGTTTTGGATTATAGCTAATTATATAAATTAGATTTCTATATGGAAAGCAGGTGGGGGGGGGTGTTGCTAATTTGCTAGTTAAATGATGTATCTGCCTAGTTTTATTCGAGAATCGCTTCCCCTTCACTAAATTGATTGCTCAAGAGTATTTTGAAGTGGTAGCATCCACTTGGGGTTTTGTCCCGACGATATCCTATGCGAAAATATGGGCATGTTTTCTTTATTAATTCTTGATAGGGACTTCTCCCTTATAAAACGCCATAACAAAAAAGCGAACGAAGTGTTTGTCATTGAGCGAGCGACCCTCATTGGCTGGCATTCGATTATCGGGAAATGAACTACCCAGCAGACCAGACAAAAAAAAACTCGATTGTCTCGACTAGTTGCATTCATTAATATGGTAGTAAAATTCTCCTTAGACTAGGCATACCTGTCTGTGCTTGTGGCATACACGCTTACGTACATGTACAAATCTAATCGAATGTGAGCAATCGAGGTACTTTGCAAGCTTGCTTCGATGCATATATAAACTTATATAGAACCCGGCAATGCATTCCCATGTTTGCATGTCCTCCATTACGAGTGGGTCTCCCTTGTAACCCCCTGCGGCTGATAATTTTAGGGATGAATTCCGTTAGAAGACTGTCTCCCCCTACCCCCAGCTGGAAGCCGCGCAGGTTTTCAAATTGAATTGCGTTTCAGCCCCTTTTGACTCAAAGTGGAGTAGATGGCTGCTTAATCAAACACTTGTCAATGAAATTCTACTTAAAGGGGTATAGCTACTCCGAGCGCGCGCTCACAGCCGTTCCTATTCTTCCTCATTCAAGGGAAGTATTTGGGAGCTCGGACATGTGAATTTTTTGCAGCGACGGGTTGAAACTCGACCGATATCAAAGCGGAGTCGCTCGCCTTCGCTTTCATATATCCCAGACCCCGTTAGTGAACAAACGTGTCTGTCTAATCGATTAGTCGGAAGAGCATTGACAGGGATGACAACTATCTCGGTGTGACTTGAGATTCGGACAAGTAAACGATTGGATTTGTTAATCGATAGCACCGGCCTTGTGCCCCAGTGTGCGTCGTGAGAAACCTTTCTATATAAGTAGGTTATGCTCCGTCAGAGCATAGTGAAGAAGTTTGGCTACTATTGTGGAACACCAATAAGTTAGCGAAGCCTTACGGGCAAATGAAAAGATAAGGTTTCTTTCCTGTTGATATTGAGTAACTTCTTTTCTGCAATTGCAGTTATAACGATGAAGTGGCAAGAGGCCTCATCCGCCGGCTGGATGGGTTCCTTAGAACTCCACTTTCTGGGGGAGTCCTCTACCTTTTTCCTCTCCCTATATTTGACCTATAATTTCAATAGCTTTTTTTTTACCTCTTTTAAAATCCTTAAACGATAGAAAATGTAAATTATATTTAGTCTATATCCACTGCCCTTGGCGGTATTAGTTACTAATTATTCATTAAAAATAACGAAACAACCGGTGAATGCAAGGAACGTGACGTAAAAGGGCATTTTTCTTCCACTCACAATCTAGGTATTAATTCAAAGATCCCCCCCCCCCTCCTGTTAAATAATGAACCATTCAGTGGAATGAAGTACCTCCAAATAGATGTTTCGACCGTTGTATGTGTGTATGTAGGTCCCTCCCCCCCCCCCCTCACACCGCCACTATCCAATTGCAATTTGTGATGGTAGGGGGGGAGGTTACATTATGATGCCATCTCTAATTCGTAGTCTCAACTCTTCGCCCCTTTTTTGCCATTTGGTCGTTTTGGTTATTCATTTTCAACGTATTTTTGCGTCTCTTGGTTCTTTGGTTTACATTTATCCTACTGCACCAACCCCGAACTCCCCTCCCCTCCCTCCCCTCCCACTGTGAAGGGAGAAAATTATATTGATTTTAAAATCACACCAAAGAAGGAGGAATTTTGCTCAGCTGATGTCCCCCAAAGGGTAGATGATGTAGCTGGAGTATTGAAACCGGGATGGTTGGCACGTCCTCTGGGGTACAGTGTGTTCCTGCAGAGGGGTGGGGGGGTCAGGTGTAACATGGACCATGATGCAGCTGACATCTGGATGATGGAGTGTCTTTCTTAGCCCCAATAACCTCAGAAGATATTTATCTGCGTCACATTTTCACTTCCTCTATCTTCCATTTTCTTCGCATCTCTAAAAATATTGTGCGGGAGGTGCCCTCGTTTGATTTTGCTTTAAATTTAATTTGTAAAGAAAATGACAAAATCTTCATTCGTTATATTTTCCCTGTCATTGTTTTGCTCCCATGGCCGTATCATCTCGGTGATGTTTTGCCCCTTTTTGTTGTGTGCTGCTTATTGTTAATTACCACGGAAATTAAGTTTTTATTCTCCTTGAGATGTGGATCATCATTGCAAATAATCGGAAAAGCGTGATTATTTATTATCAAGATCCGATACTTGCAATTGCTTCTGTCTCGGGATGTGAAAGATTCCTTTGACTGATTGACGTATCGCGATTGCTCTTGTTTCCCGGGGATTTAATTTATTTTTGGAAGGAAATGAAAATCGAGGCATCCAAAAAGTGTTTTCCCGCCGGTAACGTATGAGAGAAGGAACAGACAAATGAAAGAAGCTAAAAAAATGGATGAAAATTCATAATCAATGAGGAAGTGATAATAACAAACGCTCAACACTTTAAATACCGGTGATCGTGCATGCGCATTGAGGTTTTGTAGGCTTTTGTCGCTGCCGGGTTAAAAAAATCGCTCAAAACGGGTCTCCACTAGGTCTACGAATTTGAATTCCTTCTGCTGGGGTCAGTGAGGCTTTAGAATTTACTCGAGAGATAGAGGAAGGATCGAATGACGCCTCGTCTCTTTACTTGATGTTCTGTCATGCATGATTAATGAGGAAGTTGGGTTTTTTTTTATAATTGTGTGAGGAATTCCAAATTATGTATCGAATTGCTAACAATGTAATGGAACTGAGTCCTTTGGTATTTGCGGCTACTATTAGCTTGTGCACTTTCATCTTGATAATAAAGATAGAAAAATCCTCCGTTCTCATCTGATGCATAAAATATTCGGCAACGAGTGTGTGTGCATTCGTGCATCATTCTTTTGAAGATTGGTGCCCGTGGAATTTTTATTCCCACCCTGGAGGCCACCCATCCTTCCTTGAGCCCCTTTCCTCCTCTGTTTTTTGTCCCTTTGTCCCTGGCCTTTTTATATAGTGCCAAGTGGTTGTGTTCTCGCTGGCCGTCATTTCTTCCGAAATTGCCAAATTAAACCAAAACGTTTGCACAATGGCTCCCTCGCCGTCTCAACTTAAATTTGCGATTCCTCCATTTACTGACAAATAGATAACTTTTAAAATTCTTTGAATGCGAAGAATTCATAGTACTCGTCAGGAAGACCGAATACTTCAATTTTCATTGGGAAAAGGACGTATTTGAAACGTAAAAAATATATATTCGCTCAGTAGTTTCGGGCTTATAAGTAGTGGTTGCAATGCAGTCCTCCCAGTCAAGAGAAAGGGGCGACAATACAATGGTTTTCAAATTCATTTATGCTTCTCCTGGTGTTCCTCTGTCTCATTGCTATATATCGGTGGAAAGTTACTGCGTCAATATTCTTGGCTCTTCTTGACCTTACGACTATTGTTAGCATTTTAATCGGCTTATTTAGCATTCTCTCTCCACTGATCGTCATGCTTTCCCTTTTAAAGACGAGGGCTCGGGTTCATATATTATTTAGGCTTCACAAGGTTTGTTATTGCAGCCTTACCAGCCTTAATATTTTCTCATTCCTCCTCTTTCTGTTTGCCCTCCACCCCCTTCCTTCATATCTCTGTCCCTATCCTTACTCCTCAACTACTGAGTGAGGCTCCTCGTACGCACCCCAATTTCTGCTCTTTTTTTTACATTTAAAAACCGTTTCCATCTCTCGCATTCATTTTTACCAGCTTTATTTTATTTAGTTTGAATGCCCATGGCCTCCTTTAATCAGTTTGTTGACTCACACGATCTAACAATATTGGCAAGAAGCCCTTCTGTGACACTACTGAAGATCGATCCTAGGTCTGTGACGAGACTCTTGTTCTGGTCTTTGATCTATTCCTCTTTCTGGATGTTATCTCTCTGCACGCGAAAGGGAGCTCCTTTGGGCGTTCTTCGGTTCTTCACTATCTGTTCTCTTTATTACTCACCCCCTCCCTCGCCTCTTTCCCCTTTGAATTAAAATGGGAGGTAGCCTTTTCATTGATGCATATGAATAAATGGCGTGTTCACATTCACCCTTGGCATTCTTCCTCGTGTATTCGTAGGTCGCCGCCATACGGAACTTGATTTTGGCAGAACTCGCATTTGAGCTCTCTGTCAGCTTTCGAAAATAGGGCGTACGTAAGGTCGGTTCCTATTTTTCAAAGCTCCACTGACGGTAGTTGACAGTTGTTTGTTGCACCACCCCCACCCCTGCCCACGTACACATACACAGACACACAACCCACACCGTCCTCGCTTCCTCTCCGAGCCAGTTTTTATGTTCTTTACATTAAAGTTTAGCGATTGCTTTTCCGCTCGACGAAATAGATGGAAGATAACGAGTCCAATCTCGTGGAAGACGACTCATAATCGAAGGTTAGAGGGTTCTTGCACGAAGCGGAATTGAGGATCTGTGATTTTTAACGGCGGGAGGTGGGGGAGTCTGTCCGTAAGAACATCGCACTGTGTTAATTACCATAGCCGGTGCCCTGCCTTCCTTCCAGGCAGGAGAGTTACGTGCCCTTTCGTTCCTACTGTCAATAAAAATTTTAAAATTTATGAAGCTGTGGCCCCTTACCCCAAATTACATCTATACTCGTGCAGAAACATGTTCGGGCCTGTATGAGCTACAGAATAAATGTAGTTTTTCTGTAGAATATCTTTTCCACACATTTTGACTTCCCTTAATTGTACCACTTTACGAAATTTCTCATTAATTGTATTTTCTTTTACTAAAAAGGATACAAGTAACCCTCCCCTCTTTCGACTGATCCCCCAACCCCCCCTCTTCGATATTATTCTTACCCCTCCCCCCCGTGCCTCCATTTACCTACTCTGGCTCTGCACCTTCCATGCATGTTCCCTTCCACTATTTTCACCACTTTTGGACCTCCTTTCAAGCAAAAGCTTCATCAGCAGAAAAAGCCTCATTGGTTTGACTTTAATTATAAAATTAACTCGTCTTTCAAAAACGTGAGTTCATTGGCTTGGAATTCCATTTCCTTACTTAAACGAATTATGTGAGCCGACAGCAGCCGATCCTGTCGACGAGAAGCGACTATACGAGTGCATCTTCGCCTCCCTTCCTCCGCCTTCCAGGGGCGATGCTCTCCCTACAGGAATGACGTGCGTCGGTAGACAGTTCCGATCGGTTTTTTTTTGGGGGGGGGGTTGTAGGAGGGGGTGCATTGGTGGAAGAAGAGATTACTAAATTAGGTAAATGCGACTTATTTTCTCTCCTTATATTGACTCCCCACTTATCACCAGCCCCTACCCCCATCCGCCTTTCCTAGATTTGTCCACGTCAAAGGTGTATTTTGGTCAGATTCCGCCGCGTTTTCGGTCTGCGTTCTGTTTCTTCCTTGCAATATTAGGCGGTAAGGCGTACACCTAATATTTCAGTGTGAGGATAACTCTACCACTTTTTTTCGTTCGCGCCCCTTCTATTTCTTCTACTTTATCGAAGTGTAGTGGAACTTTTATTCTTGAATTTGTTTGTACGTGCGTCGTGTCGTGCGTGGATATTTTTTAGGGTACATATTAATTTTTGCTCCGTCTATGCGATCTTGTGTGATTGCTATTTGATGAAACCCAACTCAAAGCTGCTCTCCCTATCCTTGATTTTCTTCGCCAAGCTCTAGTTTGTATCGTTCGGATGACGCACGAACACTCAGAATAATTCGCCCAAGCATGTGACAACTCATCACCGAACGATTTCTCTTGATTCTTCATTTCTCCTCGTTTGGTCCCGTATCTATTTAACCAGCTTGCCTAAAATGAAATTAGACAGGTCCGTCCATGTCTTGGTAGGGTTAATGGACTGTCCTTTTTTTTTGTAGGGGTATCCGATCTAATCAGTAGACTATATGTATATAGCTGACTCACCTCACTTGGGGGCAAGCTTAATTTGAGTCTGCTTATCTTTACTTGATCCGAAAATACTATATTTACGCAAACTTAAAGATAAATCATGAATCTTCTTTATTGTTCGGTCAACTGAGAGAAGGATTATATTTACTAGTAATTGCGAGTTAGGTTGTTTGTTTGTGATCTTATAATATTAGTTTACTTTTTATCTGGACTTGAAAATTGGCTTATCTATACTAACCTAAATTGTCTATCGACTGACCTAATAAAGAGAACCTAACTTACCCCCCCCCCCTTCGTGGGTGATTTTTCTTTTCTTATTAACGCGCAAATCTTTACTTTTTTTTACTTTAGAGTTGCTTAACTTTGCTCGGTCATCTTAGAGGTGGCTTATCTCTACTCTTTATCACTGAGATTGCTTATTTCTACTTGATCCGTCTTTTCTTGTGATTCTGTCACCCACCCACCTTTGAACATGCCTAGTCGGGTCGTCTTGTTTTACCTTCTACTGGTTGTGTCGCTCTGCAATAGATATGAAGGTCGCTTCTCTTAATGCAGACGATAGGGATGTGATTAGGGGGATTTCTGAGAAAAGTCGATCGTTGGCCAATTTTCCTCCCAATCACCATTAAAGCGGAAGGATTATTATTGAAAATTGATTTTACAGACTTTAACATGATTTTTTTATGTCGAATGAATTTCCTTTATAGGTGTAATAATACTTAGAATTTTAAAAATTCATATATGGCGACCTAAACCCTTAAACTCTTTGCAACCATACCTCCCGGGCTGCCGCATAACCCCCCCCCCAATAAGTGCATCAACTACTGTCAGATTGGATGTTGGAGGCGGCGCCAGGGACTTTTTTCTCGCCTCTGAAAGCACGGTAATAAAGTTGGATTTGTATCAACCAAGATTGGACAGGATCATTCATTCTCTTCCATTGCGTGCCCTCCAAGCCCCAATGCCTGCAGGGGGAGTGCGGCTTATATAACTTCCACACATTTTGACTTGCTCTATCTCTACTTTTTTTACAGATTTCTCCTTACAAACCTTCTGCGGGTCCGGGGATACGCCCCTGTCGGTTTTCACTCTTAATTAAAAGTAAACATTCCTTTTTCCTGTCATTAATGTAGAGCGGTGCACATATGTTGTTAGGGGTGCTGGGGTTGCTACAGTCTTAACATTTCGGGGGGGAGGGGTATTTTGTTGCTTGATTTATCTTCATTCGCATTCTTTTTCGTTTTCCAGATCGACGGATGAGTTGCAAGATGGACAAGGATTTGTGTCTAAGATCGCCCCTTACGGCAAGGTAAGAGTCGAGAGCTCGCTTAGGTATATTAATAGCCTTCGCTTCTCTAAGCTTCCCCCATTCTCCCTCCCTCTTCATTCCTCCCTCCCTCCCTCTTCATTCCTCCCTCCCTCCCTTCCTCTTCATTCCTCCATCCTTTCATTTCCTCCCCCATCCCTCCATCCATAATTACCCCTTCCTCCCTCCATACCTACCCCTTCCTCCCTCCATACCTACCTCTTCCTCCCTCCATACCTACCTCTTGCTCCCTCCATACCTACCCCTTCCTCCCTCCATACCTACCCCTTCCTCCCTCCATACCTACCTCTTCCTCCCTCCATACCTACCCCTTCCTCCCTCCATCCCTCCCTCTTCCTCCTTACCCCTCCCTCTTCTTCCTCTTACCCCCCTCCCTCCTTTTTTTATTTTTCTTCACCACCACCACAGCAACCACTACTCCATAAGGAATCCGGTTATCAGTGCGAACACATTCCATAACTGAAACCTGTTGGATGTGGTTTCACTATAAGAGAGTTGAAAGAGGTGACTTATTATACCAGTGACCCATACTCAGGTTTAGTCACCTCTTACGACACATGCCGGATTGTTTGGTATAGGGTATTCTCTCAATCTCACATACGCTCTTTTAAGACCGAGGCGAAAGTGTGGATCAAACTGTTGTAAAGAAAGGTTCATTAGTTGATAAGGACTCAAGGAGCTTGGTCACCAACTCTGTTTGTTATCTTCACGTAGAGACTGTCATCATAGCTTTCATAACATTTTCCTACTTACAATATGCCGCTGCAGGTAGATACATAATTGAATTGTGGGAGGGAGGGGCTCTCGCATTTGGCAGATAGGAATGATGTCCGACAATAACTTTCCCACCGAAACAACAGCAAACCAGCCTGTTGAAGTTGGATGTAAGTTGCACCCCATCCCACCCTAACGGGAGCTTAAGGTCCAATACAGGTTGATTGCTCATAAATGAATGGCTCTAGTTTTGAGGGGCAGTGAAGAGGTTCAACCCTACCCAGTGGGGAAGTCCTCATCTTCCAGTATTTTATATCTCATATTAAAGAAAATATTGTCCCTGACGCTGTTTTTCATTTTGTGGTTTGGGTGAGGACACAGAGCAAGACTCGAAAGATAAGGTTGACTTAGCAACAAGATTGAGTCAATGATAGGTAGCACTTTTTTTTTAAGTTATAAAAAACTACCCGAAATGTTGGTTTCATTAAACAAGCCAGTCTGAATTCCGCGTCGATACGTCTCGAAAAGAGCCGGGGAAGGTCCCCGTCTATTGGTCAGCCTTCGTGTATGTAGTCTATCGGAATGGAATGTGTCCGAAGTACGGGTACCCGACACAAGGTTTGGTGTGTGGGGGGGGGGGGGGGTGAGCTTAAATATTCAAATTACAGTATGTTTGGTTAAAGTTCCTGCTCTCCTGAAACCTGTTGGATCCTCGTGTAATTGGAACGATTGGCAGCTGTCGTGGCGCAAATGTATTTTTGCATAATTTTTATCTGGAATAATCATGAAGCCTTTAAGGCATCCGTTTTAATACAAAATTTGGACCGAGTCGCGGGTTTTCGCGGAACACCAAGAGTCTACTTTGACTTAGCCTCTTTACTCTTACACATTTTCATGTCCCCTTACTTTACTTCCTTACTATTTTTTTCATTTACTTTCTAGCAGATATGGTCCCATTGGTTTCTGGTGTATGTTCGCATGCGTAAAATTAATTCCAAACGAGTAACAGTGTTAATATTTAACCCACCACGCTTGAATGTGTGTTCATTTTCAAAGCACGTTTGTTGTCATGAATGTGTGTTACATACGTGTTAGGTCGTGTGAATGGGATTAAACTTTTGCTCATTTCCTCTATTAACGCATTGCTTGATGATTATCTTAATTTCATTTATAGTGATGTCAAAAATGGGACAGACACCATTTGCTTACTGCGTCGTTTGAAAGGGGCGACGTTATCTTGTGATCGTCATGCTGTCCTTTGTTTGCCCGGATATCTATATCAGATGCGATCTATTTATAACTTATTTAAATGGTATTAGATCCCATGTTTAAGCAAGTGTCCTTTTATCGATTTTGGTACTTTTAAAAGTACTTAACCATGAGCGCCACTCAGAAATTATTCTTGCGTACTTAGAGATAATTCTTACGGTTCTTATCTATTAGTTTAATCTTTAAAATTAAACTTCTACAGTTGTGAGTCCCTAGAAATTCTTCATGAAGTATCTACCTGAGATATTGCCCCGTGTTTTCACCTTTTTTAATTATCCGCTTGATGCACCACTGGCCCAAATTAAGCGAACTGAGCGGGACGCTCGTCTTCATAGTCCAGCGGCCGTTATCCTGGGTGTGTGTCCCCCCCCCCCCCCCCGAATATTCAATCTCTGGGCATTTCTCCCTTCCCCACTTCCAGGAGATATTACAACACAAAACACCCTATCGCTATGGGTGAGGTTTGAATGGGGCGTTGAATGCGGGTCGCCCCCATTTGGTGCCAAAACTTTCGATGCTGATGTTATTAGTATTGTTTTCTTATAAAAACGAAGATAAACATATCATGCTTTTCAGGCTACTTGCTGGACAAAGCTAAGTAGGCTCGGGGATGTCATTTGGGAAGTTAGTTCCACAGTCCGCCTGATTTCGAGCAAAGGGGCGATTTCGATAGGAAATTTAGTCGTTTCCTCGAGCAACCTTCACTTCTTAATAGGCAATGGTGCTATTTTAGAGTTAGCCGAAAAGGACGTTTTGTGTGTTCTCTGTTTTGTTTTTAGTTTAATTCCCTCTTGCAACGCCCAAAGCCTGACTAGTTAGAATCCCCATACTTCATAACGACCCTTCCGCCACAAAGTCTAAAAAAAAAATCCCTCATTCAAGCGAAGCTTGTTCTTTAAATAAAACTAATAAGGGAAAAGCAACGGGGTCATCTCCGCCAGGAAGTTTGCGGTGTATCGTGCGAGATCCACATACAATCCTCTAGATATCAAATGCATCTTGTTAGCCTATACTACACCTGGCATCCCTAGAGGAGACCCACTCAAGAACTCACAATATCGCAGAACGCGTATTCGTCCTGAACAACATTTCCACCCCCACACCTAGACACTTCAACTCCTACTCCCCTCCACTAACCCACCCCGCTCACACCAACTGCAACCGAGCTTACCGTTTTACCAACTCAATTGAGGCAAAAGCCGCAAGGCTACTTGGTTCGGCGACATAAACAAAGCCTACATTCCTCGGGGAAAACACTGTAACCCAAACTTCTCTCCGGATCACTTTAACATCCCTACTTGGTTGAATGGCCTAGTCTGTGGTAGCTTCGTAGGCGGTACCTGCCCCAGTACCACGAAGGGCGGGGTCGCTACTGTCCGTCCCGAGTCCTTGCGAAGGATTCCTTCACACCGGACTGGGGTGTGATTGACTTTGGGGGTCTGGGGGAAAGGACCCGGGCCTCCACCATTGTCTAATTATTGTTGCCTGCATACTCCAGTCGTACCTGGGGGAGCTGGGTCTTCCCCCGGCCTCTGACGGTGCCTGTAGATATTTTTTTATTAGTTTTTTTTTGTTTGATTTGTACTCGGGGAAAAGTTTTTGAACTTTGACTTTTTGACCACGAATATCTTCACGATTCGCCACATTAATGATTCCTCAAGCTACATGGCAGGCAAAATCCCTCTTCCCTTTCTCCCCGATCACATCAAATATTAACCTAGATCCAAAAGGAATGTAAGCCCTCGCACGAATCTTAAAGACAAGTAACCCATTGATTCCGCATCGTACTGTCCCATCTCCCTGTCATGCAACCTCTCAAATCATGGAATGTCTAATAGTAAAAAAAAAAATCAGCTTGCATATCCTATTAAGCGCCTCCCAACCCCTCAGAAGAGTAATGGCAACAATAGACATGTACAAACCCTCATAAAAAGAAATGCTAAAGACCACACAAGAACCCAACTACAAAAAAATGCTTCCTCATCTTCTTCACAGGTCGACAAGCTTGCATATAATATATCACGGCAAGCTCTTACGAACACCGTGCATACACATTGTAGTCCTCTATGGATCTATACTATCCCCCACCCTTTTTAAATTTTAACCGCCATGACACCCCTCCCCTCGCCTAATACTTAAAGCACCCAAGCAGCTCGCGATCTGCAGTGCTATATCCTGAGTCTCGAGCGCTGGCCGCAACAGAACCTTATTCCTATCTCGCCTTCAAAATCCTGTTACACTCTTCACAAACAACAAGCTGGAGTACAACAAACGCCTCTGCATTACCCTAGCAAATACCCCACTTACAGTGCTCGGTCTCGCACTGAATACAGGACTAACATTCCGACGACGCGGCGAATACTACAAAGCTAACAAACAGCTAAATGAACACAGTACGAGCACTCACGGGAACCATATTATGGCAATCGAAAAAATCCATCGTCCATACTTATAAACAACGGTATATCCAATCATAACATGCTTATTCCCCTACATGGCTTTGACACCCAATCACGCATCCGCTCAAGTAAGTACATTGTAGGAGAGTCCTTCGCCTTCCGCATTCACTAGATGGGATGCTGTCCCGCCAGAATTTAAAGCATACCGTGGGCTCACTGAAGGCCGCTGACTGGACTTAACTTCAACGAACTGTTTACACTGAGCTATCTGCGTTCCAACCTCACTTCATTTGCGGATACCGCACATGGACCAGATGCTCTCCCGTATGCCATACTAAGACGGGTGACCGAGGCCCAACAGGATTTGGACTGAGGGTTTTCTCCCGTATTGTAGATGAATGGCTAGCGTGCTTGTTTTTCTCAATCTGCGTAGAGGTCACTCAACCACGGTCGATTTCCTCCCAATTTCGCTAACTTTTTACGTCTGCAAGTTGGAGAAATTGGTTAACTTTAGGTAGCAGTATCCTTACTTCCTGTACAGCGGAGGCCGCCTGTTTCATTCACACTGCAGCTTTTGCAATTTCCCACTCCTCGTGGGATGGTCTCCTGCGGGTGGAAAAGGCCATCGGTGGGCCTTCCTCCGTAAGCAGCACTTGGCCACTAGGCGAAGGTTCTCGTCTCGAAATTTCGCGTAAGTTTCTACCAGATGGTCGATTCTGAGAATGCTTGGGGAGGAGTTTGGCCCTCGGGGCACCGTCTTCAGTGTCACTCTTTGCCTTGGGCATCACCGTTATCGCCTCGCTGCTACAAAAGATGTTCTCGCTACGCTTTACGTAGACGACCTTTCGATCACTTTTGTTTCGACTTCAACGGGCTTTGAACCACACATTTCGCTATGCTGAAGCGCACGAGTTTCGATTTAATTTTCCCAATCCACGGCTTCCTCCCCGACCCGGACTTCATACATAAATAGGAGTCGCCTGAATGTGGTATAATGCGCCAGTTTGGCGAATCTTTACGCGTATTATATGTCCCTGTACCGAGACGAGCTGGATCCCTACTGCTGGGGACACACTTGTGTGCTAGTTTGCGGTGTCATTTTTTGTAAGGGGCATTTTTTTACGGTTGGCTGCACGCTTGTGCCCCCGAGGGAGTTAACACCCCCTTTGATCGTTTAGTTTAGTCGTTTTTTGTTAATTAGTTGTCATTTTTTTTCGGCTTATACGATTAAAAAGTTCCCATAAAACACTTCAGAACATAATTTCTCCATAATGTTCCTAACCCATGCCATTGCATGCAAAACCCTTCGCATCCTCCAAGAAAAGTTTGTAGATGCCCCTTCTATTGAAATTAATGTTTTAAACTGAAAGTAAAGTTATTCTTAGTATACAAAAAAATAACATTCATCGAAGTAGTTTGTATCTTTATTGACAATGCTCCCATATCGTCTAAGTAGCAGATTCTTGAAGAATTCATTCGGTTTTGATCAAGCATATGATTTGATAGCATTTTCCCCCTCCCATTTTTTCCATTTAGTTGATTCGTATTCACTTAAATTGATGGTAATCAGATCTTGCAAGGGTCCGATCATGAAATATGGATGATGATGAAGAGCTTGGAACCCAACACATTCATTTCTTGGTCAAACAGTGAGTGGTTCCCCAGACTGTCCCGCGCATTCTTACCCAGTGCCCCAGTCGGTGGTACCAGGACGAGCAGGGTCGCTACCGCTTGTCTCTTATAGTCGGGACCGTTTCGTGATAGACTTTTTGGAGGAGTTTGGCCTCCTCCTTTTTATTTAGATTTTGGGTGCTTGCTTGGGCGCCGGAGGTAGGCGGGCCTCGCCCCTTATACTGGAGCATTGCTTTTTTCCCTTTAATTTTTGTAGGCGTTGGTTTTAGCCGGGAGGTTTTCTAGGTGGCATTTAGTTTGATTTTAGTCTAGTTTAATTTAATAGGCTTACAAATTAACTTTGAAGGCATTTGCCAGATAGGCCTCGTTAAAGAAAATCAAATGTTGATCATCCATTCTTCTTCTTATCCCATGACGCCCTTTCGCTTGAACATTAGTGGGTTGGGTGTTCAAGAACATTTAAACCTCGCCTTCACTAATGAAGGGTTTAACAAAATAGAGCCTGAGGCAAATTTGAAACAATTTAAAAATCAAAAGGATTTTTTTTTTTTTAAACGACATTAATTTCTTGACAGCCTAATAGATTACTCCGAGAAATCCCCACTCCCCATAACCGCCCAAATATCATCCACAAAACAATGCCTCCCACACATAGCACAGCATATCATCCAATCTCTGGGCCCATATCACCCCCTTAACGCCAATCCACCCGATAACCCAATAGAAACATCCCTCCTACGTCACGTATGAGTCGTTCTGGCAAAGCTCCGGTGCAGTCATCACATAGAGACAGCGCACTGACGTGACCGACCTAGTATTTTCATTGGTTGCCCACTAAGAACCCTACACAGTTGAGCCTATTAACAATGCAACCAACTACTAGTGGGACAAAATCCTGTCCGGTCGGCGAGGTTCGTCGAGGCTGCCGGCATAAGGGATGGAGCTCAACCGGAGCAACTTGAGTAGCATTTCCCATTGGGACGTGAAAAGTCAATGAAGCAAAAAGAAATTAGGGATGAAAAAGAATAGTACAAAAAGAGCTACAGCGAAATTTGCTATCCTTCATTAAAAGCCTGTAGGATGGCATTAGTACGAAGAGTAGTAGTAGTAGTAGTGGTTCGCTAACCCACCTTTATTCAGGCGGATCTCATACCGGATAATTAAACATAAAGGTTAGTATGACAATCGCTGGTGAGCCCGAAGGCACCAGAGGCCGGTCCTCTTTCGGGAGAAGTGCCAGGAAGTATTATGGTTTGACAGCGTTCAGGTTGAATCTTCGTCACCCCGGGTCAGAGGTATTCATTAGGTATGGTGGTCTCTCACTGATAAAAGAACGCGGGGGGGGGGTAAACCACACCGCCTTTTAATGGCTAAAAATGTGTACGCCGTTTAATTGTTATATTTGATATTGTAATTAAATTAAGCTATAGAAAAAAACCTCCATTTTTTTATCTAAGAGGTTTTTCTTCTCTTTTATTTATAGGACTACTTACCCAGCATTACTGGTTTGCTTGCATCTCCCTACGAGAGTTGGAGCTTGGACTCTTTTCGCTCCAAGGAAGACCCCTCAGATGAACCCGACTATGTAAGGAAAGGGTCGTGATTGACTCTCATTCTGATACAAGTGAAAACCGTTTTATGTGGCCTTAGTATGACGCGAGGTCGTCTTTGTCGTCCTCCCCCCCCCCCCCCCCCCCCATCGTTCTCCTTATCTTTGTCTTGGACTTGCAGAGCGCTGATAGTAGCTGCATCTCCGGCGAAGAAGTATCTGAGCTGGAAAGTGAAGGAGATAGAGACGCTGATGGGAGTGAAACGGAAGGAGTCTCAGAACTTGATTCCTTCCCCTGCCCGCACGAGGAGAGACGTTCAGCCGAGAGGTTTCAGCACCGAGGACACTATTTGTCCGCCGACAAAAAACCCAAGCGCCGCACCCGCAGAAAGCACCCAAAAGTAAGTGGCTTAAGCGTCATCACTAAACCCTGGGTAAACTTTTTTTTTTTTAAGTAATTATTAAGGGAAAACTATTTACCATGAAATTGAGGAGCTCTCGTTAGCCGAGTGGATAAAAGATTGAATTCCTACGCCTGGGTATCGAGTCTGGGCATAGGCGCAGCCAATCACACCACCACTCTCTGTTCCGCCTTCCTCTCTTTGCGCATAAAACATATCACTCTTTGGTTCCGGATCCTGCCAAGGTGGTGGGCCACGAAGTGTTCACTCACTGTTGGGTGGTGTAAAAATACAGTGCTGCCCCCTCCCCCGCTCCCAACGCGGAACTCTCCATGGTGACCCGGACTTGCCAGCGATTGACATTCTGATCTTTGTGAATTTCATCTTCTGGTCGGAGGACCTCATCCCCGATTGAGGCGGGTAGCACAATTAACTAAAATGGAGTTACGGCAGTCGGATATACTTCTTGAACTTTACATACTCACTTTAAGGAATGATATACACCTTGAAATGAAGCGTTATACAGACGTGCGAACTATTGAATTATATTCTTCCCAGGGTTCTCTCCTGATCCTTGTTGATTGGTTAGTCTAAAAGAAAAAAAAATGGGCTTGGTCACTTCTATCCCACCTTCTCCCAAAACCGAAAATCTACCTAGCCCCTTTTCTTCTTTTTACGTCAACGTTCTTTGAAAGAGATTGAAAATAGGACTTGGCTCCACGTTTGGTATGTTTAAATATGTAAACAGAAGAAATCAAAACTGCGCATATTGAGCTCTCAGGTGTTTCAGGGTCCAATTGCAACACCTTTTCCACCTCCTTGTTGCCAATCATACTTCCTGTGGCGCGTTGCCAGTTGGCCACTTCTTTACACTTCTTCGTTGTATTTTACAGTATGAAAAAAAATGTTCTCGTTTCTTTACAGTCTGAGCACACTAGTCCATTTCTTTTTGTCCCCACCGGACGGAAGTCAGGCTAAGCGTACATGATTCAGCATTTTTTTCGCGTTCGCGGTTCAACTGGTGCTGCCCAGTAAAAAACAAACAAACCCGCACGCACGCACCATCAGTGTGTTAGGAGCTACCATCGACCATAAACACGAGATTTTTCAATGGACGACAAGTCCGACTCTTGATTTTAACCCCGGCCCCAGTGCCCGAGGTTGTGCACCCTCCCCATTCCCTCTGAGTGATCTGAGGCACTCATTTTCACTACTCTTTAAATATCCCTTCTGTTTTCCTGATGCATCCTCGTTGCCATTGCGCTCTTAATTCGAGAAAAAAATATCCTAAATCCACATTGGCGCCACTGTCCGCCGCAGATTCGCCCGTCTGTAGTCAAATAGGGGGAGCGGCCTGTTTTGGCACTTGTTGCTCGAGGGGCCTCCCTTTGCGTGATTGCGGGCGTGGTTCGTTTGAGACGAGACCCGCAAAGCTGTTTTCGGTTTTCGCGGTGCTTGAGAGAGGACTAGAGACTCTGACATTAAAGGGAGCTAGACGTTCCCCTTTCCTCTTAACTTAATGTAAAATTTGTTTCATCTGTACTATTTAATAGTAATAATATTAGCGATAACTCAAGTCCTATTGATGGTGGTAATGGCCGTAGTATCTTTACTCCCCTTACAGATTACTCCTTAGAAACTGTGAGGGACATACCCTTGTTTTTATTTAAATAAAAATAAATAAATCCGGCGCAGAGGGGTGTTAGGTGGAGCAAAAGCTGGAGAATTGCGTGCCCTCCTTGCAAACTTTGCAAGAGACGCACGCCCTCGTTGTTTTTCGTTTTATATTAAAAAAAAAGAAAAAACGCCATTTTGTTGTCATGTAAGTGAGGATATTTTCCATTAGTCAATGTTTCGCTCGGTTTCTGTCGTTTCAAACATGTTAGTAACTAATTAATAGGTTGGTGTTCATCAATATTTTTCTTCCGGTGACAGGAACATGCCAGCAGCCGTGTTCCATCTTCAGAAGAAGAAGAGCGCGAGACCCCTTCATCTTTCGCCGCTCTCCTCTCTTCCGATCCCATGCCTACGCCATTTGTTCCCACTCCGCAGCCGGACCCCATTCAACAAGAACCTTTCAGTGCTCTCCTCTCCTCTGTGGAGCCCGTGACGACGAGCGATCGTGCTTCCTGGGGACTCCCCAAAGAGGATGACCTCGATGATAACTGGCAGAGAACAGCCCCATTTTACAGGTACGGAGTGCTCAGGTGATTTCTGCCTTCTGGTACCAAACTGGTATTGGGAAAATTTAATAAAATATGAACTCCAATGGTATGATTTGCCTCTATGCGAAGCAGCAAGAATCCCTGTATCATCCTTCAGTCCTTGTCGTAAAACAAGACTAAGCCCTGATGGAGATTGGTGGCGTTGGACCCGAAAGTTTTGTCTTGCCAGCGCAATGCTCAAGTGATGTTGATGCGCATCGAGCTGACTCTGTGAGAAAGGGGTTTATGATAAAGAAAGGATGCTATGATTATATAATAGAGGGAAGAGCAAGACGTGGACAGTCTAAAGGAGAATAGTGTGAATGAGACGAAAGAATGGTAATGACTATCGTGTAAACTACAAAAGACTGCGATAGCAAACCTCTTTAAACATCCACGATGAGGATAGCAGGATGCATTCAAACCTTACAGGCACAAATAGCTTTGAAAAAATAGTACTTTAACCCTTCCCTCCTTGCGTGAGTTCCAGATTGGTATTAGCTATCAAGAATTCAGTTCTAACCGCCTTAAAATTTCCAGGCGGAATGATGAGGTAGCACCAATTACGCCGTCGAACTGGTACTGTGAAGAAGATCGCGACCAAACTCCTTTCACCGCCTCTAAATTCAGTGATCCCTCGATAACGAAGGACTCGATGGAAAGTGGATCGTGTTCACTCCGCGGCCACACTGCTGTCAAGTTACTCACTAAGAATGTTAACTCGATCAAGCGGAAAATCAAGAAGTTTGAGGAGGAGTTTGAAACGGCCTTCGGATACCGTCCTTCCCATTCGGATAAGATGAAACACAAGGAAATTAAGAAGTATTTGTCCGATCTGTCGAAGGCGAAGAAAGAATTGAAACGTAAGTAAAAATATTTGTTTGTGTCCCTTGTTGAGTATTGTTTTAATGGCTTACCTCGGTCACCTTTAATATAAAAGAAATTTACCTCCTTCTCGCCCGCGGTCTTTCCTGCGCTGACTGTCGACTGGCTACCGTCTTCTAGAGGAGAGGGAAGGTTAACAGAGTTGCCTGTCACTAAGTGAACTATCATGCCCCCCCTTCATATCTATTTAATAATTTATTTCCCTTCTGCTTGTTTGCCTACGCTCCCAATGGTTACTAGCCCGTGCTAATGGGACTCAGCGCCCCCTCCAGATCGATCTTAGCCTCCCCTTATTCTTCTGCTAACATCTACTTTCTGTACTAACTCTCCTCATCTCCCTCAACCCTTTGTCTAGGCTTAAGGACCTGCCGTATGAGAAGAGAGGCTTTGGAACCTCTATAAACAACGCCTGCAGGTTACATGAAACCTGGATGTTTGGGCGCGATTAATGGGAAGATTGGTTTTGCCCCATAACCCCTTCCCTGCGTGTAATAGGCTGACCACCTCCCTGCAGCCGTTCTCTAGTGCATAACGCTATACTTCTTGTTTCGGGCGGGTTTTACTGCCTCGTTGCCTGCCAGGCCAACTAAAAGTCTCCCGATCTGCCACAACAGATCTTGGCCGCCCGGTTGAGGATCATTACAATCTATTAAGCAAATCCACCTTCACTCTCTAGCTGCGGTCTTTAGGGAGAGACCAGTCCACTGGAAAACTTTTGGTCGATTCATAAGTGCGAACACCAACAATTAACGTAACCACACCCCTGAAATGACCGTAAACCTGAGATGGAATAGGGAGGATATAACCCTCCCACCCCCTGCTTTCTATTCTTGTGGTCACAATTTTACCGAGTCTCACATGTGTCGATAAATCTTACTAGTGAAACCTCGCCCACCCTTTGTGTTGGGAAGGGCGAGGAATTCGACAACACCACTGACCAGTAGAGGCGCTCCTCTCCTACCATTTTTGCGCGGCGAAGAGGTTTCCCTTTGCTCAAAGACCTATCTAACCTTCAAGTGGAGAGAGGGCTTATTCCTCACCCTGTTTCTTCGGAGTCTCCCTCGGACGAGTCCACTTTAGTACCAGCCACGGCACTTTTTTTTCTTGTCCTTTCTCAGGCGACCACCAAGAAAGCAGCAAAGAGGCCGTCCAGAATCGACTGCTCCCGGTAGGACAGGGCCATTTCCCTTAGAGGAGTAATGGTTGGCAAGGCCTGTCAGGCCGTGCCCTCTAGCGTCATGAAGACATGTAAGCTTGCTGGGGACCGGCGTAGCTGCCTCCCTTTCTTTACTGATGGAGGTCGGCTCGCCGGCCCCAATGACCTTTGTTACGGGCAATTGGCCTGGAGAGTCTCAGGTTGAGAACCGTGACACACCTTGACAAAGATTAAAGGTGCAGGTATGGTCAGTGTAGCCTCAGAGGATTCGGGGTCTCTCATCGAGAGGCTGCCCCATCCTCTTCGAGCCCGCCGGTTTCAATCGTTTCCTCGTTCTTTCTTTTACCGATGGGAGCACGTTGTCCAAAGGACGCGATCCATCAGCGTCAGACATTAATTAAGATTCTAGGTAGATAACCGAAGATCCTCTGTTTCTCGGATGGAACTTTTCTGGTGAATGCAGCAGACCCTGCCCAGGCATCCATGGTGAGTGCTCTCCAGATGACTCGCCTGTGCAATTGACACCGCACTCTAACATGAATTCTTTCAAAGGGATGTTTTATGCAAAGGAAACTCCTTAGAAGATACCATCAAAGAGCTGGCCGACCTAGAACAGTTAAAGGTCGAACTGGTGATGAGAAAACAAAGGGGGCCTCGAGACACAGCCCTACACTCTTGATCAGTTTCGATCGTACATGCTCCCTGAGTCTGTGCGTACCGGTTGGTATCGCTACCGTGTGAAGGCATTGCACCACTGCCGCGTAGTTGTTTACATTGGCCCCATTTCGGCTACAACTCGAACATGCAGACGTGCCAAGTCGAGTCAACCCGAAATCTCCGCAAACTAATCAAATATATTGCATAATAAATGCATATTGTGCAGTGCCAATAGTGTGAATTATAGAGAGAGTAACCAATCTAGCTGGGATTTTTTCGAGAAAGAGGTCCTTACCTTTCAAGCTGTAGACCGACCCTTCGGGAGGCTAGCTAGGTCCTGGTGGCTCCTCCATGCCTACAAACACGATAGCCTCTGCGGCCATTCGAAGCCATTCTATGCACCACCCCCGGCTGCTTCCTTGGTTGAGATGAAGAGATGGCTGCACAAAAAGCTCCCTCCGTGTGACCGCTTTCCATAAGGCGAAATGCCTCGCGCTTCCAACGATTCGTCACTCACAGTAGGCAAACAAGCGAAGGGGATCGTGAGACCGTCTTCGGGCACTGCTAAAGCTGTTTTCCTAAAGGAGGACAGCATCAAATAAGCTTCTGCTTCCGCGCCCCCATTACTAGCTGGACTCAAAGACGCGGGACCCTCCAAAAGAGGGGACGCCAAAATTAACGAGGTAGAGGGAGGCACAAATTCGTGTGAGGGTCTTCACATCGAAAAGGGGCTCCCGCCTCTCCTCTGAGCTTGGCCTGGAGAGCATATTCCTTCAATGCAATTGTCGGGCCAACTCGGAGAACACGCCGAGGCTCGTCTCCTCCCGTTTTCCGTTAGCTCTGTTTACAGGAGACCATGCTGGGCCAGTGCGCCCTGTCCACCCTCTCTGGGTATGAGTTTAGCAACCCCAACACCACGAGATGGTCGGGCTAGAAGAGGCGCGATATCCACTCGGCATTTTCTCGGTTCTTTATTAGCTATAAATACCTCCTTTCAACAGTGGCAGTGCACCTCCACCTGGCCATTGCGCCGCGACTGTTTCCATGGACCCCCCTCCCCCCCAAATGCCGCGAAGGTTTTAGGTTGCTTTCTGTCGTCTCCGAATTGGACACACTCGCGGGACGCACCGCCATTTTATGCAGCGCTCGCCAGCGCCATACTGTGAAGACTGTTTTGTCCCCCAGACTGTTTGGCACATTCTTGTTGAATGTCCCAGTCTGGGCGATCTCTGCGCACGTTACTGGTCCTGGTACCAGGATGGGTGGGGTCGCTACCGCGTCTTGCGTAAGTTCTATTTCCACGCCCCGACCAGAAAAAGATATCTGCGAGGCCTTCCTTCCTAGACATCACTCGCCACGGTGTTTTTCGATCTAGAGAAGGCCTATGATACCGCATGGCGCGATAAGGTATCATGGAGACCATCCACACAATAATGGGTAGAGGCCACTATTCTCCCCCCCCCCCATTTATTATCATTACTTTGTTCTCAGAGTTCGTGGTTTCCTATCCACCTTCATTTTCCAATTCATGTGCCACTGTTCCTTCCAGTTCCGTGTAGGATTCTTGTACTCGATCCTCTTATTACAAGAGGATGGCCTTCCCCAGGGTTCGTTCCTCATCGGTGTCCTCTTTGTGATGAACACCGTCACTTCCTCTCTCTTCCCCGTCCAATTAGCAGCAAACTACGCTGATGGCCGAGTGATCTACTACAATGCTAAGTCTCTTCCCACGGTCGTTAGGCAGGTCCACTTTTCCACCACAACGGCCGTTGCTCGGCTGCTCCCTAGGAGTCTGCTTCCCCCGCCTCTTCCGGTATCTTATTTAGTCTTGGCAGAAAATGACACACTGAAACTCAGACCTTATCTCTATATCTGGAAACCTGCGAGGCAATTCCTAAGGTTTCTAGGTCTCATCTTCGACGATAATTTCTCATGGAAGAGTCTCGTCTCACGCAGTCCGCTCTTTACCTTCTAAATCTTCTGTCCACCAGTAAACGGGTCGCTGACCTCCGTACGAACTCTACAATGCCTCGGTCTAGTCTACACTAAACTTTGGCTGTGTGGTGTACAACTCCGCTTCACTCTTGATCCAATTTTAAACCAGGTCTTGCAACTGGCTACTGCAGCTCTGCCCCCACTTTCCTTCCGTCTTTCCCTTGGTGCTCATCTTGCACTTTGGGGTGTCTGACAATAAAACAGCTGACCATGCTGCTCGGTTGGCCTCCGATCCAGCAAGCCCAAATGCCCAATGGCTCGCCGCCGGCCAAACTCCGCCTCTCACCAAACTTCACGGCAATAAACCCCAGTTTGGTTAATGGGCTTCTTCCTTCCACTGCTTCCGTCATAAAGTGGTGATACTGGCCCGCCTACGCCTGGCTCACACCAAACTAACTCACGGATGCCTTATGTTGCGCTATCTTTCCCTCCCACCTCTACCATCTGCCGTGCCACTCGTGCTTGTTGAGTACCTCTTGTATTCCATCCCTGGTCTCCGCTTCTTTCATTTCTCTCTACCTTCCCTAAGTTGAGCATTTACCCGATAATCCCTTCTTCTCCATAAATAATCTCTTCTTCCGCTAACACTGTGATATAATTGCACATTTGTTCTCCTTTCCCTTCCCCTGCCTACCTCTTGACAGGCAAAAGCCTCGCTAAGTAGGACACACATGTGTCATTCGGCGGTCAAACCAACTTCCATAAAAACATTTTTTAAATGTTTTATTCTCATAAACAATTCGCAACAATCTTGTTTTAAGTTGTATTATAAAAAAATTAAAACCGACCAAGGATTCAATTTTTTTTTTAAATCGCTTTTGAAAAGTAGTAAATTTAAGAGAAGTGAAAATTAATATAAACCACATAACCCAATCAATACTTGGGGAGGGGGCAGATGCCTTTCCAACCCTAAAAAAGGCATCCCTTACGGAGTTATCGATCATAAAGGGTCCTACTCATTCTTAATTTTAATTATTTCAGAGATGAAAGATGATATTCCTGACAAGAAGGTGAAGGCATTTCCCAAACCCTCCCCTTGTTCGATTTCTCTTCTTCGATGTCAAGAATCAACTGGAGGCGGCATCTTGCCACTGCTCCACGATGCAGACTCTTTGTCTACCGTGCATCCTGTAACGAAGGACACTTATCGCCAAGTGGAGGACAGGTTAAGCGTCAAACGGTGTGAGGCTGGAAGGCCGACGAAAGTGGCCGACCTCACCATTGACGAGTTGAAGGAAGAAAAAACAGATATTCAAAAGGCGCTGCTTTTCTACGAGTCCATTCATGGACGACCTTTTACACGCGAGGACAAAGAGCTCGTCCGACCCCTTTATGATAGATATCGTCTCGTTAAGAGATCTGTCAACAAGTTCTCATCAGTAAGTAAATCGTCAGGTTGCTTTTCTAGGATCGTTATTTTAACCTAATTTAATGTCTATTATGTTGAACTGAAATTATTAGTATACTCTTTTGTTTTCTAAAATTTTCCTGTATGTATATCTGATAAATGTTTTTAAATGAGTTAAAATTCGAAAAGGGAGGATTTTTTATAAAAGGCATTTTCTCTTTTAGAGGTCCAAAGAAAGCGTGCAGGAATTGGCGCCCATTTTGGAACATGTTGTTATGGACTTCACGTTAGCTTCCCCGCAACACCGGGGTAGTCTTGAGGAAGAAGATGAGCTAGCGATAACGACCAATGCCGCTGAAATGGCTACATCCAACTACACCTATCCCATTAACCCGGACCCCAATCCAGACGTGATTCCGACGCCTCCCCCGGCTGAGCTGAACCTCGGGGACCTGCATGCATTACCAATTCACGAACTGAAGGAGCGCAAGAAAGAAGCGCGAGACCAGAAAAGGAGGCTGCGGCGCATGTTGCGAGAATTGGAGGAGCGCTTTGAGCGGGAAACGGGGCGCAAGATGCAGAAGGAAGATCGCGGTCCTCTTGAGAAGGACTACAACGAATACAAGCACATGAAGGCGAAGCTTCGACTCCTGGAAGCGCTCTTGTCAAAGTACGACTCCTAGGGACTTTCAAGGCTCTATGTGCATATGCATGTACATATATAAATAAATATATCTATAATATGTGTATGTATACATAGTATGTGCGAGTGAAGAGAGAGCGGTTCCTTCTACGGGGAGGAGACAACAAAACACCGTTTGTAAGCGATGGATTGAAACTATGAACGTATGTCTGCATCTTTGATATCTAGATTTGAGTCGGAGCTAATTTGACTCGTCAAGACATTCGTTGCCGCATCACAAATTAGAAATTTCAGATGGACAACTTTTGGGGACCATTTGGAGTTAGTTGATGGTTCTTGCCAGTTCTCGGATGAGAGGCTGTTTCAATCACAGATAATGGTTTGTTTACGAAAATCATTTGCTCACCCATTCACGGGGTGATAACCCTTACTCAATCGGGAATACCCTTTTATAGGCATTTTCTACCCCCATACGCTTACAAGCTTGCTCTTCTCGATGTGTTGTGTGGATGTATGTATACATATGTGCATAATTATCCATAAAGAGGTTATACAGAATTAAAGTATATAGAAACATAACCCAGTTTATATCACGTTTTTTTCGTTTTTTTCACCCGAAACTTCTACCGTTTACTCAAGTTAGTTTTATGTGCTGTGATACATGTCACAAGTTCACCATTGGTTGTAATTCTAGATTACTTTGTGGTATTAGTTGTAACCTTAACCTAGGATCTATTGCTAAGAAGTTATTGTCAAATATTGACTTTTAAAATGTGTTTTATATAATGCGTGTTACCCAGTTATATAATATATGTATATATCTAATTATTATTCAGTCTGGATTTATAGCATTAGGCGTTCATGCTTCCAAAAATGAATAAACAAAACATCTATGTTAAAATCTCAAGTGTAAACCTGTGTTAAATGTTGGGTACCTGAAAGTAGATACATAAGTAGTTTGCTTCGAGATGGAGCCGAAATCTGCGGTGAAAATTTTAATATTAACCAGCTGGGCTGCTATGTTTCTCTTCTCCCAAATCTAAAGTAGCATTTCCTTTTCCACATCCTCAGTAAATTTATGTTAAATGACAGATTAGTTTGAATTTTAATTAAATGTTGATTTTTCGTCTCGTTTTATGTACCTTTATAATTTTGAATATTAACTATTGCTCCTCGTTACGCAAAGTCATGGTTCCTAAACCATCGTTATAAACAACATACTCTCACCGCTCTTACAAAAGTGAAATCGCCTCGCATCAATGCTACAAAGTACCAGGTGCCCTTGTCCAACTCCGTTCCCTTGTTAACAAATTGCTAGTTCTTTTCGCCTCATTGCCCCTTTATAACGATTGCGAATTATGTGCTGTAGTAATCTTCGAGTTAAGGTTCATTCCCAGGAAGATCTTTCACGAATCACTTAAATAAGGAGTGGAACAGTTCGGAAGCTTTCCAGAAGCCCGGTCAGCCGCCTCTGGCTGGCAACCCAGTGAATGGATACTTAGCACGAGACATGTATGGGATGAACTTGTGCAGGAACAAACGAATCTTGTGGTCTGAAACGGTTGGGGTAAGAATGGCACAGATCAGAGATTGTGTTACATGAATCAGAGGTATACATGTCAGCAGAAAGAAATGGGGGCAGGGGGCAAATTAATTATAAAAGAGGGAGAAGACCACTAAGAGATGAAAAAAATGAAGGTTGAAAAGATTCCTCTCCTAGAAGGAAACGAAGGTGGGACAGGCGAGGGATAGTTAAAAGGGTCGGGAAGCAGGATGACCGGAGAAGGGTGAAATCAGGGTATTCTAGTAGAAGATGGGCGACGGATTGATCCCCACCACAAAAACGGCAGCAAGAGCTGATTCGAGCGCCAGCCGAAAGAAGATGGCCGTGGGTAAGTCTCGTGTGGCCGATGTGAACGCGGCAAAAGGCCACCTCTAAAGACACTACTATCTGTGAAGGCTCGAGGGCCAAGAACGAACAAACCTTTTAATATATTTAAAGGATGAACATCCATCCCATTCTTCTTACCACAAATGAAAGACATAATCCCTTTTAGAGGCAAAGAAATCTCGAAAAGGCAATGCAGACTTATCCGGTGACACAGAAAAAGCTGATCAGCGGTCTCGTTGCCCAGGACCCTTACATTTCCGGGGACCCAACAAAATATAACTGGAAACATTCTGGACTAGGGAATGGGAAGCACTAAAAGAGCGAATTGCTTGTAAAATCGCTAGAGTTTACCAGCGATTCGCATTCTGATCCTTAGGCCAAATTCATTATCTGATCTCGTCCACAATTGAAATGAGATGGTTTGTGTAACAAACAAAACGATTGGTTTTCATTATTAAGAGCACCCTTTTCATTTGGGTGGGTTCCGCCGATCGGATATAATGAAATATCAAGGACGATTACTGGCATGGACCGGTCTTTATTAGGGGGAAGGCAAGAAGAACAGCAATACTATGATTTTCTACCTGCCAGCGAACGTTAAGAACCTTCTTGTGGCTTAAGTGAGAACCACCCAATCGAGGGGGTTTTTTTAATGGTAAGAGTTTTACCACTTATCTGCACTTATTAAGCTGCCTTTATTTCTGAGTGGGGACCTACTGATTAACGCGTGTTCCGAACCATTGGTATCTACAGCATATGGCAGCAGCCTAAAAATTGACCCAAATCGGAACTCCCTCCGACCGCTAACCACACACGAAGTGGCTTAACTTCAATAAAATTGGAAGCAGTGTTTCCACTCTGCTAAGCCTAGTAATGTTGTAAATTGGCCATGTTCATGATGACGGAGGTAGATGAAAGTCGGCGGATGCGCGAGATTCGTTGTAAAGCTATGATTGGCGAGAGATTCCTACACCACTTTCTCACTAGGGATTGAATTAGAGTACCTAGGCGGGCAAAACCAAATGCCCTCTCTACTGTCTCATCTGTTGCGAGGGTGAAAGGGAGGGGTCAACCGAGGAGGCGGAGGAAGACTTAGAGCCGAAAGCAAAATGGAGAGCTGTTGTCGCATCCTACCAGATATCCAAAGGTGTGCCGCAAAACGTGTACTAGGCCTTTAAAAGACCAAATTTGTCGTTATTCTCCCCTCACCCATATAATAAATGTACAACGGACCTATTTACGGAGATGCACTAATAAACCGCTTGCTAAGTGGTAGGCCTACTTATAAATGTAAATCTGTATTGGTTGACCACGCTGACACGAATTAGGTGAACGCATTGCCGCAGGGCAATAAAGTCTGCTGTGTCTGATCTGGGTTGGTTCTGTTATATGTTCCCCCTTCCTCATTTATATTTGTTCATATGTATTCATATTACTAATATTTTGTTTTGTTTCTTTTCTACCCAGTAAGGGGAGCGGCTATCCTGGCCGCCGTGCTGACGGAACTCAGCACCCCGTCCAACCCCAGCTTAGCCTCTACTCCTTCCTTCAGACACTTGTGTTTCCTCGCTTTTCATACAACCTCTCCCACAACTTTCTCTGGTCAGCCTCTAATTTCACAGGGTAGATGCTGACCTTCTCAGCCAACTATCCCGGATCGGGGCTGAGGGGGAAGGGGACAATGATCCCTCACCCCTGAGCTCCATTTTGGGATGGTGGGTATTTAATAACCTGCTTATCCCCACCCACATCTTCCTCACCTCCTCTTTCCCACCTCCTCTTCCTTTCTATTTTCAAACATTATCCATTTTACGCTATGTCCAAGGTGGAGCCGCAATGCTGAGGGACTGCCAGGCCACCTGGCGGGAGGAGTGGTCTGAAATGGCGGCACCTGGCTCTGCCAGGCCTGTACTCACCCTTCTCAGAGCGGGCCACTGTGGAGGGTGATTAGCGTTTGCATCCCGTAAAAAAGGGGTCATCATGCCCAATGGTGAAAACTTTAAAAAAAATATATATCTCCCCATTTCCCCTTTAAGAACGACGGAGCCGCCCTCAGGCAGCTCCACAGAAAAAAAATTGACCCCCCCCCCCCATTGTGGTTTCCCAGGGGACCCTCCATAACTCTTCAACCGGAGAGGAGGCTTACTCCTCTCCAGTGCGTACGACTGCAGGGGGCTCCCCCTCACCCCCTTCCTTGGAGTCATCACGTGACTGAAGCTCAAATCTGGCAGTCCTGCCTTTGCTTTCACAGGGAACTGCCAGGAAAGCCAGCAGGCAGCCCATAACCGGCCGCTTCCCGTTGAAGCGGCTCAGTAGGGCAAACCCCCTTAGGGGAGAGAGAGAATCCAGGCCCCATCGGCCGCTTCCCTCTAAAGACCTGCTGGCCCAAATATTAAATCTAGTGGGGGTGAAGGCCTATGCTCACCAAAAGAACATAGACGAGACTGACATGAGCTGGGATGTCCTGGGGGGGGAGAGGAAAATGGAGGCTTCCCCCTGAGATAGACATACTCCCTGACGCAGCCCAGCCTCAGAAGATGGGGCCTTCCGTGGAGGCAGATTCGGGCACGGCATCAAACACCGAGCCTGAGTCTGATCCTGCGCGGGGCCCTCGCCAGAAGGGTTGGGCTACTAAGACAGCACAAGGAGGGGAGGGATCTCCTCCTTCGACCGGTGCCCCAACGACTGCTAGGACCTTCACCATCTCAGGGAAGGACCTTGCAGAGGCCGGCCCATCTGACTTGGGGGCTCTTGCTGGGGGTGGGGTATTTGCGGATTTATTCCCCGCCCCCATCTCCTAAAAAGAAAAGGACTAATAAAAAGAAGACAAAAAAGACTCGGGGGGGGGGGGGTTATTCTCCCTCCACGGGGGCTGCGGGGACGGACGAGGCCGCTACCATCCTTGAACGCGACCAAGCCAAGATCGGCACGTCCGGCCTCGGTGCTCGCCTGGGCAGGAGATCCCAAAATGAGACCAAAAGTGCGCAGAGCGGAGCCTCGATTACGTCGGGGCCTCTCATTCAGAGGTTACCTGGCGTTTTCGAGCCCACTGGCTTCAAACACTTCTTAGTTATTCGCTCCACTGATGGCACCATGTTGGCCAAGGACAACATGATCCATCAGAGGAGAGCTTTAGCTAGTATGATTGGTAGAGAGCCGAAGGTGACCCGTTTCTCAGACGGGAGTTTTCTGGCGAATGCGACGGATCCCTCCAAGGCAGCCAAGATAAGTGCTCTTCGGACACTCGATATCACTCCGATGAGTGTGACGCCGCACTCTACAATGAACTTTGTGAAAGGAGTAGTTTATGCGAGGGAACTCGTGGAGTACTCCATAGGAGATAAGGCTCTAGAGCTGGCCGACCACGGGGCGGTCAAGGTCGAGCGTGTGATGAGAAAATAGGATGGGCCTCGGGACTCACCCCTACACTCTTCGTCACGCTCGACTATGGCAAGCTCATGAGTTGGTGCGTGCCGGTTGGTACCGCTATAGCGTGAAGGCATTCGTGCCACTGCCGCCGAGGTGCTATTACTGTCACCGCTACGACCATACGAATCGCTCATGTAGACGTGCAAAGTGGGGGTCACCCGAAGTCTGTGTAAATTGCTCCAAGCCGCACACGATAAGCCTAAATCGTGTGTGGCCAAGTGTGTCAATTGCGGAGAGCCGCACCCCACTTCTTCGAAGCAATGTGATGCATATCTCCTTGAGAAAGAAATCCTGGCCGTTCAGGCCTAGGATCGTCTCTCATTCGGCGAGGCTAAGGACTTGGTCCTGGCGCGCCCGGCACTGCTTGGGACGTCTTACGCCTCAATGCTAAGAAAGACACCCTATGCTTCTGTCCCTGACGGTTGTTTCCCCGCCCATTCAGAGCCCTTCTACGGGTTATACTCAACCCGGGCACTCCTTTGGTAAATTTGGAGGCACAAAAGGTTCACACCCAGCCCCGGCTAAAACCAGGGCTCCCCTCTCTTTACCAAGCGTGACCGTTTCCCGTAAGGCGAAACGACCATGAGCCTCCAATGAGTCGTTAGGCTCACATGAGGCAACGCCCCAGAAGTTGGTTGCTAGACGATCTTCCGGAGTTCCTAAAGCTGACCCCAAAAGGAGGACAGCAATAAAGAAGCTTCGCCTCCTTCGCCCACAACCAGTGGCGAGCGGGGTGGCTCGGGGACGGTGGAACCCTTCAAAAGATAGACCACCGCCCCTGATACCCCAAAGCTCGCCTAAGGTTGAGGGAGGAAAGGGCTCGCCTGGCGAGCCCAACCTTCTCCGATAAGTCCTCGAAGGCGTCCGCGCCTTTGGCACATCGTCCGGCGAACAGCGCCCGGAACTCTGCCTCTGGGAAGCGTACTGCCATTCCCGTGAAGGTCTTCTATTCGAAGGGGGTCCCTGCGTCTCCTCCGAGTTAGGCCAGGAGGATATATTCCTGTAATGGAATTGCCGCGGACTCCGGGCCAACTGGGAGGAGCTGCGGAGGCTCGTCTCGTACTGTTCCACGTTAGCTATTTTTCTGCAGGAGAGCATGCTAGGCGCGTGCCCCCTCCCTGGGAATAAGGGTTTCGCGACCCCACCACCACGGGCTGGGGAATGCGCAGTTTACACCTGGCATGATGTTTCCGTTCTTCTATTCACTTTTTTTCAGGCAGTGGCTGTGCAGATTCACCTGGACTGGAGGTATACGTTATTTCTGCGTACATTCTACCGTCATCTGACTTCGACGCGGAGAACTTCCACCCTGTCGTGGCACGGTTGCCGAGGCCCTTTCTCTTGCTTGGAGATCTGAACGGCAGACATTCTCTCTGGGAAGATTATTTAATAAATCCCAGGAGAAAAGTCCTTGCCGAACTGATCGAAGAGCTTGAAATAGGTGTCCTAAATGTGGATGAGTTTAGGCATCATTGCCCGAGAACCGCTTCATTTTGTTACCGTGATTTATCTCTGTGGTCTCCGGATGCACAGCCTGATTTTGATTGGGAGGTAGTCGATGACCTCCATGGTAGTAATCACTTTCCCATTCAAATATTTTATGTGCGGCTGCCGCCTGAGAACCCACCTCGGTGGTTCTTGGCGCGGGCTCGGTGGCCTGCATTTTAGGAAATGACTGAATTCTCTATCTCAGTCGAGGAGTTTAGGTCGGTAGATGAGGCCGTTGAGTTCTCCTCCAGGAACCCTATCGCCACTGTCGTGACTACTATTCCCAGAACGTCTGGCCGTTTTGCACGCTGACCACTCTCATAGTGGTCGGCCGAGTGTGAGACGGCCCCCAAGCAGAAGCGTTATGCTTACATGCGCTATGAGCACCGCTCGAACAATTTCACTGTCGGTGAATTTCGTCGGGCTAGGTTTAGGTTCCGGTATATTTCGAAGCACGCCAGCCGCTCTTCTTGGCGGGCATACGTGTCTTCACTTAACGGGAAGACCCCACTGGCAGAGGTGTAGAAGCGAGTCAAAAGGATTCGGGGCAAGTTCTCGCAGGACCTCCCCCCCCCCCCTCCCTTTCTCCAGGAGAATTCGGCCGGAATCTCGGACCCTGCGTCCGTCGCGAAATACTTCGCGACTGCTTTCTCCGGATTCTATAGCCGGGATAATGCTCCGCCAGCATTCAATGCACGTTGTGATCTCGCGTAAGGCCGCCGATTGGATTTTACCTCCACCGGTGGAAAACCCTTCAATCAACGGCAGGTTTACTGTGAGCAAGTTGCGTTCCGCTCGCGCTTCGTGCGCGAACACTGCCCGTGGTTCGGACGATGTCACCTACGCCATGCTTCGACACCTGGGTGAGCGAGGCATGGCCTTTCTGTTAGCTTCATCCAACAGGATCTGGGTAAAGGGGAACCTACCAGAGTCTTGGTAAATCGCTACTGGGCTAGCTTTTCCCACCCGGGGAGAGATCATTCTACCCCGGCTGGTTTCGGCCCAATTTCGCTAACCTCTTGCGTGTGCAAGTTGATGAAGAAATTGGTAAATGTTAGATTAGCCGTTTTCTGGACAGCGGAGGCCATTTGTGTTGTGCGCAGAGCGGTTACCACAATTTCCATTCCACGTCGGATGCTCTGCTTCGACTGGAAAATGCTGTCAGCGAGGCCTTCCTTCCGAGACAGCACTTCGCCACGGTGTTTTTCGATCTGGAGAAGGCTTATGATACCGCATGGCGATACAGTATAATTGAGACCCTCCACAGGATTGGGGCGAGGGGACGCCTCTCGAATTTATATCGGAATTTTTGCGAGATCGCAGATTCCGCGTACGGGTGGAGGGGGAGCCCTCTCCAACATAATGGAGCAGGAAGAGGGTGTCCCGTAGGGAAATGTCCTCAATGTCAAACTCTTTGCCTTGAGCATCAACGGCATTACCTCAGTGATACCAGAAGATATTCCTGCTATGCTCTACGTGGAGCACCCTACGATCTCTTTTGGCGAGGCCCAGATTCCAACTCTGGATTGTCGACTCCAACAGGCATTGAACCGCGTCTCTCGTTATCCCGAAGCGCACAAGTTTCAGTTTTCTTTGGCCACGACCAAGGTGGTGCACTTCCACGGCCATCCACGGCTCCACCCCAACCCAGGTTTGTTTCTTAATGGGGCGCGCCTGTTGTACCCGCGGCCATTGATATTATCGATCCTTTGTCTATTCGAAGCTATACTAGGGATGTGAGTTTTATGCATCCTCAGCCGAACGTGTATTGCGGAAGGTGGACTCGATCCACCACACCGACATTCGCTTGGCGACCGCTGCCTTCCGCACTTCTCCTATTTAGAGCCTGCTTGTCGATCCTGGAGCGATGCCACTATCTATGCACCGTGCACAGTGTAATATTCGCCTGTACGCACGACCGCAGCGACCTCCTTTGTCGCCAACGGTTCTCAAAGCATCTGAAGCTGATCTCTACGGTTCCTATGCCGCCGAGAGACCCAAGTCATAACCTAAGCTCTTTGGGTTTAGTGCTAGTAAACTCCTTCGAGAGCTAGATATAGCTCTCGGGCCGGTGGCACCTCTGGTTATGCCCAGAACGCTACCCTGGTGGGTACCAACGTTGGCTATTTGTCACCACGCTTCTTCTCCCAAAGCTTGTACAGCGCCGGGAGTATTGCGTCCGCCCTTTTGAAGCACATCTCGTCTCACGCTGGTACCGTGCCAGGGTATACGGATGGCTGCAATTAAGAAGAGGGGGTCGGTTTCCACGCTGTATCCCATCTATTTTAAGTCAGCGGGGCTCTACCGGGTGCTGCGTCCTTCTTCACGACTGGGTTGGTAGCAATACATCACTCGGTATTGGAGATTACGTGACGTGCCTGGTTCGGAGACCGGATCGTTTTTTATAGTGACTCACAAAGCGCCCTGAGTGCTCTCGGGGCATTGGAATCTCCGCACCCTCTGGTTCACGATATCCGTTATGCCACTGTTTTAGTGAGCCGGGTGGATGTCGAGATTATCTTCTGCTGGGTTCCTCGACATGTAGGAATTCCGGGGAATGAGCGCGCCGACGAGGGCGCCAAAGAGTCCGCGAGAACCGGGTGCCCGGACCAGCGTTTCGCTCTTCCACACAGACTGCATGGCATGAATACGGGCAGTTCTTCGGACTGCTTGGTAAAAAAGATGGGAGACGATCTAGGGGAGCTTAAAGTTGCGTGCCTTTGCGCAACGACTGTTCCCATGGACCTATCCCCCAATGCCGCGACGGCTTCAGGTCGCTTTCTGTCGTCTCCGAATCGGGCACACTCATGTGACGCATCGCCATTTGATGGAGCGCTCGCCTGCGCCCTATTGTGACGCCTGCGTCGTCCCCCAGACTGTTCGGCACATTCTTGTCGAATGTTAGAGTTTGGGTGATCTTCACGCACGTTACCTGTCCCGGTACCAGGGTGGGCGGGGTCGCTATCGCCTGTCCCTTATACTCGGGAAGTGTTCGTTCACACCGACTTGTTGACGCTTTGGAGAAGGCCGGCTTTATGACCCTTATTTAATATTTGACTATGGATCGCGTGCTTCTCGCCGGGGGAGGGCAGGCTCTCCCCCATCGACGGAGCTCGCTATATATTTTTTTCAATTTGTGTGTTTTTCTTTTGTTTTTTTCTGTTTGTATCTTTTTTTCTTTTATTTGGCTTCTAATATAGCCTAGATTTAGTCTAGGATGAGTACGGCGACTTATCCCCTAAAACGCAGTTGCCATATGAGATATTAAAAAAAATTATTCTTTTCTAGATGTATTATGAATATAGTTGATTAAACTCTATAAACGAGGGCAGTTTGAATATACATTATTACTCAGTTCTATCATTACAATAAAAGCTTGTAAGGCAGCTATACGCATCACTACTTATAACTATCATAACGATTTAATCAACTATTATGGATAAATTCATATGACTTGAGAAGTTTGATGTATTTACTTCGGATCCTCATGCTAGCAAATTATAGAAGCTTTGGTATAGAAATTTGTGCTAATTCCTTTCTACAATATCGGATCATTCTCCCTACAAGTTAGAAGTACTCTACTTGTAAATTGTTCCTCATTTCGCAGATGTAATAGAGGGCTGTGCTGATTATTCGAAGGCTATCGAATTGTTGCAAGCTGCCTATATTAAAGCTCCCAGTGAAATTCATCCCAGACATTTCGTTTTATTCGAATTCAACTTCCAGAATCATCGATTGACCAGTACTTTCAAGCTCCGAATTGTCTGGCTGTGATTGCATCTTTCAGGATGCTACTGCTGCATTCTACCGTGATGAGAGTATCAGGGATTCTTTCATACGAGGGTTAAAATCTTCGAGCATTCGGGCATGACTCCTTGAGAATCAAATGCTTACATTAACCGATGCTAGTCAACAGACTCGAGCATTAGAGCAAGCATCACATAGATCTGAATCATACTTAGTTACTCCCACTCATGTACCTGCTAGTGTGGCGACTCTTCTTGGTACATCTATAACCTCTAGTAATGAAGAATATAGCCTTCCACTTTCAGCAGCTGTTTCAAAAAATATTTTTAAAATGAAGCAAACATGCTACAATTGGGGTGTTCAGTAATCCTGAGGATTATTGTACACTTTGTCCAGCTTGCGATGTAATTTGTCGTAAATGTGGGAAACTTGGGCATTTTGTAAAAGTTTGTAAGTCAAAACCCAAACGTCCTGTTTCACTATTTTCTGCCACGCTTGCTTCCACCTACGCTACCAGCGGCTTGCTGATCCCTACTGTTCCTGTTCAATAAAACGGAGATCCTCAATTACTTCAAGGACTAATTGACAGTGGAAGTTCGGAGAATTTCATAAATGAGCCTGTAGTACAAGCTATGCATCTCCCACTTCATGAACGATCGTCTGTTGTTTCGATGGTGTCTTCTTCTTTCTCAGTAAATCTCAAAAGGTACTGTATTGTTAACGTTTCGATGAATAGGCGCACTTATGAGAATGTCGAAGCTATTGTACTTCCAAACGCTTGTACTGATATTATTCTTGGCTTGCCATTTTTAAGAGTGCATAAAAGCGTTAGCTTAAATTATGGCGGCACTGAACCATCCTTAACTGTGTGTGACTGAATAAACTAAAGATTCCACCAGTTAAACTGTGTAGAAACTTATCCTCAGATTGCACTCCAATTGCTACCAAGTCTCGTCATTACAGCTCCGAAGATGCTGATTTCATTGAAAATGAGGTTAAGTGTCTACTTCGTGAGGGGACTTTTGAACATAGTAATTCTTTTTGGCATGTGCAAGTGGTAGTGACATCAAACGCAGATAAGAAAAAACGAATGGGGGTAGACTTTTCTAGAACAATAAATAAGTACACCTCTTTGGATGCTTACCCGCTACCCAGGATTGAAGATATAGTTGCAAATATCGTTAAGAATCACTTTCAGCGTAATTGATCAATCCAATGCATAACATCAGATAGAAATACGCTCAGAGGACCGACCTTACGGTGCTTTTCAGGATGGTAACAGTCTTTATCAATTAGGCGTATACCTAAGGGTGTTACGAATGCGGTTTCCGCATTTCAACGCTTTATGAATCAGTTTATAACCGATAACAAACTATGTAACGCTTATGCCTATCTCAACGACATAACAGTCAGCGGAAAAACGAAGGAAGAAATAATAGCAATCTAAAGCGTTTTATGGAAGCTGCTTCTAAATACAATTTCTTCCTAAATTATGAGAAATCTAAGTTTTCTCTAACCTGCATTAATATTCTCGGTTACCAAATTTCTGACAACAATCTGAAACCCGATCCTGAACAAATGAGACCCTTGTTAGAATTACCTGTACCATCTAGTAAATAAAGCCTTCAGTGTTGTTTAGGGTTATTTGAATACTACCCTAAGTGGGTTTGCAACTATTCAGGGAAAGTACGTCCTCTTGTAGATTGCTGCGGGTTTCCTTTATCTCTTCATGCTATTCAAGCATTTGAAACTTTAAAGAATGACATTGCCAAATCTTCAATTAAAGTTATTGATGAAGACGCCGCCTTTTCCATAGAAACGGATAGACCAGATAATGCAACATGTACCACCTTATCACAGTGTGGATAATGACCAGTAGCTTTCTTCTCACGCTCATTGAACCGATCAGGAAAGAGACACCACGTCGTTGAAAAAGAAGCGTATGCGGTGGTAGAGAGCATACGAAAATGGAAACCTTTTTTGGTTGGTAGACATTTTGAGGTAACAACTGATCAAAGAGTTGTGTCATTCATGTTTGATACTAATGTAAAAGGTAAAATAAAAAAAAAAATATTAGATCATGCACTGGCGTATGGAATTATTTTGATTTTCTGTCCATACTCATCATCGCCGGGGTCACGAAAATGTTGTTGCTGATACACTATCTCAGTCTTATTGTAACGCCACTTCGGATATTACAAGTTTAAAATCGCTTCATGAGAGTCTCATTCATCCTGGAGTCCAGCAAATACTACATTAAGTTCGTGTTAAAAAACCTTCTTTACTCCATCAATGAAATCCGCCTCATTACTGCCGATTGTCATATATGCGCTAAAATTAAACCCCGTTTCTTTAAACCAGAAAATACTTCTTTGATAGGGGCGACTACGCCTTTTCAACGTCTTTCAATTGATTTTAAGAGACCGCATCCAGTTTCCTCACACTCGTCCCGTTATCTCCTTACAATCGATGAGTTTAACCGATTTGCATTTGCATTTACATGCCACGATAGGTCATCCAATTTAGTTATTGACTGTCTTACAATTTTTTTTTCGTTATTTGATCTACCCGCATATATACATTCATACTGCGACCTGTCATTCATTCGCAACAAAGTGAAAGAAGGATCGTTAACCATGACTTAAATCGAGAGATTGGTACACCCGCTCTCCCAAGCGTCTTACAATAAACCCATGAGGTTCATTCACTTTGTTGCCCTCGCATGGGTGAATCAGGTCTGTAAATATTTGAATTGTAATTGTTTAGCTAAAGATTTCCCAAAAGAATCCCGAATTAATGCGTGCTTCTTTTCTCATTTACAGACCAATTACTATTTTTCAAACAATTTACCAATTAATAATTACCAATATTTACCAATTAATATTTAACAACTATAAATCAATTGCTAATTGCCAATCAATTTCCCAATTATTATAATTTCTATTTAACAATTCATCAAACCATTTAACACTAGCCAATCTAATTATCAATCATCAATTGTTATATTGATTTTACCAATTACTATTTAACGATTATCCAATCTATTTAACAATTACTACTTACAAATTACTTATAATACAATCTATTTAACCATTATCCAATTACCAATTTTATTCTAATTATCAATCATCATATGTTGTACTCTAATTACCAAACCATATTTATCATTTGTAAATCCATTCTCATTAACTCATGCAAATTTAATTCACACGCGTAATTCAATCCAGTCATAAACTATTACTGTATAAATTCACCTTTCAATAATAACGTTTATTCAATAATATATATTTTCTTAACTCTTTGTTTTTAATACACGTTTTCCCAACGTCCCTTAAATTTATGCCTAAGGAAGTTCGTCTGCAAAATTTAGATTTCGCGTTAGCATTTATTTACCTTCATTCCCTTGAATAACGAAATATAGGTTTTTATGTTTATTGTGATGAGAGCTCTCTAGGATATTGCCGCAATATTCATCCAAAACCTATAAGTGGTGCTCAGAGTAGTTTAATTATCTCATCCGTGAAGTTATGTAATATTAAATTATTTTTCACCGTCACGTGTGTTGCATTTTTTGGACGACGCATTCCGCCTCACTCAGTTTCATTTTTTTCTCGCGTGGACTTATATTTTTCACGAGTGACTTTTCGACACGTGCTCGTTTTCAATCCTAAGTTGACCTTAACATCCTTGGGTGACCCCTTAGCAATTTCGTAAAATTAATTATAATATACATTAGTAAATACAAAGAGTGACCAATTTTCAATATGTTTTTCAATTTTTTACGTTTAAGTGCGTGAATTGAATTTGTGCACACACACACACTTTTATTTTCCTTTAAATGGATTACAACGGAGCCACAAGCTACGCCCCAACTTCGGGCACAGTAACAACGACCCAAGCATCCTCCCCCGCAACAACAACGACGTATTCATCCACCTTCGCCCCCGACGCAAGCATCCTCCCTCATTCGCCTCCTACTCAACAACACCCCTTCCCACTCCCTCTTCGGTTCAGCTTCTGTCATTCAACCCACAATATTCCTTTAGCTGGTGGGAAATGGTGGAGCTCATCCTCCTACACCAGGCAGTTCCTGAGGACCATAGAACAATCGCCGTAGCCCAGAAATTACCTCTAAGTATTTTTTCCACTTTTAAGAGTATTCTGCTTGATGGGGTAATTTCTGGTTCTTGTGGAAGGTTCAAGGGGGCGTTCATGGAGGAATTTGGGTAGTCGCAAATTGAGGACCTGCGTATCCTTCTTGATATGTAGGAGATGGGGAACAGGCGCCACCACGTACTTTCTGGACCATCTCAAGGCCCTGGCACATTCCAAGGGAGCATAGCTCGACCAACTCGAGCCACTCATAACTGAGATATTCATGGGTGGGATGCCGGACCTAATGAGGCCCCTCATACTAATGTCCTACCCTGCAAATGTGGAGAAGATGGCAGAGGCGACTGACGCCCTGTATAATAATCCATTCGTCAGCTGGGGAAATGCAGGCACCAGGTCGTTTAGCGATCTAAATAGGGGGCGTAGAACATCATACAACTTTAATGTTAAAAACCACTCACAATATCCATTTCTCAGGTTAGGTCACCTGCCGAGACTCCTTACAACCGGCCAGGACTCCCTGAGGAAGAATCCTCCCAGGCTTCGAGTCTTTTATTTGTTCTGGAGAGGATTTAGATCGAAATTCGTTCTCTAAAGTTGCGAACGGGTCTTCACAGAGAGCACAATCGTGAACAGGACGGAGGATTCAGACGTCGTTTCTCCTCCCGAAAAAGGCTACACCAACGAGGAAACAGCAGCACAAGAGCTGAGGAACAGCAATTTCATTTCAAACCTAGGCCCAATTCCCCCGATCCTGATAACTCTCAGGGTAACTGCTGGTACCATTCTAATTATGGGAACAACGTTGTCAGTTGTGTTCAGCCTTGCAGTTTTTACTGGGAATCATCTCATGCCCACAACTTTAACCCTCATTCCGGTCGTGTTGCTCATACTGCTACCTTTCAGCCTTCATGTTTTTGCTGGTACCACCTCAAATTTGGTGCAAGAACAGAAAAATGATCAAAGCCATGCTCGTACAGTCAAAGTGCTCAAACTCAACCTACCCTTACCTCACCACCTCCGATTTTACAGAACTCTACGGGTTTCCTTACCCAATTTCACCTTCAGCACAGGGAACTTTAAACTGGACTCGCAAATGATACGTGGGTCTATCACCTCTGCAACCTCACCCCTTCATCAGGCCGATCCTCCATTTAGTATTCATGACCCATTCTCTGGTTTCTCCTTCCTGGTTGACGCTCGCGCTCAATGAAGTGTCATTCCAGCCTCTTCAGTCGAAAAAGCTTGCGCTTCTTCTGATCTTGCCCTTAAAGCTACCAATTCATCGGACATAAGGACTTATTGGAGGCGTATTCTCTCTCTCTCTCTCTCTCTCTCTCTCTCTCTCTCTCTCTCGCTCTCTCTCTCTCTCTCGGGTTACGTCGTGTTTTCCCATTGACATTCATCATAGACGATGTCGACATTCCAATTTTGGGCCTCGACTTCTTTTCCACGCACGACATTCTAGTCGATTCTCGTCGCCGCAAGCTTATCGACAGAGCCACGATACTAACAGTTGCTGGTTCCTTCTTTCCTTCCACCAGCTCTCTCCTCTCTGTTCCTCTTCCTGCAACTGCCCCCCCAATTCCAGCAATTTTTGCGGGGGTTCCCAAGCCTCTGTTTTCCTCCTTCTAAGGATAGACCTATTAAGCACAATGTGGTGCACAGAATAGATACAACAGGAGGACCAGTTTTCTCAAGTCCCTGTCAACTGGCTCTGGATAGACTTGCCCTAATGAAACAGGAATTTAAATACATGATGGAGGCAGGGATCGCTTCCCCATCCACCTCCCTATGGGCGTCACTCATCATGTAGTACCTAAGTCTACCCCGAAGGAATTCAGAGATGTAGGTGACTTCATGCGACTCAATGCCTGTACAGTTCCGGATAGGTATCCTCTACCTTTCTTATCGGATTTTAACTCCGCTTTTTTCGGTTGAGCCATTTTTTCTCGGCTTGATTTGTTTCACGATTTCAACCAAAACCCGATTCACCCTGATGATATTCCTAAGACGGCTATCACCACTCCATTCGGTTCCTTCGTCATGAACCGAATGCCTTACGGACTTCGTAACAGTGTTCAGACCTTCTAACGCTTCATGGATCAGGTTCTGAGAGGTCTTCCCTTCGTATTTTGTTATATAGACAACCTCCTGATAGCATCTTCGTCTTTAGAGGAGCATTTTTCTCACCTTCGCTATATTTTTGCACGTTTAAATGAGTATGGTATCATACTCAACACTTCTAAGTGTATCTTTGGTATCACACAGCTCTCCTTTTTGGGGCAACACATTTCCCCTGAGGGAATTCGTCCTCTCGAGAACAACGTTGAAATTATCCCGGCTTTTTCCCCGACCTTCTTCGCTAAAGCAACTTCGTAGATTCTTTGAGGTGGTAAACTTTTACCGCAGGTTCATTTCCAATATTTCCCACATTATGCAACCTCTCTACGAATTGCTTTCAAAGTCCAAGAAGAACCTTCCTCTTTCCTGGTCCCCCGAAGCTTGTGAGGCTTTCTCTAGCACCAAAGAGGCTATGGCTCCATTGTTGCCCTAGCCTATCTTTGCCCAAGAGCTCCCATAAGCGTTGCTTCGGACGCGTCCGCTACTCATGACGGTGCAAAACTACAACAGAAGGTTGGTGACTCTTGGAAACCCATTGCCTTCTTCTCTAAGGCTCTTCTTCCTTCAGAACAGAGGCACATTACGTTTTCCCGCGAATTACTGTGCATATACCTCGCACTTCGTCACTTCCAACAATACTTGGAAGGGCGTGAATTCACTGTCTTTACCGACCACAAGCCATTGGTTGGTGCGCTCGCCTCTAGTAGTCCCTCCTCTGTGCACTCTGCAGTTGATACTCGTCACCTTTACTTCATCTTGCAGATGACAAACGATATTCGCTACGTTCCTGGTTCTTCAAACGTCGTATCAGATGCGTTCTCTCGCATTTCATCTATTTCGGGCACGCAACTCTCTTAAACTGCGCCAATCAATCACGCGACAATAGCGCTTGCCCAGGAACAAGATGAAGTCTCGCAGACACTGCGTCACTCTTCTCAGCTTATCGTTCACGAAATCGACTTGGGGACAGTCCCTTCAGGCGTATCCTGGTTGACTATTAATTGCCTGACTGTCTTCGTCCTCTCATTCCTCTCACTTACCGTCGGTACATTTTTGACCAGACTCACGGTCTCTCTCATCCTGGCATTCGAGCAACTCGCCACCTCATCACACAACGTTATATGTGGCTAGTTATGAACGCCGACGTGGCCAAATGGACCCGCGCATGTCTACCTTGTTAACGTGCAAAGGTTCAACGCTACACAAAGTCCCCTCTAGCTGCTTTTCCACTTCTATCAGCACGTTTTGTCTCCGTTCACATCGATCTGGTTGGTTCATTGCCCTTTTCGCGTGGTTGCATTTACCTTCTCACCATGATCGATCGTTTTACCTCTTGGTCAGAGGCATTATCTATCCGGAACATCAGAGCTTCCAAAGTAAATAAGGCCTTCGTCTCAGCATGGCTAGCTTGTTTTGGTGTCCCATTAACGATCATGACTGATCTAGTTAGCCAATTTGAATCCCACCAATGGGATGCACTCATGTCAGTGCTTGGCTCCTTTCGTCTCCGTATCACTAGCTACCATCCTCAGAGTAACTCTAAGGAGGATTTTTTCACAGGACTCTCAAAGGAAGCTTACGCTCCACTGACCCCAACATCACTTATGTGGACAGGCTACCCTTAATTCTCCTAAGAATTCGTGCCTCCTTGAAAGAGGATTTGAATTGCTCTGCTGTGGAATTCGTCTATGGTACGCAACTTCGTCTTCCAGGTCAATTCTTTTCTTCCGCTGACTGTCATCTTCCTTCCGACATACATCCTGCTGCATACGTACACAATTTAGTACGGACGATGTCTGAGGTAAAGCCAACCGCCACCAGAGTGCCTGCTAATCAGAAACCTTTCGTACCAAAGTAGATGGCAACTTGCTCTCATGTGTTTGTCCGTCCCGATTCCATTCACACATCTTCGCAACCTGTCTATGACGGACCCTTTCTCGTCGTCTCCAGGAAGTTAAAATTCTTTGTACTGCAGCTTGGCAGCAAGCAGGATACGGTTTCCATCGATCGGCTTAAACCAGCTTTCATAGATGCCGTTCATCTGGAACAGCCACTACCTTTCTCTCCCACTAATATAGATCCAGTGGTCATCTCAACCTACCTTCCCCACTCAACTATTCCTTCAACACTTCCCAACCAACTAACTCCATTTCCGAAACCTTTCTCGGCTCTTTCAAATCAAACTGCAACTTTTCCTCCCACCTCTTTACTCGCAAACCCCCCACCAACCATCTCTACACCCCTCAATCCTTCTTCCCAACTGCTGCCACTTCCCTTTTTGTTGCAGGACAACTCGACAGCAGCTGGGGAATACCAAGCGACCAACGCGCAACTCCTATAAGTCGCCTTTTCGGGAGGTCCAGAACAATCGTCACCAGACGCTCCGGTCCTCGCTTGCGACAATCTTCCGCCTCAATCGAGTGGCACTACTAATCGACACCTGACCCGCAATCCGAGTCAACCAATTGGCACCATAACCCGTTCTGCACGCGTTATACGTAGGCCTAGCCGCTATATAGACTAAAATTTATGTAAATACCTTGTGTTGTGCGAGCCTTCCTACAAATGTAAATATTTATTCATATATATATATATATATATATATATATATATATATATATATATATATATATATATATATATATATAATTTCAAGAAGGATTGGTAACCATGACTTAAATCGAGAGATTGGTACATCCGCTCTTCCAAGCGTCTTACAATTAACCCATGAGGTTCATTCGCATTGCTGCCCTCGCATCGGTGAATCAGGTCTTTAAATATTTGAATTGTAATTGTTTAGCTAAAAATTTCACAAAAGAATCCGAATTAATGCGTGATTCCTTTCTCATTTTCAGACCCATTCAACTCCGTTATAATCTATTTAGTATTTATCAAAATATTTACCAATTACTATTTGTCAAACAATTTACCAATCAATAATTACCAATATCTACCAATTAATATTTATCAACTATAAATCAATTACTAATTGCTAATCAATTTCTTAATTATTATAATTACCATTTAGCAATTTATCAAACCATTTAACACTACCCAATCTAATTATCAATCATCAATTGTTATATTGATTTTACCAATTACTATTTAACGATTATCCAATCTATTTAACAATTACTACTTACAAATTACTTGTAATACAATCTATTTAACCATTATCCAATTACCAATTATATTCTAATTATCAATCATTATATTTTGTACTCTAATTACCAAGCCATATTTATCATTTGTAAATCCATTCTCGTTAACTCATGCAAATTGAATTCACACGCGTAATTCAATCCAGTCATAAACTGTCAATGTATAAATTCACCTTTCAATAATAATTGTTTATTCAATAATATATTTTTCTTAACTCTTTGTTTTTAATACACGTTTTCCCAACATCCCTCAAATTTAGCCTAAGGAAGTTCATTTGCAAAATTTAGATTTCGCGTTGCATTTAACTTCATTCCCTTGAATAACGAAATATAGGTTTTTATGTTTATTGTGATGAGAGCTATCTGGGATATTACCGCAATATTCATCCCAAACCTATACCTGTACGTCGTTTAGATTTGTAATCTTTTCGATTTCTACTTTAACTTTCTTTATCCAGTGTATTGTATATTTTGTCATTTTGAAAAGGTATGAATTCTTTTTGGTTGGATTGAGTGTTTTATGTCCCCCCTTCCTCATTTATATCTGTTCATAATATGTTTTCATGTTACTAATATTTTCTTTTGTTTCTTTTTTAGATGTATTATGAATATAGTTGATTAAACCCTATAAAAAAAGGCAGTTTGAATAGGCCTTACTACTCAGTTCTATCATTACAATAAAAGCTTGTAAGGCATCTATGCTCATCACTACTTATAACTATCATAACGGGTTGTAATTTAAACGTGTTGAGGGAGATATGGTAAAAATAATGAAATTTTATTTAAAAACGTAATGCAGTAATGCATTAGAAGGGTTCACTTATGCATAGAAAAGAAACCCCTTTATATAATTGTGGGGGTCGAACAAGGTAAAACATTCGAATGAAAAATTTAAACGGTTCACATATTGAACCTTATAAATGGGAAGAGAAATTTCCCGGTATGTATTTCTTTTTAGGAGTTTTCTTGAGAAAGGCGTTATTAGGTCCTACCTCAACTTTTCCTCCTTTATATGAGATAGCCTTTACCAGTTCGCAGCGAGAGACAAGCGTACAGACTGAGTAAGTCAAATCTATAAATTTGGAAGAAGAAGGAGATGGTGTACTCAATTTTAGAAGATGGTGGGATAGTGGTAGATAAAAGTGGGTGAAAAATTAAAGCGGGGAGGGGTACTTTGCCCTAGTAGGACGCATCACTTTATGTTTTTCTTTAGATTTTCCTTTTTGTCTTATTTTTACTATGTCGTGTTTTTCTATGTTTGTTTCTTTGTGTGTTCTTCTTATTGTTAGTGGTTCAATTTTTGTGTACTTATTTTTTAGTTAAATTCTTTAGCATTCAAGCCTTTAATAGCTTTTAGCTCAGCAATTTACCTTGTGTTGTTTTAGTGTATTGTTATTTATTTTCTTTGTTTTGGTTTCGGTTGTACTGAGTTAGTTTTAGTGTTCCTGTTATGTGTATAGTGATGAAGTGTTTTCCTGAGAGCAAATCTTAGTACTTGGGAACTGGCTACGACGGGAGCCTTTCTCTCGTAGTCGTGCAGGTATATTAAGTCTACCACCAGTTCCCTGTAGGTCCGGAATGACAACATTCGTAAGGGTTGACCAGACCTTTCTTCCCAATTTTGGGGTGAAGATGTTGATAGGGTCTAGTTTTGTTCATCCTATGAAGATCCCTTTGCCGATGTTGGTCACACCTTCTGGCTTTGTTAATTATTAGCGATGAGGAGTTTTGGACACGTTGGAGTTTACTCATTGATGTCTTGCTGGCCGCTTGAATTACTACTGCCGGGTAGATGAGCTTAGCCCGGACGTACATCAGGCATATTTTCCTAATGTTGGCCGAGCTAAGATCTCTAAACCTGAATAGCTTGGAGATTTCTCTCTTTGCTAGGTTCTGCCTCTCCGTGTAGTGTCTCGAGGATCCTTAATCGGAGATCTTTAAGCCCAGGACGGTGCCTTCGGCGGAGTAGCCGTATCTCCTCTCATCGATGATGATGGGCCACGTCAACCTGCGGCTCAGGAGGACGATTTTGAACTTATCCCTATTTGTTCTAATTTTCCATCGTCTCTCGTACCGGTTGATGTTATTGATTTCCGCTATTGTGCGCATTATATGATCCCTTGCTTTCTTCACCAGGCACCCAACGATCTTGGTGACGTCATCTGTGTATTGCATATACAACGTGTCTCTATGCACAGGAGTTGGGAGGTCGATGGTAAAGACCAAGTAAAGCAGTGGGCTCAGGCAACTTTCCTAGGGAACGCCCGCTTTGAGTTCGAATTAAGGTCCTCTGTATCCTTCAATCATGAGACATGCCCTTCTGCCCATGACAAAGTCACAAAGTATCCTTTGTGACTTTGTATTAAAGTTCTTCCAGCCAGACTTTATCGAAAACCTTCTGCAAGTCCCTCAACACAATGTCTACATAGTACTCATTCGCTCGGCAAAAGGGTACCTTTTCTGTTAGGAGCGGCAGGGCTATTTATGTGCCCCTTTTCCTGCGGAACCCGTGTTGTTGGGGGTTATGCGCTCCTAACTCGCTCAGTTGTGCTTGTAACCTATTAGCTATAATCCTTTCAAAGACCTTGCCGTGCATCTCCAGAAGAGAGATCGGGCGATAGTTAGCCCCATGGTCTGGGGGCTTGTTTCCTTTCGGGATGAAGATGATTTTAGCCATCTTGTACCCGTCAGGAAAGTAGCCTGTATTCAGGGCGGCATTCATGGTGTTAACCAGTCCCTGTATGATTTTCCTCGGGGCATTCAGGAGTTTTTTTTCTTGTGATCCCAGACCAGCCTGGTGCCCTTTGCTCGAAGGATCTTATGGTGTTCATGGTCTCTTGAAGGTGATTGGGCACCCCTGGCCAACCATATCTCTTTCCTGAGATACTTGCGGGTGGGGGTGGATTCTATGTATCACTGTGCTGAGGTCATCGAACAGTTGGTCTTCAAATTCCTGGTCGAAGTCGTCGTTTTCCTCAGGGGTTATTGCAAAAATCTTTTTCCTGTGTGTCCTGAATCTTATTTCCGAGAGACTCTGGATCCTCAATGATCTCATTTCCGTCTTTTATTTGTGTTCTGGTTTTGGTGGGCAGTCCCCTAAGTCTTCGGATGCTATTCAAATAACTGACTGGACTATCCTACCTGTCCAGCATACCAATGATGTCACTCCAGATTTCCTTCTGTTTCTCTGTGATTGTGTGCTTTAGTTCCTCGCTTAGTTGTCTCATCCTGGCTGCCATTTCCTGATTTGGGCCTGTCTGCCTATTTCCTCGTAAATTCCTCTACATTCCCGAGCAATTTCCCTCATCTCGTTCGTGCACCTAGGTTGTGGGAGCATTTTTTAGGAGATCCTGGGGACCCATCTCTCATCGGGTGGAATGAGAAGATTAGTGATGGAGTTTATCTCCTCATCTATCTCTTCGAGATTGACGTCTCCCAGGTTAGCTGGTTGATATGCGCTGAGTATCTCTCTATATAGCTCCCAGTTAACTTTCGCATAACTTTTCCTAAGTGGGTCGGGCTTGAGAATCGGAGCAAGCGAGATTGTTGTAATTATCGGGATGTGGTCGCTTGGTACCACAGGTCCGGGCTCATTTTTTTATGTTAAAGGCAAAGTTACCGCTCGCTAACACTATGTCCAGTTTTGTTGCGTTCTCTTCTTCGCTAATTTTGAATATATTTCTCCAGTGCTCTCTAAATAATGCCTCTATTTCTTCTTCATCTTCTAAAGTGTTGTTCCCTGCATCTTTAATTTTCATTTTATCCCTTGCTGTCCGTGTCTTTAAGCTGTTGATATGTTTCCAAAATTTCTTTGGTGATGTTTCCACATCTATTTTCTTGATGTACTTATCCCATTTCTCGTACTGTTTTTCATAAATTAGTACTATTAGTTCTCTTCTCTGTCTCCTGAGTGCGTTGTATGCTTCCCTTGATCTGCCGAATCTTCTTATATTTTCTACCGCCCGGCCGATCTCCTCGCTCGAAGCTACCATTTCTGGTAATCCTATCCAACTCCCCGTCGATTTCCTCTAGAGTGGCTTCCCCGAGCGGGTTGGGCACGTACGTCTGAAGTAATTCTTTGTACTTATCCCAATCCGCTCTATTTCTTCGAAGGGATTTGTATAGGATTCTTGTTTATGTGCATTAGAGTCGCAGTGTGGTCACTGCAAGGAACATCCACTAGTTCCATAAAATAGTTAAAGGGCAGATTGAAGTTGGCCAGGCAGATGTCAGGTTTTGTTGCGTGTTCTCTTCTTAAGTATGTAGAAAAATTGGATCCCAGTCTTTGCAGTATATATCTATTGATTAGTGTGTTAAGTTGTTTTCCAACTCTGTTTGTATTTCTTTACCCAGAAGCCCCGTAATGGGCGTTTAAATGGCCCATCAAAATGACCGGTATCCTATAGTTGAACAGTTTAGTAAATTTTTGTACCGGCAATTGGGGGTGCCTGGGTGGCTGGTATCCAGTTGCGACAATGATGTTGCTTAATTCCATTTTAATTTCAATAGGTAAATATTCACCCTCCAATCCTTGTATTGTTTTGTACTGCAATCTTTGCTTGACAGCTATTGCCGCTCCGTCGTGTGTTTCTCCTGAAGGATTTGTGTTAATAACATTGTAGTTCCATATGTTTAAATTCTCGTTTTCTGATATTAGTATAGCATTTGGGTCAATCTTTCTGAAGGCACATCGTGCGTTCAGGTCCCCCATAAATGTCATAGGGACCCTTCTCCCGAGTATACTCATGATAGTGTGGTTGGGAGAATAGTCACGTCCTGAGGGTTGGTATTCCGTGGCAACGACTATCTTCCCCATGCTTATTTCTACCTCTATGGTGAGGTAGGATTCTTCCAAGTTCCTGAGTTGCTTGAATTTTATTCCCTTCTGTCGAGGAATTGTGTTTTCCTCTTTTTGTCAGAGAATTATATATTTAATGACTTTAGCGTGCCACTCTGACACTAGTACTTAGGAAGGGAAACAATTCCTCTATTGGCTAAGTGGACTCTTTAATTACTGTATTTAAGAGTACCACAGCGTTTAATTCGTTTTAAGGAAAGAGCCGGTCAACACGTAAAGATCCAGTGAAACACCCAGAATTAACCAAAAACATATATATTTTTAACTTATCAATTAACTCAATGTCGAGGAATAGGCGGAGGGGGGGTTGGAGTTTTCCCCGACTCTTATATATATATATATATATATATATATATATATATATATATATATATATATATATATATATATATATATATATCCTATTATCCCGAATGCGGAGGAGGAGTCGTACTACTCCTTATACTTCTTTCGGCCCGTGTCCTGAGTGGGTTTATTAAATCAGACTTTTAGAGGTTGGCTACGGAGGGATTGAAATGAACTTTGCCAGCAAGCGACCCAAAGGAAGTTAGATACAATAAAGTTTTAATGAACACTAAGCAAGAAAACATATATATATATATATATATATATATATATATATATATATATATATATATATATATATATATATATATGTATATATAGTCATTCAGAACGTGAGAACGAGCTTGGGTCCACACTGACTTGCAGACCAACGGGTTAAGGAGCCTCCCTAACTGGGACCGATCTCCTCTTTGAAGACTTGATGCTTCGACGATTTACCACTAGACCGATAGATGGCAATTCCTGCCCCGCCAAACGCTGTGCAAGCTCTACTACTGAGGGTTAAAAGAATTCATCTTATATACTCTAAACTCGAGAGAGGTTCTCATAGCGCTGGAAGTAGATTAGATGTCAACCTACTCCATTTCGTCCTTTATAAACTTCCGGCAACCATCGGAAGCGAAGATGGGCTCCCATCTATCGATAACTAGTCGAGGAAGGGATTCAGTGGTTAGTTGAAATGGCCGGCGGTTTCTTCCGGTGGGAGACCATCAGATATCGGGCTGGAAGGGAAAGGTTTGATAACCCGGCTCGCCCGAAAGGGAGATGGGGAAACGGGGGGGGGGGGGAGCCATAGGCTATTCTCCTACACTCAAATATTTACACTAAATTCTAAAAGTTTAAGATGGTTCGCTAGAATTGAATAAGGGCCTATTCCTGATGCGAGTCATGATCAAAGCAAAATATGCTCTATGTAAATAAACCAATTGCCAGTTAGTTAATTTATGGAGACCTTTTAGTACAGCATTTAGCCACAATTTACGTTCTACTAATCTAACTAAAAATATGACAGGAGTCACTAAATATTATCTCTCCTTTAGTTAGCTTGGGTACAGCATTAAAATCCTATTTAATCAAAACAAATATATATAGTCATTCGGACTTACATAACCTTGAAAGGAACAGGGGTTGACGGATGTCGCTATATTGGATTTTTCACGATTCTTCGCGTTGCAGCGGGCAGATGGTGGTTGTCCCGGAGATTGTGGAAAACGATGTCTAATTCTTCTTATAACTTTATCCATCTGGTTATACATCTAAAATACAGAGAGAGGAGTTGTGCTCTCTGGCTGAAGGAGTATTCTTCTTGGTAGCTCTTAATTTCTTCTAGTATCTTCGCCTTCTTCACAGAGTTTCCCAACGGGGTTTTGGTTTACGAGGTGATTCCGAAAGTACTTAAATGGATCTTCCTTGAGGATTAATTCTTCTCTCACAATTACTGAGATTGCAATTTGAGAGTCCCCCGAGGGTGAGCGGATCTTCTTTTGTCTTACTCCCGAAATTCCTGTTTGGCATTTAGGAATTGTGATCCAGCCAGAGCTCTTGCTAAGTCTGTGAAGGATAACTCGGTATAGCACCGATAAGAAAAAGCGACGAACTTCTAAGTCTTAGAAGTCGATTTCGGAACTGGGCGAGGGACTGATAACATTGATCTAGTCCTCTATCGTCTCTAATAGAATAATAATCTTTCTTTCCTTACGGGGCTTATTTATAGACCGGCGACCGCCTCACCTAAGGGAGACGGGGTAATGCCACTGAGGGAAGCGCGAGGGGGGAGCGGGAGGGGGTGGCACCGCGGAGTCCAGGTCTGCTTTTTAATGAGAGGCACCGAAAACCGTCACATTATTTCTCCTCGGTGTTTTTTTTTTTATCTGACACCGCTTTTGGGCTCTCTGACCGCGGGCCTCCTGAACTCGTAGGTAATCGGATCTTTTGAGAGCTGCTTAGTGGCCTTTTGCGGCAACATTGGTCGTGCTGTCCGACTCGACTACACACTCGGCGGGGAAATCAGAGCCCTTCGGCAGTTTGACTGTTAGTCAGACGACTAATGTTCTCACGCCCCTCATCTTCTGGTACGTTTCTCTCGCTCTCTCCGAAGAGGGACTTTAACATATATGTCCGCTTGGCCATCTGGGTGGCGTTATGTTATAATTTCTCTACACTTTCTTAATTGCAATTGCTGCTCCGTAGTATCGTCTTAAGAATGGTTCACTGTCAGCACGTCATAGTTCCATATCTTGATTATGTCCCTATCCGTGTTAACTCCGTGTTCCGAAATGAGTATTATGTCAGCATCGATTTGTTGGAAAATGTTACCGTAGTGTACTCTTTTCCTGGTCCATCCATCTGTGTTGAAACAGAAATTGATTGATTGATTGATATAAAAAAGAGTGAAAAAGTGTAGAAGACGGGGGGAAACCCCGGGGGCACAGCCAGGAATCATAGAGGGAAGTACACCCGTCTCTATGTAAGCTAGACGCTGTTCTGATATCCAAACCCGCGAGGGGCGGCACCCCCGGTTAGTCCTGGTTGATTCTATACTAACCAACAAAAAGTCTGCTATACAATCACACCTCGTGAGGGCCCCCCCAGGTTCATCCCTTCATCATCATCATCATCCGACTAAGGCAACTCACAGTCGCGAAGGCGGTGACACCCCGGAGCGGAGGGGTCATTAACAAAAAAAAGGGAACTTACTCTAAACCCAACCTAAGTGTTAGCAGGAAGAAAGAATCAGCTATTCAGGAAACCCAACAAAGAGGAATACAGATAAGAAGACTCAGAGCTCTATGGCCACAACCATGGAGCTCGCCAATACAACGAGGATTCCTCTTCGGACACTGCCTGGCCAAGAGAGACCAGACAGAGGGATAGTTTTGACATTGGTCTCTGCGACGCTAAATGTCTCACTCATACGACTATTTGAGGTTGCAACGGGCTACATTGCAATTTGCGAGAAGGAAAGCGACGTCGAAGCGCTGACGAAAGAGGCCTCAATCGACGCCCTAAAGACTATAAATCTACAACCAAACATCCCGGCTCAAATCCCAAACCACCGAAGCATTATATGCAGGAGGTTGGACCCATGGATCGGACATCACGGGGAGGAAATCGAGAAAGAAATTGAGAGGAATCACAGCTGGGCCAAAATCTCGGAGGTCGTAAAATTCAGAAACCGAAGAGAAAACAGTGAATACAACCATGTATTTAAAGTTGTATTCGCTGAAACAGAAATGGCAAGGAAGGCGAAGTAAGCAGGGCTCCAGCTGTACAACGCAAGGATAAGCAGCGATCAAATTGAAAGTGAAGATTACATCCCAGTTCAGATGTGTTTCCGCTGCTTTAAGATGTAGAGCCACACCACAAAAGAATGCAAAGCGGAACAGGAGACATGCTCTAGGTGCGGCGAGCTGGGCCATAACTGGAGGACATGCAAGAGCCCCCAGGAAAGATGTGTCAACTGCAAAATGGAACACAGGGCCATGGCCATGGTATGCCCATTAAAGAAAGAAATAATAAGGCTAAGGGCCAACGAAAAAAGAGAAGCCGAACTTAAGAGGAAGAATACCAAATACGCCCAGGTCGCGAAGGCAGCTCTAAACGAGTACGACGCAAAGAAGGTGTACCTAAACATTGACAGCGAGATGCCAGTCAAAATATCGACCTGCATAATGTACGCGCACGCGCGGAACTGTATGAAGCCAGGGACATTCGAAGATGAACTAAATGCCATGCTGGCAAACAATGGGATAAGCCCCATGGTTTTCCCCAAAAAAACAGCATCCGAGGACATCCTTCAAATGAAATATGCCCCGACGGTACCCCTAAACACTCAAGAGAAAGGCACACGAAAGATGACGGAGGAGAAGACTGACGCTCAACAACCACTAGAAGAGAAGACCCACGTATCTTAGCCCAGAAAAAAAGAGATCAAGAGCAAAAAAAGGAACCAGAAGGAGACAACCACCGAGGCCGAATCCGACAGCTCGGAGGGCGAAAGGGAAACACCAAAAAAACAGAGAAAACCAAAGAATAACATAAAGAAAAAATAGAGTGAAACGATATCAATCTCAAGATATACGCCAGTGAAGATTCCCCGTTCCCGAGAAAAATAACATCTAAAAGTCTCCTAGAGGGAATCAGATCAGGCAGATACAAATGGGAGTTTGATGCCGACGTAGACTCAAAAAAGTTGGAAGACGCAGTAATACTTGGCGACATAGAGCTCAACGAGAACTACTGTGAAACTAGAACCCCGCAAGAGTACAAAAAAATACAGTGTGGAAGAACAAGAAAGGACAAGAAGTAACCACTAACAGACAGGATAACCGACAGACACAAACATGGAAAGGACAAACAACAGACTAAGTATAATGACACTGAACGTAAACGGATGGACAGGAAAAAACATAGTATACAGTAACATATTTAGGGAGACAGACCAAGACATCATCCTTATCAGTGAACACGGACTCGACACAAGAGCTCAAAAAATGAAAATTCCAAATTACATGACTTTAGCAAAAAATTGCTCCTAGGAAAGGTATGACGGGGTGGCGATCGCGATAAAGAGAGACCGTAAGTTTAAACACTTACCTGAGCTTGACGAATCCGTTATGGCGATTGCTATCCCGACACTCGTAGGTGATCTTGTTGTAGCGGCGGGGTACCAACCTCCTAGGAGAAAGTACATACCAATACACAACTTCAACACACTATGTGCGCACCAAAGAAAAGTATTCTTCGGAAGTGACCTTAACGCAAACTTGGGAGCAACTGGTTACAAAAGACCAACGAAAGAGGCAGGAATCTGCAACTCTTACTGGACCAAGAAAGACTAAAAATAATTGCACCTGACTTCCCGACATTCATAAACTCGCGGACGGCGTCGAGGCCGGACGTTGTCTTGACCAGCTGCAACTTCCTTTTAACTACCATAGCACTCCGGGACCGCCCGTCCCGAGTGACCACATATCTATACTCACAACCATTTCCCTCGCGCCCATTCAGATCCCGGCGCAGGCAAGAAAGTCATTCGCTCGAGCCAACTGGGCAAGGTACCGGGAAATGCTGAGCGAATACCAGCCAAACAGATCTGAATGGAGCAACACTCGAATAAATAGATAAAGAACTGGAAATATTAACAACCTCGATCATCAAGGCAGATAGGGAGAGCGTCCCAACAACATCATATAGAACGCTCCCCCAGCCAAGATGGACAGACGAGATGAGAAGTATAGCAAGGGAACATAGGGAACTCTATGACAGGTTGAGACGCACGGGAACGAGCAGAGAATTATTGGCCGGGATGCGCCGCCTTGAAGCCGAGCTAACACGAATAATGAGGGAAAAGCAGACAGAAATATGGGAACAATGAATCGACAACATTGATGACGAAGACAATCCCAACAAATTCTGAAGACAGATAAAGAGACTCAGAGGTAGAAATAAAAGAGAAAAAACAAGAATCAAGGAGGATGAAACATACAACGAGGAACCAACAGATCTCGAAGTACGGTTCAGGGAGCACTGGAGAGAAGTCTTCTAAATTACTCCAGAGGACAACGAAGATTTCGACTTAGAGTTTGAAGGTGAGATCATCGACGAGCTGAAGGATGTTATTGAGTGGACCTACCCGTACCCGCACGTCTCCGAAGAAAGGGAGATGATGGGACACGGGAGGGCATTAACAATGCAGGAACGCGTCCATGCCACTAAATCCTTCTGTGAGGGAACCCCACGTGCTGCCGAAGGCCCAGGTAGGCCTAAATTGGTAAGCCTAACCCTCCCTTCCACAAGCGGTAGTCTCGAACCGTGTCCACCACGATTCACTCTCTTCACGGGCTGAATAGCCTCTGCAAGAAGATTCGAGGCCATTCGAGAGTAGAGCTGTTTCCCGCTTACCCCCCACCCCCCACCCCCACCCCGTGGAGAGCCTCGGACATAAATAGCGCTCGACTCCCATGAAGAGACACAAAGTTGAGAAGTCTCGCCCGGACCACAGAAGATTCCCCATAGTTCCAAGTCGGGTGCTAACAACAGAGCAAAGTGACAGCTGAACTATTTTGTGTATTGGGAATTAGCCCCAGCGAGTGAGGTAATTCCACTAAACGATCGCCACCGAGTGATTTTTCCGGCTTCTTTCGTCAACTCCTGTCGAAGCCCACCTTCGTTCGCCCCTTATTTCAGGTGGCCGAAATACTCTCCCCTGGACCGGAAATGACCCCCTCCCCCATCAGTAACCCAATTGAGTTAATTCCCCCCCCCCTCCATTTGAATAGTCTCCTCCTGTAATACCTTAAGTTCTAACTTCATAGTCTGATTTATAACTACAATCCCCCCCCCCTTCGTTACTGTTGTGATTTTGTCCGTTAATTCTCTGAGGTAATTTTACCCATCAATTCTCTCGTTATTTTTGAGTAAATAAAATTATATTTTTACACATGCCTCTTTAAATAACCTTGAGCTTTGCCATTGTCAATAATTTACCTGACTTCGTTACACTCTCTCACGCTACTCAGCCTGTCTAAATTAGCGGTGTTCCGTCCCTTCATCGGTCCGCTTGTAAGTTAGCGGTTCCTTCCCCATAGATATAATATGGTATTGATGTAATATAATGTCATACCACGACACCTTCAAACAAAAAGCTCCAGGTGGTCGGGAATAACAAAAACGAATATAACCAACGCTCCACCGCAAGTGCACCAGGGAATGCTGAACGTAATGAACGCAGCTATGAACACCGGCTATTTCTCTGATGCGTTTAAACTTGCAAAGGCTATATTCATCCCGAAAGGAGACACACCTCCCGACCAGCTCCCAAACTATAGGCCAATCTCCCTCCTGGAGTTCATAGGAAAGATCTTTGAAAAGATCATAGCTGACAGACTACAGAGTCAGCTAGAAGAGAATGGTGCGCACAACTACCAACAACACGGCTTTCGCAGAGGAAGCGGAACCGACACAGCGCTCGCACTTCTCTCAGAAAAACTAGCGAAATCCAGGGCGAAGGGAAAATACGTCGACGTAGAACTTAGAGACGTACAAAAGGACTTTGACAAGGTTTGGCTGAGGGGTCTTCAATCCATGATTGGAAACCTTTGGCTGAACCCAGTCATTGAAAAGATCCTCTGCGATTATGTGATGGAAAGGAGAGCTCAGATACAAATTGAGGGCCACAAGGGACCGGTATTTAGACTCAAGGCTGGTGTGCCGCAAGATAGCTGCCTCAGCCCTCTGCTGTATAGTATCTACACGATCGTTCTTCCATTACCAATCAAGGGTGATGCGATGTATCTGAAATTTGCAGATGACATCACGCAGATAGTACCGAGCACTTACAACAACGATCTAGTGCAAGCTGCAGAGACGGCGGCAGAGATCGAAAACATAGACTCGTACGAGCGTAAATCGAAGATAAAGACGAACGTCCAAAAGTTCGTCATTATCCCCATGAACCGCACGATATACGAAGACATCTATGTTGGCGATCGAAACCACCACTACTCTTAGGAAGGCAAAGTGCTCGGGCTCAAAATTACCGTTAGGGGGTATAAGCCCCACGTTACAGACCAGATCAACCTAGCAAAGCGGGAACTGGTGAAACTGTACCGTTTCCGAAAACTGAGCAGAGGTAACTTAAGGAAACTCTACCTTTGCTACTTAAGACCAAAGCTTATATACACAGCGGTAATCACCCAGACCTCAGTGATCATTACACTGAGATCTATGCAGAGGATACAGAATAAAGCCTCCTTGATTATTAACAATACAAGAAGACGGGAATGCATATCACAAAGAACACTACACAGAAGAGCGAGACTACAACCAATAAACACCCTAATACAAACACAAGCAAAGAATACATGGGACAAAATAGAAACCGAAATAATGCTGAATATGGACCTGGACTTAGACATTGACATGGTGAGACTAAAACAGAAAATCCCACGACGGACTAACTTCCCAAGTGGCAGGCGAACTGCTGCGGAGGAACTGACTGAACGATTTGCATAGAATATCCTTTATATACATTGTATGACCCAAAGTTCAAAAAGAAACAACCCTATAATTACGACAAAGCACCTGAAATTACTCCAACTTATGACCTAAATCCTTAATCTATCAAATATTATTTTCTCAATTATGCTGCCAAAAGTTTATTTTTGTTCAAATAAGCAAATAAAATGTACTAATTCAGCCATAATTGAAATATAAAGGCTTGAACGCTTCAATTATACATAATTATATGGAATTATATGGATGGACATATACATGCATGTATTGTCCTTTAACTGAAAATAAACAAATCTTTATTTTCATTTTTATTTTTTATTTTTATATTGGAATTGGTATGAATGTGATAAAATTAAAAAGAATATGAACAAATATGTATGAAAGCTTAAGGTTAGATTAAATATAAATGTTAAATTTGTATGAAAGCTTAAAGTTAGATTAAACATAAAGGTCAAAATTGTATGCAAGCATAAAAGATAGGAAAATTATGTAAAAACTTGTATGAAAGTTTAATATAAAACCAATTATATGTTAAAAGTAAAACTTAGAGTTAGAACGAGGTAAAATTAGGTATGAAAGTGAAAAATTTGATATATTATGTAACAATTGGTATGAAAGTTTAAAGCTAGTTCAAATACATGTAAAAAAAATAAAAAAAATAAAAAAAATAATAAAATAAAATAAAATAAAATAAAATATAAAAAAACACAAAAAAAACAAAAAAAAGAAAGAGAATATATATATATATATATATATATATATATATATATATATATATATATATATATATATATATATATATATATATATATATATATATATATATATATATATATATATATATATATATATAAATATAAAAAGAATATATCAAAAAAACAAGAATTGTTAAAATATTAAGATTCAAAAGAGCATAAATAAATAATAATAATAATAATGCAAGATATGCCCTAATCACCAGGGCAAAATATCAACGGTGTGTTTTCACCAAACTATCTCTCTCACTATATAAAAGATCTACAACTTTAAGCATCAGGAAAAGGAGCATTAGCAATCATTATTATTCAAGAAGAAAGAAGTTGTCATATCAGTTCTCCATTTCGAGGCTTGTTCAAGCTGTTTACCAAGGATTAAAGAAGCCAGCTATATATTTTCCTTTATTCTAGGGAAGTGTTGGATCACATAATCCAGCCTATCAAATAATGAGAGTGAAATTTTTATCGAGACTATATAATAACACAGATCAAAGCGAAAAAGTCCAACGTATAAGCGATAAATGGTTATATATATATAAAGGGATATATATGTTAAGGTAAGGATTTGACATTAAGGTAAAATGTATAATGACAGCAACCGGCAATTGAATAAAATGGGTGAATGAACCTTATCAATGCTACCCGAATAAAGTAAATAATTAAATTTACTGATTATAATTCATTAACTTTATCTCTGAAAAAGAGGTAGCCTCCCTGGGCTTTCTCAAGGGACCGACCAACCCTCGGTTGGGTGAATTTTACACAATTAGGTTATAGGGAAGCATAGGAACACTTGAAATTCTTGCCCAGCCATAGGGCTGAATCATGATTTTCTTAAGGAGGGAAGGGGATGGGGGGCTATCCGGCAACTGCCATCAAGGTCATAGTCGGCGTTAACTCAATCATGAGAAGTCATTATATTGATTATATAAAAAAATAATGATGCTATACTTATAAAATATTGATTTATTGAATTTAGTCGTTTAATTATAACAGCCCTTCAATATTTCTTGGAGTACAAAAGAACGCGCACCGAAAATGAACTGGACGCTCATTCTAAGCTCAAAGAGTTGCGAAATTTGTGCTATAAGCATATTCTAATAGATGTTTTGTTCTGTTCTTTTTCTTCACTGAATTGTTACCTATGAGTTAAGGGTTACAAATGAAATAAAAATGGATTATAATTGTAAAGTGATTCTGCAACATTACATTCCGCCAAGAAGGTTACCCCCCATTATAGAATTATAAATACATTTATACTTACCTTAGTCCAAGAACCGGCTAAGCTTTCGGACAAAATGACCAGAGCGTGTTAGCTTTCCTGAGGGCTGACTCGAGCCGGGGAAGACAATTGATTAATTGTGCCTTCAGACGACTAGTTAAGGTACTGGAAACTCGGGCTGTTGCCAGGGGAGCGCCATGTGCTTAGGGACGCCATAAAGGCCCCCCCACCCCTACCCCCAAAACAACTAAAAGTAATAGGTAAAATAATTTTTCAATCTGACGTTTTTAAGATGGAAAAAAAAGCAAGGATGTGTGTGTGTATGTTACTTAACGACAGAGTTATTGATTCTTAATCAGAACGATTTGAACAGTTACAAAGTTTCTATAGCACATGTGGATTTTTAAATGACCTTAAAGATCTGACAGATAAAAATAAACTCAAAGTAGCATGTCAAGATTTAGAGAATAAGTTGAGGTACAATGAAAAATTGTGATACTAATGGATGTGATTTCTTGACTAGCTAAAGAATTATTTCCTGATTATGTAAAGCTTCCAATAGAAGGTTCTAGGCTCATAAACATTAATAAGTTGTAGGATGTCATACCGAATTTGTGGGTTGTATTAAGAATAATGCTTACAATACCTATTATTGTGGCCGCTGGCGAGAAAAGCTTAAGTAAACCAAAGCTTATAAAAACTTACGGTCATCCATGTCTCAAGACAGAATGAATTCTTTGGCAATTTCTCTGTAGAAAATGATGTTGCAAATAATATAAATATAGAAACTGCCATGAAAAGATTTGCTGATCTAAAGGCTAGAAAAAAAATGTTTCATCTAGGCTAATTGTTAATACTGTCCAGAATCCAAGTTGAGAAAAACAATATTATTGTTCATTGTTTGTTAAAAAACAACCAGGGTAATAAACTCATTTCTATTATTCTATATTTAGTCTTTCTTGTTATTTTTTTATAATTATACTTAAAAATGGCACCGAACATCCATAGGGAACGCGAGTCTCTTGGGGCTATTGGTTACCCCCAAAAGTGATTCAGTTGCGGTTTTCGCACAAATTGACTGGCCGCCAGCGAGATAGGAGCGTTCTGAAGTTGGTTCGCCCAACAGGGAGCCACCAACGGGATCGCAACTTGTTGGTGGCTGCGTCTCTCGCGGACGCTTAAGCGGCAGCATTGGGGTAATGAGGGTAGAAGCAATAGAAATAGGAAATAACTACATTGCGCGGATCTCTGGATCATCAAGAATACCAGTAGAAGGAGCAAGTGATAAGGACTGTTCAGGGTGAAAAGCGTTGATGAAGCATGGTTACAGGTGGTACAAAGATACAGTATTTTTATCTGTGTTACGCTAAAAGGCAAAGAACTTTAGCCTCCTGGAGATGACTAGAAAGGGTCCGTCGTAAATCAGTTACAAATATAAGCGAGCTGAGTCGCAATGGACAAAAATTTCATTCGGCACAAAAGTTTTCGAATTAGTAGGCACTCGGTGCGGCAGGCCGTATCGGTCATAACCCTACCATGTACTATGTAAAAGGATTGAGAGAAAAAGGTAAAGGTCGGTCAGACGTAGCAAAGAATTGCCCGAGAGACGAAGGTGCGTATTGTAAACTAGTTTTGCAGCAGAGCAAGACAATTATTCTTTCAATGATAAACAATCCCCTTCCTTTCCCCACTATAATCGGAGGCAGCTCGTCCACCCCGTAAAAGTGGGGTCACTTATTCATAGGATAGTTTTGACCTGGACGTGGAGTCGTTCAACGGTTCAGTCGCTTTTCGTATGGTGGCTCATGGTACGGGTGCGCTTGGCATTGATGAGATTCGAATTGGGTCTTATGGCCGCTCATAATAGTGGAAGAGACACAAAATCGTGAAGCCCAACCAGATATGAAGACTCGAGTAACAGTTAAAGGTCTAATGTCAGAAATAGCTACGGCTTTCTTCCATCCAGGGAAGCGATCGATCATATCAAGAATGTAATCGCAAGGCAAATAAACAACTAGATCTTTATAGATAGCGTCAAACCGTGACGTAAGATGAAGACAATGAGCCTCACGGAAGAGGGAAGTGATGGGCAAGATCACTAACTGTAGTGATCTTGTAGATTAAGATCAGATCACAAAAAGCGACGTTAACGATCAAGATCAGATCGAAGATCCAGATGGCGATCGTGATTATGAAGATCACGTTTAACATCACTTTTATATGAATTGAAAAAAAAAAGTGTAGTCTTGTATAGTAAACCAAAGCAAATAATTTGTTAATTACTCCTGACAAATGTCACTTCTAATACTCTCCTGATGGCTGAGAGAATACAAACATCGCATCCTACCTATGTACTATGTATCAAAATAAATTTAGTTGAAGAAAATTATCTATTTAAGGTTAACAGTTCAAGTAAAGGGGTCATAACTTCAAGATGTATAATAATCCTTACTCTCATTCTAATCAACGTAAACATTTTTCATAGTGAGAATAATAGATAGGTGGAAACAGTCTTCCTGAATCAGCTGTGAATTCTCACAACTTAAACACTTTTAAGAATAATCTTGAAAAATACAATATAAATAAATCAGACTTAAATGAAATTGAATAAAAGTAGTATTCAAATAAAATTTACATATGTCTAATATTAATGAAATTTCATTAAGCAGCTAAATTATATTGATTTATAACAAAATACTGATTTCTAACAGATTTCTAAACATTTTCATGATCTCATAATTGGTTCTTGTTATCGATCGAGGTCAGCAGCTGCTTCGTGTCGTCGGTTCTCGCTCTTTATTGTAGATACTTCGCCGGCTCAAGTTGATCATCGTGGTCAAAGGTTAAAGATGTATGCATCGCCGCTGGCATCGCCATCGTTAGGTTACTCTGGATTATCTCGTCATCATTTTGTTTGGGTCTTCGGAGTCGTCAGGTGTCACCATTGTCGGGCCTTCGCCTCCTCTTCGCCATCGCCTTGTTTTCGCCGTCATCATCTACTCATTGTCGTCGCACCTTCACCAACGTCACATACAAAATCGAAGAGGTCCCTCACTGCAAAACAATCTGAATCAAGTTATCACCATCGCAGAGAAACCAAATGCCATCGAAGTTGCGACTAAATAAATAACTGCAACAAAATGACTAAAAAATACAACAAAATCGAAGAAGCACGGATCGCAAAATGACGATGTCGATGCCGAAGAGATGTCTATCCCTTCGTCATGTCTTCGCAATGGTCACGTCTTCGTCACCATCACATTATGGCAAGATAATCTTAACCAAGTTATCGCCAGCGTCAAGCCTTCGCCCTCATCACGCCTTCACCATTGTTATGTCTTCTCCATCGTCACCTCTTCCCAATCAACACATCCTCACCATCCTTACTTTGCGATCCTTGTTTTTTATATACTCGCAACTGTGATGGTCTCTTGTTTTTTTCGTTTAATATATGTTATGTTACGACACCTGTTCTAAACCACGGGTAGTGACAATCGCCAGGTCCATAACCCATATCAATGAATGATCAGCGTATATAAGTAAACATATTTTACATATATTTTAATTTTACAGTTTTATTCCAGTACTCAATTACTGACAATATAAACATAGAAAACGAAATTTAAGTGGGTTAATTTAATGTTTAACCGCTGTAAATATTTACTTTTAGCAAAACCAATTGTCTGAAGTGACCATCCGAGAGACGATTTCTTTTGGGGCTATGAAACATGCCAGCAAACAAAAATAATCGTTCCATTGTTGCAGAGGAAGGCACAGTGGTGTTATATCTCTTGAATATTTTCTTTTAGGCAAGATACCTAACTAAACAGTCGAGTGCTCGACTAGTGTCCTGCAAATAAATTAGGACTTCCAAGTTTTCATTGTTATTAGGAACAGAGAATGAGCCGCCGATATATTAAAAAAGAATCGTCTTCAGATGATGAGTCTGAGTTCCCAGAGCTATTACCTCTGCTGTCAGAATTACAATTTCTTACAGGCATTCGCAATTTATCTTTTACTTGAGACTTGGTTGCTTCACGATCACCAAAATTAGGCCCCGCCCTTGTAATATTGATATCCATCTAAGTTTGAAATACGGATGAGATACTGAGGCCAAAACGGCAGCAATTAGCTCAGGGCTCAGCGACAAAAAAAATACCAATATCTGACATTGAAGACAGAGAAGACCACTGCCAGTAATTGAATGTAGTGTATCAAGCGCAGCTGGTTTGGTTGGATAGGCTTCAATCTTGCGATGGCATATCGAGTCACCAGGAATGTTGGAGGAAGACAACAGCAGTAGCATTCTTCCTCTCCCTGTAATTTGTCGAGGATTGTTCCAATTGGTTTTAGATCAGACAAAGGTTCTGAAATAAATTCCAATTCATTTTGTGTGGAGATGGGTAAATTCAGTTCTTCAAGAGCTACATTCATTCGTTCTTATGTATATGAATTTGGTTTATTCAAATGAGTCGTACATTGAGTTCCATCGGGTGACGCATGGGCCCCTTAATTGGGCGCCAGTTATTTCTTGCATATTTTTGCTGACTTGAGTTTAACAGCAACATTCCACAGCACTCAACATTTTCCCATTGCAGAATGCATTATCTTCTTCATTCAAGGTTAATGCAGCCATTTATCTGCATCATTTATAGCTACCGAGTTCATTGTGTGAGATGGATATCGAATATGGGATGATAGTTTCGTTGACTCCTCACCATGTTCTACTAAATGTTCAGTAAAGTTGCGGATGATAATCTTTTCATCTGAATCTTTTTCATCATCAGCTTCATCTGAATCATCTTCCTCACTGTCGTCAGTAGGATTCTGAACACAAGCACCCAACTCCTTAAAGCATTTCACCATGTTCGCAGCATTGTCGGTGACTGTATATACTTTTCTATAAGATAAACAATGTTCCGAGTTGATCCTGTCCAATATTCCAGCAAATTTATCAAAACTATGTGTTCCATGAAATCTTTGATATGCCAGTGCAGCTGACCTCGGGACAAGTCATCATTGATCTGTAATGTAAGAATATAAAATCAATGTTTTGTCTGAATAGCTTTTAAAGCTTAATTTAATAATATTGATTAGACACACGCCAGCTAAACTGTGCCATCAAACATTCAAAAGAAGAACTATATAATATAAAGGAGGCAATTCAGCGATGAGTCGCCTACAATACCACTATATCAGTTATCCATCCCTTAGGAGCAAAGTGTGGAAGAGTCCATATTCACAGCTAAATGAAGATCACCAAATTAGTGAATGGGGAACACATTTCAAATAATTGAAAATATTATGCTATCAGTCTATCACCAATGGTCAATTTATCAATTATATAAAAATAATACATTAAATCAATAACATATCCAATGCGCAGTGACTCCTATAAAACTGCGGTGATTAGTTGATCACATGTCGCATCTAACACGCACATAGTAAACTGCTTACGGTTTTGCTTGCATGTCTTCCTTCATTGTACCGATGTTGATTCAAGAGATTTAGCCAAGATGCGTCTAGATAGCAATAGAAAAAATTCAAAATATTTAGCTAGGTTAGTAATAGTCTAATGTTCATGCAAATATGATGGATAATTATTTTAGTCAGAGATTAGCTATTGAAAAAATAACAAAATATTTGAGCCCTGCTAACATGAAGGAAGATCGTTAAATTCATGTAGTTCAACTAGGTTCAATGGTAAGAATCCATTAGCTACAAGCGAGAGGGTCTTCTTTTTTAGGATACCTTTACATATTGGTGGTCCTGTGTAACATGCTTAGCGTTGACCACTTGGCAATTTTTCGCAGAGCCACCATTGCTGTCGCTGGCATCTTCTTTTTTAGCTGTACCAACGCTTGCGAAATTTCTTCTCCGATTCATATTTATTCAAAAGATCTGAATGTAGTTTCTGTACAAGAAAAAAATTTTATTATAATGCAGAGACTTCTTGAACACCCTGTAAATGTAGCATTAGGCTCATATGGCACGACTCACTTAAAATATGATTTGATCCATTATGTTAATGTTGCTACTTACTACTTAGTTACTAAGTAATACTAATCTTGAGGTGCCTCAGAAGATTGCTTGTTGAGACCAGCAGACAAATTTTAGTTTTCTTCGTACATGGATATAAATAACTTTTATACTGTGTCCAGTTTTTTCGACAATTTGAAAATATATCCCGTTCAATAGCACATATTGATCTTTATATTACCAGCATTGTTATGTAAATATATTATATACTGTTCTGGTAACAACCTAAAATATTTGGTTTCCTCGGGAGCCTGTGGAAGTTGTAAAATTCCACTCATTATTAAAATATTTAATATGTTGATAAAATATATTTAAAATTAATTGATTAGGAATACGGACGTGAACAATGAACATACTTATTTCGTTAATATACATATATAAAAATTAATAAAAAGTGAAATTTTAGCTAAATTCTTTCATTAATAACGTTAACTGCGTATACTTATTATTTGACACATAGTAAATGTGCATAATATTCAATTATATAATTAACTATAACTTAATAAATGACATCAATGTTTGCAAACTATATACTCGTACATGCCGAAAACATAAAAACAGTCGGTGTTGAACAGAGTTGTCACTTGATGTCGCTTGGACAAAAAACAAATGACAATCACATAACAGCATATTTAAGCATCTGAAATAAAGTGATATTAAATCAAGATTACCATAATAAAAATGATCTTCAACATCATGATCTGCTACTGCCTCAAAAGAGGTATGTACAAGAAGGTTGGGTGTAAATCGCGGCTCCGCCTACCCTTCCCCATCCGGTTTTAATGAGGTAGTGAGGTCGCAAAACCATTATACCCCGGGAGTGTCGACAGAGTGCACGTGCCCAACATATTCTCCTAGAGACAAATAGCTAAAGGGGAACTGTAGAAGATGGACCACCGTAACTCATCCCGGTTAACCTGGAGTCCACGGCAATTCCATTGAAGGAAAATGCCCCCAGACCTATTTTTTTTATATCTAAGGAGTTCATCTGGCGACTATCACCGGGGGCATAGTCGCCATACTTACACTTATTCTATCCTTAGGCTATAGGCCTAACTCGAAGGATCTGCGGGAGCCCGCTTTAAGAAGAAACCCCTCTTGTGTACGGCCTTAGGCTTACTGAAAGCAGAACTCTGGGGGTTATTGACCCGAGAAATCGCTGAGGACGTTGTCACTTTCGAGGGCTTAAGGGGTTGTTTTTTGCTTGAGGATAGTCTCACGATCACCTTCGTGGAGTTTACCTTCTCTTTCACTTTGCGAGAAGTGGTCGCGTGGTGAATGGGGGGAGTGAGGGGAGATACTTGATTTTAGCTGAGGCGCAGCGTGAGCCAGTGAAATTGCCAGCAGAAGGGTTCTGAATGGGTACGGACAAACGGCGTAACATTATTTTATTCTTGGCCTCTCGAAAATATATTCGTTCCGGAGCTTGAAAGATCAGGCATTCTTTCTTAAGCAGATACGAGCCGCATTGCTTCGGGGAAGCAGGATGTGCCTCTACGCAATTCCCACACTTTTTCTTATAAAACAGAGAGATGTTTTCATGTAAGGGGTTTGATCAGTTGCACGGATTTTTGTTTGACCCAACTTGGCACGTCAGCAACAGCTGTTCGTATGCCCGAAACGATGGCAGTGGTAGCAGCTCCACGGTGGTGGCGCTAAAGTATTGATGCCGGAGCGCTACAAAGAAGCTCGCATTAGCACAGAGCCTATCATAAACTAACCTAACGAAGAGTGTAGTAGGTGTGGGTCTCGAGGCCACTCCCTCTTTCCTCATCACACATTCGACCTTGACCGCTCCTTGGTCGGCCAGTTTATCTTTGATATAATCCAAGGAGTATTCCACAACATTTTAAGCCAATCTACTCGAAAACATCGAGTTTTCTCTAAATGAGGGGCCTCGACGTCAATGAGTCTCCGCTCGCCTTACTTTTGTAAATATTCTGTTTAGGCTTACCTTCTCCACCCAAGGGCGTCGATGAGCCGGACGTCCCATCCCTGGCATGGCCACCTGGCGAAAAGCAGAAGATCCGTACCTACCCCCCCGATCTCTCCGAAAAAGAGATCTTTTGTAGGGAGAAAGGTAGGGAGTAAATCTTTTTCTCCCCCCTCGGAAGTGACCCCAAGGGCGGACGAACCAGCCCCAGCCTTATCCTTGTCCGAAATGGAGAAGAATTTGGCTGCTCCGAGGGTTCCACCGAGGGATGAGCTCTCTCCTCTCCTCTTAAGCCCTCAGAAGGTCCGTTCTGCCTCCTGAGGCTCTTGCACATATACCAGATTTTGGATTATATCCCACCGAGTCACTATTCACCCTCAGGTTAAGGCAAAAGTCCCCATGGGATCAGAAACATACATAGTGCGATCATTTTCCCATACCCGGACTGCAGATTCGAGCTAAGATGGGTCTTGACAACCTCACCCCACATAATAGCGATTTTGTCCAAGACCTTTAAATCATAGAGGATGGTGCCAGTGAACCCAGCATATCCCGTATCTAATGCCTCCCTAGACAGCAGGCTGCCGGCCCTCGCAGTAGGTAGGGACCTCTCAGTATAACCCCCCCCCCCAACCATCCAGCTAAGTTATAGTAAATGGAAGAAGTGCGAAGAGCCGCCAGAACATCTCTGAATTCTAAGATTATTTATTTTAAAACGTTTAACGCCCTCTTTCGCTGTTTGTTGGGTCTATACAGCTGGGGAAAAGATAGTGGAAGATTCAAAAGAGGTGCAAAAGATGGCCCGAGAGAGTGTGCTAGTTTCCCTCAGGACCTCAGGGTCAGGAGGGCCCGCCTTTTCTCCAAGTCTTAGCTGTAGTAGAGGTTTTGCCTCTCCTGCCCCATCCACCCCCTTGTGGGTAAGTAGGGATATTGAGAGTAAAGGTTGTGCATCCAAAGAGCGCAGGGACAGATCGAGTCAGGAAAATGAAGCGGTTCTCGGGCAGTGATACGGAAACTCGAAATATTTTACCCCATGTAATAAATGATCTATGGTATGACTGACAAAAAATCTCATGACAGGAAAAGTGTCACAATATTCCTCAATCAATTTTAGTCGAATGAAATCGAAAACAAGAGGGAAAGTCCCTCGAATGACCAGCGGCGTTTTGTGATAAGATAATAAATGGTTATTGCATTGATGGTTTCCCATGGTTCAAATCACTTGCGGGTGCCTTTGAATGGCTAAATGAGGCTTCTACCACTAGATGGCGCCACCCAGTGCCAAATCCGATGGCAGATTGGAAATCTCCAGGGTGAATAACCATATGTTCCATGGTCATATAAGTCATTTCATGGCTCTAAATGGGTACAATTGAACTTTACTCCTTTTGAAAAAAAGCGACACCTAAACCTGGCAATTCGCCGCATGTAAAAAGGAATTTATCCTCACTCTTCCGTCTAAAATGACGAGTTTATCGCTACTCTTCCGTCTAAAGGGAAGAGTTTAATGATACTTTTCAGTTTAAAAGGAAGAGTCTATCTCTAGACTTCCATTTAAAGGGATGAACTTATCGCGTCTTCAGTCAAACACAAGAGTTTATCGCTACTTTTCCATCTAAAAAAAAGAGGTTATGGCTAGTCTCCTGTCTAAAAAAAAAGTTAATCACTAATCTTCAGTTTAAAAGGAAAGGTTTATCGGTACCTTTCCGTATAAACGGAAGAGTTCATCACTAGTCTTCCATCTGAAACAAGGGATTATCGCTAATCTTCCGTCTAAAAGAAAGGGTTTTTCGCTATTATTCCGTCTAAACGCAAGAGTGTATCGCTACTCTCACGTCTAAAAGGGAGAGTTTATCACTATTCTTCCGCCGTCAAAACAGGAGAGTTTATCAGTATTTGTGGATGGATGAATATCACGAGGACAAACAGACGCTAGTTTATTTATACAGCGTCAGCCGTTACGCTCCACATGGGCCAAGAGTCCCCCTCCCCCATCCCCCTTTCTCCGCTGCCAAAGATGTGAAGTCGCTCGCAAAGAAGGATTTCAGTCACCAGATTTCGTAGTCCGTTAATATAAACATAGGAGGGGGTGAGAGCCTTTAGAATGAAAATCTATGAACAGGCTCACGGTCCCCTCCGATTGTTTATGTCTGTTTTCTCGCCAAATAGACGAAATCTCACCTTCCCCGGGCGTAAACCTGAAGGGGTTAAGTGTCACAACGTTGAAAATTTATGCCCTAGGAGAGATGCTTGACTGTGGGCTAGTGATGGTTCGCCCTTCCTAAACTCCCTCGTCTCCCCTCCCCCCAGGGGATAATCAATGTATATTTAGTTCGATCTTAAGAAATTTAAGGGAGAATCCGCGTAGCAATAGAGAGAAGAAGACGAGTCCCTGAGTCAAACAGGGAATCAAGAAGATAGTTGGAACCTAGCGGGACTTTTCCTCCAGAGGCCATTCCTTTGGTCACTTAGAAGAGCAGATCAGTGGTATCGAGACCAACTCTCATACCATTCTCGTCCAGAGAAAATCCCTTATCTCAGTTTTCTGAATAAAAACAGATACCCCTCACCATTAAGGAATACCAACGTGAATTCTCATTGGAGAAAAGATTCACCTCTTGGTTGTCTCATCATCGAGAAGTCCGAATTTGTAACACAGGGATCGGAATAACTTCCGTTCATCCAAAATCCCCTAGCTTACATCTTCCAGTCAAGAGCACTCGCCACGCGACCCCCCCATCCTACCCAGTGAGAAGCATCAGCTATTTTCTCAACCCTCCTCATCGAAGCGAAGCAACCCCAAGTCCAACTCGCCTTAAATCACCAAAGCGAATAGACTCATTTTCAAGGTCATCCAACTATCGATTCTCTCTGAGTTTAAGGTAAACGAATCCAAAACTTATTATTTTTTTTATTATTTCCCATCCTGTGCGAAAGTGTATTTAAAGATTTAATATTTCATTAGTTTATGTAATTAAAAGTATATTTTTGTCTGAGTTGTTTAATTAGATCCTCGAACGCTGCAAATGGCAATAGTTATATCATAACACGAATCCTCCCTGGTTAAACAATTAAATTAAAGCACTCTTAAAGAAAAGTGGAACGGAGTTACTCATGTACCGAGCAAACGTACATACATACTCGGCCGTACACCATGACACTATTCTTCCGTCTAAACGGAATAGTTTATCGCTAGTCTTCTATCTGAAACAAGAGATTATTGCTATTATTTCGTCTAAAAGGAGACGTTTAACGCTATTATTCCGTCTGAAAGGAATAGCTTATCGCTACTCTCGCGTCTAACAGGAAGAGTTTATTGCTACTCTTCCGTCTAAAATTTAAAATAAACGGTTCCGGGTAGGAAGTGAAATGGAGGAGGAGGGATCTACTCTTACTAGTTTGTCGTAGATCTTTGCCTCTCTGTGTGGCAGGAAGAATACCCACACCTTGCTCCAGCGGCTATCATAGAAGGTGGCTGTGAGGGAATTCCACGTGGAATTTCTTGTCCAGCACGGAATTTCCTTGCACTGTAGAAGGTTCTTTTAGGCTTAAATTGGTAAGCCTACCCCCCCCCCCCTCCTCTTACACAAGTGGTAGCCTCGAAATGCGTCCACCACGATTCACCTTTACACGGGCTAGAATGGCCTCGGCAGGAAGCTTCGAGGCCATTCGAGAGTATAGCTGTTTCCCCCTCCCCCCCTCCCCTCGCGGGAGAGCCTCAGACATATATATTGCTCGCTTCCCATGAGACAAGGACAGAGTTGAGAAGTCTCGCCCAGGCCCCAAGAAAATCCCCCTAGTTCCAAGTCAGGTGCTAACAACAAAGCAAAGTGACAGCTGAACTATTTTTGTGTATTGGAATTAGCCCCAGCCAGTGAGGTAATTCCATTAACGATCGCTACCGCGTGATTTTTCCGACTTCTCCCGTCAACTCCTGTCGAAGCCCCTCGTTTTTGGGTGGCCGAAATACTCTTCCCTGGACCGGACGTTACCACCCCCTCCCCCTTTTTTTGGAGAACCGTCATCACTTTAACATCCCGCTCAGAAGCTTCGAGTGGCCTCGCCTCACGTGCAGAAGACATCCGTAAGCCAACCCCTCTCCCCCCTTAAGTAACCCAATTGAGTTAATTCCCTCTCCCCCATTTGAATAGTCTCCTCCTGTAATACCTTATGTTTTAACTTCATAGTCTGATTTATAACTACAATTTCCCCCCTTCGTTTACTGATGTAATTTTGCCCATTAATTCTCTGAGGTAATTTTGCCTATCAATTCTCTCGTTATTTTAGTGTAAATAAAATTATATTTTTGTACATGCCTCTTTAAATAACCTTGAGCTTTGCCATTGCCCATAATTTACCTGACCTCGTTGCACTCCTTCTCGCTACTCAGCCCGTCTAAGCTAGTGGTGTTCCGTCCCTTTTCGGTTCGCTTTTAAATTATTGGTCCCTCCCCCATAGATATAATATGGTATTGATGTAATATAATATCATACCACGACAGCGGCTAAACCGTGATAGTGGGCACTGGCTTTGGAAGCCACGCCCCAAAGGTTTTATCTTAGAAGAGCAACACGTATTGCGTTAATGGGCTGCGTAGTCGCGGACCACCTCCAGTCAGGCCGGTTAATCTGCTTCAATCTGTGAGGCGAGAGGGCCTATGGAATATGATGGGTATGTTGTGTGATGTGGCAAAGAGAAGAATGATAGTCGTCACACGTAGCCCCCCCCCCCATCCCCTCCTCCTCCTCCACTCTTCAGTATGAAGGACCCAAATTCATGAGTGGACTTTGGTCTACAAGGGCATAAAGGGGGTGGTAGCTTGGTTGGTGTTGAAGGGGCCGATCTCCCTTTGTGGGAAAGTGGCAAATGCGGAAGTCTTGAAGTCGTCGTGGAGAAGCGTTCCACAAATTCTCTAGTTTATTAGTTTCGAATGGTAGAAAAAAAGTTAATTTATTGTGAGAATGAAATTGATTATTGGACTTGTAATGGGGATAATTACAGCCATTGACGAGTAAACCCATTTGGAAAAAGGACGGATACTGTTTTTTGGAGCCACTCTCTCATGAACGCATCGTGACCTTAAACGAGGCGGGCGAATCACTTTAGAATTAATTAAGGCAACTTTTTCTATTGCTTTTTCCAAAATTTGCTTTGAATAAAATACAAATTAATGATAACAATAAATGTGCATTTTTAATATATTGTCACTAATGTAAAATGAATAAGTAATCATGGAAAAGCACATTATTTTAGTTTTAAGAACATATGTATATCAAATCAACATGAAATAAATCACAGTTATCATGAAATGAATCAAAATCATCAAGATCAAATCAAATGAATGTAAAAAAAACAACATGCTCTCATGGTTAGCGGGTGTTTCCCAAGAAGTTATGTACAATCTGCTTGGAGGAAAACCAGACATTCACCTCGACACCTGCTAATGCTTCCTCAAAATGCTTGTCCTTCGTCAATTCTCGAATCTGAGGGCCAACAAAGATTCCTGCCTTTAGCTTGCCTTCACTTACACGAGGAAACTTTGACTCCAGGTACTTGAAAGCAGCTCCATTCTTGTTCAAGGCCTTCACAAAATTTTTCAGGATCCCTAATTTGATGCGGAGTGGTGGTAGCATATTTTGGGGGGGGTCAACTAGTGGCATAGCTCTCACATTGTGATTTCCGGGTAAAAAGCTAGTTCTTGGTGGCCAGTCCTTTTTTTCATAGTGCTGGCTGTCAGCTCTACTATCCCAGAGACACAAAAAACAGGGATATTTAGTGTATCCCCCTTGAAGACCTAGTAGGAAAGCAATAACTTGTAAATCACCAAAAATGAGAAAATTGTTCTGATAGTACTTGATTGCAGTTATTAGTGTTTTTAAATTTTTGTAGATTTCGCACATTTGGATACTATGGCCAATTGGCACAGATGCAGCTGTGTTGCCATTGTAGAGAAGAACAGCCTTTAAATTTCTGTTAGAAGAATCAATTATACCAAGTACTCTTGCTTTACCAGTTTAGCTTCCTGAAGTTTTCTTCGTGAATAATTTAAGAGAAATAGTACCTCCTTGTCTTACACTCTTGTGTAATCGAAATATCTGCATCCTTATGCACTTTAATGTATGATCTGGTATTTTGGTATACGAGTTTTATGATATTTATGTACATCAGATCTATACCTTGATTCTTCAAGGCTAAAATTGATGGACGAATATTGTGACATTTTTCCTGTCATGAGATTTTTGTCAGTCATAGCATAGATCATTCATTACATGGGGTAAAATATTTCGAGATAGGTATCCAAAATGGGGATGAGTTTACGCATCACTGCCTGAAAACCGCTTGATTTTCCTGTCTTGTTCTATCCTTGTGCTCCCCGGATTCACAGCCTTAGTTTGGATAAGGGGTAGTCGATGACATCCATGGTAGTGATCACTTTCCCATACAAATATAATCTTTTAGACAGCTACCACCTGAGAGGGTCTCCCTCTCCACGGTGGGGCTTAGCGCACGCACGGCAGGTGCATTTCAGGAAATGACTGATTTCTCTGTCCTAGTCGAGGAGTTTAGGTCGGTGGATAAGGCCGTTGAGTACTTATCCAACAACCTCATCGCCAGAGACCTGACTACTATCCAGATAACGTCTGGCCACTTTGCAAGCCGAGACCGCTTCCGTGGTGGTCAGCTAAGTGTAAGACGGCCCTCAAACAGAGGCGTTATGCCAAAATGCGCTATAAGCGCCGCCTGAACGATTTCATTGTCGGTGAATTTTGCTGAATTATGGCTAGGTTCCGGTATGTTTCGAAGCTAGCCCACCGCTCTTTCTGGCAAGCATACGTGTCTTCACTTAACGGGAAAGACCCCTTCTGGCAGAGGTATCGAAGCGAGTCCAAAGAATTCAGTGCAAGTTCTCGCAGCACCCCCCTGCCGTTCTCCATGAAAATGGGACCGTAATTTAGACCACGCGTCCCTGGCGGAGTCCTTCGCGACCGCTTTCTCCTCATTCTCTCGCCGGGATGCTGCTACGCCGGTATTAAATGCGCGTCGTGATGTCCTGGAACGGCGCTAACTGGACTTTACCTCCAAGAGGCGGATAACCCTTCAACGACAGGTTTAGATTGAATGAGTTGCGTTCCGCTCTCGCTTCATGCGAGGACACCGCCCCTGGTCCGGACGATGTCCCGTATGCCATGCTTCAACACCTTGTGAGCGATGCATTGTCTTTCTATCAGATTTGTTTAACATGATTTGGATTGAGGATATCCTCACTAAATCCTGGCAAATCACTACTGTAATCACTGTAATCGGGGGAGAGATCACCCTAGTCACGCCTTTTTCTGCCCAATCTCTTATAACTCCTGCATGCACAAGTTGATGGAGATATTGGTAAATGTTAGACTAACCTTTCTTTCTAGACAGTGTGGCTTCCGTAAGTTCCACTCCACGTCGGATGCTCTGCTCCGAATGGAAAATGCCGTCCACGCTCTCTTCCTTCGTAGACGGCACTGCTCCAGTGTGTTTTTTTTTATCTGGAAAAGGGCTATAATACCGCATGGTGATACTGTATCATGGATACTCTCCACACGATTGGGGTAAGGGGAAGCCTCCCAATCTTTCTTTATGAATTTTTGCGACATCGTCAATTCGGCGTAGGGTTCCGGCCCAATGGAGCCGGAACACGATGTCCAGTAAGGAAGTATCTTCAGTGTCACTCTCTTCGCCCTGAGCATCAACGGCATCACCTCGGTGCTGCCGGAATATGTTCTCGCTACGCTCTACGTGGACGACCTTTCGATCTCTTTTGGCGCGGCCCAGATGCCAACTCTGGAGCTTCGACTCCAACAGCCATTGAAATGGACTCTCGCTATGCCAAACTGCACAGGTTTCGGTTTTCCTTGGCCAATACTAAGGTAGTGCATTTCTGACGCAATCAACGCCCCAGCCAACTGAATTTGTTTCTAAATGAGTTTCGCCTGGAAGTGGTGAATTCATTTGTCTTGTTTTTGACCGACGCCTCAACTGGGAGGCTCCTATTCGCAGCCTTATGGTCTCTTGTAGCTGAAAATGGACATTCTTAGTTGCGTGACATTCACCACCTGGGTTGCTGATTGGGTTACTGCCTTACTTTTCTATCGATACTTTGTTCGTTTGAAGCTTAACTACGATGCGAGATATATGTATCCGCAGTCAAGCGTATATTGCGGAAGGTGGACTCGATCCACCCCCACCAGCCTTCGCCTGGCGACCAGTGCCTGCCTTCCACACGTCCCCCAGTGAGAGCCTACTTGTCGACACTGGGGAGATGCCAATCGCTCTGCGGTGTGGACAGTGCACTATTGGCCTGTATGCGCGAGCTCGGCTCTCGGGACGATAGCGCCCATGGTTCTGCCCAGGACGCCACCTTTCGACTATTTGTCGCCACGCCTCTGCCCCCAAAGTTTCTACAGCGCCTGGAGTATTGCGTTCGGCCTTTTTAGAGCAACCTTCATGTCACACTGTAACCGTGCCACTCTATACGGATAGCTCCAACTCCCAATAAGGGGTCGGGTTCCACGCCGTATTGCCTCTGTTTGAAGTCATCGAGGCTCTGCCAGGAACTGCGTCCTACTTCAAGGCCGAGCCGGTTGTAATACACCGATTGGTACGGGAGATAACGCATCGTACCCGGTTCGGAGACCGGATTGTGATCTCTAGCAACTCATAAAACGACATGAGTACTCTTGGGCCATTGGCATCTACACACATGTTTGTTTGCAGTATCCGTAACGCCACAGTTTTAACAAGTCGGGCGGATATCGAGATTGTCTTCTACAGGGTTACTGTACATATGTGGGAATTTCGGGAAATGAGTGCGCTGATGAGGGCTCAAAGCACTCCGCAAGGACTGGAAGACCAGACCAGCGTTTCGCTCTTCCTCACACCGATTACATGGCAGGAATCCGGTCATCACTCCGGTCTGCTTCGCAAAGAAGATGGAAGACGGCCAAGGAAAATTTAAAGTTGCGTGCCATTGTTCCGCAACTGTTCTCATGGACCTACCCCTTAATGCCGAGACGGCTTCTGGCTGCTTTCTTTCGTCTCCGAATTGGATACACTCGCGGGACTCACCGCCATTTCAGGCGCGGTTGACTGTTCCTTATTGCAACAAAGTTTTTGTACCCCAGACTGTTAGGCTCATTCTTGCTGAATGCCTTAGTCTGGATAATCTACTCGCATGTTACCTGTCCCGGCATTGAGACGAGTGAGGTCGCTACTGATTGTCCCCTTTCCTCGAGAGGGCTTTGTTTACACTGACTTGCGGACTATATGATTATTTGGAGGAGGCTGGCCTCCTCCATCGTATTTTCGACTCCTTATTGTAGATAGCATGTTTCTTCAACGGGGAGAGGTGGCCCTACCCCTGGCCCCAGATGACGATTAATGCCCACTCATTGGTAAACAAGTGAGTATAGTGACGAACTAGAGGAAGCAAGATTATAATAATACTTTTATGCGAGAGAAAATGAAGGAGAAAATTACAAAAAAATAAACGAAGGAAGTGGCGAAGAAGATCCTCATGTAATAAACACTATGAACAACTGGTTTTGAGTTCAAAAGCGGACGACAATTTATTTAACTAGAAATGAGAAGAACAGATTCATGTTAATTGACGGCGAGTGGAAATTGGGAGGAAGCAGTGTTGAGGGACTGGAAAACCTATGGAATAAAGAAAAGAAAAGAAAAGAAAAATGACGAATATAATAAAACACAGGCACTAAAAAATAGTGTTGAGAAGGTTATTCAGGAGTACGAATTTCTACTAAATTGTAGTACCTATTCCCAAAAGGTAGTCTAGTGCCAAAATTAATTCCTGTCTATGTCTCCCAGTCAAGTTTCAAAATTGTTTTAACTTTTCTGAAAGGATATTTGATTGTATTCATTCAAGCCTCAAACTAATTATTTCTTGTATAAAATAGAGATAGAGAGAGTGATAAAGAGAGATAGAGAGAAAGAGTGAGAGTCACAAGGAGTCACAAGGAAAAGAAGTACCCTAGAAGACCTTACGGTCCATACGAGAGGGTACTTGTTACGAGTCAGGGACTCGTGAGCCTGTCAGCGAACCAGGACTTTATCTAGGCGCCTTTTGAACTGCTCCACAGAGTCGCTGTTCACGACTTCTGGCGGAAGCGCGTTCCACTCGTTGCAGATACTGTAACTGAAGAAGTTACCTATTCCAAAAAGGTAGTCTAGCGCCAAAATTAATTCCTGTCTATGTCTCCCAGTCAAGTTTCAAAATTGTTTTAACTTTTCTGAAAGGATATTTGATTGTATTCATTCAAGCCCCAAACTAATTATTTCTTGTATAAAATAGAGATAGAGAGAGTGATAAAGAGAGATAGAGAGAAAGAGTGAGAGTCACAAGGAGTCACAAGGAAAAGAAGTACCCTAGAAGACCTTACGGTCCATACGAGAGGGTACTTGTTACGAGTCAGGGACTCGTGAGCCTGTCAGCGAACCAGGACTTTATCCAGGCGCCTTTTGAACTGCTCCACAGAGTCGCTGTTCACGACTTCTGGCGGAAGCGCGTTCCACTCGTTGCAGATACTGTAACTGAAGAAGTTCCCGCATCTGTCCCGGTGATAACGCGGCAGCTCGATTTTGTAGCCGTGGTTTCTCGTTACGCATTCGCTTAGTTGGAACATGTCCCCGTTGCCTACGTGGTCAATACCTCGGAGGATTTTGAAGACCTCGATTAATTGACCGCGCCGTCTTCGGGTTTCCAGTGAGAAGAGGTTTAGTTCTTCTAGGCGGGCTTCGTAACTTTTGTGCCTGATCGAGGGGATCAGTTTGGTCGCCCTGGCTTGTACTCGCTCCAGTCGGGCGATGTCCTTCCGAAGGGATGGACTCCAAAACTGGACTGCGTACTCCAGGTGAGGTCGGACCAGGGAATTAAAGAGAGTGAGAACGATTTCCCTGTTCCGATACCCAAACTGTCGCTTGATATACCCCAAGATTCTCTGGGCTTTCTTCTCCGCCTCGATGCACTGCTTGGAAAACTTGAGGTCGCTGGTGATCACGACTCCCAAGTCTTTTTCCATGTCTGTGCTCTCGAGCGCCGAGTTTTTGAGGCTGTAGATGGCTTGGGGATTTCTGTGGCCGATGTGCATCACCTTGCACTTTTCGACATTGAACGGCATTTGCCATTTGTCTGACCACTCCCCGAGTTTCCTCAAGTCGGCTTGGAGTCTCTCGACGTTTTCCGCGTCTGCCACGTTCATCCCTAGTTTGGTATCGTCGGCAAATTTGGAAATCCTCGCAGTTATGCCATCATCTATGTCGTTTACATAGATGATGAAGAGTAGGGGGCCCAGCACGGAGCCTTGGGGAACGCCGCTTGTTACCGGTAGCCAACCGGACGGTTGCCCGTTCAACACTACTCGCTGCCTTCGACTATGCAGCCAGTTTTCGATCCAGTCACCTACAGCTCCGGCGATGCCTAGCGCTCGAACCTTTTTTCAGCAATCGGCGGTGGGGCACCTTGTCGAAGGCCTTCTTCAAGTCGAGGTAGATGACATCCACCGCCTTCTCCCGGTCGTGCTCGCTGAACATGAAGTGGAAGAATTCCAAAAGGTTCGTTAGGCATGACCTGTGCCGCCGGAACCCGTGTTGGGAATTCCTCAATAGGTGGTTGGACTCGACGTGCTGCGTTATTTCGTCAACCAGGATACTTTCCATCAATTTTCCTACTACCGACGTCAGGCTGATCGGCCGGTAGTTAGATGGCTCGCTCGCGTTACCCTTTTTGAATATGGGGGTGACTTCCGCGTCTCGCCAGTCCTTTGGCACGCATCCAGTCTCGAGCGATTTCCTGAAGATCGAGCAGAGATGTGGGGAGACCTCATCTCGCACTTCCTTCAGCACCCGTGGTAAGAAGCCATCGGGCTCTGGCGACTTGTAGCGGTTCAAAGCGTCGATCTTTGAACGCACTGTCGTCTCTTCGAAGTGAAATCCCTCCAATTGCTCTGAGCCTTCGTACTTGTCGCGAGGCTCAGGAGTGGTGTTCTTCTCCTCAGTGAAAACTGACGAGAAGTACTTGTTGAGGATGGTCGCATTCGCTTCGTCACTGAGCTCTAGCTCACCATCCTCTTTCACCAAGGGACCGATCCGTCTACGTGTCGGCTTACGGCTGTTTACGTATCCGAAGAATTCCTTGGGGCTCTCTTTGCAGAGTCTCGCCACACGGACTTCTTCGGCGCGTTTCGCCACCCTTATCATGGACTTGACACTTCGGCATAGACTTCTTTAGTGCTCGAATTCTCCAGTGTTCTTCGCTTGGCGATAGGCGGTTTTTCTCTTCCGTAGGGTTCTCCCGATTTCGGGGGTGAACCACTTGGGTTGAGTAGCTCCGACTCGGCCGCGTTCTGATGGAATGAATCGTGACTGCAGGGCCATGAATGAGTTTTTGAAATTCTTCCATGGTTGCTCGACGTTGTCACTATCTTCCACCTCTATCGCTGCCACGCCAGCACGAAGTCCCGCGAAATTTGCCTTTCTGAAGTTCAGCTTGGTTGCAGCACGAGCTACTGCTTCGCGAGCTGGGACTCGAATGCAGAACCTGATGAGGCGGTGGTCGCTGCCACCTAGCTCCTCATCTACACTAACTTCCTCAATGATGTCATCCTCGGATGTGAGAACTAGGTCGAGGATGTTTGCACCTCGTGTTGGTTCTCTCACCCATTGAGTGAAGAATCCTTCATTTACGAAGTTAAGGAGCCGTATGTTGTCGATGCGGGTTTCTCTGGTTGCCCAGTCAACGTGAGTGTTGAAGTCCCCCATGACGATACTCACCGTGCCTTCAGTTAACTGATTCAGTTGATTATAGAGGTCCCTGTCTTGATCCTCCGTCGAGGATGAGGGTCTATAAACTGTAACAGTCCTGTACTTGGTGGTACCCAGCTCCAAGTCCACGCATAGGACTTCTTGGTGGGCGGTGGTGAGAGAGACTGAAAGAAAGAAAGAGAAAGTGTGAAAGAGACTGAAAGAAAGAGAGAGAGAGAGAGTTACTTCAAAAGACCATTCGATCCATTTCAGTGAAAGTACTCATGTATAATCCTACGGAGAAGGCATAGGATAGTAAAGATGAAGTCTCTCCCCACCCACCTCTCCCACCCGTACATGGGTTCGATAAAAGGAAAATATATACCTGGAAGTGTTGGAAGAAAAGACACATCCGGGAAATTTTTACAGGATAGCAGGAACAACTTAATATGTACATACATAAATCTTAACATAATAATAACATACCTAAATCTTAACATAATAATAACCTGAGAGAAAATTATTTACATATTATCTGGGGTTTTTAGACTGAAAAACCGTCAAGTTTCAAAATTGTTTTAACTTTTCTGAAAGGATCTTTGATTGTATTCATTCAAGCTCCAAACTAATTATTTCTTGTATATAACTCTGAGCTTTATTTAAACTTTGATATCTATGCGAGGGGTTTCGGGGAGATTTCATTTTTTTTTTATAGAGTGCTTTTTCGTTTGAATTAAAGTATTTGTGCTTCCATATATCATCGAGTTCTAATCCCTCCATGTGCATATGTGTACTGGAAGGTCCTCTAATAAGGAAAGTGGTCAAAAAAAGTGTAATAGTATGTGTGTGGATTCCCCGTGTGTGTACAACCGAGAAAGTAGTCTTTTCCATGTAATTATAGTGGCAATTCATGGCTAAGCACGAAACATCGATCCAAAACTGCGTTCTGCTTCTTTTCGTGCCCAGACAAATGAAATTACTCATAAATGAAACAAATTCAAGCGTTCGTACTTGCTGAAATTGGCCATGAAAAGGATATTGTAATATTTTCTTGTGTGCTTCATGTGTTGCCCTACATAGGGTGACCTGAATTGGCTGTCCTTATTCTCACTTTTATAATTCATCTTATATGAGTTTATGATGGTATTTTGGTAGGGTAATGGGGGAAGGGAAGTGATACAGGCACCAAATATTCATCGTACGTTTGAGTCATACTTTTCATTTTCTTCTGTATTTTGAATCAAACAAAAATGCAGAAATTGACTTTTTATTTAAGCATTTTTAGGGGGAAAGTTATCCACCGCATTGTTTATTTTCCATCTCTTTATTTTAGTAGCAATGTCCCAATTGACTCATTTCTTAACTTTAATTATTAAAATCTCAAGACACCAGATGAGGCAACCCCCTCCCCCAGAAAAATAGAAAAAAATTCCACTAAATATCGATGACTTTGTTTCAAGTGAAGTTTTGTCTCGAAGTGTTTGGATCTCTAGAGTAGGAATGATAGAAATATATAAACGACCTAACAAAAAAAAATGCGAGATTTATAATGGAGGCTAAAAAATGGAGTAGCAATGGGACTCAAGGCGGTGCAATGAAAGGAAAGAAACAGTCGTGTGATTGCACCCAATTCCGCTTGAACCCTCAAATTGGAGAAATTGATCTGGAACAAGATTTCAAGTAGTCCCAAACTCCCGCACCCCAAATTTATAATTCACAATATCAATCTATACTATAGGTCTATCTGAATTGTCTGTTGGTATTTAATCAGCGTGCGAAGCAATATTTTCCGAACTATTAGCACTTGAAAGTAATATTCTTCAAGGAATAAAGATGCTATTATTTCCCCCTGCTATGACATCATAGGCTGCGGTGAAAAAGTTTCATTGCACCGATTCCCAAAATATTATTATTAACGATGATGTTAGTTTAACTTCGATGGTTAGGGGTAGTAGGTTATTTAAACACGTTTAGTTTACCAATAATTATGATAAATTAACTACGATATAGAAGGTTAATGATAGTATGTTATTTAAGCGCATTTAGGTGTGGAAAAGGTTATGCCACGGCATGTCGCTAGACTAGGCTTCTTGTTTGGTTCCTTTTGCCGGGAAAGGAACAATATATGTATATATCTAAAACTTAGGTAAAACAAAAAAGAGAGAAGAAAGAAAGGGCAACATATGGTCGACAACGCGACCAACCCAGCCACCAGCAGACAACACTGGTGCCGCTGAAAGGCAGCAAAAGAAAGGTTTAAGAAAAAAAGAACAAAGGAAGAGATTCCCGTTTCACCAGGGCAAAAGTAACTTTATTTTTCACCTAAATTTTATCCACTAAGTGTGACAAATTAATTGTTTTATTGATATCCCTCATTCGAAGACGTTCATCTTTCCTTCTGTCATTTGTTGCTATTGTGTATTTCTTAGCAAATGATGCTTGCATTTGTCTTCTTCCTCAAATCTGCGCTATGGCAGCCGAATGGAAACAGCTTCGAACGTTAGCGAAATTAAGGCAAATCGACTATGTATTGTCACCAGAAGGAATCCGGATTTGGGTCAAATTTGTATAATATGCTTTAGTGAACGAATATGGGGTCATTACCACAACAAAAATACTCTCACGCCTCTATTTTAAACCTAAACTCGACTCCGAACCCAAGCTTAAAGTTTAACACGACGAGGCCCGGGTTTAGGAGTCCCTGGCTGTCCTTGAAGCGGACATCCTTAGGAAGACTTGATTCTCATGCATTCGGAGAAGAAATCCAAACTCGATGTGTCTCTTAGGTCATGCAGAAGAAGGTAAGGTTTTTGTTCCATCATGTTGATATTCCTGATGAAGTTCGTCTTTGTTGCTCAAAAGGAAGGTGGTAGTTCGTGTGGGGAGGGAGGGAGTACATGCGCAATATATAACCTTAAGTCCTAGCCTTAATCTTAAGTCATAGAAAATAAGGTTATTTAGCCTCTGCCTCTCAACTGTTGGTGTACTACCTGCTCGTGGTCCTCCTGCCTTTAACTGAAGGTGCGTCCAACGATCGAGTGCTGGGCGGTATAACCCGGCCAACCCACTGCTTTGTGAGAGCCCTTAGAAGGGCCAAGGCTTCAGAACTAAACCTGAAGATCAAATCTGCACGGTGCTTGTGCATTAGGCGATAGTCCAAGGAGGGACTTTTCTTCAGCAGAGCACTGCAACTTAAACCTGCTCCAGTCGTCCTAGATCATTTCCTTGCCACTGGACTCAGCAGGGGAAAGTGAAGATGGTGGACTGAAGAATGCACACCTACTTTCCACCTTATAACGTCATCGTGCAAGTTATCACTCCATGCATTGCTCATTCATCCACACATTCTTGCAATACCCTATCAATACAATGCTGCCATAGCATGCCGTGCAAGACAACACCAACAAATACCAGGACCCCATATCTGCGATTTCTGTGGAAGAGGCTGTGCCAACCTTGGCGGACTCCGCAGCCATCAAGGATCTCACCAAAGACAATAATCATCAACCAAACATCGTCGTCATCGGCAACGATGGACAACATTAAGAAAGTAAGCAAGGTAGTCCGTAAAGTGTCTCCTGGACCTCATATGTTTCTGTAGATGACAGGTCGCACAATCAGAAAAAGTCATTGGTTAGGTCTTTCTCGCCCATAAAGGCTGGACGCAAGATGGAAGAAACAATAGACTCACAAAAAAATAATGAGACTGAAGAAAATGAGCATTGTGCACCTTCACAAACAACTCATAATTATCATAAAATAAAATCAACAGAACTAAACAACCTAACCTAGGAAAATTTCCTTAGAAACTCTTCGTGTAGCTTTGAGAGCTCTACACTTAAGCCCAAACAATGGCTGGTATCATCGCACCAAAAGCTAAAGGTCACTATGGTCCCCTTGAAAATACTGTTACTTACTTTAGAACAACTCTCGCAGCATTCTATCAAAACAGTTTTATCGGCACGAGTTGTGTTTCAGTATATACTGGATATTTATAGGTATGTGCTACGGGTGCATCCCGTGACGAGGCAGAATCATTTGTCTTGTGTCTTCTGTAGTGTGCTGATGTGATTGGATGCCATCCTGTAGACTGTAGATGCATAGTCGAGTTGGGGTCGGATATACTGATTGTAAGTGCAGATCCTCGATTCCTTGGATTGCTCGAATGTGGTTCCTGTGATTGCTCGGAGTATTTTAATTTTGTATCAGTTTTGTTTGTGTCTTTCTTGTGTTGTCGAAACGTAACTCATGTGTCCAGTGTGACATTTTCACCTTACTGTGGGTCTATCCGGGCTTATTTTACCATGGGGAAATACCTAAGAGAGAGGAGTAATAATATTAACAATACAGCGTGCCTACAAAAACACTCCTTAATTTCAAATATATTTTATAGCGAAAGTTAAGTAAATATTCTTACAAATTTGGCGCCTACAGTTGCATAAACAAGTAAAATTTCATGTGGTATTAGTTAATATCATAGACACTCGATGTGTGCCCCTCTTATTGATCGTCAAACATCAAGGCATATCCGACGTAATCGCATGTAGAGCTTCGCGGGTAATGAAAGTACATAAACTTTGTCCTTAACATGTCCCCTAAAGAAAAGGTCACAAACAGTTATATCTGGTAATCTCGGGGCCATTTGAAAAACGCCTGATCATGTTGTCCAGCACAGCCAATCCATCTGTTTAGTATGTTCACGTTAAGAAATGTGTGGGTAGCGAGAGACTAGTGCAGCGGTGCGCCGTCCTGCTGAAAAATGTAGTCACCACCTTCAGCAGCTAGTCTTGGAATCAAGAAGTTGGTTAGCATTTCCAGGTAGTTTTGCCCAGTAATGGATGGTCCTTCCGAGAAAAACAGTCCGTACACGTAACGCTATGTTACTGCACAACAAACATTAACTTTGGGGCAGCTACGTTCAACTTCCAGTGTGGAATGCGGAATCTGAGTCCCCCATATTCTCACATTGTGCCTATTGACCTTTCCACTTAAGTGGAAGGTTGTTTCATAACTGAAAATGATCTTTGACAGCAGATCAGGATCATTTCCCATTAACGCCTGGAGATTGCTGCAAAATTCAAAGCGCATTTCATTTGAAAAACGCCTGATCATGTTGTCCAGCACAGCCAATCCATCTGTTTGGTATGTTCACGTTGAGAAATGTGTGGTTAGCGAGAGACTAGTGCGGCGGTGCGCCGTCCTGCTGAAAAATGTAGTCACCACCTTCAGCAGCTAGTCTTGGAATCAAGAAGTTGGTTAGCATTTCCAGGTAGTTTTGCCAAGTAATGGATGGTCCTTCCGAGAAAAACAGTCCGTACACATAACGCTATGTTACTGCACAACAAACATTAACTTTGGGGCAGCTACGTTCAACTTCCAGTGTGGAATGCGGAATCTGAGTCCCCCATATTCTCACATTGTGCCTATTGACCTTTCCACTTAAGTGGAAGGTTGCTTCATAACTGAAAATGATCTTTGACAGCAGATCAGGATCATTTCCCATTAACGCCTGGAGATTGCTGCAAAATTCAAAGTGCATTTCATTGGACCAGTTGCAGCTTGTAAGGGGCAAACCTCAACCGTTTGTGTAAGATCCTGCTTACTGTGCTTTGTGGGACTCGTAGCTCTCGGATACATCTGAGTGTCGACTTCTTGGGAGTGCGAAGAAAAGTTTCTCTGACCCTATCGACAAATTCCTCCGACACCGATGTACGGCATGAATGTCCCTTTCTCTGGTCACAGATGCATCCTTTCTCACTGGAATTGCTGTGCCACTTCAAAATGGACCTGTTAGTAGGTGGATTCCCATGATAAATGCTTCTAAAAGCACGCTGCACATTTGTAACACTGTTTGTTTTTGCAAATTCCAACACACACCATCCACGTTGTTGTGGAATGAACGCCATCTTGAAATCCACTGCCATCTAGCGGATTAAGTAGAATCTGCAAATGAGGAAGGAAACTTTTTTAGTTTTAGCAAATGTAGGGACCAAAATTCTTAGAATATTCATTTAACTTTTGCTATAATATATATTTGAAATTAAGGAGTGTTTTTGTGGTCCCCCTGTATTATTATGAAAATATTTCTAGGTGAAAGAGAATGTCTTTTTAACGAGATAAGATGTGAAATTCAGTTAATAAATAATTTGGGGTAAACAGAATAATAATAATTATTATTACTAAAATACAGTTGCGTAGCTAGGGATTTGGGGGCCCGGGGGCATTATCTCCTTCGGGGGCCGTCAACAAGACGAATGTTTGATATCATGAATGACAAAAAAAGCTACAGTTCCTGCAATATTTTTTGTGCTCTCTGGTATGTCTGATAATGTTTCAAATAAAACAGTAAAATTAAGTTAGACACTTCAATAGGGAATACTTAGGCCTATGTATGATGACAAGAAATAAACTACAAAATTTGAAACCGAGATGTTACATTTATCAATACCTGGTCAACCCCCAAAAAACAGGCCTGCACACACTTTTTTGTGACATATCCTTCATTCCTGCATTCACTAATCACCCTTACTTTTCAGGACATGGCAGAAGCAATGCATTTGAACACAACTAGATCTCATTGGGAGCTTCAGCAAAGAATATACTGCGTCAAACATTACTACAAGACAGGCTCGTTCAAGAAAGTGCAGGACACTTTCGTGCATCAGTTTGAATGTGAAAAAGCCCACTCCAATAGCAGAATTCCGGACTGCGTGGACCACTTCGAGAACTATGGGACAGTGGAGAACCTCAATGCAGCCAGTAACAACCATCCAAGCAATTCAAGACGCCCCAGGAAGCGTACAGCTGAGCTGGTTGAGAGCGTGAGAGAGTCAATTCAGCAGAGTCCAAAACGCTCTGTGCGCAAGCGAAGTCAGTCCCTCGGTATATCCCGTGAGACTTGCAGGAGAGTGCTAGTAATGGTGTAAAGGCCTACCCATACAGAATGCAGACGAAGCAAACCCTTACAGACTCAGACAAGGAGCAGAGAAAGGTTATGGCAGTCAAGATACTGGAGAAGATTCAGGGGACCGCAACTTTCCTTAACCTCCTTTTGACCTCAGATGAAGCTTACTTCCACCCTGAAGGAAAGGTAAACTCGAAGTCAAATGTCTTATGTGGGACCTACAGACCAAATGAGGTAGCCACCAAGACCCTACACTCCCTTAAGTGCACGGTATGGACTGCAATCTCAGCCAGAGGCATCATCGGACCATTCTTCTTCGAGGAATCTGGCGCGACAGTAACAGTCACCAAGGAGCGGTATGTTGAGGTCCTCAAAACCTTCAAGAGAGAGGTGTAGTCCCTGTTCCCTTCACTTATAAGGAAGTTCTGGCTCCAGCAAGATAGAGCAAGCTCTCACACATCAAACCTGTCTCAAGATTGGCTGAAAGAGAACTTTGGTGGCCGTGTGATCAGTCTCAATACTGATTTTGAGTGGACACCTCACAGCCCAGACCTTAGCCCTACAGATTTCTTTCTCTGGGGCTACCTTAAAGACAGAGTGTACGCAGGGAGAACCAGGACCATCACGGAACTCAAGGAAGCCATCAGGGAGGAGATCAGAGCCATTAGTCGGTCGGTTTGTAAGGACGTCATGGACAACTTTGTGCTGCGCCTCAACAAATACGCAGAGCTAAATGGAGGTCATCTCAAACACGTGCTATAGAAAAAAACAGAAAAGTCCAAAAACTCTCATATTTTGATATGAAGTTTTTAAACACAATGAACTAGTTATCATCAAAGTTTGATTCAATCCTTGCAGAAAATTAAGAAATGAGGCCTTTCGAAAGTTGGGGCCCGTTTTTTGGGGGGTGACCCTTAAATACCAGTCGAAATTTATATTGATACATTTTATCCAGTCTGACACAGCAACAATGTAAGTGATTAACACTGTTTAATTTAAAATGTAACCGTTTTATTAACTATTTTTGTCACTTAGAAAAGGGATGGGAACTCGTTTGGGGCCCTCTGAAATGGGGGACTAGGGTAACTTTTAAATTTGTGCCCCCTCGTTTCCCCCCTCCCTTAGTTTACGCCACTGCTAAAATATTGCTGTCATTGCAGACGGCGATGTGTACACTTGTAAGTTCATATACATAGTGCTCCATTCATCCCTTTATTATTTCTCTTAAAACTTTTTGACTAGTTAAGGTATGAATTTAATTGCTTGATTTTGTTGAAGTGTGAAAATGACAGGAGAGGTGCCATTTTATTAGGGTAACAATTAATTTGATAATTTACTCATGGGGATTTAGCAAAACATGAGTTAGTTCAGACTATCTTATAATTTACAACTTAAATAAGAGAAAGAAAAGGAAGAGAAGATAAAGAGAGAGACAATAGAGATAGAGAGAGTGATAAAGAGCGAGAGAAAAAGTGAGAGAGAAAGAAAGAAAGAGAGTGGGTGAGAGAGAGAAAGAAAGAGAGAGACTTAAAGAAAGAAAGAGAGAGTGTGAAAGAGACTGAAAGAAAGAGAGAGAGAGAGAGAGAGTTACTTCAAAAGACCATTCGATCCATTTCAGTGAAAGTACTCATGTATAATCCTACGGAAAAGGCATAGGATAGTAAAGATGAAGTCTCTCCCCACCCACCTCTCCCACCCGTACATGGGTTCGATAAAAGGAAAATATATACCTGGAAGTGTTGGAAGAAAAGACACATCCGGGAAATTTTTACAGGATAGCAGGAACAACTTAATATGTACATACATAAATCTTAACATAATAATAACATACCTAAATCTTAACATAATAATAACCTGAGAGAAAATTATTTACATATTATATAGGGGTTCAATAGACTGAAAAACCGTCTCTCATATTATCTTAAACTTATCTGTGCTTACCGTATGCTCTTTTTATCTTAGTTTTAGCAACATTCAATGTTTTGTCGCTCGCTATTTAATGTTTCATATTATTTTTTCCAGTCTATTTTTTTAAAGTTTCCACTGAATTGCTGGCCACTACTTCTTCAGGCAACTGATTCCAATAATTAACAATTTGATAGAAAAAAAGGTTCCACATATATTTGTTCTGAAACGCTTTGGAACGATTTTTAAGCTGTTATTTCGTCTATTATTTGTGCCAAATTGAAACCAAGTAGAGTAGTTAACATTATCAATTCCCTTCATTATTTTAAATGCCTCTACCAGTTGACCTCTTAAACGTCTTTTCTCTAGGGTGAATATGTTTAGCATATCCAGTCTTTTCTCATATTTATAATTCCGGAGAGAGAGCGAGAGAGAGGGGGGGGGGGAGAGAGAGAGAGAGAGAGGGGGGGGGGAGAGAGAGAGAGAGAGAGAGACTGAGAGAGAGAGAAAAAAACAGAGAGAGCGAAAGAGAAGAGAGAGAGAAAGAGAGAGACTGAGAGAGCGAAAGAGAAGAGAGAGAGAGAGAGAGTCGGGTGCTTTGTGTTTGGGGGACGTCACCGGGAAAGTGGTAGCAGACGTTGAGCGCGTAGTTCAGTCGTAGCGAGGGACGTGCAAATGTCGGTTTCCTGCCGCTCGTTGTCAAGTGCCTCCGTGATTATTATTCAAGAGTATCCATCGATCGAGCCCCTGCCTTCCTCCCGCGGCTCGTAGAAGAGACGACGCCCAAAGAACAACGGAAAGAGGTAAGAAAGAAGCGGCGAACGATGAATCTTAAAAGGAGATTCCCGCCATCTCCCCAAAGCCTCGTGTTATTTTTGTTTTAGCACTCACGAGCGTAACCACAGGCAAAAAGTGTGAATGTAAGGAGGCATATGATTAAATGATTGATAAAACAATAGAATTAAAAGATCATGCCCCCCCTTAAACTCGTACCTACCGAACTGGGTTTAAGTTGCTATTTTGAGACTTCGATTCTTGATTTATGTTGCATTTATTGCCTTGTCTTTTGCATTCCTTTGTTTACTCTTCTTTTGACTATTCCTACTGTCATTCTTGGACTTAACATTTAGCCAGATGAATGGGTTTTGAGTGAAAGTGAACTTTAAATCTATTATCGTGCAGAATCCATCTCTTATCATTGTTATTTAATAGAAAAATGCAGAACGCCTTGGTCATTTTGTTGCGTACGCCCCAAGAGAAAAATGGAAAATGCTCTTCATTTGTATATTTCACTCAATGTTTTTAATCCTGGATAAAAAAAAATATTTTCTTTTATCTATCATGTTTATTCCGTACTCCATATATATATATAATTTTTTTTTCATTATAGCATGTTTTATTAAAAGCGACCCCTAGTTTCGAATTAATAATTCTTTTTTCAATCTTTTCGATTTTCTTATATTCGCCTTTTCTTCATTGTTTAACCTGTAGATAAGCGTACCGAAGTTCAGGGGGGACTGATGCTTGTTATTTTGCCAAAGGTAGAAGTAAATTAATGTAATTTAGCATTTTCTTTAATTTAACTGACGCGTTTCGATACATCGAGTATCATCTTCAGAGTTACAATGGGGAATTATTACAAAGTATTCAATTTATATATGTTACAAAATGTATTAACAAAATTACGAACGAAGCTATACACGTATAGGCAGGTTGAATTGAGGTGATAAAAGTTCGGAGAAGTACATAAGAACATAAGAAAAGAAGGAGACTGCAAAAGACCATTCATGGCCTACACTTGGCAGCTCCTGTTCCATTCAACACACAAAAGATTTCTTACCAGAGAAAAGTCATCAACATTGTCACCCTTTACAGGAGTTCGTCAGATCTAATCTACAATATACATAAAATGCATCCAGAGGATTATGTCCATTCATGCAACCGCAAAAAATAATCTTCCCACTCCTTAGAAAAATATATACATATGTACATAAAAAAATCAGTCCCATCTAGCAGCTTCATTCATATATTTATCTAATCTATTCTTAAAACTATCCAGAGAGGAGGCTTCTATTACATGTCTAGTGAGCCTATTCCATTCATCTACCACACGATTTGTAAACCAATTCCTCCCAATCTCCTTCCTAAACCTATACTTATCAAGCTTAAACCCATTGCTACGTGTCCTGTCATGTTCACTAAGTATAAGAACCTTACCCAGATCCCCTTTATTATATCCTTTTACCCATTTGAAGACTTCAATCAATTCCCCTCTGACTCTTCTCCTTTCCAATGTATGTAGATTTAGTTTTCTGAGCCTTTCACAATAAGGTAAGTTCCTTAGCCCACCAATCATCTTTGTCATCCTTCTCTGCACAGACTCAAGCAAATCAATATCCTTCCTATAATATGGTGACCAAAATTGTACTGCATAGTCTAGATGAGGCCTAACTAGCGCCAGATATAGTTTTAGAATGACTTCAGCACTCTTATTGCTTACACTCCTCCTAATGAATCCCAATATCCTATTAGCTTTATTCTTAGCATTTAGGCATTGCTTTCTAGGACGAAGGTCTGAACTTACCAAAATACCCAAGTCCCTCTCACAATCGGTCCTCCCTAAATTTCTCCCATTTAATTTATAACTATTCAGTGGATTATTTCTACCTATACTAAGTACACTACATTTGTCTATGTTAAACTTCATTTGCCATTTCTCAGCCCAATTGGACAGAATGGTCAATTCCTCCTGCATTACAACAGCATCAGAATCAGCCCTAATGGCCCTACCTAGCTTAGTATCATCAGCAAATTTACTCAGGTCACTACTTATACCTATGTCAAGATCATTAATATAAATTAAGAATAGCAAGGGACCCAAAACAGATCCTTGCGGAACTCCACTGCTAACACACCCCCACTCAGATTTAACTCCATCTATACTAACTCTTTGCTGTCTGTCACCAAGCCATGACTGAATCCACCTAAATATACTGCCATCGATCCCGTGTGCTTTAACTTTGCTCAGAAGCCGTAAGTGTGGCACTCGATCAAAAGCCTTACTAAAGTCCAAGTATAAAATATCATAGTTTTCATCATTATCTGCTGCTTCATACACCTTACTATAAAAAGACAGCAAATTAGTCAGGTAGGATTTACCCTTACTAAAGCCATGCTGTGATTCTTTTATCAACTTATGCTTATCCAAGTGATCTCTAATATTCCTTGCTATAATAGATTCCATCATTTTCCCTACCACTGATGTCAAACTTACTGGTCTGTAATTAGACATATTGGTTTTATCCCCTTTCTTAAATATAGGTATCACATTGGCTTTCTTCCATGCCACTGGCACAATGCCACTCTCCAATGATTTTCTAAAGATGCATGCTAGGGGCTCACTTAACACATCCTTACATTCTTTCAAAATTCTAGGAAAGATCTCATCAGGACCGGGTGCTTTACTACTTTTGATTTTATCAATTTCCTTTGTCACTATCTCCTTTGTGATCAAGATATCCTTTAATTTCTCTTCATCATTACCCCGAAAGATCATTGACACCTCGGGTATATTTAGAGTATCCTCCTGTGTAAATACTGAGAGAAAAAAGTCATTTAGCATTCCAGCCATTGAGTCCCTATCACTCACTAATTCTCCATTGGAATCTATAAGTGGGCCTATTTTATCTCTAACCTTAGTTTTGTATAATTGATAAAAACTTTTAGGATCTTCCTTTGCCCTATTTGCCACTTTAATTTCATAATTTCTCCTTGCTACTCTAACTAACTTTTTAACATCTCTTGCTAGTTCATTATATCTCTGCCTTAAGTGATCCTCTCCATTTTTTATTTTCCTATAAATGCCCTTTTTAATGCCAATATAATGCTTAATTTTATCTGTCATCTATTTTGGGTCATTATTTTTAGTCCTAATCTCCTTATAAGGAATGTTAATGATCTGACCTGTAATTAATTGCTCAATTATTCTTTCATTCCTCTTCAATTGTAATCTCTTCCTCCTGGTGATTATTGTCTCCACTAACTGATATCATTGAATCTATTCCTGAATTGATTTCATTGCCTGGTTTCTGTACAACTGCCTCCAGGTAAGTCCTTAGCCCATTATAATTTGCTCTTCTAAAGTCAGGAATTTTAACATTGTTCATGCTACTATCAATACCATTCCATTTCATCTTGAATCTAATTTCACAATGGTCACTATTACCCAAATTTCCTCCAATCTCAGTATCCTTAATAACTTCTTCCCTATTTGTCAGAACTAAATCCAGTATATTATTACCTCTAGTGGGTTCGTTAATAATCTGCCTCAGAAAATTATCTTGGACAACATTCAAAAATTCCTCAGCCTCCTGATCACCCACAAGAGCTTCCCAGTCTATATTTCTGTAATTAAAATCGCCCATTATACACACATGCTTACTTCTACATGCCCGTTCAATCTCCTGCCACAGAAGATTTGAAGCTTCCTTACTAAGATTTGGTGGTCTGTATAATAATCCTATGACAAGCTTGTTTTTACCTTCCTTTACATTTAGCCATAATGACTCTGTGTTATCATCTAATTTAATTGTACTGTTTACACAACACTGGAGATTATCTTTAATATAAATAATAACCCCTCCTCTTCTCTTCCTATTCCTATCTGTATGGAACATGTTAAAGCCCTCAATCTCAACCTCAGGTTTAAAGTGATTTCCTGCCAAATCAAGCCATGACTCTGTTATCGCAATTATATCAAAATTCTCTTCACTCGCTAACGCTCTTAAGAGATCTATCTTATTCCTTATACTCCGACCATTTGTGTAGTATATTTTTAAGTTTTTTTTATTATTCCCATCTTCATTGCATCGTGCTTTTCTATTCCTAGTTATCTGCTCATTCACTTGTGCATTAGTCCCCCTATAACGCATCAGTATGCCCTCTCCCTTAGCTATTCCTCTATCTCTGCATCCCTTCCATTTCCTACACCTGCCCTCTATTCCTGTTATTCCCTTACCTCTAACAGCTTCTAGTTTCCCACCCGTAAGGACCTAATCACACTATCCAGCTCCCCCCATAGAACCTCAACACCTGCCCGACTAAGATGGAGCCCATCCATCGCATACAACCTCCTATTCCCGTAAAACCCTCCCCAGACATCTACAAACACCAATCCTAACTCCTCACACAGTCCTTTCACAAATTCATTCAAACCAATTGCACGCGACAACCATTCTACCCCAACATCCAATCTCGGAAGCACACCAGAAACAACACCTTTTACCCTGCTTTTACTCATCCTTTCAACTAACCTTTTATACTGCTCACTTAACTCACATGTACCCACCTTCTTTACATCATTCACTCCCACATGCGTAATCACAACTGCATCCCTCTCACACCCAGAAACCAGCCTATCATACCTCTCACAAACATCACTTACACCAGCACCCGGCAGACAAACTCTCATTCCCTTCCACTTGCTATCACTCAACTTCCTATCTAAATACCTAATCTGAGAGTCACCCATCACTAGCACCTCAGTCATTCTCCTATTCTGTCTTGGCCTAACATTACCCTCCCTCCTGCTCTCAGTCACACTACCACCCATCCTGCTTTCATCCACAATCACACCAGGCAAATCACTTTCACACTCTTCCTCTCTCAGGACATTGAATCTGTTAGTCAACCTAACAGGTTCTATGTCCCTCTCATTCACACACCTAACCTGTCCTAACTTATCTATCCTATCCATTTTCACCCACCATTCATCATCACTCACAACTTCCACACTGTTCCCAGTCCTAGCCCTATCTTCCACCCTCTTAGCACTAATCTCACCCTTCAATCGCACACTTGCATCTCTTCTCACCTCAAACACCAAATCATTCAACCTCTTACATTCCCCACTCAACCTCCTAACCTCCCCTTCCAGAAAACACACACGGCATTCAGTTACATTCACTCTCCTTTCAACTCCACATGCATCACACACCACATACACACTACTTTCAAACGGCATGCTCTCACCATCTATACAAACAGCCATACTCTCAGAAATTTACTAAGGAAAAAGTTAACACTCACCCCCCAAAATTCTTGCTCAGGATTGCTGCCAGTTATCTTCCCCAAAAGTGTTAATCACTAATGTATTTATTACACAGTGATTGATGTATTAAATAAATACAAGAAAAACTATACACCCAAATCAGTATTATATCCCAATCTTACAATGAGAATCAAGAGCTTCCTGCAAGACAACCTTCCAGAACAAAGCCAGACAGCCAACTGGAAAGCCAGACAGCCAACTGGCTAGGTAGCTAGAGAGGGGGGGGGATTAAGCGGCTTGCAAGAGGGGATTAGTGACTAGGGGCAGCTCTGAGTACATCTGTCCCTCTGTTTGCTTTTCTTGCGCTGGGCAGAATTTCATTGGAGTTAGACTGTATGTTTAAATTTGGTTGCTTCTCTTGGATATATATAGCTTCAAGGAAGAGCAGTTGACGCCTGTTGGGAGCATAGTCTAAAATGCTGGTGTTTTCTTCTATCATTTTTCGGTTGAGGCATGTTCCGTGTACTTCCTGTGTATGTTTTTTAGGTGCACCGTTGTTCTGATGGTATGACATTCTTCTTGAGAGAGTGGTTTCGGTCACGCCGATATACGAGTTAGGTAGGAGCTCACAGTCTCCTAGTTTGCATATGTACTCGTATATCAGATGTGTCCTTTGTTTCGGTTGTAGCGAGGGTTTGGGGTTATTTTTCACGAAGAGGAATAAAACCCATAAACGCCAAGAAAAAGATCGCACTAATCATCTATTATCAAAATAGACGTACTTCAACCCTCTTCAGAGGCTCCGTTCAGGACACCGGACGGTAATCTATATACGCAAGTGGATGGAGTAGCTATGGGGTCACCCTTAGGGCCGACTTTCGCCAACTATTATATAGGTCAACTTGAAAATAGATTATTAGACATCATGGAAAATAAGCCACACACACATTGCCGATACGTAGACGACATCTACATCAACGTCAAAAAACGAAGAACATCTGATAAACATCAAGCAGCAATTTGAGGAGAACTCCATGTTAAAATTCACTTATGAATTGAGCACGGGTAATAAACTCCCTTTCTCGGACGTTGATGTTCAAAACATCAATGGTGACTACATCACTAAAGTACAAAGAAAAAGTACGGACATGGAAAGATGCCTCAATGCGGAGAGTGAATGTCCAGAACGGTATAAAATAAGCGTAATCGGCTCATACATCCGCCGAGCACATAAATGCTGCTCTACGTGGGAACTTTTCCACCAAGAGATAGCACGAATATCACAAATACTCGTGAACAACGGTTTCTCAAACACCATGATTGACAAACAACTCCAATCATTTTTAAATAATCATTGCAGAGATACGGATAAAACTGAAAGTAATCAGGGAGAAGTCAACAACATCAAAGTGTATTACAGAAATCAGATGTCCACGGCATATAAAATAGATGAAAAAAAAACATCAAGAAGATTATTAACCGTAACATCAAGATTAAAAATCAAATGGATAAAATTCAACTCATCATTTATTATAAAACAACAAAAGCCAGCAATCTTCTAATGAAAAACAACAACTACCTAAACTCCTCGAATCTCAAGTCAACCAACATAGTTTACGAGTTCGTCTGCCTCAATAAAGACTGTAAGCTTTATAACAACTCAAAATATATTGACATGACAACTACTACACTTTCGAGACGTTTAACCATGCACCTGCAATGCGGAGGGCCTAAAAATCATATGGGGAGTGCTCATAACATTATCCTAACGAGAGATATGCTAGTTTACAACACCGTTATTAAAAGAAAAGAGGTTAATAAAGCTAGGCTGAACATCTTAGAAGCCATATTAATAAACGAAGATAAGCCGGCCATCAACAATCAAGCGACAAGCTGGAATCGAACATTAAAATTATTTTAAAATTCCACTCACTGTTTCCTCTAACGTTACGCTCAATCTAGGCGGAATAAATACCCCTTAAAAATGGTTTTCTTTCATTCTGTCAGATCCTCACTCTACTCATTACATCGGTAAAGGAGGCAAGAACATATCAAAACGCTCCGAAGATGATCGAATAAGATCGAAAGCTCAGCAATTTAGTTTGGTTTTTACCAAACACATTCATTTAAAAAAAGAGGTGAATACAGGACAAGTGATCCACCATCTACAAGATGGAATAAAAAAGATAGTTAGGAGAAGATAAAGTTGCCAAAGGAAATTAATTAAGGCGAAATACACAATGGTCTTCAGCAAAATTTGCATTAAAGAAAGACTGCTACCCAACTACACTAATATATATATATATATATATATATATATATATATATATATATATATATATATATATATATATATATATATATATATATACGTAGGTGAGTCAAAAAGTTCTCAGACAAATGCCAGATTATTGAAATGTTCGATTTTGTACAAGTAAATACAGGGTCAAACACGACTTTCATGTTTTCTGAACAATTCCTACAAAATTCGTCATTCAATTTGTCGAGACTCTTTGTATTAGATGTGCTTCAAAAAGGTTACTTTTTTGAACCCATAAAATGGCAAATTTTGAGATAAGAGCGAACATTAAATTCCACACTAAACTTGATTGGAAGCCTGTTAAGATTATTGACGCTCTACAACAGGTTTATGGTGACTCTTCGCCATGTAGAGCGGTAGTTTACGACTGGATTAAGCGCTTCAAGGGGGGCAGAGAAGAAGTTGAAGATGATCCACGTGAAGGGAGACCCTCCACCTCCATTAACCCAGAAAATGTCGAGCTTGTGAGGAATCTAGTGGATAAAGATCGCCGTATTACTATTGATGAAGTTGCCAATGCATGTGAAATCTCTCATGGCTCAGCATTTGGAATTCTAACTGAAAATCTTGGCCTGAGCAAGCTTTCAGCACGTTGGGTCCCAAAAGCGTTGCGAGAAGACCAGCTGAATCATAGGGCCAACCTTTCTTTGGCTATTTTGACCAAGATTGAAGCAAACGAGGATAGTTTTTTTGAGCGCCTCGTAACGGGAGATGAAACTTGGGTGTATCAGTTTGATCCTGAAAGTAAAAATCAATCAAAAGAGTGGCACCCAAGGGGGGCAGCAGGGCCTATCAAGTTCAAGACAGAGAGGTCCGTTAAGAAGATAATGGCTACAGTTTTTTGGGATTCGGAGGGAATTATTTTAATAGACTTCTTAGAAGGACAAAAAACTGTTACATCCAGCTATTACGAAGGAGTTTTAAGGAAGCTGAAAACTTCAATAGCCAAAAAACGACGAGGAAAGCTCCACAAGCAAATCTTTTTCCACCATGACAATGCCCCTGCACATTCGTCCAAAGCTGTGAGATCTCAGCTACGGGAATTTCGTTGGGAAACTCTTGCTCATCCCCCTTATAGCCCTGATTTAGCACCCTCTGACTTTTTTCTGTTTCCAAATTTAAAGGGACACCTAAAAGGAACCCGGTTTCAATCATTAGATGAAGCAAAAAAGCAGGTCATTACTTGGTGCCAGAGACAACCCCGTGAATTCTACAAAGATGGTCTTTACCGTTGGATTCATAGATTAAGAAAGTGTATAGATGTTAATGGAGCTTATGTAGAAAAATGATTACAGTATTATTACAAATAAAAATTTTATGCCATTTATCTGAGAACTTTTTGACTCCCCCTCGTATATATATATATATACAGAGGTGGGCGGCCCGATTCGGAAGTCGAATTATCCGATAAATCGGACTCTCTTTTCGAATCGAATAATAATGAATATAGGCATTAGAATTAATTGGTTTCCGGTAGACGGAGCAATATGCTTTGTCGTTTATTTTAGATATTTTTACATGCAGAAAATATCTAAAATAAACGATAAAGCATATTGTTCCTTCTACCGGAAACCAACTAATTCTAATGCCTACATTCATTATTTCTCGTGTCACGATGTATCCGTTAAAAGGTTGGTAGTTTCTTCAATGTTCCTGAGAGCATATCGCATTTGTGATCCTTGTTTCTTGCAAGACGAAATTAATACAATCATCCAAACATTCATTGAACTGCAATATCCCCTTTGATTCATAGAAAAGTGTCACTATAAAGCCAGAACCATCTATTACTCCCCAGTTAATTATAAGGAAAACAGATGTGACAAATATTATATTACCTTCGCATACCCCCCCCCCCCCAGTTAATCAATTTAAAAAAGTTGGCTCGGATCAACAACATCAATGTTGCCTTTCAGTACGAGAATACGATCAAAATAGTCTATTCAAAAATAGATCGATAGATAAAGAACAAGAAGTTTATTTTATTCCATGCAAATCATGTAATGAAGCATATATCGGTGAAAGCAGCAGATTTTCCAAGCGAATGACTAAACATAAATGCGATATGCGGCATGGTGCCTTTTCCTCGAGTTTATTTCTACATATGTCCAATGAAAATCATCAAATTGATATTGATAATGCTAAAATAGGTTATAATTCTAACAATTATATACATCGACTCTTAATTGAATCAGCACTTATAAAAGAAATTCCCAACTTTAATACTTCCGACGGCCAATTCAATACTAATACCTTAATAAGCAAGAAATTCATACTTCCGTTTCTCAAAAATGCCGACACATTCTCGCATAATCCACCTTAGCGCCACTGATTTGTCTGTTTGTACGTAGGGCAACTTCTGTATCTCACTTGTTCACTAGCGATTTATAATGACGGATGTCTCCGTCGAAACCTGGTTTCGCATATAAAATTAGTCCTATTACTGTGGTTTTATCCCTATAGTTACACGTACGCTACTGTATTTTTTTGGAGATAATATATCACGAAATTCTTGTAGCTCAGGACAATAAAGCCACAACTAAGCTATATGTTTATTGGAAAAGCTTTCGAAGACAACCTGCTGGAAAAGTAAAACTTTAAGTAGTTTGACGGATCTTTCTCTATCGCATACGAAAATCTCTCGAAAGATTTTTCAAAAAAGCGAGTGTGACAGAACTTTTGCAAAACCCGGTCAATGCCAGGAAAGTCTTCGTGACTGGGCAAAGAATTCCGACGAATGGCCTGGCCACCACGTTGCCCCAACATGAACCCTTTCGTGCATTTATTGGACATGGTGGCCATATCTACTCGCGGCCAAGATCTAACACCTGCAACTATCAGGAAAGTGCGGACAGCTATAGAGACGGCATGGCTCAACATCTCTCCAGTTGTTAGGCTAAGCGCCAGTTTGGATACCGTAACAAGGAGATAGTACTTTGTCTGTACAACTCCCTCGTTCGGCCGCACCTGGCGTATGCCGTACAATTTTGGAGTTCTTCATTTCGAAAGGACATCGTAAGGTTGGAACGCATACAAGCTAGGGCAACCAAACTGATTCCCTCTATCCAACACAAAAGTTATGAGGATAGACTAAGGGAATTAGATCTGTTCTTGCTGGAAACCCGTAGACTGCGTGGTCAGCTCATCGAAGTTTTCAAAATACTTCGAGAGTTCGACAATGTTGACTACCGGGATATTTTCACACTGAGTGAGAACAGAACGCGCAATCACGGCTTCAAACTTGAACTGAAGCGTTACAACCGCAATCTGTGTGCAAATTTTTTCACCTACAGTATCTGCGGTAAGTGGAACGCACTTCCAGTGGAAGTTGTCAACAGTGAATCTGTTGACCAGTTCAAGTCAAGACTAGACGAAGTCTTGAAAAGTGGCCGTTCAGGGACGCAAAACAATTGAGCAGCCATGTGCCTGCTCGATTACTAGTCCAAAGGTACCCTTTTTGAATGGACCGTAAGGTCTCCTAGGGTACTTCCTTTCCTTGTTACTCCTTGTTGTCTTCCGTCGACTTATGGAATCGATATCACATCTAGTACTTCACATTACTAGACACCTATCCCATGATTTTTGCTATTTATTTCTAATCAACTTATTCTAGTCATTTGCAATGGCGAATTAATAAAATGGTTTTGTAGTTTTTTTACCAATTTTGAAACTACCAGAGATTTGATAGATTAGTTTGTAATTTGGTAACCAAGATATAAATCTGCATAAAAGTCTGTTATTTACTGATAACTATGGCAAAGGTAACTGCAGTCAGACACGATGCAATTTCAGGTGTTTAATAATTGTCATGGAAACAAATTTCTATGTGATCTTTAATTCTGAATGTTTGGAGAGAGTACTTTAGTCGTATAATATGACGGTACCTAAGGCAACGGGAATGTCGCCATGTAAATATGCTGGAAATTCTTCTAACACTTTTTTCACCAACCATTATGAAATTTTTTAATTGATAAAATAGTAAGTGAGAGTTGATGAAACTTTTATAGTAATATGAAAATAAATTTAGGCAAGTGATGATAAAATCTCATAAAATGTTAATCGGCATAAAGGCTTGGCAAATCACAAAAAATATTTCGATGTCGATCGATTGGCACATCACTAGACTGAATTTTCAGGATTTTTGCAAGATCGGGAGAGAGGAAGTAATGCAACATATAGTATTTGTATGTTTCCATTGAATGAGTCTGAGTCTATGTTAGGGAGTATAAATGAAATTAGTGTGCAATTGCAGCAAGATTGAATGGATGCTATGAAAGACTGGGAAGGATTGATGGATAAAGTAGAAAAGCTGGTCGAGGATTTGGGTGGGATTATCAGGGAGTGTGTTGGGGATTTAAATGAAAAATGTGATCACTCGTAACCACTTCCCCAACACAAAAAGAAATAAATGATAAACTAAGAAAATAGTGGACTGTATAATATAAGTTACTCATGGTGGTATTTATAATAATGGAAATAATAGCATCCCTTAAAACTATATTGAAATCCTACCAAGTGCACTAGGGTTCGGGGAGAAGCGTATTAACTATAACACAACGGAAATCAACATATAAAGAGAATAGTCATGTGAACGATGGTGGCGGTCTCTTGCTGTGGAGGGGCTAATTTCCGCTGGTCAGGATAAAGACAGGGTCATACGGAATCTTACCCGCACGAAAATCAATATAAGTAGTTATGGCAAATACAGAAGGTTCTGTGCTCTGTACAACACTGAGGAAGTTTTATATACAGGCATTAGCAACGGTATAAGTGTTGATTGATACGAAATAGAGCGAGTGTCGCGCGACGGTCAGTACGGCTAATGGACAACGAATGCCTCACACAAAATTTTACTCGCACTCACCTAGTTCGCTCCTCGTTTTCTGTGGGCTTGCGCTTCACAAGGTGGTTGTCTCGAGTAATGCACATATTAGCCAATATTTATAAACCGTACATTTTGGGGGTATTTTAACCACCCACGACATACTGCGGGCCGAGAGAAAAGAGCAAATATTATTATTTTATCTGTTAATTAATTAAAAAATAAAGTAGAGTGACACTGAATTAAGATTAGTTCACATCCCAGTCTATTAAATTTTGAATATTTATTTAATGATTTAAATTTAAATTTAATCCAAATTTAATGTCCATATTATTAAACTGCTTAAAAATTTTGAAAATTTTGAACCCCTCTTGGTCTTTAGTCGCCTCTTATGACACGCTGACCGGCGTGGGAGCTATTCGTCTACCCGACTCCGCAGGGCAATAGAAGAAACTTAGAGGTCACCTTGGTCACGTAACTCTAACCAATGTTTTCGTGATTTTATTGCTATGCCCCTTTGGAGTCTCTTTTCCCCCGTTTTATTTGGAGGGGCTGCATTAGTCACCCCTTTCACGGCCCGACTTTGGAGAGGCATATTGGCCATCTCTTCGCTTTTACGCTCAGGAGGTTCAAGCCATTCATTTATATCGATGGGTTCAGCATCATTATTCTTTGACTCCACCTCGCAATTAATTTCTAATGGGTACAGATGATTCACAGTCCTTATTACGTTACCCAATCTCGTTTTTAGTTTAACGGTCCGAATGATATCATCCTGTCCTCTGTACACCTCAATGATTCCTAAGGGCCAATTTTCTCTATGTTTATCAGAGTCAATAATTACCACCTCGCCCCTTTTGACCACTTCATCTGTAGCTCCCACACTTCCCTTTCCCATCTTTCTTTCTAATAATGAAGTTAGATAATTACCCCTCCACTGGTCCTGCCATTGCCTTAGTACTTTAGACAATTCAAAATATCTTTGGCTCAAAAGAACAGTCTCCATATACGATGGGTCGTCTACGTGGGGAGTCTTTACTATTGCGGGTAATGAATCTAATCGCACTCCATAAATTAGATGGGAAGGTGTAAGAGCTTCGGGTTCGTTTAGACTGTTATGCGCGTATACTAGAGGTCGATTGTTGACTCTGCATTCTATCTCTACAACTAGGGTGCGTAAATCGTTCAGTGCTATCGTTTTACCATACAGTGTTTTTCTGAGACTGCTTTTCACTATTCCTACTAGTCTTTCATAGAACCCCCCGAGCCACGGTGCCCTTGGAGGAATAAACCTCCATTCGCATTGTCGTTCGACGAATTCGTTCTGCCCTGCATTTTCTTCCAAAATCAGCCTTAAGGTGCATACACACTGCGCTGATGACACGTGTTAACACGCCATATGACGTGTTAACACAAAGCAACAGATTGCATCATATAACACAACAACGTTTTCATTTATCTGATGCATGTTACGTCAGAAAGATTTGATTTTTTGTGGAGTGAGCACGTTCTTTCTTTTTTATCCTCTAATTTTGTGTTGCAGATATTGAAAATGAATCATAATATGTTAAATGAACTCGATGAAGAAGAGGAGCAGTTAGTAGCAATAGCTATAGCGCTTGTTACTTCTGGAAAAAAAACTCAAACAAATGTTATAAACGCCAAAAGGGAAAGTTAAGGTGAGTTTCATCACCTATTTCCTCAACTACTGTCAGAGGAAGATCGTTTTGTTATGTACTTTAGGATGACAAAAGAAGAGTTCTACAACCTTTTACACATTATAAAACCAGCAATTACAAAATCCAACACTCAACTAAGGAAATGTATACCAGCAGAAGAGAGACTTGCTGTATGCTTGAGGTGAGTAAAACTTGCACAATGATGTCTTAATTTTATTTTCAGCTAATTAGGTACATGAACCACATAAATATGTAAGATATTACATAGAAAAATATGGTGTGGCCATTCCTGTAGGACATGTAGAATGTTCCATTTCGGGTAAAGGGGTAGAAGGTGCTGTACTCGAGGTAGAATAGCAATTGGGGTTTGATTCACCAAAGGATGTAATGGAGGATGTGGGAGAGGGTGATGGGATTGGTACTACGGGTGGATGAAAGGGGCCAGATGCAGTGTTTTGATAAAGGTTTTGCTGCTCCATCTCCCGAATCTGCGCCTTGAACACCATATTGCTTATTTCCATCTTTATTCTGGCTTGTTCAATGGCACTAAGTTTTTTAACAGAGCTGGCAATACTTGAAAAGAACATTTCCGTTTCGTCTCTATCCGTTTTGTGGCCTTCTGAAAGTTGAAGAGTTTGGGCCCGCATACGGCTGTTATTCTTCATGATGTTTACTATTTCACTCATGGATGAATCCACCGTCTGCCTTTTCCTATACTTTGGTTTGGGAGTTGATGTACGATCTTCAATTGTAGTTTCTTGATTACCATTGTCATCGGCACCCTTCTCTGATGCTGCATTTTTGTCTACTTGGCTTCTGTTTAAGTCCTCTTCAGTAGTTTCATTGATGACCGCATTAGACACATCATCAACACTTGGACAAAGTGGTTCCACATTGCCATGGGTACTGAAACAATAGAAAAATAAAAAAAAACAATTAATAAAAGTATGTAAAAGCACAAATTGTTTTCAACTTTGGGGCTTTCCTCCAACCACTGCAGCAAAGGACATTAAAAGAATGATTAAATTTCACGTGAAATTAGTGTGTTTAAATGATTTATCATACATACCTTCGTGGTTCCAATGCTGGGATCAAAAATGACATTTGGTCTTCATATTTCCACTTAGGAACATTCTTAGCTGCTTGACCAGATTTTGTGTTCCTTCTCTTTCTGGCATTTGTATAAGCATTCCGAAGTTTTGTCCATGTGTCTTTGCATGCGTCAGCTGCAAAAGATAACTTTATGATTAATAACGAAATTAGAAATATTCATATTTTATTATTATGATAATTATTGTTATAAGAAAGGAAGCTTCATTTTTTTATTTTATCTTTTTCAGGTATTTGGCGACAGGAAATTCATACAGATCACTTGGATTCTCCTTTCGAATGGGCTTCAGTACGGCTGGACAAATAGTGAAAGAATGTTGCCATGCTATTTGGGAATCACTTAAATCTATTCATATTCCAGAGCCAGAACAAATAAAGTGGAAAGAAATTGCGAAAGATTTTGAAGAGATATGGGGGTTTCCACATTGCTTAGGAGCAATGGATGGTAAACACATTCAAATGCGATGCCCTTACAATGGGGGATCCTCTTACCACAACTATAAAGGAAATCATTCCATTGTCTTGCTGGCGTTGGTAGATGCCAATTATAAATTTATTATGATTGATGTAGGAGCTTTTGGAAGGAATAGTGATGGTGGAACATTTGAAAGGTCTAATTTTGGTAAAAAATGTGCCAAAAATCTGCTTAATTTTCCTAAAGCTGAAAAACTTGACGCTTCTGGTGATCCATGTGACTTTGTCATGGTAGCAGATGAAGCGTTTCCTCTTAAAACGTACATTATGCGACCTATCGCTAAAAATTCAATCAATGGAGATGAAGAAAAGATTTTTAATTATAGGTTGTCGAGAGCAAGGCGAGTTGTGGAAAACGCCTTTGGCATTCTTGCTGGGCGGTGGAGGGTTTTCCTGAAACCGCTTGAAGTTCAACCAGAAACAGTTGATTCAATTGTACTGGCTTCCTGCTGCCTTCACAACATGCTTCGTGTTTCCAGGAATACGAATTTCGAAGAAGGTATTCAGGCATCCGAGACAGAAATTCAGGCATTAGGAGATCTACAATCAGTCAGAAGAAATCATGTGCGAGAAGCTGCTTCAGTACGAGAAAGTTTCAAGAAGCATTTTGTCACACAAGAAGGAGCTTTAAAATGCCCATGGCAGTGGGACGCTATTCGTAAAGGCAGGAATACACATTAACCAGAAAGGAATTCAACGGTGAATTATTGTGACCTTTAAAAATAGAAAATTCTCAACAAACAAGCGAGCAAATGAAATTAGTATACTACTGCTTAAAAAGCTATTTGAAACTGCTACCGAACTGTGTTCTTTATATATTGTATTCAATAAATAAAATAAATATAATGTTAATTTACCTGACATACCAATTCGTTCGCTGATTTCCTCCCAAGCTTCTCTTCTGGCCTTCAGGTCCCTATAATCCTTGTTTTGTGGATTAAATAAGTGATCGTATCCTCTAACATATTCTATTAACTGTTCCTCCATAACGAAAACACTTTTACTTTATTTTATCAATTTGTCACCATACAATAGTACCCGTTGAATAAAATCGAAACACTAGAATAATTTCAAAATATACAATAATATCGAAACACTATAGAATACTTCAAAACATACAATAATATTAAAACACTATACAATAATATGTGCCTACTACACCCATCTGACGCAGATTTCCTTCTGACGAATATCTGGGAGTTTTGATTTTCATCTGATGCGTGTTAACACGTGATATGTCGCGTAACACGTCAGCTGACGTGTTACGCGACATATCAGACCAGTGTGAACTTCATTATGAGAACGCATGTTCCAGATTTTTTGCTAACACGTGTTAACACGTCATATGGCGTGTTAACACGTGTCATCAGCGCAGTGTGTATGCACCTTTAGTTAGTTGCATTATCGCTCAAAATTAATTTGGGGCACGACCTCCTCGCCACAAACCTGCGAAAGATATTTAAGAAGGTTTCGGCCGTCATATCGGTTTTCAAGTCCAGATGAATATTTATTGTGGCAGCGCACGTGAAAAGGATAGCGTATATTTTTGTATCCTTACCCCTTCCCCTTTATGGCGATCGCTCCGGTATAGTCCACGCCAACTATCTCGAAGGGTCTTGCGTCCTCCACCCTTTCCTTTGGTAGAGGAGCAGCTTGTGGATAATGATAAGGGGCTCCATCTAGTCTTCTACACACATAACCTCGCGGAATCCAATAACTTTCACGTATTTTACATAATGTTTCTTGAATAGCATGTTGTAACTGCTTGCGATGGTATTCATTTAGAAGATTCGCCACATAGTTTTTGTCCGGTAATAATAATGGGTAACGAGTGTGATATGGGAGATTCGCATTACTTATTCGCCCTCTACATCTTAATAAATTCTCGTCCTTGAATAATCCAAACTCTTTAACTACATGGGGAGGTTTACTGTCACCAGGACTTCTTAAATATTCATGGACTTCGGGAAAAGCGTGATGTTGAACAGCTTGTAACCAATAATGTTGTGGAGTCATCAATTTTTGTTTCCCTTATTTTATTGATAAATTCTAAGACGAATGCCGTAACCCTTATTAACTTTCCCCAGCTACTGATCCTCTTGGGCTCCATAAGGTACTCTCTCGATTCACTTCTGACTACATTTACCGTGATAGCTTCCTTGGGTTTAAACTTTTGGAGAGGCCAATTTTCTTTAGAGTTGAGCCACTCTGGATCAGGAAACCAGAACCTAGAAGTCGTTAATTTAGAGGCAGTTACTCCGCGTGTTAATAAGTCTGCAGGGTTATGTTCGGTAGGGAGATGTTTATATACGGACTGTGGGTCATCTCGAGACATATCTTCCACTCTATTCTGTACGTAAATTATTTTACTACCATTATTCAATACCCACTGCAATGCTACTTCACTATCGGTCCATATGTAACTAGTACCAATGTTAAAAGAGTTTAGGGTTCGTTTTAGTTATTTAAGTATCTTTACCGCAATATACATCGCTGGTAATTCTAATTGCTGTTAAGTCCGCTCTTTTATGGGCGCCACACGAGCTTTTGATAATAGGAGGATAGGCTCAGACTCATAATTAGTGGCGTAAGCCACCGCACCGTATGCCTTTTGGGATGCGTCACTGAAAATGTGGAGATCATATTTGGATTGTCCCCTCATGACTGCTCTAGGAAATTCAAATGATTCAACATTCTCGATTTCCTTACTAATTTTCCCCCACTTATTTAGGATTTCTCCCGGGAGTTCGTTATCCCAGTCAACACCCTTTACCTAGGTTTCCTGGACTAATTCTTTCAATGGGATAGTTAAAGGAGTAAGAAAACCTAATGGGTCAAATATTTTACTGACATTACTCAGGAGAGCACGTAGAGTTGTTACCTGTCCTAGATTGGGGGTTTTAACGACAACTTTATCATTTGCAGAATCCAATTTTAAACTCAATATTTTCTCGCTCCTATCGCTTTTTGGCCCAATTAATTTATTTAACTCGGTGGAATTTGTTGTCCAATCCTGCAGACGCATATTGGCTTCCTGCAACAACTCGTTGGCCACTCTATAAAACTTTAATAATGACTGTTCGTCATCATTTGTACACAATAAGTTATCACAGTACAGTTCGTGGCGTATCTTTTTCGCTATTTAGTTGTGTCTAGTTTGTTTCTCTAGATGATAATCTAGCGTCATCTGCAATAGGAACTGGGAGCTTGTCCCACCAAATAACACGGACTTAAATCTATACGTATCCAAAGTGCTGTTTGAATCGTTAGGACACACCGGCCACAGGAATCTAGTATAGTCTCTATCTTCTTCCTGTAAACCTATCCTTAAAAAAGCCTCGTTTATGTCCGTGGTGTAAGCAAATTCTCTTGTTCTAAATTTTAGTAGGGAGTCTAGTAATTTGTCGGTTAATGATGACCCAGTCAGGATACAGTCATTTAAACTTACACCACCTTTAACTTTCGAACTGCAGTCGAATACTATTCTAAGGGGTGTAGTTTTGCTTTCCATGTAAACAGGGAGATGGGGAATGTAGTATGATGATTTTGTGACTTTTGCATTATCTACCCTCTCAATAAACCCTCTCTCTACCTGGACTTTGATGACTGCATCGTACAAAGCTAATTTTTCTGGTTGATTCCTTATTTTCTTTTATGCTAGAGTTTAGTCTTCCCTCGGCCAATTTGTAATTATTACTTAGCTCCCTATGATTAGGTTTCCACAGTAACCTCACCCAATAATGTTCCCCGTCGTACTTAACGGTTTGCGGTATTGATCAATCACAGCTTGGTCGCGTTAACAAATTTGCTCTGGTTTAATGTCCAAAGCGTCCATTTTCCACAAGTTCGACACATCAGGCTCCTCAGCATATGGTATTACGCCTATATTAGTTACTAAGGCGACTTGTGAAGTTTTCCGTGTTCCAATATGTTTGCTAGGTATATAACCGTAAAGTATGAGACCTCCCGTAGACTTGAGGAATTTCATCCTTTTTATAGACACCATTCCGTCTATTAGTTTGTCGAATTGATCTTCCCCTACTAATAGACCTATAAAAGGCACAACATCTTGAATAGATGGATCTGACACTTTAATTTTATTCTTTGCTAAGTACTTAATGTACGCAGCCATACCATCCATGTGGATGTTTGAAGGAGGTTCATATAACACTAGAGCATTTATAGTCACAAATCTATCCCTGTCCTTGACAATTATTTTTACATTCCTATATTCTTGCGCTTCTAACTGCCCTGTGAAACCTGAAATTGACAACTTTACTTTATTTTTAATTTTGAGTCCCAATTGTGTTGCTAATTTTTTACTAATAAAGGTTCTTTGCGAGCCCTGATCAAACAGTACTTTAGCAGAAACTCTACGCTTGTTATTCCCTATGGAGACTTTCCCAATTGGTAATGCGGTTGAGACCCTTTTCTCTTCTGATCTCACCGCACAAACGTTCTGATGGCTCGTTACAATAATTTCACACAAATAGTAATGATGTGCACCTCTCTTACATTTACGGCACTTAACTAGTGTAGTTCTGCACTCACTCGTTAAGTGTGGTCTGCAACAATTAGCACATCGACTCAACTCCCTTAATCTTTGTCGCCTTAATTATACCGTCTTATAATTTTTACATTGTGCTGAGCTATGTTCTTTATCGCAAAAACAAACTTTTTTTATTTTTCGCCATATCATCAAATTGCCCATCTTTGAGGGGCGTTCTGGCCACCTCAGGCTCGGGTTTGACTGTGAAAAGAGGTTCATTATTTACGAGGGAAGGGGTGGTATCCCTAACCCCATAAACCCCTGTCTTTCCTTTATAAGGCCTATATTTTACTTCGGTGTCCTCGTTAGTGGTTTTAAATTTTATCGACTCGAGGTTATTAACTACCCTAGTAATGCCCGACCTCAGACTCGGTAAATCCGGATAATTATTCCCGTAATTTAATTGAATAAATGACAATGCCTGGGGGGGCAGTTTGTCTGTATTAACGCGGTTAGTAAATGCCCGCTAGTATTGTTGTCATAACCCATGGCATCCAACATAACATAATTTTACGGATGACAAAAGCCACAAGGGCCTATCAAAAGTCATCCGCATCCATCAAAACGAACCCACAAAAAAAAACATCATCAAAGTCCCCCACAATATAATATAACAGATGACAAAAGCCACAAGGGCTCATCATAGGTCATCCGAGTCAAACAGCCTCTTTTTTAAGGCACCCAAACTTCCAGGAAAACTACATCCAGACGATTGCGTCCAGAAACAAGAGTATCACCAATCAAGACTTGTCAAGAACTAAATCATGCAGCTATAGATATATACAAACAATATTAATATATACAAAACTTAGGAACCATCACAACCTTCCCTTCCCATAAACTCATTCAACCTACTCTTAAATACATTTAACTTTAAATTTGGACTACCTACTACCCTCCGCGGCAATTTGTTCCAGAAGTCTACCACTCGGCTTTAAAATATCTTAAAGAGCTAGCAGTATACTCAGCTGGTTTAATATTTAATGGCTTATTTGGCGCAATCTATTAGAATTACTGTAGTTGTTTAACATAATATCCTTAGCCAAATTCCAGCTATTACTTTCATTAGGTAGTCCGCTGACTAACTAACTTCTTAGCATTCCCACTTAACTGTGATTTTAAATATATTAGTTTATCTACGGCTAGTATATCAGGTCTGTCTGCACATACTAGAAACTCATCCCAAAATTCTTTAAACCCGTCCTCTTCCCCGTCAAATGTTGGGAGATTAATCGTAGGTAGCTTGATAAAATTGGGACTCGTTGTTACGGTCCCCCTCCCCCCCAGCGTTGTTAATATGCTTCTTAACGTTCCAAACAATTGCTTTTATCTCCTCCCTATATTTTTCCTGTTTCTCTATCAACTTGGTGACCTCTGATTACTCATCAACTTCATCCATCATATCATCGTAATGTTTATTAATCACTACCGCCTGTCTTTCTAGCTTATCACTCCAATTTTTAAGATTTAATATTTTTTTGTGCAGTAAGCTTTATGGACTCTTAATTTTCTAGAAAGAGCCATTTGAATGGATAACTTTAATGAAAAGGAATGTAGAATATATCCAGTCCACCCGAACTAAAGAAACAATTAAAAAGGTAATAAATAGAAAGAATTGATTTTTTAAAAGAGAACAAAAGAAACAAATGACAGAACTACCATTTCAATGCCACCGTCTTGTACACACACAATATAATAATATCTGGTTCGAAGGATCAACTTTATGTTGGGGATTTAAATGAAAAATGTGATCACTCGTAACCACTTCCCCAACACAAAAAGAAATAAATGATAAACTAAGAAAATAGTGGACTGTATAATATAAGTTACTCACTTGTGGTATTTATAATAATGGAAATAATAACATCCCTTAAAACTATATTGAAATCCTGCCAAGTGCACTAGGGTTCAGTGAGAAGCGTATTAGCTATAACACAACGGAAATCAACATATAAAGAGGTGACAAAAGCTACGTTAGTAAGAAATCATCTGATCTCCGACAGAATAATAAACACACAGATAGGCCCGTGTTGACGGATTTTAGATATTGTTGACGTATCTGATTAGCTCCGCATAACTAATATTTCATTAACTAAATCTTTCTATATATATGTCCAGTAATTAAGGTTTACTGCACTTATTTATAATTGGGAGCTTATACAGGCCTACTGATTTCCGGTAGGTCTTTTGAAATGGAGGATGGCCCCGATGAGTCTCCTCCTGATAATATAAATCTTCCATTCAAATACTTAATAGTACCTGTAAAAGAAGATGATAAATTGGTAAACATGTAGATTATCGGCTCTGCCTGAAAAAAAATATTTGTGTAAATAGTATCGTTCACCCGTGTTTGAATCTTCGTTCGCGTTTGAGTTTTGTTCGAATGCTAGGTTCTGTTCTGTTCTGTTTGAGGTTCGAGATATTGCCTTTACTTCGGCATCTCTTAAATATACATTATGTCTTGTTTATTTCTTTTTGTATTGTTTGTTTTGCAGAATTTATTATCTTTGTCATCTTATTAAGCTTTTTTCACCCTTGTCATTAATAACTATATATTTACGTATCAGGCACACTTGATTAGGATTGTCCTTGTCATCACTTGATTAGGTTTTAAACCATCGTCATTATTAGATAAGATATTTACATACACATACTGGTGCCTATTGTCATTATTAGTTATATATTTACATACACATATATGAGTGCCTATTTTTCATCATTTACTTTGGCTATTTATCAATCTTATTAAATTGCTTTATCCATTAGTTTTTTTCTCATCATCCAAGCCTCTTTCAGGAAATTTTTACATTTATATTCTTCTTCCTCTTGGATATTATTAAATAGTAGTAACTTCTCTATTCTTATCTCTCTTATTTCAAATTTTTTTCTGATTTTTTCCAATTTGCTACATTTTATAAGAAAGTGTTCCAAAGTTTCCTCTTCTTCATTACACAGTTTACACTTTGTATCTCCTCCTACATAAATCTTCCTCCATTCAAGGTTCAAAGTGTTTGTTCTACATTTAAACATAAGAATTGATGGAAAATCATTACGATAAATTTTTTCTTCTTTAATCTCTCTTTTATTTTCCTGGTATAATTTGAGAGTGTGTTTTTTATTCAAATTCTCAATCCATAACTTGGTATCAAAATTCATTGTCAGTTCTTTTAGTTTTTCTTTATTTATTTCTCTTAGCTTCTTTGTATTTATTTCAATAAACTCCATATATTTCCTTACTATGTCATTCCATTGTTTGTCCAGTTTTTTGTCCATCATTTCTTTCATGATTGTTTTACTCAATGGTGCACCTTTATCCAGAACATATTTAATGTAACCCAATTTTGTTTCTATATCTCTTTTTAACATGGATGATGCTCCAATTTCGCCACGAAGAACAACTGAAGGTGTAAACCCTGGGGCTCCTAATATATTCCGCCAAACTGAATTTTCAATTCTTTGTAGCTCTTCTATTTCTTTCTTTTTCCAACATATTACTGCTGTTCCTGCCAATATACTAGGCAATATAATGCTTTTCCAGAAGGTTTTTCCAATCATTACCTTGTTACATGATCTTGAGATAACTGAGAATGTTAGATTTTTCATCTTTTTAGCTTGATTTATTTTTTCTTCTCTATGTTTTCTAAAACAGTCTTTTTTGTCAATAATTGTGACTCCTAGATATTTTACTTTGTTAGTGATTTCAATATCTCTTATCTTACTTTGTTCTTTTGGTTTGTTAAATATCATGATTTTACTCTTATTTTTATTCATTTTCAAACCACAGGCCTTTGCTATTTCTGTAATAATATCAATCATTTGCTCCATTTCTTCTATTGAACTTGCCAATAATACGCCATCATCTGCAAAGAATAATGTTGGTATGTAAAAGGACTCATCCTTGTATCCAAATTTCATGAGGCACAATTTCTCAATCAGTATGTTTATAACCATTATAAATATTTGTGGTGATCCTGTGCACCCTTGACGTATTCCATTTGTCACTTCAGTCTGACCTATTACTTTATTATTTATATATAAAGTAGTACTGTCATCTGTATAAAGTCTGGCTATTGTTTCTATTACATCTGGATCACATTTATAGTATTTTAATGCTTCAATCATCTTTCCTCTATCCACAGAGTCAAAAGCTTTTTCAAAATCAATAAAAGTAACAATAAGACATTTCTTCCTTTTTATGCTATTTTCAATACAATATTTCAATATTAGTAGATTATCTTCTCTTCTTCTTCCTTTTGTAAATTTTTTTTTTTAAAAATCTCGAAATTAAACCCACCGGAAATACTGTTAACATAGGCCATTTTAGTTACCAAATTGCCCAAAAATAACCAAACGAAACACTAAAAATAATGACCCAAAATGGATGACAGATAAAATTAAGCATTATATTGGCATTAAAAAGGGCATTTATAGGAAAATAAAAAATGGAGAGGATCACTTAAGGCAGAGATATAATGAACTAGCAAGAGATGTTAAAAAGTTAGTTAGAGTAGCAAGGAGAAATTATGAAATTAAAGTGGCAAATAGGGCAAAGGAAGATCCTAAAAGTTTTTATCAATTATACAAAACTAAGGTTAGAGATAAAATAGGCCCACTTATAGATTCCAATGGAGAATTAGTGAGTGATAGGGACTCAATGGCTGAAATGCTAAATGACTTTTTTCTCTCAGTATTTACACAGGAGGATACTCTAAATATACCTGAGGTGTCAATGATCTTTCGGGGTAATGATGAAGAGAAATTAAAGGATATCTTGATCACAAAGGAGATAGTGACAAAGGAAATTGATAAAATCAAAAGTAGTAAAGCACCCGGTCCTGATGAGCTCTTTCCTAGAATTTTGAAAGAATGTAAGGATGTGTTAAGTGAGCCCCTAGCATGCATCTTTAGAAAATCATTGGAGAGTGGCATTGTGCCAGTGGCATGGAAGAAAGCCAATGTGATACCTATATTTAAGAAAGGGGATAAAACAAATATGTCTAATTACAGACCAGTAAGTTTGACATCAGTGGTAGGGAAAATGATGGAATCTATTATAGCAAGGAATATTAGAGATCACTTGGATAAGCATAAGTTGATAAAAGAATCACAGCATGGCTTTAGTAAGGGTAAATCCTGTCTGACTAATTTGCTGTCTTTTTATAGTAAGGTGTATGAAGCAGCAGATAATGATGAAAACTATGATATTTTATACTTGGACTTTAGTAAGGCTTTTGATCGAGTGCCACACTTACGACTTCTGAGCAAAGTTAAAGCACACGGGATCGATGGCAGTATATTTAGGTGGATTCAGTCATGGCTTGGTGACAGACAGCAAAGAGTTAGTATAGATGGAGTTAAATCTGAGTGGGGGTGTGTTAGCAGTGGAGTTCCTCAAGGATCTGTTTTGGGTCCCTTGCTATTCTTAATTTATATTAATGATCTTGACATAGGTATAAGTAGTGACCTGAGTAAATTTGCTGATGATACTAAGCTAGGTAGGGCCATTAGGGGTGATTCTGATGCTGTTGTAATGCAGGAGGAATTGACCATTCTGTCCAATTGGGCCGAGAAATGGCAAATGAAGTTTAACATAGACAAATGTAGTGTACTTAGTATAGGTAGAAATAATCCATTGAATAGTTATAAATTAAATGGCAGAATTTTAGGGAGGACTGATTGTGAGAGAGACTTGGGTATTTTGGTAAGTTCAGACCTTCGTCCTAGAAAGCAATGTCTAAATGCTAAGAATAAAGCTAATAGGATATTGGGATTCATTAGGAGGAGTGTAAGCAATAAGAGTGCTGAAGTCATTCTAAAACTGTATCTGGCGCTAGTTAGGCCTCATCTAGACTATGCAGTACAATTTTGGTCACCATATTATAGGAAAGGTAAGGGAATAACAGTAATAGAGGGCAGGTGTAGGAAATGGAAGGGATGCAGAGATAGAGGAATAGCTAAGGGAGAGGGCATACTGATGCGTTATAGGGGGACTAATGCACAAGTGAATGAGCAGATAACTAGGAATAGAAAAGCACGATGCAATGAAGATGGGAATAATAAAAAAACCTTAAAAATATACTACACAAATAGTCGGAGTATAAGGAATAAGATAGATCTCTTAAGAGCGTTAGCAAGTGAAGAGAATTTTGATATAATTGCGATAACAGAGTCATGGCTTGATTTGGCAGGTAATCACTTTAAACCTGAGGTTGAGGGCTTTAACATGTTCCATACAGATAGGAATAGGAAGAGAGGAGGAGGGGTTATTATTTATATTAAAGATAATCTCCAGTGTTGTGTAAACAGTACAATTAAATTAGATGATAACACAGAGTCATTATGGCTAAATGTAAAGGAAGGTAAAAACAAGCTTGTCTTAGGATTATTATACAGACCACCAAATCTTAGTAAGGAAGCTTCAAATCTTCTTTGGCAGGAGATTGAACGGGCATGTAGAAGTAAGCATGTGTGTATAATGGGTGATTTTAATTACAGAAATATAGACTGGGAAGCTCTTGTGGGTGATCAGGAGGCTGAGGAATTTTTGAATGTTGTCCAAGATAATTTTCTGAGGCAGATTATTAACGAACCCACTAGAGGTAATAATATACTGGATTTAGTTCTGACAAATAGGGAAGAAGTTATTAAGGATACTGAGATTGGAGGAAATTTGGGTAATAGTGACCATTTTGAAATTAGATTCAAGATGAAATGGAATGGTATTGATAGTAGCATGAACAATGTTAAAATTCCTGACTTTAGAAGAGCAAATTATAATGGGCTCAGGACTTACCTGGAGGCAGTTGTACAGAAACCAGGCAATGAAATCAATTCAGGAATAGATTCAATGATATCAGTTAGTGGAGACAATAATCGCCAGGAGGAAGAGATTACAATTGAAGAGGAGTATGAAAGAATAATTGAGCAATTAATTACAGGTCAGATGATTAACATTCCATATAAGGAGATTAGGACTAAAAATAATGACCCAAAATGGATGACAGATAAAATTAAGCATTATATTGGCATTAAAAAGGGCATTTATAGGAAAATAAAAAATGGAGAGGATCACTTAAGGCAGAGATATAATGAACTAGCAAGAGATGTTAAAAAGTTAGTTAGAGTAGCAAGGAGAAATTATGAAATTAAAGTGGCAAATAGGGCAAAGGAAGATCCTAAAAGTTTTTATCAATTATACAAAACTAAGGTTAGAGATAAAATAGGCCCACTTATAGATTCCAATGGAGAATTAGTGAGTGATAGGGACTCAATGGCTGAAATGCTAAATGACTTTTTTCTCTCAGTATTTACACAGGAGGATACTCTAAATATACCTGAGGTGTCAATGATCTTTCGGGGTAATGATGAAGAGAAATTAAAGGATATCTTGATCACAAAGGAGATAGTGACAAAGGAAATTGATAAAATCAAAAGTAGTAAAGCACCCGGTCCTGATGAGCTCTTTCCTAGAATTTTGAAAGAATGTAAGGATGTGTTAAGTGAGCCCCTAGCATGCATCTTTAGAAAATCATTGGAGAGTGGCATTGTGCCAGTGGCATGGAAGAAAGCCAATGTGATACCTATATTTAAGAAAGGGGATAAAACAAATATGTCTAATTACAGACCAGTAAGTTTGACATCAGTGGTAGGGAAAATGATGGAATCTATTATAGCAAGGAATATTAGAGATCACTTGGATAAGCATAAGTTGATGAAAGAATCACAGCATGGCTTTAGTAAGGGTAAATCCTGTCTGACTAATTTGCTGTCTTTTTATAGTAAGGTGTATGAAGCAGCAGATAATGATGAAAACTATGATATTTTATACTTGGACTTTAGTAAGGCTTTTGATCGAGTGCCACACTTACGACTTCTGAGCAAAGTTAAAGCACACGGGATCGATGGCAGTATATTTAGGTGGATTCAGTCATGGCTTGGTGACAGACAGCAAAGAGTTAGTATAGATGGAGTTAAATCTGAGTGGGGGTGTGTTAGCAGTGGAGTTCCTCAAGGATCTGTTTTGGGTCCCTTGCTATTCTTAATTTATATTAATGATCTTGACATAGGTATAAGTAGTGACCTGAGTAAATTTGCTGATGATACTAAGCTAGGTAGGGCCATTAGGGGTGATTCTGATGCTGTTGTAATGCAGGAGGAATTGACCATTCTGTCCAATTGGGCCGAGAAATGGCAAATGAAGTTTAACATAGACAAATGTAGTGTACTTAGTATAGGTAGAAATAATCCATTGAATAGTTATAAATTAAATGGCAGAATTTTAGGGAGGACTGATTGTGAGAGAGACTTGGGTATTTTGGTAAGTTCAGACCTTCGTCCTAGAAAGCAATGTCTAAATGCTAAGAATAAAGCTAATAGGATATTGGGATTCATTAGGAGGAGTGTAAGCAATAAGAGTGCTGAAGTCATTCTAAAACTGTATCTGGCGCTAGTTAGGCCTCATCTAGACTATGCAGTACAATTTTGGTCACCATATTATAGGAAGGATATTGATTTGCTTGAGTCTGTGCAGAGAAGGATGACAAAGATGATTGGTGGGCTAAGGAACTTACCTTATGGTGAAAGGCTCAGAAAACTAAATCTACATACATTGGAAAGGAGAAGAGTCAGAGGGGAATTGATTGAAGTCTTCAAATGGGTAAAAGGATATAATAAAGGGGATCTGGGTAAGGTTCTTATACTTAGTGAACATGACAGAACACGTAGCAATGGGTTTAAGCTTGATAAGTATAGGTTTAGGAAGGAGATTGGGAGGAATTGGTTTACAAATCGTGTGGTAGATGAATGGAATAGGCTCACTAGGCATGTGATAGAAGCCTCCTCTCTGGGTAGTTTTAAGAATAGATTAGATAAATTTATGGATGAAGCTGCTAGATGGGACTGACTTTTTTTTATGTACATATGTATATATTTTTCTAAGGAGTGGGAAGATTATATTTTGCGGTTGCATGAATGGACATAATCCTCTGGATGCATTTTATGTATATTGTAGATTAGATCTGACGAACTCCTGTAAAGGGTGACAATGTTGATGACTTTTCTCTGGTAAGAAATCTTTTGTGTGTTGAATGGAACAGGAGCTGCCAAGTGTAGGCCATGAATGGTCTTTTGCAGTCTCCTTCTTTTCTTATGTTCTTATGTTCTAGGAAGGATATTGATTTGCTTGAGTCTGTGCAGAGAAGGATGACAAAGATGATTGGTGGGCTAAGGAACTTACCTTATGGTGAAAGGCTCACAAAACTAAATCTACATACATTGAAAGGAGAAGAGTCAGAGGGGAATTGATTGAAGTCTTCAAATGGGTAAAAGGATATAATAAAGGGGAGCTGGGTAAGGTTCTTATACTTAGTGAACATGACAGAACACGTAGCAATGGGTTTACGCTTGATAAGTATAGGTTTAGGAAGGAGATTGGGAGGAATTGGTTTACAAATCGTGTGGTAGATGAATGGAATAGGCTCACTAGGCATGTGATAGAATCCTCCTCTCTGGGTAGTTTTAAGAATAGATTAGATAAATATATGGATGAAGCTGCTAGATGGGACTGACTTTTTTTTATGTACATATGTATATATTTTTCTAAGGAGTGGGAAGATTATTTTTTGCGGTTGCATGAATGGACATAATCCTCTGGATGCATTTTATGTATATTGTAGATTAGATCTGACGAACTCCTGTAAAGGGTGACAATGTTGATGACTTTTCTCTGGTAAGAAATCTTTTGTGTGTTGAATGGAACAGGAGCTGCCAAGTGTAGGCCATGAATGGTCTTTTGCAGTCTCCTTCTTTTCTTATGTTCTTATGTTTCCCGTATTTAAATTCAGTGGTTATACTTCCAAAATAGCGAAGAGGAAAGCCTATTTATTTTGCGCATCTGCGCCCTATTCGAAACTAGCTGACTTGAATCACGTTTTATTTTCGATCATCTAAATTCGAAGTTAGGGTTCCCATCTAATGCTTGGCCACAAATGTCGCATTTATTTTTAATTCGCACTAAATTATACACATCCAAAAAGGTGTTTAATTTATCTTTATCAAAACTAGGGTTAATAATTCCGCAATAGCCGACGGACAAAATTCAGAATTCGATGATTATTTTCAAACTGCGTAAAAGGGGAATATTTGACACCCACACTGCTATAAAACAAGTAGTTCCTTGAAATGATCTAGCCAATTACATTAAAATGTATAAAAGAAGGTAACAAAAATAGTAAAATGGGGAAAAATATATTGAAAAATAAAAATGACTCCGAATGAGGATAATAAAAAGCTATTTAGTAGGAAAGAAAAATTGATATCAAGCATTTCTGACGTCATACCCCCCCCCCCCACCCCTATTATAATTTGCAAAACGATTACAGACGCTGACATGATGTAGTTAAAGCATTCACCTCTGTAAACAGCAGAACATTATAACAATTAGGATTATATACTGGGGGGCTGTGCCCCCCAGACCCCCCCCCCAATTTAATGAAACTCAGGATCATCGTAGTGTGGTCCCCCCCTTGTGCTTACCCCCACACGAGCCATCCCCTTAAATGTACTCCAAAAACGTGAAACATTTTGGAACACAGACGAAAAAACTACGGTTTATCGGCCGGGCCGATAATCTACATATTTACCGATAAATTTAATGACAAGCCCCTTCAATTTAGTATTGCCCTTAAAAACAGTGGTAAACATGTAGATGAGCGGCCCGGCTGGAAAAAATTATTTATGTGTAAATATTATCTTTCACCCATGTTTGAATATTCATGCACGTTTAAGTTTTCTTCGAATGATAGCTGCTGCCATTTTTTGTATTAAAAAAATGCCCCAAAGTAAACAACCTGAAAACATTTATGTAGGCCATTTTTTTACAAAATTGCCCCCCCAAAACAAACGAAACACGCTGTTTCCGTACTAATTGCAGTGGTTATACTTCCGAAATAGCGAAGAGGAAAGCCTATTTATTTTGCGCGTCTGCGTCCTATTCGAAATCTAGCTGACTTGAATCATGTTGTATTTTTGAGCATCTAAATTCAAAGTTAGGGTTCACATCTAATGCTCGGCCACAAATGTCGCATTCGCTTTTAATTCGCATAAATTAGAACATCCAAAAAGGTGTTTAATTTATCTTTATCAGAAACTAGGGTTAATAATTCCGCAATAGACGATGGACAAAGTTGACAATTCGATACCATTTTCACACTGTGTAAAAGGGGAATGTTTGACACCCAAACTGCTAAAAAACAAGTAGTTCCTTGAAATGATCTAGCTAATTACATTTAAATGTATAAAAGAAGGTAATAAAAATAGTAAAATGGGAAAAAATAATTGACAAATAAAAATGACTCCGAATGAGGATAATAAAAAGCTATTAAGTGGGAAAAAAATTGAAATCAAGCATTTCTGATGTCACCCCCCCCCCAAACCCATATTATAATTCACAAAACGATTAAAGACGCTGACATGATGTAGTTAAAGCATTCACCTCTGTAAACGTCAGAACATTATAACAATTAGGATTATATACTGGGGGCTGTGCCCCCCAGACCCCCCACCAATTTAATGAAACAGGATATTCATAGTGTGGTCCCCCCTTGTGTTTACCCCCCAAAACGTGAAACATTTTGGAACACGGACGAAAATAATACGTTTTATCGGCCGCACAAAATATTGCATTATTAGTACCAGTACTAAGATTAAAAATATATTCTTAGATAGTGCAGGTTTCTTACTAGGTGAGTGGAAAGTAACTTGTAAATTACTATCAGATCTTCCAAAATCCTATGTGGTTATTGGCCCAATTGCTCTAAATGAGAATATAGTGGAAATAAAGAATGAATTAATATCTAAAGGCTACCCTATACTATCAATGTCTTGTACTAATAAAACAATAAAAAAAGAACACTCCAACACAATTTATTAAAATTAACTTCTCAGTTGAAAATAAGCCAACTATAATTAAAATACTGTATACAAATTTCCATGTAAATGATTATACTCCACTACCGATACAATGCTTCAGATGTCAAAAATATGGACATACATTTAATTCCTGTCGATCAAGAGCAAAATGTCTAATATGTAGCAATGACCACTCAGCTAAAGACTGCCCAAGAGTCACTTTAAAATGCACAAATTGCAACTTAAACCATGTATCAACCCTCAAAGGATGCAAAGTATACCAGGAAGCTAAGAAAGTTGAAATCGTAGCAAAAAAGTTAAATATCCGTTATGAAAGTGCTAAAACACAAATAAAAGAAAACAATAATAAACCTTATAATATAAACTCTTATCCATCCTCTATTTCCAAGGAAACTGCTGCAATTATTCAAAACCCCCAAGAAAAAACTAACCTACAAGATAGAACCATCAATAATAATACAGGAAATGGCAAATCAATTTACCACCAAACTTTGATTAATAACCCCAATTCACTTGTTTATGATAAGACGAGCAATCCAAATTTTCTTACTAATTCAAATACATCCTCTACCGACCCCCTCAAAATTAGTAATCATCAAAATAATGCAGACGATACACATTACAACTTTCTCTTAATTGCTTTGCTTAAAAGACTCTTGGGACAGAAGGAATTCCTAGAAGCATTAGTTGAAGCAAAACAAATGCAACAAGAAGCTATACACTCTCAATCTGCTGATACAATGCTTAATAATGAAACTCAACTAATATTAGGTGAAAAAGGGAATAAAAATCAGGAAATGCTCACTGAAGCTGTCAGGCAAGACACAAGTATTCCAAAACCTAAAGAAAATAAACTAAACATCACTATATCTCATAAAAATGTAGCCCCAGATAAAAGTAGACAAAAACCTCCCATTATTGAAACAAATGATGCAGTTAATCTCAAAGGTAAAAATAAAACCCCCCTAAATTCTGAACCTGAAAAAAATAAAAGAAACAGCAAAACTAATAATCCAAACCTAATCAAATAAAATAAAAGACCCATTTGTAGTGCACCTGAACCTATAAATAAAAAAGCCTAGTAAAATGGATGGTAATACTTCAGATTTGAGGCGCACGGTAGATGGCGTTGTTAGTCGGCTACAATTTTGGGCTACAGCATATCTCTTATGACGTCAGACGGTAGCATCAGATGTGACAATCACTGCGTTATATTTTTTTGTTGTTTTGGGGATTTGTAACTTTTAGTCTATTATTTACTAAATATCTGCGCTCTGTTCGTTTATAGTTTTTTCTAAGTTAGGTAAGGTTTCTTGATGTCTTTTATTGTTTTTTGTTTTGTTTTCGTATTTTGTGTTTATTGCGAACGATAACAGCTTCTTACTGGCAACATCTTAGCTTATAAATAGGACCCGTTTTCAAATGTTTTTCTTTCGTTATTGTGTTTTCGTGCTCTCCATGTGCTTCTTTGTTATTCAAATTCGGCTTTACTTTGTATGATCCCGAAAAACTTTTAGATTATCTAGAGGCACATAAACTAATCAAGAAACCTATAAAAGTAAGAATTGTTTGTTATTAGGTTAGGTTTTTCTGCCAGTAAAAAGCTGTTGGGGAGAAAACCCCCCCGGTAAATTCAAAGGGACTGCTCGTGGGGGAGATATCACTGCAGGGGGACCCCCCTACGATGATGCTGAGTTTCAATCAATTGGGGGGGGTCTGGGGGGCGTAGCCCCCCAGTATATACTCATATACCAAAAAATATTACGCCGATATTGTTCACAGCTGACGCTACCGTCTGACGTCATAAGAGATATGCTGTAGCCCAAAATTGTAGCTGACTAACAGTGCCATCTACCGTGCGCCCCGAATCTGAAGTGTTACCAAATGGATAATAAAACAAACAAGATAAAAATTTTGCAATGGAATTGCCAGAGCTTATTTTCTCATCTATTGGAATTCAAAGTTTACTTATATGCTAACAAACCCCACTTGTGTTGTATATGCGAAACACGATTGGGCATCAAGTCAAATGTTAATTTTATTATTTATGCAATTTTTAGAAGAGACAGAGATAGAAAGGGTGGAGGTATAATGATCTTAATTTGCAAAGACATTAACTATAAAATAACAAATCTAAATGACTATATTAACAAAGCCCTTGAAGCTCAGGCTATCAGAATTTATCTAAAAAATAATAATGCTGTAGATATACTCAATTTATATAATCCCCATGCAAACAATTCTATTGAACAAGAACTAGAATTCTATACATCTCAACTAGGTAATAAATTAATTATTTGTGGTGATCTAAATCAAAGACACCCCGCATGGGATAATCATCTTAAGCATGAACCTCTGCAACAAGCAACTGCTTTCAATAATTATATTGCCCAATCAGATCTAACTATAGCAACTCCTCTAGGTCTTAAAACAAGATATGACCTAAGAAATAACTCTTACTCAACTATTGACCTTACTTTAGTATCAGCAATTCTTTCGGATAAAACTGAAATAAACTTGGGTAGAGATCTCGGCTCAGATCATATCCCAATCTTTATCCATTTATCTGAACTAATAACTGTATCTAACATAGGAAAAAGACTAGATTGGAAGATAAATAATAATAAATGGTCAGAATGGATAACTAATTTTACTCCAATTCAAGCTGACATATCTCAAAATCCACTTGAAGAATCAGATAAAATAATATAAAATATAATAGAAGCCAGCAAATTAACTTTCAAACTTAGTATTAAACCTAAAAGCACTAAATATAACAAACCATGGTGGACAGAAGAATGCAGCAAACAGATGGCTCTGAGGCGGAAGGCTAAACGTACTAATGAAAGAAACTTCACTCCACAGAACACCGTAGCCTTTAATAGACAAAAAGCTATAGCACAAAGGACAATTAGAAGAGCAAAAAAAATATCTTTACAAAAATTTATATCTAATATAAACTTTAGAACCCCAATTCAAGATATCTGGTTCTTTTTTAAAAAGTTCAGAGGCACTTATAGAGAACAAACATTTCCTCTTATTCAAAATGGTAATCCAGTGCTAGGTGAAAAAGAAAAGGCAAATATTTTTGGACAGAATTTTGAAGATATCCTTAAAGATGGAGATCCAGTTATTTTAAATGAACAACAAAATAAACTGATCAGTGATGCTACAAAAGACTTATCAGAAGATTTTAACAAGGAATTCACTTGGGAAGAATATATTGATAGCTTAATCAGCATCTCAGAAAAAGGAGGAAAAGCCATGGGATCTGACTTAATACATAAAGCATTCCTAACAAATCTTCCACCAGAATATAAAAAGAACATGCCTCAATTAATAAACTGCAATATATCCTGTTTTGCAGATGATCAGGCAATATACACCAGTGGGAACACACTACAGGAAGTTGAAGAAAATCTTCATAGAGCCGTTAATAAAATAAAAGATTTCTGTGACACATGGGGAACTACAATTAACATTAATAAAACTAAACTAATGTATTTTACGAATCAAAGAATACTTAGAACACCATTTATATCAATAAATAACCAAAGAATAAAAGATGTTAAAGAAAATAAATTTCTAGTTCTCTTTTTTGATGCACCTTACTTGACCTGGAAATGTCATATAAATTACCTTGTATTAAATTGCCAAATATGCCTGAATATACTGAAATCTTTCAGTAAATTATCATACGGAGCTAACCGAAAGTTATTACTTATATTTCTCAAAGCATATATTATCAGCAAGATACAATATGGATGTGAAGTTTATGATTCCGCCTACCAATCTGTAAAAAAGAAACTAGATGTTATTGTTAATGCAGGAATTAGAATTAGCATTGGAGCAATGATGTCTTCTCCCATTGCCTCTCTTTATGGTGAAACTTGTATGCTACCACTTCAGTATCAGAGAGATTTTGTTAGCATGAAGTACTTTTTAAAAATACTCTCATCACCAAATAACCATATTTTGAAAGAAAACTTCAATATTCACAAAAAAGCTGTCACAGAAGTTATGTGGACTACCCGAAACAAACCGCCTTATTACTATAGAGCTATCAATCTATGTAATAAACTTGGCATAGACCACTTCATATATAGGGAATCCTATATCAGTAATATACCACCTTGGGAAAACATGAAATTACCGATACAATCAAATTTACCAATAACTTACCCAAAATCAATGTCAAATATTAGCAAAACACTAATAGAAGATTACATCAACAACAATTTTACCGGAATCCAAAAAATATTTACCGATGGATCTAAAGTACTCCTAAACGATAAATACTCATGTTCAGCTGCTATCTTTATTCAAGACTCTGGTCAGTATTACTCTTGGAAATTGGATGGAGATCATACCGTACTTTTCACTGAACTATTTGCCATTAAAAAGGCACTTAGTCATTGCAAAAACTACTCTGCCACATCTGCTGTTATACTTACTGACTCACAATCTAGCCTCTATATATTAGAAGACCACAGGACAAGCCAAACATACTCAAACCTAGTTAATGAAATAATATCATTGTGGTATTCCCTTCAGAGCAACAATCATAAAATATATTTCCAATGGATACCCTCTCACATAGGGATAGTGGGAAATGAAAAAGCAGACCTATTAGCTAAAGCCTCCCACAATTTTAATAACATTGAAACTACTCCATTCTTTAAAAGCGAAATTGTAAACTTATTAAGAGAAAAGATACAAAAAGAATACTCTTCTATTTGGGAAAGATCTGTAATTTCTACTCAATTTGGTGAAATAAAAAACAAATTCAATCATTGGCATGGTCATTTGATAAACATAGGAGACTCGAAACTGCACTTGTCAGACTGAGATCAGGACATGTAGGCTTAAATTGCTACCTAAACAAAATTAAGTTAAAAAACTCACCAAATTGTGATCACTGCAATTTACCTGAGACAGTAAAACATTTTCTATTAGAATGTCCCGCTTATAATATAAAAAAAACGAAAAATGATAAGCAATCTAAGCTTACTGAATATAAAAAATATAACTCTCAAAACCCTTTTGGGAGGAGGTGGTTTCAGCCCACATACCCAAGAAAAGATAAAAAAAATACTTCTTAAATTTCTTGCTTCTAGTAGAAAATGATCAAAATTATAAAACTTAAACTGCTTAAAAATAATGAATATATTACTATTATAGGTACCTAGTATACACCAACTTGATTATCACAATAACTATAAATAACTCAATATCCATAAACTAAGTCTGCTTGATCAGTCACTATTTTACCTTAATTACCCGATTAACAAATTTAACTTGTCTATAAATACTTACGTAAATGTTACCTTTGACTAAATCCAGTCAAGAACATATTCTGGTTCAAATATTAAGGATACTAACAGGTTCTACTTCTTTTCTGAAGCCCTATGGAGAGGAGCCCCATAGGTGAAGATTGGTGTGGGTTTCTATTCTATTAACTATAACTATCACTTTCAATTATCTCAGGAACCAGATGTAGCTCAAAATTAATAAATATCTTTAAACTTATTTATACAGGTATTCACCTTTAAAAGAAAAATCAATAAGATTTTACATATTAAAATAAATTAATAAGATAATTGTAATATAAACTCATAATTATACTAATTATACAGTGCAGCAAACTGTGTAGTGTCTAACTCTCTTAGACCCACTATCATTAACACACCTCCAAAAAATGCGAATTAATGAAGAACAAATAAAAAATACTGGTCTGGTGGGAAGACATACTCCATCCAAGACGAATGAACCCCTACGTGAAAAAAAAAAATCTGCTGGTCAAGATGAAGACAGGGTCATACGGAATCTTACCCGCACGAAAATCAATATAAGTAGTTATGGCAAATACAGAAGGTTCTATGCTCTACAACACTGAGGAAGTTTTCTATGCAGGAATTATAAATGGTTTAAGTGTTGATTGATACGAAATAGAGCGAGTGTCACGCGACGGTCAGTATGGCTAATGGACAATGAATGCCTCACACAAAATTTTACCCGCACTCACCTAGTTCGCTCCTCGTTTTCTTTGGGCTTGCGCATCACAAGGTGGTTAATTACTTTTCATGATTCCGTCTGTTACTGACGAAGCTGAGGTCGGCCTCCACTAGCACCAGGTTGTCCATCCACTCTCCCTGCCTGGCAGACTTCGGGCAGGGTGTTGTGATGATGGCTGGGATATCCTGGTATTGGTGGGTGGTCTGGTAGTCCACCCAGCCACCTATCCAATTTTCTTTTGAAATTTCCAGGCTGGTTCCACTTACATTCCGGAGATCCCTAGGAAGGCAGTTGAACAACCGATGTCCATTGTGGGTGAAGGAGTTGTATATCTGCGACTTCACTTGTTGGTTGTTACCTTGGGTCCCTTGGATGTAGCAGAGCCTCCCTTTTCTTGGGTTGTGGTTTGACATAATCCCTACATTTGGTACTCTGTCCTCCAGTATCTTCCACATATATAGCACTATGTAGCGCTCTCTTCTCCTCTGCAGGGAGTACAGACTTAGCTGGGATAGTTGCTCCCAGTAGTTTAGGTGTTGTACTCCTTGGATTCTGCTGGTGTAGGTTCGCCGAGGAGCTTCTAGGCCAGCTATGTCCTGTATCTTGTATGGAGACCAGAGCTGACAGCAATATTCAAGTCTTCGGAGTACAAGGGATTTCCACAGGGTCTTCATGCAATGCTCTTCCCTTGTGGTGAAGGTTCTCAATACCCATCCACTCAATTGTTTTGCAGAGTCAATCGTTTGGTTGGTGTGGTGGGTGAAGGTAGCGTCACAGCTCATTTGGACTCCCAGATCTAAACTGTGAAGCCATCTTCCGAGTGAATCCTTGATGCCGTGGTCTCGTAACTTGTTTAGAAGAATACCGTGATCAACCTTGTCAAAGGCCTTGGCAATGTCTAAATAGATGACATCCAGGTTTTGCCCATTTTGGATGTTTTCTAGGACTTTTTCATAGTGTGTCAATAACTGGGATAGTAATGCACATATTATCAATATTTATAAACCATAAATTCTGGGGGTATTTTAACCACCCAAAATAAAATGATAAATCTACTATTCTCCTTTCAGCAATTTCTGGAGTGAAATACATGACAGAGTGTCATGTGTGTGTGTGTGTAGATGAAGCACATGTAGACAGAGACACAGACTGACATGATGAAGAGAGAATATTGCGACACATGACTAGATAAATCAATAGGCCCTGTTAGTAGGAGAAGAGGCAGTGCAAAAGAGTATGATTGGGTCATGCCTAGTGATGTACCGATTACACATTTTGGCCGGTGCCAATTTATTAACAAAACACTGATGCCAAACTTTGGTAAATTTTCAAATAATTGGGTAAAGCCTAACTATTATAGTCACTTATAATGCTCTTAGGACTGTCAAGATTATAAGGCTAATCACCTCACTTTGCAATATGATTTCCAACCTTGCCTATGCCTATTAGCATGGATAATGTATCGACCAAATGATGCTCATTTAGGTTGGTCAAGCAAATTTGCAGAAAATATTCATAAATTATTATGTTCTTTGCATGATATATATAATATTAAAAAATCTGATAAATGTTGTGAGTATGCGATTCTAGCTTATTTTGAGGGTTGGTTCATCTGGGGGATGGGCCTATGATGATCCTGAGATTTCAATCATTTGGGGGGGGGGCACAGCCCCCCAGTATATAATTGGAAATCCCCATAAACTTCGTCCATATAGATTTCATCTCAGAAAAATACCCCAAAATAAGCTAGGACTCGGATCCGGCCACATTCTACACAATTACCAAAAATCTTTACTGCTTTAGGAATGTAATAGATGATAAAACATCATGAATTTGCAATAATAACCTCAATGCAAAACATAGAACTCATTCAATTTACAATACAAGTGTCGCTGACCACCGTTTATCTATTATAATTTTTTATAAAATGATTGGTGAAAAAAGTATGACAATATTTTTTGGAATGGTCACGAACTTAGGAAGTCCGCTACCTTTCTTTATTCCAGTTGATCTAGTTTTCTCAAGCTTTTATCCTAATCACACAAATAACATTCACTTTAATCGCTGGAAATTCTTCTAACACTTTTTTCTCCAACCATTATGAAATTTTTTAATAGAAAAAATAGTGAGAATTGTTGAAACTTTTATAGTAATATAAAAATAAATATTGGCAAATGATGATAAAATCTCATAACTGTAGAGTGTACCACTGTATTGGCAAATGATGATAAAATCTCATAACTGTAGAGTGTACCACTGTGAAGAAATTAAACTTCAAACTTCAGTCAATATTTGGGTTTTTTTTTATCATCAAAAATATCAAGAGAAAAATGTTGTGTCCTTTAGACTCAGTAATCACAAAAAATATGCTGATGCCGATTGATCGGTATATCACTAGTGATGCTGAAAGCTTTGGAGTAGTTGTGAGAGAGTAAGTAGAGAATGAAGTAGGCGAGGAGATAATTGGTGGAGATTAGGGGCACAGTGAGATGATGCAAACTTAAGAGTGAAGGATGTAGTAGGTTTTGTGGGTTTTTTTTTTGCCTCAACTCACCTGTGCCCACTCGGTGGAGGATGGAGAACAAAGCTCCTTGGAAGCAGTGTTGGACCCCGGTCTTCCGCTGAATACTGATTTTCTCTCTCCCCTGCGGAAGATTAATATAGAGGTTGAAAAGAATATATATATATATAAAGTATAGATCAGGAGGTTTTTTCGAGTGCATGCAAACAAGTGGAGCTGGATGTATAGCCAGGTCTGCATTGGTGGGAATATTGCGCATTTGTGGGGGTGGTATTTATATATGGGAGATAGGAGTAACACCATTAACACTTTGACTGTGGCAGTTACAATTCAAGGCATTATTCTCAGTGCTAGAAGTTTAAAAAAAATAATTAAATTATCTTCTACTCAAAATTTGATTTAAAACATGTCAACATATATCTATTTGTCATAGAGAGGAACTGACTTGGTATAGAGCAAGAGAGAAGGCAGAACCCATATTTGGATTGGGAGCAATCAATCGCTGTTTCTGAGAGAGACCATATAGAGACCAGCAGCAGCCAAAGGGTTAAGGAGCAAGCAGGGGGTAATTTCTTTTCCCCTTTTTCCAGCTCTTAAGGTACTGCTGACTGCTCTCATTTTGGAGTGAGAAAGGAGTCAGGGAGTGTGGAGCTGAGAGACCTCTGTGTGGCACAATTTTGGGGACCTCATCTGTCCTCCCTGGTCCGGCATTAGTGAAAAGAACACGAGGATGGGATAGATCTAGCCAGACACCAGCGCCCTCTCCCTCTCCTCTTCCACACTCAAGGAGAGCGACAGGATTCATTAACGTGCAAGAATGTTAATTAAGTGCCACAAAGTTGAGGTGGCTTCTTGTATTTATGGTTGGGTCAAAAATACATTTGAGTGGGAGAGCAAGCTCGTGAGGTGTCATATGCACTTAATATCATTATTTTAGTTGGTATTTGTTTTTCCTTGTTTATTTTGTATATAATATTTTGTTCTGTATATATTTTTTTGTGATTGTATTGGGGTGGTGGGGCTAAATATATATATAGTATTCTTTTAATAAGGAAAATTGAGTAATCACATTTCCTTGAGCCTCCTTCCGATCTAACAGGTGTCTCATGAGCTAGTGAGCAGACCCTTGTGGTGGGTAGTTTCTGGCACTGTCCACTATAATGTCAAATTTTGATAGTACCAAGTTGCTGATATTTGGGGACCTTTTAGTGAAGAACCTAAACGCATGGTTAGAGGGGTACTCTATGGAGCTAAATGTAGTTTGCATGCCAGGTAAAAACATAATGGAAATAACAAGAGAAGCAAAAAAGGTATGCAAGGAAATGCTGGAAGGTGACTGGCTGGTGATACAAGTAAGTGGGAACTAGCTTATGAAAGGAATGGTCCTGGGCAAGAGAGAAGCGATTGCAAAGGAATGTGAAAGAGTAGGAATAGACATGGCCTTAGCAGATTTGAGGGTCATTGAAGAATATTTGGATATTGGTGGCTACCATCTGAGGGAGAAGATGGATACAATGGAGTGGGTATACTAGTAAAGAGGGTTATTTGGTGTCAGAGGAGATATAACTTATAAAAGAGCAATACAGAAGAAATTGAAAGGTAGGCTGCAGGGAGGATAGTCTGACTGTATTGATGAGCTACTGATCAGGGAAATAAGAAAGGATGTGAAGTCGAGACAGTTATTCTTGGTGACTTTAATTTAAATTCTGTGGACTGGGAAAATATGATAGGAAGGGATAGAGCAAGTTGTAAGTTTATAGAATGCTTTAAGGATAATCTTTTGACTCAATTTGTTAATAAGCCAACAATGGGTGCCAATATCTTAGATCTGGTTCTTTCAAATGATGATCACTTGGTGCAGGAACTGACTGTCGGGCAAGCATTGGGGAATAGTGATCATCAGATGGTTCATTTTAACTTGGGAATAGTGAAAGGTAGAACATCAACAAATTCCACAAAAACTCCAAATTTTTATAGGGGAAATTACGAAACTTGCTAAATCAGATTAGGTAGGATATAGAATTCAGGGGGAAGAATACTTATAAGATGTGGGTCACTTTTAAGACTATATTAAACATAGTTTAGGAGTAGTGTATTCCAATGAAGGCTATTATGAAAAAAATGTAAGAAGCCATTGTGGTGGAATCACAAGATAGCTAGGAAAATTTCTGAGAAGAAAAAGGGATACCAGAGATTACAGAGAGAAAGTACTTTTGAGAATTTAAATCATTATAGGTCGACCAGAAATGAGGTAAATAAGATTATTAAGAAAAGAAAAAGGGTGGCAGAAATTAGTTTAGCTCAAAATAATAATAAAAATCCAAGAAAATTCTTTAGCTATTATAAAATTAATAACAAATCTAACAGTGATAAAATAGGGCCTATAAGATATGAAGAAGTTTTGAAAGAATCTGATGAGGAAATAGTAGAGGTTCTTAATGATCATCTTTCTTCAATATTTACACAAGAGAATAAAGACAGATTAATTGATGATATTCTAAGTCAAGGGAAGTAGTGTTGAATACCATTAATGTGAACAGGGAAATAAATAAAGGGCTTATATTGGAGTTAAATACTAGTAAGTCATCTGGCCCAGACAACATACATTCTAGGTTACTCAAAGAAGGTGTAGATAGTATTGCAGTAGCTCTTGAGAAGTTATATACTAGATCACTAGAGTTTGGAGAAATACCTAGTGATTGGAAATTTGCGAATGTAGTGCCAATTTTTTAAAAGGGAAGTAAAGAGGACTCAAATAACTTAACGGTAAGCCTTCTATCATTTGTAAAATCCTTGAGAAGATAGTTAAGAAAGGGATTTCTGACCATCTAGAGTATGGTAGGTTAATAAATGATGCTCAGCATGAGTTTAGAAGAGGTAGATTGTGTTTAACAAATATACTGGATTTTATGGATTATGTTACTAAACAATTAGATAAGGGAGAGAATGTTGATGTAATTTACTTAGATTTTAGCAAAGCTTTTGATAAGGTTCCACATAGGAGACTAGTTCACAAATTAAAAATGCATGGGATATGTGGTAAAGTTTTGAATTGGACAACTGAATGGCTGAAAGACAGGAAACAGAGAGTTGTGCTGAATGAGGTGAGGTCACAGTGGAGGGACATTATCAGTGGCGTACCTCAGGGATCCGTTCTAGGCCTGTTATTATTCATACTTTATATAAATGATCTTGGGGAGGCTGTAAATAGCAAAGTGTCAATTTTTGCTGATGTCACTAAATTGGCAGCTGTAGTCAAAGTAGTTAAGGGTAGCTTCAAATTACTGTTAACCTTAAAAATTCAAAGTTCTTAACATGGGAAGGGATAATAGGGAATTTAGCTATGAAATAGATGGGCATTGGCCGAATTCAGTTGAGGATGAGAAGGACTTAGGCTTAGTAGTAGAAAAGTCATTGAAGTTTTCAAATCAGTGTATTGAGGCAAAAAATAGAGCAAATAGGGTCCTAGTATACATTAAGAGGAATGTTAGCTACAAGAGTAAAGAGGTTATCCTTAAACTTTATAACTCGTATGTTTGGCCACATTTAGAGTACTGTATACAAGCATGGTCACCACATTTTAGACATGACATCAATATGCTAGAGTCAGTACAAAGGAGGGCAACAAAAATAATACCTTCCCTGAAGCACCTTGATATGAAGATAGACTGAGGGTACTAAATATATTCTCATTTGAAAGATGATGTGTGAGGGGAGATATGATTGAGCTTTTTAAAATCTGTTCTGGGATGGATAAGTTGGATTTTAGCAAGTTATTTGAGTTGGAAGGTAGTAATAGGACTAGGGGTCACCACTTAAAATTAAAAAAAAAACAGAGGTGCAGGTTGGATGTTAGAAAATATTTTTTCACCAATAGAGTGGTAGATTACTGGAATAGTTTGCCATTTGAGACGGTAGACAGTCGAAACTTGAATGTATTCAAACATAGATTAGATGATTTTATGGGGAGGGAGGGTTAACTTTGGGGCAGTATTCTGGACTCATTCCTGTGGATGCAGTTTTTTATTATTGTATATTACGATTGATTTGGATTTTGACAAGTCTTGATGATGATGCATTTTGTTTTTGACACATTCCTGTGTATGGTTTGAATTGTATATTGTAGATGCATGATCTGATATAATCATATGGATTGTTTAAATTGTATATTGTAGATGCATGATCTGACACAATCTTATGGATGCATTTTGTGGGTGAGTTTTGACAGATGCAGATGACCTTTGATAGGCCCTTGTGACTTTTGCCCTCCATGAAATTATGTTATGTTATATAGGGTCACAAGGTGCAGAACTGACCTTGTGGTTAAGGTTGTGTATAACTACATGGAAGGGGCCAACTGGAGGAAGAGGGAATGGCTAATAGAAGAACTAAGGAGCCTAGCACTAGAAATGGAGTATGAAAAATGGATAGTGATGGGTGATTTTAAAGCACATGTGTGCCTACTGGGGGAAGAAATGAATAGCAATGGATAATTGAAAGTGATATAATTTTGAAGAATTTATAATGAGTAGAAAATGTGAAGAGATAGATAAAGGTATATGGATTGATGTGGATCAGGAAATAGGGATTCAATCTGATCATAGTTATAATAGTGAAAGTAAAATGGGACCCTGTATAGGAAAAGTAAAAGGGGAAGCAGAGAAATATATGGAAGAGAAACGGGGCAGATTGAGGAATCTATGAAAATGTAATGGAAGAAGCATTGTATGAACTAACAATCTCTGAGGCTATGAGAGAAAATTATATGCAGTTGGAATGGAAAATTAAAGAGGTAGCTAGGCAAAAGATTGGGGGAAAATGGATCAAAACCGGAGGGAAAAGGTCTAGCAAGGGATGGTGGAATGCAGAAAGGGAGAAAAAAAATACTTAACCAGGAGGAGGATGAATAAAGAATTAAGGAAACTAAGGCAAAATAGAGAGAGAGGGTTGAGGCAGAGCAAGTGGAAAGGATGGAACTGGATTATAGGAAGCAAAACAGAAAGCCACTGAAATAAGCTGGGTGTAAGTGACCGGGAAAGAGTGCAGTGGAGATATCTGAGAAGAGCCTTGGAAGGGGACAAAAGAGAGGACAAAATAATAATAAAGACACCAGAAGGAGAAAATAAAGATACAAATTGAAGAATATTTGGAAGGGAAAAATTCTTTGGGTAAGGACAGAATGGGAAAAAATGGAGCTAACAGGGAACTACATTATTCAAGACAGGAATTAGAGAATGGACAAATAGGAATCAACAGGGAAGACATATAGTATCTGTTAAAAAGGATAAAAAATCACAAGACAATGGATGAAGAAAGGATAGTTGGAGAATTCCTGAAATATGGGGGTAAAGGATGAAAGAACTGCTGACAACCTTATTTAATGATACGCTAAGGAATGGATGAGTTCCTGAGACTTGGCAGAAAAGTAGGATCAATTTGTTACACAAAGGTAGTAATAAGGACAAAAAACTGATAGACAGCTAGAGGCCAGTAGCCATAATGATTGTGATAGGAAAATGTTTGGCAGCATCATGGTAAAGAAGCTTAAGGAGTGGGTTGAATGTGAAAGGATACTTGGCGATGAGGAAAATGGATTTAAGGCTGGAAGAGGAGCTACAGACAATCTGTATATTCTCCAGAATGTAATAGAGGAAGCCTTTGATAGAGTTAATAGGACAAAATTGTTTGTGAGACTATATCACTTGTGGATGGATGAGAATATTCTAAGTGTGATACAAAAACTATATGAGAATAATAAAGTGAAACTCAATCTGCAAGTCATAGAAACAGGTTGGATTGTGAATGATATTGGGGTCAGACAAGAGTGTATCGTGTCTCCTAGCCTGTTCAGATTTTTCATTGAAGAACTTTTGGGGAGAGTGAAGAGGGAAGATCAACAAGCCATGGTTGTGGAATGCCTATTGACAACCCTGGGATTTGCAGATGACATAGTTCTGGTTAGTTAGACAGCAGATGGTCTGCAGAGACTTTTAAATGTGATGTACTAGTATGGGGAAGAATGGAGAGTAAAGTTTAGTAGAAGAAAGTGCAAAATAATGATATTTATGGAATGAATAAATGAAGGATGGGTCCTAGGAAATGATATTATAGAAGTAGTAAATGAGTATAGATACCTGGGTATGACAGTCTACAACCAAAAGGATATATTTGAGAAGCATAAAAGACAGAATGAGATGAATATACTAAGAATAGCTGGTATGCTGAGGAACTTGGTGACCAAGCAAGCAAATAAGTTTAAAATGATAACAAGAACTGTGAAAAGGGATAGCAGCCCCAAGAAGCTTGTATGGGTCTGAAGTCTGTAAACTGACAAAGGTAGAATTGGAGAGAATGGAAAAAATCCAAAATAAAGTGGCAAGAATAGTACTAGGAGCCAATTCCGATGTAGCAGCAGAGGCACTAAGAAGGAAAATGGGCTGGAGTAGGTATGGAGAGAGAATGGCAAAGATGAAAGCAAATTATAAATTGAGGCTGCAAGGTTGAGAGTAGAGACCTTGGCAGGTTATGTGTATGCTGTGTACAATCAGACTGAGTGGCACATCAGATGAGGAAAGTGGATGCAAAGTATGAATTGGAAGCAATCTATAGAGAGGACAGAGCAAGAGGAAAACTGAAGCAGAAAATAATTGAGGTAGGACAGAGGTTCTGCAAAATGGGAATAAATGGCAAGAGGAGTGTGAATCTATACAGAGGCAAAAGGGAGCCTTGCATTGAGAATATATATGATGGGAGTTTTTCAAACCAGCTACTATTTAAGGCATGGGCTGTATCCCTGGAGGTGAAGGGGCGAACATATAGATGGAATGGAGAGAACAGTTGTGGGTGGTGCCTATTGGGGCAGATATAATAGATAGAACATTTGATTTTGGAATGTATGGGCCCCAGTCTTGAGAGGAAGAAACAAAGAAGAATTGGTGATAGTGCTGGGAAGAGAAAAGTGGGATGAGGTAGAAAGAAGAGAGGATTCTGGACTAAGTGTGGTGTTTGGATTTACGTGTGGAAAAAAAATATATAGATCACAAGAGATTAGGAATAGTAAGGGCAACAAAGAAATTTTTGCAGTGTGTGGAAGAAGAGAAATGTATAAATCTAATTAATGTTTCTTCTCTCCACAGAAAATAAATGCCATATCCCGATACAAAGGGTGGCTTAACAACCTGGCCTGACCTGCTTCTCCATCAACCTTAACCTATATTTCTAAATTTAAAAGATTTTTCTAAAAGAGTTCTTTTAAATTAATAATTGAAAGATTTAGTTTTCATAAATTTATAAACTAAGATATTTGACCTACATTAAAATATAAACGTAACATACTTTTAAAGGATAACTTAAATATTGTAGTTAATTTAAGCTTAATGAAAATTAATATTTAGACTAAAGTAACTCAAAGTAAGATATAAGGAGCAAGGAAAAGGCTAGACATTCCTTAATAGTTATTCCTGGTAAGTGAGTAATAATTTTCTTTCCAGGACTTAATCTTATTGCCTTTCTCTTGTAAATAGGCCCTAACTGGTAGGTGAAATAGTCCTTCCTGTAGTTAGGGCATTGTGGACTTTGAGTCTCTTCCTCATTAAGTACCCCTTGAGAATTTCCATTAATTCACAATTAAATAACTTCCCCAAACTATCTACATCAATTTATATTCAATAAAATATCTAATTATTTACCTTTCAATATTTTATTTTTCTTAATACTGCATTAGAATTCCTAGCGATGATCTTTGAAGGAAATCACAAGACAAAAAGTAATTGAACTTATGGTACTAAATCAACTGATAAAATGTACCTATAATTGTTTTATTCATTGAACAAATACACTTGCAGTATCAAGCTTTCCTGTTCCATTTTTCAATTAAGCAGTAAATTAATATGTCTAACCGATAAAAGAATTTTGACTAGTGTTGAAAGAATTTATACAATGGTAGGCATATGAACAACACATGTTTTCAATAAAAATAAGAGCAATTGTGAACAAGATTAAAATAAACTGCACCATCTTACTCAGAGAGCTTCAAATGATAATGCAATTTTCAATCTGGTATGTTAGTAATTCTTTTTCCTTGGATGAAAAATGATTTAATTACTAGCCACCTTGCTACCTAGATTCATTGAACTCTCTTTCAATCTGGTATGTTAGTAATTCTTTTTCCTTGGATGAAAAATGATTTAATTACTAGCCACCTTGCTACCTAGATTCATTGAACTCTCTTTCAATCTGGTATGTTAGTAATTCTTTTTCCTTGGATGAAAAATGATTTAATTACTAGCCACCTTGCTACCTAGATTCATTGAACTCTCTTTCAATCTGGTATGTTAGTAATTCTTTTTCCTTGGATGAAAAATGATTTAATTACTAGCCACCTTGCTACCTAGATTCATTGAACTCTCTTTCAATCTGGTATGTTAGTAATTCTTTTTCCTTGGATGAAAAATGATTTAATTACTAGCCACCTTGCTACCTAGATTCATTGAACTCTCTTTCAATCTGGTATGTTAGTAATTCTTTTTCCTTGGATGAAAAATGATTTAATTACTAGCCACCTTGCTACCTAGATTCATTGAACTCTCTTTCAATCTGGTATGTTAGTAATTCTTTTTCCTTGGATGAAAAATGATTTAATTACTAGCCACCTTGCCACCTAGATTCATTGAACTCTCATGTACTGCTCGATAAATGTGTATGTAACCTTTCATTCCAAGTCTCCAAAGTGAGTCTTGAAAACAAGAAATAAAAATGTAAAGGAACTGGTATTTATTTATCTTAGGTCATTGAATGGTGTCTTTTGTATTTTATTCTCATGAAATGGTTATGAAGAAGCAGCTGTGAGCATCTAAATGAAATATTTATTTGTAGGTTATTAAAACCTAATAACTAAACAGTTCCAATATAGTATAAAAAATATAAATTACAAATTTTGAATTTTTTGGAGGGATAAAACAAACATATTTACTTGTAATGACAGAATTAGTAAAGAAATAAAAATACCAAACGTATATAAATTTATTACTACTGTAAATTTCTGGACTTTTATATATTATTTTATTTAGCTATTTTTATTTAACAAATTATTTTATTTATATCTTTTTTGAACCCTTTAGCTCATATTTTGGACTCTTAAAAATAAATTTTTTCTTGTGGATATATATCCTGAAAGCTTCTATCATCCTTGGTTGGGAAACACTGGGCTAGAGGGTAGGAGCAGTTCTCTCAAATTTATTTTCAAAGCAGAAATGTAACTGAAATCAAACCTTGTGTACCCATCAGGAGGTTCTTTTTCACACACATCAACCATAACTACAAATAGAAAACTTAAATCTAAATGAATATTGAAATGATATAATGGATTGATGACTAACACTCATGAATTTTTCAAGAATATTGGTTATATGCATAATAAAATTCTGAAATTTTATAGTACAGCAGATTATCATAGTAATTGTGCAAAATATGACTAAAACATGAAATATTTACCAGTGTTAGGACATACCATAAGGTTCATTTTAAGATCTGGAGGTAAGTCAGATTTGATCTCTGAAATTAGAATATTGATGAGTTCAGACAATCTTTTTTTATTTATGGCTGATTATCACAAAACTCACAGAGAACATGCAAAAATGAAAATAAACACATTTTGCTCCTGGTGATTTTTGGATGTTTTCGATAGATTGGCAATTTTTGTATATTTTACACCAATTTTTATTTTTTAAAAATTTGCTACCCCTCCATCAATTTTCATCCTAAGGAAAAAAAAATACTCATTTAGAAAAGAAGTATGGATAATTTTTTAAAGAAAATTTAAACTAAAAATTATATTGGCATGTGTTGGTCCCTTTATCTTATGGAGAACCTTTATACAAAATCACAGGCTTGAAATGATGTAAGTGACATCAGAAAATAAATTTATTGAAATACATATTTAGGTTATTGTGCTGTCCAGAATAGCTTGCATTCAATCGTGTTGTAAGATAATCTGTCCAACTTTAATTTTCAATTTGTACTAAACCAAGTCCGCAAGCTTACAAGTTTAGCAAGGTGAATGAGCTCAGGCACATGAATAGTATATACCAGTACATGTGACATACATGTATTATCTAAATACACTCATAAATGTAAATGTGTCTGATTGCACCTAACAATCTCCCGAACATGCACATAATGCAGTGCACTTGAGTGCAACCTCGGTGCATTTGCAGCATCCGGTACATCCCTTCTTGCAGCCGTAGTGGCTAAGTTTGTGGCAAGATTATGATGCTTCAGGGTGTCATCCAAAGAGGCTTGCTTTGTCCAGCCCCAGTCAGATTGGCTTGGTAACTCAGGATTCAGGACCAGAGTTTGGTTCCAGCAGTTGCCCTGGAGACATGCACGCTCGATATGCTGCCTTTGTCGGAATTTTTTCTAGAGCCCTAGATATGTGTATGAAGATCTACTTCCTAGCATCATTCACATCCATGATATCACTTATGCGGTCATGCATTAGCACAATGAAGCGTTCCAGCAGTGACATTCACTCCTCACTGACATAACTCATGTGTAATAGTTCTTCAAAGGCATCAGTGACCTCTGGGAACACTTTCCAAATCTCCCAGGTAGTCTTCTTCCCGCTGCCAGCAAAAGAAGACAGTATTGCACCCTGTGAGGGCATCCCCACCCATACCTTCCTCACATCCCTTTTCCTCTCGTCTTCAAAATCTATCTGTTTTACGCCGTGTTTAAGGTGGAGCCGCCATGCCGATGGACTGCCAGGCCACCAGGCGGGAGGGGGTGGTCTTAAATGGTGGCGCCGGGCTTGTAAGCACCTCTCGCAGTGCGGGCTACTGCGAGAGGTGATCGCGATTGCATCCCGTGTAAAAAAGAGGGTCACCATGCCCATTGCTGAGTATAAAAAAAACCCAACCCCCAACTTCCCCTATAACATCGATGGAGCCGCCCTTGGGCAGCTCCAGCAAAAAAATGGAGGCCCCTTCCCTGTGCTTGCTCAGGGGACCCTCCATATATCTCTAACCGGAGAGGAGGCTTACTCCTCTCCTTCGCTTACGGGTGTAGGGGACTCCCCCTTCCTCCCTTCTCTGGAGGTGCTTCTGGGCGCCTCCCTTTTACCAGCGGCAGTCCCCTCTGTTCTTTTCAAGGGGACTGCCAAGAAAGCGGCTCGGTAGGGCAAACCCCCTTAGGGGGGAGAGGGAAGCCAGGCCCCTTCGGTCACTTCCCTCAAAAGACCTGCTGGCAAGAATATTGAACCTTGCCGGGGTCAAGGCCCATGCATTTCCAAAGAAGACTAGTGACGATACTGCCAACAAACCTGCGATGTCTTGGGGGGGGGGGGATGGCCAGCTGGAGGCCCCCCCTGAGATAGACATTGTCCTTGAGGAAACCCAGCCTCAGACGGTAGGGCCTTCCATGGGGGAAAATTCTGGCTCGGCGGCAAGCACCGAACCCAAATCCGCCCCTATGCAAGGTCCTCCTCAAACGGCTGTGGTTTCCGAAGCAGTACAAGGAGGGGAGGGAACTCCTTTGACCGGTGCCCCAACGACTATCAGGACCTTCTCCATTTCGGAGAATGACCTGGCTGAGGCCGGTCCATCTTGCCTGGGGGCTTCTTCCGGCGGAGGTGAGAAGCGGGTTCATTCCCTGCCCGCCTCTCCAAAAAAGAAAAAGAAAAAGACTAAAACGACAAAGAAGGCTCGGGGCTCCTCTCCATCCGCGGGTGCTGCGGGGACGGATGGGTCTGCTGCCACTCTGGCAAGCGACCAAGCCAAGATCGGCACATCCCCTCCCTCTGCCACCCTGGTTGCGGAGCCCCTGACTAAGAACAAAAAGTGTACAGGGCGGAGCCTCGATGACATCGGGGCCCCTCATTCAGAGGTTACCTGGCGTTTTCGAGCCCGCTGGCTTCAAAGGCTTCCTCGTTATTCGCTCCACTGATGGCACCATGTTGTCCAAGGGCAACATGATCCATCAGAGGAGAGGATTAGCTAGTGCAATTGGTAGAGAGCCGAAGGTGACCCATTTCTCGGATGGGAGCCTTCTGGCAAATGCGTCGAATCCCGCCAAGGCGGCCAAGATAATTGCTCTTCGGAGACTTCATGGCACCCCGGTGAGTGTGACGACGCACTCTACCATGAACTTTGTGAAAGGAGTAGTTTATGTGAGGGAACTCGTTGACTACTCCATTGAGGACATCACCCTAGAGCTGGCCGGCCATGGGGCGGTCAAGGTCCAACGTGTGATGAGAAAACAGGGAGGGGCCTCGAGACCCACCCCTACACTCTTCGTCACATTCGACTGTGACAAGCTCCCTGAGTCGGTGCGTGCCGATTGGTACCGCTACCGCGTGAAGGCCTTCGTGCCACTGCCGCGGCGGTGCTATTACTGTCACCGATTCAGCCATACGAATCGCTCATGTAGACGTGCAAAGTCGGGGTCACCCAAAGTCTGTGTAAATTGCTCCAAGGTCGCACACGATAAGCCCAAATCGTGTGTGACCAAGTGTGTCAATTGCGGAGAGCCGCACCCTGCTTCTTCGAAGCAATGTGGTGCATATCTCCTTGAGAAAGAAATCCTGGCCATTCAGGCCCATGATCGACTCTCATTCCGCAAGGCTAAGGACTTGGTCCTTGCACGCCCGGCTCTGCCTGGGACGTCATATGCCTCATTAGTTAGAAAGGCACCCTCTGCTCCTGGCCCATCCAGGCCAACGAGCACAGTTGTTTCTGCGCCCATTCAGAGCCCTTCTGCGGGCTCTACCCAACCTGGGCGCTCCCCTGGTAAAGCTGGCGGCAAAAAGGGTTCATACCCAGCACCGGCTAAAACCAGGGCTCCCCCCTCTTCCCCCAGCGTGACCGTTTCCCGTAAGGCGAAACGGCCACGTGCCTCCACAGGAGGCAACACCCCTGAAGATGGTCGCTAGGCCATCTTCCGGGGTTCCTAAAGCTGTCCCCCGAAAGGAGGAGAGCAACAAAGGAGCTTCGGCTCCTTCGCCCACGCCCCGAGGTGTAGCGAGTGGATCGGAGACGGTGGTTCCTCGAAAAGAGGGCCCCCCGCCTCCGAAGCCGCAACGCCCGCCTAAGGTTTCGAGGCGGAGGGAGGAAAAGACTCGCATGGCGAGCCCAACCTCCCCCAATAAGTCCTCGAAGGGGACAGCGCCTTCAGCGCTTTGTCCGGCCAACAGCGCCCGGCGTTCTGCCCCCTGGAAGTGTACGGCTATTCCCGTGAGGGTCTTCAGTTCGAGGAGGGCCCCCGCGTCTCCTCCGAGCTAGGCCTGGAGGGCATATTCCTTCAATGGAATTGCCGTGGACTCCGGGCCAACTGGGAGGAGCTGCGGAGGCTCGTCTCGTCCCGTTCCCCGTTAGCTATCTTTTTGCAGGAGACCATGCTAGGCGCGTGCCCCCTGCCCGCCCTCCCGGGGTATAAGGGTCTTGCGACCCCACCACCGCGGGATGGCCGGGCTGGGGGATGCGTGGTTTACACCCGGCATGATGTCTCCGTTGTTCCTTTCTCTTTAGATACCCCCTTCCAGGCAGTGGCTGTGCAGCTGCACCTGGATAGGAGGTATACTATCATTTCTGCGTACATTCCACCGTCAGCTGACTTCGACGCGGGGGACTTCCGCCGCGTTGTGGCACGGCTGCCGAGGCCCTATCTCTTGCTTGGAGATCTGAACTGCAGGCATCCTCTCTGGGGAGATTACTCCATAAATCCCAGGGGACAAGTCCTTGCCGATCTGATCGAAGAGCTTGAGATGGGTGTCCTACTTGTGGATGAGTTTACGCATCACTGTCCGATGACTGCTTCATTTTCTTGCCTTGACCTATCTTTGTGCTCTTCGGATGCAGAGCCTGATTTTGATTGGGGGGTGGTCGATGATGACCTCCATGGTAGTGATCACTTTCCCATTCAAATATCATTTTCAGGGCAACTGCCGCATGAGAGACCACCTCGGTGGTGCTTGGCACGGGCGCGGTGGCCTGCATTTCAGGAAATGACTGAATTCTCTGTCTCAGTCGAGGAGTTTAGGTCGGTAGATGAGGTCGTTGAGTTCTTCTCCGGCAACCCCATCGCCGTGGGCCTGACTACTATTCCTAGGACGTCTGGCCGTTTTGCACGCCGACCACTCCCATGGTGTTCGGCCGAGTGTGAGACGGCCCTCAAACAGAAGCGTTATGCCTACATGCGCTATAAGCGCTGCCCGAACGATTTAACTGTCGCTGAATTTCATCGGGCTAGGGCTAGGTTCCGGTATATTTCGAAGCACGCCCGCCGCTCTTCTTGGCGGGCATACGTGTCTTCACTTAACGGGAAGACCCCTTTAGCTGAGGTGTGGAAGCGAGTCAAAAGCATTCGGGGCAAGTTCTCGCAGGACCCCCCTCCCGTTCTCCAGGAGAATGGGACCGCAATCTCGGACCCCGCGTCCGTGGCGGAATCCTTAGCGACCGCTTTTTCCGCATTCTCTAGCCGTGATGCTGCTCTGCCAGCATTCAATGCACGTCGTGATGTCACAAGAGGCCGCCGGCTGGACTTTACCTCGAGAGGCGGAGAACCTTTCAACGACAAGTTTACGGTGAGTGAGTTGCGTTCCGCTCTCGCTTCGTGCGCGGACACCACCCATGGTCCGGACGATGTCCCGACCACCCATGGTCCGGACGATGTCCCGACCACCCATGGTCCGGACGATGTCCCGTACGCTATGCTTCGACACCTGGGTGAGCGAGGCATGGCCTTTTTGTTAGATTTGTTCAACACGATCTGGGTGGAAGGTCTTCTCCCAGACTCCTGGCGAATCGCTACTGTGCTCGCCTTTCGCAAACCGGGGAGAGATCACTCTACTCCGACCAGTTTCCGCCCAATCTCTCTAACCTCTTGCGTGTGCAAGTTGATGGTGAAATTGGCAAATGTTAGATTAGCCTTTTTCCTGGACAGCGGAGGCCATCTGTCTTCCGCACAGTGCGGCTTCCGCAAGTTCCACTCCACGTCGGATGCTCTGCTCCGACTGGAAAATGCGTCTGCGAGGCTTTCCTTCGTAGACAGCACTATGCCACGGTGTTTTTCGATCTGGAGAAGGCCTATGATACGGCATGGCGATACGGTATCATGCAGACTCTCCACACGATGCGGGCGAGGGGACGCCTACCAATGTTTATATCTGAATTTTTGCGAGATCGTCGATTCCGCGTACGGGTGGGGGGAGCCCTCTCCGGCCCAAAGGAGCAGGAAGAGGGTGTCCCGCAGGGAAGTGTCCAGTGTCACACTCTTTGCCCTGGGCATCAACGGCATCACCTCGGTGCTGCCGGAAGATGTTCTCGCAACGCTCTACGTGGACGACCTTTCTATCTCTTTTGTCGCGGCCCAGATGCCAACTCTGGTGGAGCGTCGACTCCAACAGGCATTGAACCGCGTCTCTCGCTATGCCGAAGCGCACAGGTTTCGGTTTTCTTTGGCCAAGACTAAGGTGGTGCACTTCTGCCGCCATCCACGGCTTCACCCCGACCCAGATTTGTTTCTTAATGGGGTGCGCCTGGATGTGGTTGAGTCGCACCGTTTCCTTGGTCTTGTATTCGACCGACGCCTCACCTGGGAGGCTCATATTCGCAGCCTTAGGGTCTCTTGTACCCGCGCCATGGACATTCTCCGTTCCGTGACGTTCAGCGCTTGGGGCGCTGATAGGGCTACTGCCTTACTTTTTTATCGATCCTTTGTTCGCCTGAAGCTCGACTACGGATGCGAGTTTTGTGCATCCGCAGCCGAGCGTTTTTCGCGGAAGGTGGATTCGATCCACCACACCGGCCTCCGCCTTGCAACCTGTGCCTTCCGCACTTCCCCCATTGAGAGCCTGTTGGTCGATGCTGGGAAGATGCCACTCGCTCTGCGCCGCGTGCAGTGCATCACTCGCCTGTACGCGCCAGCACGGCGCCTCTCTCAGTCGCCAACAGCTCTCACTGCATCAGCAGCTGATCTCGACGGTGCCTATGCAGCCGAGAGACGCCAGTCATACCCTAAGCCCTTTGGGTTTAGGGCCAGGAAACTCCTTCGAGAGGTAGATATAGCTCTCGGGCCGGTGGCGCCACGGTTATGCCCAGGACGCCACCCTGGAGGGTACCACATTTGGCTATTTGTTGCCACGCCTCTGCTCCCAAAGCTTATACTGCGCCGGGAGTATTGCGTTCGACCTTTTTGGAGCACACATCGTGTGACGCTTGAACTGTGCCAGTGTATACGGATGGCTCCAAGTCCCAAGAGGGGGTCGGTTTCCATGCCGTATCCCCTCTGTTTGAAGTCAGTGGGGCTCTACCAGGCGCTGCGTCTGTCTTCACGGCCGAGCTGGTGGCAATACACCACTCGGTACGGGAGATTTCCCGACGTGTCCGGTTCGGAGACCGGATTGTGATCTATAGCGACTCACAAAGCGCCCTGAGTGCTCTCGGGGCATTGGAATCTCCGCACCCCCTGGTTCGCGATATCCGTGACGCCACGGTTTTGGCGAGCCGGGCAGATGTCGAGATTATCTTCTGCTGGGTTCCTGGACATGTAGGAATTGCGGGGAATGAGCGCGCCGATGAGGGCGCCAAAGAGTCCGCGATGACTCTGCGACCGGACCAGCGTTTCGCTCTTTCTCACACCGACTACATGGCAGGAATACGGGCAGCTCTTCGGACTGCTTGGCAAAGAAGATGGGAGACGGTCGAATGGAACTTAAAGTTGCATGCCATTGCGCCGCTTCAGGTTGCTTTCTGTCGTCTCCGAATCGGGCACACTCGTGTGACGCATCGCTATATGATGGAGCGCTCGCCTGCGCCCTATTGCAACGACTGTGTCGTTCCCCAGACTGGGTGATCTTCGCGCACGATACTTGCCCCGGTACCGGGATGGGCGGGGTCGCTACCGCCTGTCCCTTGTGCTCGGGACGAGTTCGTGCACATTGACTTGTGGACTTGTTGACTTTTGGGGGGAGGCTGGGCTTCTCCCCTTTATTTAAGGTTCTTTTTGTTTTTCGTTTGATATATTTGTTTTGTAGGTTGCACTCTCCTGCATTGGGGTGAGGGGCACCTCCCCCCACTGCCGGAGACTGCTTCCTGATTGTTAAGTTTTCCAATTTATATCGTTATGTTTTCATATATATATTTTTTTTTAAAGTAGCCTAGTTCTAGGCCTTCGTGTGTTTCGGCAACTTATGCCCAAGTGGGTAGTTGCCAGATGGGTATCTTTGTAAATTTTTTTTTTCAGCCTTCTCATGTGAGCATGGGGTGAGGCAAGAGCAGAGGAGCTCTTTTTCCATATGACCTCTTTTCCACATGTTGCATACATTTCCTTGCCATCAGCTATTGGAAGATGAATGACCTCTTGTGACACAAAACCAAAGAGCTTAGTCTTGTTTTCATCAACACGAAGGAAGTCCTTCTAGTTCTTAGGCATGACTGTAGAGGAAGCCACTCTTATCCTGACACCCTTGCCCCCCTTCTGTCTGGTTGTGCCTTTCATGTTGTCAGGTAGATATTCATCCCAGATGAGTTTCAGTCCGTGGACCTTTTCCAGTTGTGTGGAGATGTAAGGTGCAAAAACTATACTCAGATATTCTTGAACTTTCAAGGTCTTTGCCGCTACAGGATTGAGCTTTTGAACAATACCTGCTCCATCAAGGATTGTGGCATTAACCACAGGTGCATTTGTGGTTTCGGGTTGGTCTGATTTCAGGCTGTGTAGTAGATCTGCTTTGACTGTGAGGCGCAGCTGTTCTCCACTTGATAATGGCAGAAGAACTGGTCGAGATCCCCCTCACGTGATTGACATGCAATGTACAGCCTCGAGAAGAGACTACAATCACTCTTCACTGCGGCAAGTTACATCTGCTGCTTTGACTGCGTCTTAATCTGTGGCTGACTGAAGAGTGGCAAGTTGTTCTCAGGCAGTTTGTCTGTAACTGGCTTCATGCATAGTTCCAGTCTTCAACAAACTTTGTGTACTGCTCCTCACCAATGGATTCAATCTTCCTCACAGTTTCTGCCACTGGGGTTTCCATGATGTCTCTTGTGTCAAGTACCAGTAGATCTTGAGTGTCCTCTACGAAGGGATTTCCCATCTCTTGAAACACTGCTAGAAGTGCTCTGACATCCTTCATAAAAGCTGCTTGCACTCCAGGTTTCTGGTATGGTGTTGTCAGCACTGCCATTTCCTCTTATCGCCTTCACTTCAAACTCTGCAGTGATCCTGGCTATTTCTGGCCCAGCCACCATCCAGCATCTGAGTGCCACAGGGTTTCCTGTCAGTCCAATAGCTCCACCAGATCCTTTGACCACAGCGTTGTTATGTTCATGACATTGTTCAATTACCCTGGCAGAGAACTTGTTGCTGGTCTTGTGTACAAACTTCCCTGACTTGAATTCTGCCAGGACATCTGGGTGTTTGTCAATGAGGTTCATCATATCGCGGATGTGTACAGATAGACACCTGGAGTAGTTGGTGTGATTTAAGGTGAACATCCAGTGCATGATGTCTCAGGGATTGCACATAGAGCTTATTGATTGCAGCAGGTGGGATCACTGCTTGCTGGACATCAGCATGGTAGGCAGACCATGACATCCATTCATCTATGGATTGCTTCACTAGAGCTTTCTTCACCATCCTCAGCCACCTATACTCTTCTTGCATGGCAGCTAGGAGGTTGGGAGTTCTTGCAGGACATTGTACAGCAATTGCCGTGAAGTGCTGAATCTTCATTGCAACAGGTGGCATGCTTGTGTACACTGATTGTAGAGGTGTTACTAATTTGGTGGAAGAGATGTCTTGCCCAACCACCACTATACCATGTTCGATTTCATATGTGATGGATTTTGCATTCGGGATATGTTTGGGTGGGCAAACAAAGTCTTCCATGTTGAACCGCTGACAGATGCCATTGGCAATGTCTGCTGTAAGCTGGAGTAATCTATCATATGACACACATCCCTAGGTTAAACAGTGTGTCAATCAGACTTATGCTCTGGGTTACAGCTTGAATCTTGAGGAACAAATAGATTGGAAGTGAGGTTTCTCTGTCGCCACTGTAGCGCACTGAAGTTGACTACACTGCTTCCATGCTTAACACTGTTCAACACAAATAGTTACGATATTGTAAGAGCAGCACTTGTAGTGCTTGTGTTGCCAGACTGAGTCTGGTGCTTGGTTTGCCCCATCGAGGATCATGTTTACTAAAGCAACAAGGGATGACATGACAGAATCTTTCTGGCACTCACCTTGGCACGCACCTTCAAAGGTGAACCTGGTTTCAAACATCTCTCTACAGACTACCTGTACTGCTCTTACTAGGTGCATGGCACTGCTGTGATGACCACAAGCCTTCATCAAGGCGCTACCTATATCTTTCTCAAAGAAGAGAAGCTTGTCTTGGCCCTGAGAATGGGCTCCCAGATCAGGAAGCAGAGAAAGGTGTCTGTCCTTCAGTCTGGTTGTGTGTACCCTATTGGGTACTGTGGCACCCAGATTCTTCAGTCTCATCTTGTAGAGCATTCTTCTTATCTCCATGTAAGTCCTCCATGAATACCACCAGCTCAGCAAAGGCTATGCCATGCATATGATCTGCTTCATTGTCTTTTAGTGTGGCTGGTCTGATTTTGTTATATAATGTATGGAGACAGTTGTGATGGTACTTTGCCTCAATGGCAACCATGTCTCCTGCAGACAGCTTGGCCAGCGGTTGTGTCCCCCAATGCAGTGGCACATCTCTGAACATTCTCATCAGTTTCCCTTTGTAGCTGCCTGGTGCAAGTCTGCAGTGCCAGCTGGCTTATTGCAGAAGAAACGGATCTGATCCATTGACTGAAAGCCTTTGGGCAGCTGCTCTTCTTTCAGTGATGCATAGCCAACACCACTCAGTTTCATGGTAGATCTTAGTGGGCATTTCAAAGTTTCATCTGTCTCTGCTTGGCAAAGTATACAAAAGTCCCAGTTAGTTCTTAGGGGTGGTCTTGATTGCTTGCACGGAGAGGGCTGGGACGGGTCTATGAGTATATGACACTTTACCATAGTGACGATCAGGACTGAGGTGCTTATATCTTAGCTTTGACCATCAGGCAGGGATCGTGCAACACACAAGAACAACAATTGTCTTATTATCAGCCACCACAGTCTGCATTCATTAACATCAATGTTTGATATGTTGTGGTAATTGACCTCTCACTCTAATAGAAAAAATAAAGAAAGATTTGGAATTGTGAAAGTATCAACACAAAATGCTAAAAAGTTAAGGATACCTGAAGAAAACTTTTTTTTCTAAATGCTTTCATGATTCTAAATCTATTATTTTTTTTCCTATGATCAAAATTGACGGAGTAACAAATTAAATATTTTTCAAAATTTGCTTAAAATTGTTAAAAATGGCAATCTATTGAAAGTGTTAAAATTCACCATAAGAAAAATGTTTTATTTTTATTTCTACATGTTCTCTGTGCGTTTCATGATAATCAGTCTGTAAATAAAACACATCTGAAATCATCAATATTGTGATATTTTGAGGTAATTGACATCTCACGGCCCTCAGAGGTCAAATCTGACTTATCTCTAGATCTTAAAATGAACTTCATGGTATGTACTAACAGTGGTAAAACTTTCATGCTTTATTCATAATGAGCACAATTCTTCATATATGAGAGATTATCTCCTATACTATTAAGCAGAATCAGCACTTGCATGTCATTATTCTATTTAGCATTATCTCTCGCGGAACCCCTAATTACCTCTAGTGATTTGCTAGGGTTTCAGGGAGCCCTGGGAGAGTAATGCTGATGTATGGAAAGCACGTTTCTAATTATAGCAAAAGTAACCCACATTGGAGTATTTCAACTCGGGTTATTTTCATGGCGGATTCCAAGGGGTGTTAAATACCAGTGGTTTGGATTAACTGTTGGTCCATACTGGAAAGTTTATGGCCTTAAAAATGAAGGTAGATTAATAGCAAAACACATTACTATTTTTTTCTTCTCTTTTTCAGATTCAGCCATGCGCCTCTCTTTTAAAAGTGTCTTTTTCATCCTGAGTAAGTCACAAGATGTTTATTTTTATTAAAGCCTACAATACTTTATTATCGTGGAATGCAGTTTATTTAAAAAAAAATATTCATACCAAAAGCCTTAGTTAAATCATTATAATTTAAGAATACTTGGACCATGATTGATTATTCCCAAAGAAGGGAACTTGTAAAAAAAATATATAAAATGAAGTGGTAAAAATGATTAGCGATTCATCATGTGGCTCATACATCCCAAATGCTTTATGCCAAGCTTTGCGCTCAATCTCATCACTTTCTTTGACTGAGATTCATTGACCCATATTTCTTGTGTTTGTAAAGTGGCAGCCCTGGCCAATGGACAGGAATGTGATAGGAAGGTGCATTGTGATACCATGGCAGTTAAAGGAGAGTTCAAATCAGACTTAGCTTGGAGCTGAGAACTGCTCCCATTAGGACCATAAATGAAAAAAATAATGCATTGATTGAAAAGGTGCTAGTGAGACAGAGCAAAATAGGCAAATATGCGTTAATAAACTGATTAATAAATTGAAGATGATTCTTATAAACATTTAAATTAAAAAAAAATAGCAAAATGTCTGAAAATTTATAATTATAATGTTTGAATGAAAAATAGTTTGGTGGCCATCTTGTCATTGATAGCTTGTTTTGAATCCTCAAAATAATGCTTGGGTTACATGTGGGTTTAGGTAGGTAGTCTTTTTAGTTTGTTTTTAGGCTAGGTTAATTTTGGTTATTTTTAATAAGTTATTAGGTTTTGTTCCTTTCCCGCCAAAAAGGAAGCAAATAAGAATCCCATTCTAGCAAACACGCTGTGGCATGACCTTTTCCATCACTAAATGCATTTAAATAACCTACTATCCTTAACCTTCTACATTGTAGTTAATTTAACATGATTATTGGTAAACTAAATGAGTTTAAATAACCTACTACCCCTAACCATCGCTAGTTAAATTAGCATCATTGTGGTAATACATATTTTTTGAATCGGTGCAATGAAACTTTTTCACTGAGGCCTATGTCAAAGCAGTGGCAACTAGCAACTTCTTTATTCCTTGAAAAATACTTTCAAGTGCTAATAGTTCATAAAATAATGCTTTGCACGGTGATTAAATACCAACAGACAATTCAGATAGGCCTATAGTATAGATTGATATCTTGGATTATAAATTGGGATGGGGTGTGTGTGTGTGTTTAGAACTACTTGACCCCGTAAGGTCCGTGGTGATTTGCCTTCCTGGCTACTGTGCTCGGTAGAGCAAACCTCCCTTAGGGGGGGGGGGGAGAGGGAAGACAGGGCTCATCGGCTGCTTCCCTCCAGAGACTCGCTGGATCGTACACTAACCTTTGCAGTGGTCAAGGCCTGTGCCTCACCATACTCGACTCATGACACCACTGCCATGGTCCTTGAGGCAACCCAGCCTCAGAATGGTAGGGCCTTCCATGGGGCGAATCCGGGCTCGGCTCCAAGCACCGAACCCAAGTCCTCCCCTATGCTAGGTCCTTCCACGCGACTCGGCTCCAAGGCAGTACAAGGAGGGGAGGGATCTCTTCTTCCAGCCGGTGCCCCTGCGAGCACCAGGACCTTCTCCATCTCGGAGAAGGACTTTGCTGACGCTGCCCGTTAAGGGGCGCGGCGATTTGCCATCCTGGCCGCCGTGCTGATGGGACTCTGCACCCTGTCCGGCCCCAGCTTAGCCTCTTCTTTCAGACAGTATATTTCTGCCCTACTTCCCCTACAACCTCTCCCACAACTTTCTCTGGTTGGCCTCTATTTTCACAGGGTAGATGCCGACCTTCTTCTCAGCCAACTATCCCGGATCGGGGTTGAGATCCGGTTTGTGATGGTGGGTTTTTAAAAACCTGCTTCATCCCCACCCATACCTTTCTCACCATCCCTTTTCCTTTTCTCTTCACACACTATCAATTTTACGCCGTGTCCAAGGTGGAGCCACCATGCTGAAGGACTGCCAGGCCACCAGGTGGGAAGAGTGGTCTTAAATGGCGGCACCTGACTCTACCAGGCCTGTACGCACCCCTTGCAAGGCGGACTTCTTTGAGGGGTGATGAGCGTTTGCTTCCCGTAGGAAAAAGATGGTCACCATGCCCAATGATGTTAAAATAATCTCCCCACAATTTCCCCTTTTACATTGTTGGAGCCGCCCTCGGGCAGATCCACCGAAAAAATGGAGGTCCCCCCCTTCCCCCCTTGTGCTCTCACAGGGGACCCTCCAAATTTCTCTAACCAGAGAGGATGCTTACTCCTCTGCTTCGCCTACGGGTGTAAGGGACTCCCCCTCACCCCCTTCTCTGGAGGTGCTTTCAGGCACCTCCCTCTTCCCATCGGCCGTCCTCCCTTTACTTTCCAAGGGGACTGCCGAGAAAGCCAGCAGGCAGCCTATAGCCGACCACTCCCCATTGAAGCCGCTTGGTAGGTCAAACCCACTTAGGGGGGAGAGGGAAACCAGGCTCCTTTGGTCGCTTCCCTCAAAAGACCTGCTGGCAAGAATATTGAACCTTACTGCAGTCAAGGCCTGTGCCTCCCAAGACTTCACTTGTGACAGTGCTGCCAATGGGACCTGTGATCTCCTGGGGGGGGGGGGATAGCCAACTGGAGGCCCCCCCTGAGATAGACATGGTCCTTGAGGTAACCCAGCCTCAGATGGTAGGGCCTTCCATGGTAGCGAATCTGAGCTTGGTGCCAAGCACCAAACTCAAGTCCGCCCCTATGCAAGGTCTTCCTCAAACGGCTAGGGATTCCAAGGCAGTACAAGGAGGGGAGGGATCTCCTTCGACCGGTGCCCTTGCAACTGCCAGGACCTTCCTGATCTCAGAGAAGGACCTAGCTGAGGCCATCCATCTGGCCTGGGGGCTCCTCGACGGAGGGGAGAAGGGGGTTCATTGCCCCGCTCCCCTCCTCTCATAAAAAGAAAGAAAAACAGAAAAAAGACTTGGGGCTCCTCTCCATCCGCCGGGGCTGCAGGGACGGATGGGTCAGCTGTCACTTCGGTAAGTGACCAAGCCAAGATCGGCACATCCAACCCCTCTGTCTCCCCCCCCCCCGGGTACAGAGCCCCCTGACTAAGAACAAATGTGTGCAGGCCTCGATAACATCTGGGCCCCTCATTCAGAGGTTACCTGGCATTTTTTTGCCCGCTGGTTTCAAAAATTTATTAGTTATTCACTCCACTGATGGCAGCATGTTGGCCAAGGGCAACATGATCCACCATAGGAGAGCTTTAGCTAGTGTAATTGGTAGAGAACCGAAGGTGAACCATTTCTCAGACAGGAAGCCTCCTGGCAAATGTGCAGGATCCCTCCGTGTCAGCCAAGAAGTGCTCTTTGGACACTTGATGGCACCCCGATGAGTGTGATGCCGCACTCTACCATGAACTTTGTGAAAGGAGTAGTTTATGCGAGGGAACTCGTTGACTACTCCATAGAGGACATCACCTTAGAGCTGGCCGACAATGGTGCGGTCAAGGTCAAACCTGTGATGAGAAAACAGGGAGGGGCCTCGATACCCACCCCTACACTCTTCATCACGTTCGACTGTGACAAGCTCACTGAGTTGGTTTGTGCCGGTTGGTCCCACTACCGTGTGAAGGCATTCGTGCAACTGCCACAGAGGTGCTATTACTGTCACTGCTTCGGCTATATGAATTGCTCATGTAGATGTGCAAAGTCGGGTTCACCCAAAGTATGTGTAAATTGCTCCAAGGCCGCACACTCTTAAGTCCAAATCATGTGTGGCAAAGTGTGTCAATTGTGGAGAGCCGCCTGATACCACATGGCGATACGGTATCATGGAGACTCTCCACACGATGGGGGTGAGGGGATGACTCCCAATCTTTATATCTGAATTTTTGTGACATCGTCGATTCCGCCTCTGGGTGGAGGGGAGCTCTCTCCGGCCCAATGGAGCAGGAAGAGTGTGTCCCGCAGGGAAGTGTCTTCAGTGTCACACTCTTTGCCCTCAGCATCAACAGCATCACCTCGGTGCTGCTGGAAGATGTTCTCACTACGCTCTACTTGGATGACCTTTCAATCTCTTTTGTTGCCACCCAGATGCCAACTCTGGAGCGTCGACTCCAACAGGCATTGAACCGCATCTCTCGCTATGCCGAAGCGCACAAGTTTCGGTTTTCCTTGGCCAAGACTAAGGTGGCGCACTTATGTCGCCATCCACGGCTCCACCCAGACCCATACTTTATTCTTAATGGGGTACGCCTGGAAGTGGTTGAATCGTACTGTTTCTTTGGTCTTGTATTTGACAGACCCCTCACCTGGGAGGCTCACATTCACAACCTTAGGATCTCTTGTACCCGCCCCATGGATATTCTCCATTCCGTGATGTTCAGTGCTGATAGGCCTACTGCCTACTTTTTTATCGATCCTTTGTTCATTCCAAGCTCGACTACAGATGCGATTTTTATGCATCCGCAGCCGAGCATGTATTGCGCAAGGTGGACTCGATCCACCACACCAGCCTTCGCCTGGCGACTGGTGCCTTCCGCATTTCCCCCATTGAGACCCTACTAGTCGATGCTGGGGAAATGCCACTCGCTCTACTCCATGTACAGTGCATCATTTCCCTGTACGCACGAGCTCGGCGCCTCCCTCAGTTGCCAACATCTCTCACTGCATCTGCAGCTGATTTTGACTGTGCCTATGCTGCCGAGAGATGCCAGTCATACCCTAAGCCCTTTGTGTTTTTGGCCAGGAAACTCCTTTGAGAGCTACGTATAGCTCTCAGGCCGGTGGCACCCTTGAGCGTACTCTATTTGGCTATTTGTCGCCACGCTTCTGCTCCCAAAGCTTGTACAGTGCCGGGAGTATTGCGTTTGATGTTTTTGGAACATACCTCATGTCATGCTGGAACCGTGCCATTGTATACAGATGGCTCCAAGTCCCAAGAGGGGGACGGCTTCGATGCCATATCTCCTCTGTTTGAAGTCAGCGGGGCTCTGCCAAGAGCTGCATCTGTCTTCACGGCCGAGCTGGTGGCAATACACCACTCGGTACGGGAGATTAGGCGACGTGCCCGGTTTGGAAAACAGATTGTGATCTATAGCAACTCACAAAGCGCCCTTAGGGTACCACCTTTGGCTATTTTTTGCCATGCCTCTGCTCCCGAAGCTTCTACAGTGCTGAGTGTATTGTGTTTGACCTTTATGAAGCACACCTTGTGTCACACTGGAACCGTGCCAGTGTATATGATGGCTCCAAGTGCTAAGAGGGGATTGGCTTCCATGCCGTATCCCCTCTGTTTGAAGTCAGCGGCTCTGCCAGGCCCTTTGTCTGTCTTCATGGCCGAGCTGGTGGCAATACAGCATTCTGTACCGCAGATTATGCAACATGCCCGTTTCGGAAACCAGATTGTTATTTATAGCCACTCACAAACTACCCTGAGTGCTCTCAGGGCATTGGAATCTCCACATCCCCTGGTACACAATATCCGTGATACCACGGTTTTGGCAAGCCGGGCGGATTTCAAGATTATCTTCTGCTGGGTTCCCTGACATGTAGGAATTGCGGGGAATGAGCATGTCAAACAGTCTGTGCGGCTTGTGCTACCAGACCAGCATTTCGCTTTTCCTCACACAGACTACATGGCAGGAATACAGGCAGCTTGGCAAAGATGATGTGAGACGGTCGAGGGGGTAACTTAAAGTTGTGTGGCATTGAGCCATGACTGTATCCATGAACCTATCTCCCAATGCTGCGAAGGCTTCAGGTTGCTTTCTGTGTTCTCTGTATTGGACACACTCGTGGGATGCACCGCCATTTATTTGAACGCTTGCCTGCACCCTACTGTGAAGACTGCATTGTCTCCCAGACTGTTCCGCACATTCTCATTGAATGTCCCATTCTAGGCGATCTTTGCACATGTTACCTATCCCAGTACCAGGATGAGTGGGGTCACTACTGCTTATCTCTTGTACTCAGGACGGATTCGTGCACATTGACTTATGGACTCTATTTGTTTATTATTCTGCTCTAGCTCATTTATTTTAAATTTAATCTGAATATTATCACTGCAGAATTGTTTCTACATTAAATACTAGCATTCAAATTGAAAACTTCCTATTTCAGTGAGTGTGATTGTGGTACACTCTGAAGAAGGATTCTTCCAGCAACTTAAAACTTCAATACTAAATCTTATTGACAAATTGTAAGTATTAGATTCCATTTGACTTAAAATTACTGATAAGATTTAACTTCATTAATAGATATGTGACCTTATTCTAATGCCATCGGCCCCATCTGTCAGATATGATACATCAGTAGAAACATACAAATTTTGATACAATACCAATGTAGCTGAGAGTTATCATGATTATTAATTACTAATAATATTTTTAGGCAATAATATTTATTTTAAACATTAAGAAAGAATGTAGATAAAAGTGGCTTATCTTAGTATCTAAGTTATGTTAGAACTAGAAAGCCCTTCAGGATTGAATCATGGCTAAGAGCAAATACTAAGTAGATACACTAAATTCTGAAGCCTATATAGGATTTGATGACATTTTGTCAATATTTTAAGGGTACTTAATGAGATGTCTAGAATGGCACTCTAACCATCCTAGTAACTGAATGAGATGTCTAGAATGGCACTCTAACCATCCTAGTAACTGAATGAGCTACTTGAATAACAATTCTCAGTCAAAACATTCAAGGTGGAGACATATGCAATTTGTTTTTCTTGTTGAAATACAGTATCAAGTGTCCACTACAAATGTTCTTCTCTAAAGTTAGTGATGTAGCAGAAGAAGAAAAGTGATCTCGATTTATCAAACTCCAAAACATGGATGGAAGATGCATGTCTATTCACTTGCAAAAACAAGTAATCAAACAAAGCCTCTAGTATATAATACGTGGCATATAATCCTCTTGTTAATTTCTGTTAATTGTTTTTCTCACATACCTAAGTGTTTTCCTACCCATCTCCATTTTGAGGGTCTTTTATTTTGTGAGATTTTAACCACTAGTATGCACAATGGTATTATTTACATTTAAATGTTAATAACCACCAAAGGGGGTCCAGGACAGTGCATATTTGATAAAATAAGATAAAATAGAATGTTCCATTTGATCTTAAAAAGTTCAGAGTTTGTTTTATTTATCGTTGTTCAGTTAGACATTTTGCTGGTTCGAATATCTATGAAAGAGAGACAAAAATTTATAAAGTTGGGACATATTTATAATTGTTGGGAAATTAAATGCAAATTAATAAAAATAATAGTATTTCCTTGCTTATTCCCAATTACGAGGGAAATATGTGGCCCCATGGTGATGAAGGAATACAATTTCTCTGAGGGTGACAATTGTTGGATGCTTTGAGGTCATTATATTTTGTACTGCATTTGTTTTTTTAGAATTTTGAAATTGAGTTTCTAAGATTAAGCATTTCATACAATAATTTTGTACACTATAAATTCTTCTTTTTCTGATGGCTTCTCTAGAGTAATACAATTTATTTGTACAAATTTTGTATGCCTGAAAAGACTTACAAGTGATTTACTGATTAATTAGAAAATTCACATTAAATGTAATCATTTATAGAATTGTATCTCCAAGGGGGATCTTTTCTCTACATAATTAGTATCTCCATTATTATGTGGTTCATCACACAAACTTTTAGTATTTTTCGTATTCAAGTAAACCATGTTTTTTCCAGCTCTTCTTTGGATGCATTCATGGCAAATCAAACATCATCATCTTGGCTCTCCCTATCAGTAAGTAAAAGATATGGTTTGATTGAATTTTTTACTTTGGTCTTCCAAGTAAATTGTATTAATCAAAGAAAACCCCCAAAACCAAAATGAAAATCATATGTCTCCATTATTTTATTCACTATTTTTCAAAGTATATTACATTATGCATGATTGCTCATGACATAAATTTCATATCAGGAAAAAGATCTTTGACATGGTGTCCCTTTCTCATACCTCCCAACTATCATTCCTCAAGCCCCCAACATGTGAATATGCCGCCTTCATTTATATAATACAGTGGAACCTCGGTGCACAAACTTAATCCGTTCCTGGCCTTGGTTTGCAAACCAAATTTTTTTTGAACCAAGACAATTTTTTCAATTGAAATCAATGTAAATACCATTAATCCATTTCAACCTCAGAAATATGGTATTTTTACATATTTAAGTGGGTTTTTTTTTGTGATGAATGTATGTAGAATGAAATTGAAATACATATCCTTAAATAGAGACAAATAACACTCAATTAAATAAAACAGTACTATAATTTAACTTTGTTGCTTGTAGTTGCTGGCACAGGTAGATGGTGAGGGAGGAGAGGAAGCTACTGCTTCAAAGGGGAATCCCCTTCCATGAAAACACTGGGAAATTCTGATTCAGGAGTTTTTTCTCTTCTCTGAACCTTTTTAAGTGGTTCCATTTCTGATTTGCGCACAAGAATTTTTATAAAGAAATTTGTCTTTGTCTTTGCTGCAGAATTTTTATGAAGTGGGACATCACATTGTCATTTAAAATGTTAATTGCCCTAATGGCCACAACTTTGTTATGGTGATGGATTTTCATAAATTCTTGCACTTCATTCCGCTTACTACAAATGTCCTTTATCTGAATAGTAGTAATTTTCTTCCTTTCCTCCTCTTCCTCGATGAATGATCCTCCTGTATGGCCTTCACCTGCTCCCTCTGCAACTCAACAAGCTCTTCTGTGGTGAGTGCTTCTCGATGATCCTCCTCCAGCTCATCCACATCAGCATTGTCGACCTCCAAGCCCATACTCTTGCCCATGCACATGATTTCATCCACCACTTTTACCACTGTATGTTCCTCAAACCCATCAAAGTCTCTCTCTGCAACACATCTTGGCTAAAGTTTCCTCCAGGCTGATTGCAAGATGTGGTAAGAGACCTCATTCCAGGCTTTATCGATGAGGTTTATGCAATGGAGGATGTTAAAGTGCTGCTTTCAAAAATCTTGAAGGGTCAAATCCGTGTCACTAGTGACCTGGAAACAACTGGAAAACTGTGCCTTGGTATATATATAGCATTTTGAAATTTGCAGCAGTGGAGTTGTATTGGGAGGAAGAAATTTGACCTTGATGAAGTCATACTCAATATCCAGGTCTTCCTCCAAACCTGGTGGATGTGCGAGAGCATTATCCATTAAGAGAAGAAAGACATTTGAGAGGCAGATTCTCATCCTGAAGATATTTCTTGACAGCTCGAGCAAACACTTCAGTTATCCAATCCATAAATAAAATCCACGTTACCCATGCCTTGCTATTTGCCCGCAACATTACAGGTAGTTTACCCTTTAACACACACATTATTGTGTTTAAAGATGCGTGGATTTTAAGAGTGGTAGACAAAAAGGGGTTTTATCTTACCGCTACCACTTGCATTAGTGCATAACAAAAGTGTAAGCCTATCATTCATTGGTTTGTGTCTGGGCAGTGCTTTCTCCTTTTTGTTGATATAGGTCCTTGGTATCCTTTTCCAGAATAATCCAGTCTCATCACAATTAAACACTTGTTGTGAGATGTACTCTTCACTTTCAACAAACTTTGCAAATTTGTTACCAGCTTTTTCATTCAAACTAGCAGCCTCTCCATGCCTTACAACACTATGAATTACACTTTATAGGTGAAAGTTTTCCAACCAATCTCTACTTGCTAATAAATCACTGTGCAACTGCCTAGCCTTTGCACAAATTATTACTTCACTAACACCATCTCCTGCCAGCTTTTTTTCATTTATCCAAACTAACGATAGTTTTTCTATTTCCTCTAGCACTTGAGATCTTTGCTTCGTTAACACAGTCACTCCCTTAGCAACATCAGCCACCTTTATTGCCTCTTTGTTTTTTTAGAATCGGCCTGTGCCCTATTGTGATGACTGCGTCGTCCCCCAAACTGTTCAGCACATTCTTGTCAAATGTCCCAGTCTGGGTGATCTTTGCGCACATTAACTGTCCCTGTACCGGGATGGGCGGGTTCGCTACCGCCTGTCCCTTGTACTCGGGACAAGTGCATGCACATTGACTGGTGGACTTGTAGACTTTTCCGGGGAGGCCCGCCTTCTCCCTTTTATTTAACTAGTTGTTTTTTTGTTTTCTTTATAGGTCGCATGTTCCTGCAATGGAGGAACCTCCCCCAGATGCAGGAGCTTGCTTCCTGCTCGTTGCCTTTCCCTTTTTTTATTTTGTTGTTTTTTTTTATTTTGCTTTTTGAATCTTATTATAAAGTAGCCTAGTACTAGGCAGTTTTTAATAGGGCGACTAATGCCCAAGTAGGCAGTCACCAGATGAGCTCTTAAAAAAAAAAATTAGAATTGTGCAGATCGTCAATTTCACCATATCGTACTGCTTGGCGATGTCAGAAACACGAATGCCATTATCATATTCGGCAATAATTTCCTTTACTTCAATAATAATACGCTTAGGTTTCTTACTGCTGCTATCACATACTCTTTTCTCCTTAGGTGGCATAATGGGGGCTAAAATAACACAAAAAAGGGGGGGGGGAGGGAAAGAAGTTTTTTAACACAACACTCTCGCAAGCAATGCTTACGCCAAGCATGCCAATGCACAACTGTGCATGAGGTGCCATGGGTTGTGGGTAATGTGCGTTTATGAACTAAGCTAAAATTTGTTCGCTAAACTAGTTTGTGAACCAAGCTAAAAATTTGTTCGCAAAACTAGTTTGTGAACCAATTTGTTTGTGATGTATGGCATTCATCAACCAAGGTTCTTCTGTACTTTGTTTCAATCTTTTCCCCTAGTAGAAACTGGATCCAATAAGTACCTCTGTGACCTTTACTGCACCATAATACCCTGATTTTTTTTCAGTTATCTTAATCATTTTCCTCCTGAATGATCTAGTCCTATTAAATAACATCCGACCCCTCTCCACCTTCTTATTCCTCCATCAGTCCTGTAATAAATGCATATAAACTGACTTGTTATTTTATTTTTTCACTTGGGTCAAAATCTCTTTTTCACTGCCACATAAATGACTATTGGACTGAAATTGCCCGCTGTGTTCTCAATTCTTATTTTAGTTGAAAGATATTAAATTTAACCCCATTTATTTTGTAAACAGTACGCTAAAGCCTGAATCTATGGTTTTCCATATTTGTGCAGCTTCAAGACTTTCAACAGCTCGGGGATAAAAAGATAGAGGAACTATTAAGAAGCCGCAGCAGCAATGAAATTCCCCAAAGAGCGAAGGATCTGATGAATATTGCTTTGGCGATGAATATGACCAGCAATGAAGCTATGGCAAGAATCAAATCTCAGTCGAGCGATGTGAGTAAATTCTATTCAATTGTTTTCATTGATTGTTCATATTTACTACATTGCGTCTATTGCCGCCATATTTGGGACATTTTAAGCAGAGATAAGACAATCATTAAAACTAGAGAATTTCATATTAACACTTTGACTGCCATGTCAACAATAATGGCTGACAGCAAGTTTCCAAAAATGCCACATCAACAATTATTCTTGACAGCTTAAATAAAAAATAAGGCCCATCAACATTAATTGTTGACATGCTATAGTTATTTCAATGGCAATATAAGATCGTGGCGCCTGTGATGTATCTGCTTTTGTATACTTTGTATGTAAGGGTGTTTCTTAGAGATTTTTACAGAGGGTATATGTAAGATAATTCAGATTTTTTTAATGTTTATTATATGAAATTACTCAAGTAAATATCACATTTTCTAGTGTTGATTTCATGAAATTACAAAAGTAAACAGTACCTTTTTTCTACTAACTCAAAAAAAGATATTTTGTAAAAAGATATTTTGTAAAAAGAACAAAAACATTAGTATTATTTGCAAATTTATCAACAACTAATGTTGACATGGCCCCCAAATTTTAACTAAATCCAAAACTTAATTTTGTGACTACAATGCTTCTAATCATGTAAGTACAAGAAAATTATATATATATATATATATATATATATATATATATATATATATATATATATATATATATATATATATATATATATATATATATATATATATATATATATATATATATATATATATATATATATATATATATATATATATATATATATATATATATAGTACAAGAGTAATAAGAATTGAAAGCGAATGAGCAAATGAGTCAAGAAACCGGAGGGGGGTATATGCGTGTTTGTTTTTTTGTTTTTTTTTAAAGGCAAGAGAGAGGGACATTAGAAGAATCCAGAATCAAAGGGAGCAGAGGGTGGCACAGTGAAGGTGGTCCTTTACCGAGAAGACAGAAATAACACCAGGGGGGAAATATTTTGAATTCCTGGCCGGGACTTGAACTCCAGTTTCTTGTCTCATTTGCTCATTCACGTCCAATTCTTATTACTCTTGTACTATATATATTTATAGTCAGCTACACCAGGTTTCTGCATCTTTTTTTCTGTCTTCAAATATTATTTGAAAGACAGAAAATAAAAATGGCATAGCCCTGTGGCTGTTATATAATCACCCACAGATCCTGTATATGCTTCCTTTGTATATATATATATATATATATATATATATATATATATATATATATATATATATATATATTTATATATATTTATATATATCTCATATAGACCGTCAACTAATAATGCTGATGTGACCTCAGAGAAAACTTAAAAGATAAATTCATCATTTTGAGTAGGATCTAATAAAAATAAAACACAAAATTTGACTTCAAATAAGTTTATTGGTAATATACTTCACTTTGGTGGTTTAAAAAAAAACTAAAAATTTTGTGGTCCCGTAAGTCACTTTTGTGAAATCAGCTTAGGCAGTCAACGTGTTAAGGCAGTGGTTCCTATCCTTTGGCCTTACTTGTATCCTAAACAGTGTGCTTGTTCTAACCCTCATGGAAGAAATATATGATGGATATCACAACAGATTCATTGTGGTTTCAATTTTCATTTATTTTTTATATACTCATAAATTTAGGAACTCGTTTATAATTGTATGCCATATTCCTTCATCCAGAAAGTTTTCTGATTCCTTGGAAAAATTAAAAGAAAACATTTTTTCAGTAAATTCAATCAAGTATAGTTGCCATTTTATTTACCATTTTTTCATCTTATTGGTTTGTAAAAAGCAAAGAAAATTCTTTGAACAAATAAGAATTGTTATTCAAATAATTATAAGCTGAATGAGAACTATCATTACTCTGTTTAACAAGTCCTAACCCATTTCATTCGTGTTTATATTTGCTTATTTATTTTGCGGAATAAGCCAGCTTAGTCCTAGTCAATATCCTAACTAACCTAATCTAGTTCTCATTTGTTGCTCATAAGGCTAAGATGTGTTGCTAGTTCATAATATTTTGCTATGCAAAATATTATGAACTAGCATTTTTTTTTCAAAACAATTAAATGGAAAAATGTTGTAACTATAGAATTGTTAAAATTTACATTATATTTTTCAAATAAGTTATGAATTTTACAGATGATCTAATATATTTATGCAATTAAATCATTAAAATTAATAAATATCAACCAGTATATGAAGGCTGCGATGTCTTGATGAAAGAGTATCCTTCTTACATTGATTAATACACTGACATTTTTTCTTAAAGTGCTGTATGTAAATGGTTCAACCTAGTAGAGTAAACATTGTTGCTATTAGTCTGATTTTGGTTATGACATTCATATCCAATCAAACTCACAGGAGAAGCTTTCTTGGACGAGGCCCCTGTTTCAGCTGTGATATTGGTTGCCTTCCTCTGGACAATTGATGTTATAGAATGTTTAATGTTATTGTACATGTCACACTTTTTCATTTTCTGTAAAATCCTACCAAAATAGTTACCAATTTGGTAGATAAATGGGAGATAATATAAATTTGATTCTTTATTACAACTGTACCTGTGACAGGTCCTGAGAAATCCATTTTCCCACTCATAAAAGATACAGGTACCAAAGCTTTTGATTATTTCTATCCATTACTTATATAGAAAACCACATTAGGCTCTTTTATAGTGGATTCATCTTAATAAACTTTCTCTAATTTCACTATGTTCATGCCTATAAGAGGAATTTCTGAAATGCACTCTTTCTGATTTTATGAGTCAAAGCATTTATGGGGGAAATTCTTGAGTCAAAGCTCATTGCTTGACTACTATCGAGTCAAAGCAGAATTTGGGTGTCTCTCTTCATCAGTTGAGTCTTTTCTATTGTATACCTACCTTTCTAATTCTTTGTTACTGCTCAGCATTCTTTCCCATTGCTCAAGATTGGCTTCCTCTCTTATTAAATCAAGTCAAATCATTACTAATTTAAAAAAAAAATCCATTTTTAGGTAACGTTGTACGAAATGAAGCAACTCCTCAAGCAAGTGCTTCCCCAAAGAATGTGGAACATGACTATCTTGAATGACCTGGGGAATTCAATTTTTGAGTTCCCCAACTACCAGCTCCTTCAGATAAAAAATATAACCACTCTACAGGCACTGTAAGTCACCTGGGACTATTATGCTTCTCCTTCTTTCCTTTAAGGTGGAACAAAACTGTCTTTACTTTACCTTATAATATATATTAGAGATGGGACAATTCCAAAAAAATTTGCGACTCTGATTCTAGTTATAAGTTATGATTCTAATTCTGATTCCTTCACAAAATAGAATATTGATTATATGATATATATTGTTAAAAAACAAATGTGATACATATTATAATTTATGTATTGCAGCTTTACTATTAGTAATTGTCAATAAAGATGATTAAATAATAAATATAATAAAACTTATTTAATTTCTTTACGTACCATCAATTCATATTTCCTTCCACATAATAATAATACTCAATATTTAATAATAATTAATAAAGTTAGTTGTTACATAAACTAAGTAGAAAATAGTAAACAAATATATGTAAGATGAACATTGTGTCTAAGTTTACATAGTATCTGCTAACAACTAATCTTCTGATATAGTGCCTTATGCTGGAAGTTTGGTATCGTCAGTTGTCACAACCAAGTGAATTTAGATCTTTGATAGCCAATAATACACAGTTTATATGGAAATTGTCATTCAAATCCGACTAATTCGATAGTGTCAACTGATAATGACTCATGTATTAAATACTATTAATACTCAGCTATTATGATATTGTTACTCAACATTTAACATAGGCTGGGTGTAGGAAGCGCACATAGAATAAGTTACCTCTACAGTGGCTGTTAGTCAACTGAACAATAGGGCTGCTTCCTGCTGAAAGAATTTTAGCAATAGTACCAAAACTTACTCTGAAAACATAACAAAATTGGTAAAATCCTACTAAATCTAATTAAAACATAAAACAAAAGTAAAATGATATAAAAAAGTGTTTCTTTTCAGCAAAAGGTACCAGATTTGTATGAACACGCCAACTTCGGCAATGCTGCTGAACTAAGCTCTAACATCATAGAATTGCATCAGCTGTTCTAAATGATGCCTGAGCCCTGATCCCTGAGCAGGCCTTTATTTCACACATATAAACAATTAAGTTTATCAGAAGATGAGTTGTTAGTAGATACTATGTAAACATACAATACATTTCTTATACAGTCAGATCCTCAATATTAATTAATATTAAATAGTGATGCATTTTTGTTGACTAATCTAAATTTATTAGTAAATAACTTAATGTTATAATTTCACTGAATAATAGGACAGATGAGTAGATACATAACTCGATTGACACTAACAGGAAATAATCAATGTTTAAAATTTTGATTCAGCTATTTGGAAAGTACAAAAGAAAGTTTAATACCTAAAAATACACTGTTGAAACAGTCTCTGTACTGAAATTTTGAAGGAATCATTTTTGGAATTGGGAAAATGGATTATTTTTAGCGATTCCGATGCTGAGTCCTCCCAAAAATGAATGATTCTTATGATTTCCGATTAATCGTCCCATCTCTAATATATATATATATATATATATATATATATATATATATATATATATATATATATATATATATATATTAAGCAAAATAAGAATGGGTTTCCTCTATTAAAATATTTTCAAAAATATGAACTAGGTTAATGAAAAGGGAAACCTTTTCCCTGGATCAAGGAAGGATTGGCATCGACTAATTAACTAACTAAGGTCTAAGGTTAATGAAATTTCCATAGTGCATAGTGGCATGCACTTAATATATTTTATGAAGATTTCATATGATACAATTGTATCTTCAATAATTTATATTAAATAAATTAACAAAGTAAAATAGTCACATGCAAAATAAGAGAATGATCAATCGCAGAATTGCTTAGCAAGCAAATACACTAGAAACAAAGCAAGATTTGACAATGATAAAACTTAAGACAATTAATATGTGGTGTGGAAGCCTATTGGATCTCTCCAATTTCTTGCAAAGTCTAGTGTAATTTGTTCCATTCTTGCTCAATTTTTGTCCCATAAATCCATCACAGTTGAAGCTTGCTGCTCTTGAACTTAGTCTCCAATGATCCTCCAGAGGTTCTCAATTGGGTTCAGATCTGGGCTCTGAGCAGGCCACTTCATTAGTTTGATATCTTGTGATTAAAATAGTATTTTACTCGCATTGCAGTATGGCATGGCACATTGTCCTGCTTAAATACAGTCGCCAACAGCCTTCACTGCATCTGCAGCTGATCTTGATGATGCCTATGCCACTGAGAGATGCCAGTCATACCCTAAACTCTTTGTGTTTAAGGCTAGAAACTCCTTTGGAAGCTATGTATATCTCTCCAACCAGTGGTGCCCCTGGTTCTGCCCTAATGAGGGTACCTCCTTTGACTATTTGTCACCATGCCTCTGCTCCCAAAGCTTGTACAGCGCTGGGAGTATTGCATTCTGCCTATTTGGAGCACACTCCTGTCCTGCCGGAACTGTGCTAGTGTATACTGATGGCTTCAAGTCCCAAGGGGGTGTCAGTTTCTATGCTGTATCCCCTCTCTTTGAAATCAGCGAGGCTCTGCCAGGCAGTGCATCTGTCTTCACGGCCAAGTTGGTTGCAATATACAGCTCAGTTTGGGAGATAACGAGACATGCCCTGTTCGGAGACCGTATTGTGATTTATAGCGACTCACAAGGCTCTGTGAATGCTCTCAGGGCATTGGAATATCCAAATTGCCTGGTTTGTGGTTGGTGATCTTCACACACAATACCAGTACCAGGATGAGCAGGGTCGCTACTGCTTGTCCCTTGTACTCAGGGCCTGGTCCTTGCATACAGACTTGTGGACTATGATTTTTTGGAGGAGGCTGGCATTCCCCTTTTATTTGATTCTTTGTTGTAGGTTTCATGTTCCTGCGCCAGGATGGGGAAGTGGGCCTACTCCTGATAACTGAGTGGGCTTCCTTCTTGTTGCCTTTTTGCTGATCTTGTTTTTTGTTTTATTTGTTGTTGTTTGTTTAGCCTTAGTCTTTGTTCTTTTTTATCTTGTTATTTACATGTTATTTGTTTTTTTAATCTAGCCTAGTATTAGGCTATACTGTGAGTACAGTGACATTTGCCCTAGTAGATAGTCATCAGATTGGCTCTTAAAATTAAAAAAAATATATATATTTAAGGTTGAGTAAATGCCATTTCTATGTAATTTTGGTCAATTGCTTTAAATATATCTCATTCTTTTCTGTCTAGGAAAAGAAAAGTGGACGTTCTAGTGAATTCCGGTTCCCCAGACAAAAGGGACCGGTTCCTATCTCTCCAGTCGCAGTTACTGAATAAGATATATGGTGAACCAAATGGCTGGACCAACGAAACGTTTGAAATGATCCCACTGGAGCAAATTTCGCCCTATATGTTGGACCAAGTGGGGCTCCCGCAGTATGCCTACCGCAAGCAGGACCTCTTGAATGTGAGCAGGACCTGAATGTTTAATGGGAAGGTAACCGGGATTGGCTTCAGATAAGAATGAAAGAGAATCTCAAAAAAATAATGAGATTAGATAATGGCTCGTGGGTGGGTAGGCAATTTTCATTAAAAATTCATGAACTCTTTAGACTAAAGTTTAGACTTCAAAGTAACACAGAATTGCATCTAACTATTTAATAAAAGCTAGCATATTAATTTATCCCAAACCTTATATTGCATAATAACAATAATACTGTTTTTTCATAGTTATTTACATGTATACATGGTGTTTCAAAGATTTCACTCGGGAAAGTTATGCTACTTGGTTTATGTTAATCATTTTTTCATTTACTCCTTTACAATTGAAATAACCATTGTCATTTTTGATGACACAAGTATGATATTATATAATTAATAAGTAAAACCCCCCATAAAAAAGTTAGTATTATTATTTCAGAGAGTTTGAAGTAAGATACGAATGTACCTTGGTTAAATTAAATCAAGACTTCCAATATTTAGGTTCTCCACATCAAAAAAACAGGAAGAAAAAATCATTTTAAGTTCCTTGTAAGAATAATAAGCGATTTTAGAATGATGTAACCATCTCAGGAAAGAAGCAAGAAGACTAACTAACCTAGGAGAAAAAACAAAATGGGAGAATTTTTTATTTATAAACTAATGCTACCAAATTTTATCTCCCTTTATGATGGAAAAAATGTTTTAAATAACCTCATTTATCCTGAATGTGGGACTATCTATCCCAGCTCTACTCAAGAGTAAATTAATAATATCGCTGAAACACTTTACTTGTATACAATTATCCTTCGATGCTGAAAAAGCCTCATTTTGTGACTTCATTTCAGGAAGCAAATAAGCAGAATGACCTGTTTTCGAAGAGGACATACCTTACAAAAGTCCTTGAAGCGGAACAACTGGCCTATGAAGAGGATCCAAAAAGGGTATGACACTGATAACACTGGGTAACACTAGTTTTGTTTCTTTAGATGTTTTTAGTGTTTCTAAGGTGGTTTTATTTCCTGATTTCAAAAGTACCATAGCATTGATATTTGGGAGATAATTTGAATTTTTTTATATAAAACTAACCATAAATAGCTCGTGTCACGCTGGAACCGTGCCAGTGTATACGGATGGCTCCAAGTCCCAAGAGGGGGTCGGCTTCCACGCCGTATCCCCTCTGTTGGAAGTCAGCGGGGCTCTACCAGGCGCTGCATCTGTCTTCACGGCCGAGCTGGTGGCAATACACCACTCGGTACGGGAGATTACGCGACGTGCCCGGTTCGGAGACCGGATTGTGATCTATAGCGACTCACAAAGCGCCCTGAGTGCTCTTGGGGCATTGGAACTTCTGCATCCCCTGATTCGCGATATCCATGCCGCTACGGTTATGGCGAGCTGTGCAGATGTCGAGATTATCTTCTGCTGGGTTCCTGGACATGTAGGAATTGCAGGGAATGAGCGCGTCGATGAGGGTGCCAAAGAGTCCGCGAAGACTCTGCGACCGGACCAGCGTTTCGCTCTTCCTCACACCAACTACATGGCCGGAATACGGGCAGCTCTTCGGACTGCTTGGCAAAGAAGATGGGAGACGGTCGAAGATAACTTAAAGTTGCGTGCCATTGCGCCGCGACTGTTCCCATGGACCTATCCCCCAATGCCGCGACGGCTTCAGGTGGCTTTGTGTCGTCTCCGAATCGGACACACTCGCTATTTGATGGAGCGCTCGCCTGCGCCCTATTTCGACGACTGCATCGTCCCCCAGACTGTTCGGCATATTCTTGTCGAATGTCCCAGTCTGGGTGATCTTTACGCCTGTTACCTGTCCCGGTACCGGGATGAGCGAGGTCGCTACCGCCTGTCCCTTGTACTCGGAACGAGTGTGTGCACATTGACTAGTGGACTTGTTGACTATTCTGGGGTGGCCGGCCTTCTCCCTTTCATTTAACTAGGTTTAGTTGTTGTTTTTGTTATTGTTTTTGTTATTGTTTTGTTATTGTTATTTCTTTTTATTGTTGTTTCCTGTTCAAATTTTTTAAAGTAGCCTAGAACTAGGCTGTTTGTTTACGGCGACTTATGCCTAAGTGGGCAGTCGCCAGATAGCCCCTTAAAAAAAAAAAGAAAAAAAAAGCATATTCACATTGTCCATGAATAATAGCTGATAATATTTTGTCCTTGTATTCCTTTTTAAACTAATGAGAAAATGTGATTATAAGAGAGAACCTATTAAAAGTGCACTGAAGAACGTGCTTTCTTACTGTGAGCTCCTTGATCTTTACGCATCAGTGACCATATATAGTCTTCCATCTTTCTTGGTATCTTTTCTCCATTACAGCAATGTCCTGATGGAACCACTCACCATGCTCCTCACTCACTTCTCCAAAATTTTCACAAAAAACTCTAAATGTGAATGCAAAAAGTGCACCTTTAGTGACATTCTATATTCTAAATTCTTATAACTTTCTAAAAGTTTTGCTACCAGCTGCTTGTAGTTTGGATCTTTATTTTACCAAGGCATCCATTAACTATATTTCAAAATGCACACCACGCCTCACTTTCTACATCACTCATTGCATTCCCAAGTTGTACTGACTTCAACATTTTCCTTACTTGCGGTTCAGTAAATATACCACCCTTAACTTTGGCCTCTGATAGCTTTGGAAAGAGTAGACGAATCTCTTGAAATGCTTTTACAAACTGTTTGACCAAACCAAGCTTTATATGAAGTGGAGGTAGAAAAACTTTGGCAGGCTCTACAAGAGGCTGTCTAATAACATTTCATTTTCCTGGCTGCAAGTCATCGCAAGGGGGCCATTCAACCTTCTGATAATGTTCATGATCAGCCCTACTGTCCCATAGGCAAAGAAAACGAGCACTTGGTGTACCCACCCTGCAATCCGAGTAAGAAGGCAAGCATTTTAAAATCACCACAAACATCCTATTTAAACTTAGTATAGTTTACCTTCTTGAGCTTTTTTACATTGTTATATTCTTCCTTCATCTGTACTAAGTATGCTATAGGCAGGGATGGATACTGATTCTGATTATGTATTAAACAGCTTTGAGACTTTTTGTAGAACTATCTATGAAAAGTCGCCATTCTTCAGGGTTGTGATCAATTCCAATAGCTGTAAACAAGCCATTAATATCTTTGTAAAAGTAGAGATCCTCACATATCAAAGTATACTTCGAATTCCTCATGGCGCTTCCTGTATACTGTTGATCTGCAGTCCTCCATAACAGATTCCATTCATTAAGTCTGGATGCCAAAAGCTCAGTTCCTGACTTAGTGAGACCCCAAGTCCCTGATGAGATCATCCAGTTCACATTGATTTGGAAAGTGTGGGCGGGTACTCATTCTTAGCTCAAATGTTTCTTCATTGTCACAACTTTCCGACTCCTGATGAGACCTCCATCATACCCTATACCTGAAAAAATATAAAAAGAGATGCATTTAATAGCTGGAGCATAAATATGGATTGCATGTGTAATCACATTACAAAAAACCTTAGCTAGATGTTTTAAATATTTCAGTATTGATTCTGTTACAAAGAATATAGCTTACAATTTGATAGGATTTACTTACATTTTCTGGCAGCCGTGGAACCAATAAGGTATCATCATGTGGCACAGGTGCAATAGAGGATGAAATGTTGGGATATGGAAGGGATTTTCTTCCCTTAACTTTTCTGTACTTTGATATGTCAATCATGCAAAAATAGCAATCATCGGGATGATTTTTTGGCTCTAGCCAAACTCTTGGCACAGCAAATGGCATTGCTTTTCTTGCACCTCTCAGCCATGCATCTTCTAAATTTGATCGACAACTTCCACATATCACATGAGGGACCCATGTTTTTTCATTCTAAAGTATAGTCTATAAGCAATCTAGTACTTTGCATCTTTCACAATTTTATGTGATACATGCTTAGGTCCAACATAGAAACAACACACAAAACAAAAAATCTGGTGACTTTCTGTATCCTCTTGTAGCTATAATCAAGAAAGTCAATATTTATCGTATAAACCTCAAAAGAAAATAAATAGATTAGCGATAAATGTAAGTGTGCTTTACCGGTACCCGATACATTTCTTTATATTAGCATAATTTGTTATATCTTTCAAACGGTTGCTGATAGAGAAAAGGTAAGGACATATTTGGAATCAACGCAAAATTTAGTATTAAAAATACAAAAAGAATAAGAGAAACAAAAAATTTTGTGAAAATTTGTTACCCAGTGTAATTAATGAAAAACAAAAGCAGAATGAGAGAAGATAAAATAACCAGACAAGAGAGAGAGCAACATGCACAAAAAATATGGAGGCACTATTTATAAAGATGGGGCTGACAGCCTAACCACGGGATTAGATTTGAAATTCCATTTTGACACATTAAAGTTTGGAAGATAATCAATTATTGCAAATCAATACCTTTCATTTAACCCAGTCATTAGATATATATGTCTCTCACTAAAGGGTAATTATGTAGAGCTTTTCAGCATGTGCGACCCCTTAACCTGTATGTTGGCTTCACCCAGCTCATCTACCCATGACACTCTTTTTAAACAACATTAACTCTAAACCTTTTATTTATATTCTGAATGACACATTCCGATTAAAGGCCCAACTTTAAATTCCTTTTCGATATTCATGCCCTTCATCACCCCACCTATTAAACCTATAATTTCTAATAAATTAACTATATAAAAATTCCTTTTATTAGGCATTGTCTATTGCCAATCAATTGTCATCACTGAAATCTTCTCTTGTGCCTGAAGATTTTAATGAACTTGTTGTAAGAGATGAGGCGATTAAGATTATACTGGATGAAAATATGATCCGACATCTAGAAAGGTCTGAACTCAGCCCAAAGGTGAGTGGTGAGAAGCATTTGGTTGCAAATTTAAACATAAAAGAAGAGATTAAAGTAGTATGGTGATGACAGTTGTTAAAGATGGAAATGGAAAACACTTAAAACCCATCATTTCTAGCTGATGTTTGTCTTTTTCAATCCAAATTGCAAAGTAAATATGAGATTAGTGAAACTTTGATGAGTAAAAACTTCCTGGTTTTAGTGTGTTTTTCACCTTTTTTTTTCAACAAACTATGAGGTAGGTACCTTTGATAATAAGATTTCAAATTCCTAGTAAATAGGAAAAACAATGTTTCCTAAACAAAGGTCTCAATGAAATTGGTTTGCACTTTTTCTTCCAAAATCATGAAAAAGAAGCAAAAATATAATGTTTTCAATACTCAAGATGTCTCCTAAGCGCTTGTCTGCCTCCATACTTTTTCTAAAGCATTTGACTTTTATTCTACTTGACATTAAAGAATACCTATGACTTTCCTTCACTTTCATTTTTATCCATTATGGGAAGCAAGCAGATTTTTAGAATTAATTCTCTTCATTTCCCCAGCCATCCTTTTTATCATCATCCTAAACTTCATCACAAACAAGTTTCAAAAATAAAATGCAGAAGAAAGAATTGGAAGCCCATCCTTCCTCTATCCTATTCCTGTGCTGTAGATGTGGGTTCGGTCATGACACTTTTCCAACTTCCAACCATGTGCCAGGCCCACGAAGGATGGGGTGGGGGAGTTATCAAACACATTTGGCAGCTGCAAAGGAATGGATGGTGTAGAAGAGCTTTCACACTCCCATAGTGTACCCTGCAATGGGGGGGGGATCAAGTGTAGATTGGGTGTGCATGTTGCAGCTGTCATCTGGGGTATTACAAGTCCTCCTGACAGAAAGCTTGCATGAGTAACTAAGTGAGACTATATTCAACATAATTTTGCTTCCTATATCTTCACCACTTTCTATAGAGATCTCTCCTCTTTACAAGTTTTTTGTGGGAGATACCCTCCTTGGTTTTCATCTTAATTTTCCTATTTAGCTCATCTTGCTGCAAGCCAAAGCTGAGATGTGATGATGAGCTCCAAGTCGTAAAAGTTCTGTTCCACCAAGATAGGATCCTAAAACAAGTTGAAACAACTTCTCTTCAATTAATGGGTTAACTCATTGTGAATAAATGAGTTAAAAATTAATGTTAGGTTTTATTTATTTACTAAGATAAATTAAATCTGTTGATGGCATCCGCCAATAAATTTTTATGAAAAGAGTTTTGTCAAGAAACAAAAAACATTGATATTTGTGAAAGTCAAAAGAGACTGAAATAGTCCCTTTCCCGAAACTGACTCCACAAAAAATGAAGGACTGCTAGTGGGTTAATCGTAGAACATTTCTATAGTCAATATAGTTTTCTTTATCCTTTCAGTTGAATAAATACAGTTTACCTTCTAATTTACAGGGTGTTGTAATGCTCATGAAAAAAGTAGCAGCTAACCATAATATTACCACTGATATTCTCAACATTGCAGGTCAGTGATTAAGATTTTCTACTTCTTATTATAAAAAACAGTAATGCATTGGACTTTGCAATGTTACCAATTGACAGAGGAATAAGTAATGAATGGAGAGCATGTTTGAAATACAATTAACCCAATGGCTTAAGTTTGAATGAAGATCCCCAGAATATTCACTGGGAGTACAGAGTGGCTACCTGCAAATATCTGAAGCAAATCATGTCTAAAGAGCATGGAGAAGTATAAGCCAACTCGCGGGTTCATTTTATTTTGATTGTATTCTTTTATTGTTCTCCATAAAATTTTTCAACTGACTCAACTGATATGTTACTAGTTAGAAATGTACATATTTATATTATATTTAATTATATTAGCTTAAAACCAATATATTATAATGTATAAATGATAATAAAAGAAATTATTAACATTGAACATGGTGTTTATTAGAAAAACAAGAAGTAAAACTATAAATTAATATTTGGTATGACCTCCTTTAGCAACAATCAGACGTTTCTTGTAGGTATGAAAAAGGTTTTTGCAAGTTTTAGTAGGAATTTTACTTCACTCTTCCACTGCAAAAGCATTCATAAGAACATAAGAAAAGAAGGAGACTGCAAAAGACCATTCATGGCCTACACTTGGCAGCTCCTGTTCCAGTCAACACACAAAAGATTTCTTACCTGAGAAAAGCCATCAACATTGTCACCCTTTACAGGAGTTCGTCAGATCTAATCTACAATATACATAAAATGCATCCAGAGGATTATGTCCATTCATGCAACCGCAAAATATAATCTCCCCACTCCTTAGAAAAATATATACATATGTACATAAAAAAAGTCAGTCCCATCTAGCAGCTTCATCCATATATTTATCTAATCTATTCTTAAAACTACCCAGAGAGGAGGCTTCTATCACATGTCTAGTGAGCCTATTCCATTCATCTAACACACGATTTGTAAACCAATTCCTCCCAATCTCCTTCCTAAACCTATACTTATCAAGCTTAAACCCATTGCTACATGTCCTGTCATGTTCACTAAGTATAAGAACCTTACCCAGATCCCCTTTATTATATCCTTTTACCCATTTGAAGACTTCAATCAATTCCCCTCTGACTCTTCTCCTTTCCAATGTATGTAGATTTAGTTTTCTGAGCCTTTCACCTTAAGATAAGTTCCTTAGCCCACCAATCATCTTTGTCATCCTTCTCTGCACAGACTCAAGCAAATCAATATCCTTCCTATAATATGGTGACCAAAATTGTACTGCATAGTCTAGATGCGGCCTAACTAGCGCCAGATACAGTTTTAGAATGACTTCAGCACTCTTATTGCTTACACTCCTCCTAATGAATCCCAATATCCTATTAGCTTTATTCTTAGCATTTAGGCATTGCTTTCTAGGACGAGGGTCTGAACTTACCAAAATACCCAAGTCCCTCTCACAATTAGTCCTCCCTAAAATTCTCCCATTTAACTCTGTGATGCTGCTTGATGACCTCTTATGAACACATGACTTCATTTTGTTTCATAAATTTTCAATCGGATTTAAATCTGTACTCTGAGAAGGCCATTTCATCACTTTTAAATGTTGATTGGTAAAGTATTTCTGCAATGATTTGATTGTGTGCTTGGGGTCATCATCCTATTGGAAGATGAACCCTCTGCCCAGACTAAGCTTCCACGCCGATTGTTTCACATGTTCATCCCAAATTCGCTGATATCCCTCATAATTCATAGTGCCTTCTATCACACAAATTGAGCCAGTACCTGCAGCAGCAAAACACCCCCACAACATGATGGAACCACCTCCGTGTTTCACAGTAGGTATTATGTTCTTTTCCAGCAGAGCTTCTCAAGATTTTCTCCAAACGTAATGGTGGTTGTTTATGCCAAACAGCTTGAGCTTATTCTCACTCATCTAACCATAATATTTTACTAAGTTTTGCTTCAATGTTATTAAGATGTTCTCTCACTAACTCTAAATGTCTTTTTTTGTGAACCATCTTCAACAGTGGTTTAGTTTCTTCCTTGGTACACGTCCATGGAGACCCTCACAATTCAGGTAACGTCACACTGTTGACACATCCATGATTGTTTCACTGCTAATCAGATTTGCTTTCAATTCCTTGGAAGTGACTTTTTGATTCTTGTTGACAATTCAAACACATGAACCCACATCTCTGTCAGTTAATTTTCTTGGTTGGCCTTTCTGCACTCGATTAACAGTAGTCCCATCACCACTAAATTTTACAATAATATTCCTTACAGATGAAATTGGGGTATTCAAACTTGCTGAAATTTTTCTATATCCATTTCCTTGGTTGTACAGCTCAATTATACGCTTTCTATATGCTTCTGAGTGTTCCGATGTCTTCACCATGTTGCTATTTCAAAGTTTTTGTAGAGATGATTCTTCAGCTGTGTCTAATACCATAATGAACACACAATAAAGTTAGCCATGCAAGTAACCTGCTGTCCTGGATTAATCTAGAATATTCCATCAGTCATTCTAGAATATTCTTTACCACTAATTTTAATAATTTGATTTGTTAAATTAGTATTATGTAAATGTTGCCAATACTTTTGCTCCTTGTGTTGTTCTAATAAACACCATTTTTCAGTGTTAATAATTTGTTTTAATATCATCTATACATTATAATATATTGCTTTTAGGCTAATATAATTAAATATAATATAAATATGTACATTTTGAACTAGTAACATAAAAAATTTGTAAATTACAAAATTTGAGATGTATTGCCAATAGATATGCACATAACTGTAGAACTTTAAATGATCTTTAATTTGACCTTTTATATTTTAGATGTAATGGAGTTTGGTTTGGCTTTGCCAAGTGTTTTGAAAGAGGCAATAAAAAATGAAGTATTGACCAAGGATAACATACTAGACCTTTCCATTGGAATGAATAATGCTAGGGGATTGGGACTAGATGCAAAGGTAAGTAACGTGATTGATTCAATTGTTAAATTAGACATTTTAACTAAAGAGACATAATGCATACCTAAATTGCTTGATAAACCATCCAGTCATGAGTAAGGCTACAAGCATAAGCTCCTGAATTTATGAGTGAACTAATGCCTCTCCGTATCTTAGGTGGATGTTCTTGTATCCCTGCTTAAAAATGCTGAACAAATTGACCTGGCCTCGTATCCTCCAGAATTGGTCAAAAGAGCTCCACTCAGCATGATACGGGCACTGAATGAATTAGAATCTGAGACATTGTTAAAGGATGAAACCATGGATCTTAATGACAGGCAGATTTCAATGTTGATTCAAAAGGTGTTTATCATACGCTATTTTCATAATATTTTTAAAAAAATAATAAAAGATTTTTTAAGAATTCACTATTTCTGAGAAATTGCCTGAAATAGCTCTTAAATTCAGACTGTAATTAAAAATAAAAATTCAAAAGAAAGCAGGAAAAGAGGTTTGCAGTAGTAATTTTACAAATCTATTTTTGGTTCTTATTCATTTTTAGCTTCTAAAGAGAAAATGTAGTAACATGTGGCCCATGACCAGTGTCCTATGAACAGAACTCGGTACCAATGCATTGGCATCTTTTGAGAAAGTAACACCCTGACAAAACTTCAAAATGTCTCCTTTTGACTTAGAAATACACATCAATGGCAAGTCTGCTGCTGTGCTCTATTTGCAAGACAGCAATATTTTGCACAAGCAAATATATTGTTGGCGCTGGAATCATTATTGTTTGTCATTCTACCGTTGATTTATGGAAAAATAATTGGCTATAAGAGAATAGATTGCCAATGAAAACAGGAGTGTTGTTTATTAATTGTTATTGCTAAGCTCGTTGACTAACCACTTTCTCTTATTACCAATTTCGAAAATATTCATGCGAGATTGGCACCAATTCTCTCCTAAAGAATACGGCTAAAGTAGGTGGGAACAGAATGTGCGCTGCAATCGCCAAATCATAATTCTCACAAAGAAAATATAACAGTCTTGAGTATATTCACACATTGCTGTGGGTTTTTGATGGGATATGTAGAAATTAATTAATGAAATTTAAAATCATAGCTTTCCTTTGTTCCCTGTGTTTTATAACTTAACCAAAGAATATTCCTGAATAAAAATAGATTTAGGTTTTTATAGGTGTTAAAAAACACTGGTAGATGGGAGCTACTCGTGTCTTGGTAGGACTCTGACTATGGACAACACATTAGTAGGTCCCCCTAAGAAGCTAAAAGAAAATGCTCCTCTAAAACGAAGAAGTCGCCCATTTTCATCTGTTTTTTATAATATGTTTCACTTCTACATTTTTATCCCCAGTTCTTTTCACTCTGACCTCACATCTGTTTCTCACTCCCACCATTTTTTTTCTTTATATTTTACCATAAATTAAATAACTCAACAAAAACCTGTTTTTCACTAGTTCTCAACCCTCTCTTTCCCCAGAGCAAGGCCAGAGATCCTCGCGATTTCACTAAAAAGAGCAAAGAGATGATTCCACTCTTCATGTTGGACAAGTTAAGAGATGTTGACTTAGTCAACTTTATCAGCGACCTTCCTCCAGGGACACCAGTGGTAAGCTCAGTTGAATAGCCAATTTTTCCTCAGGGAGGAATTTAATTTTTGTGTACTAGGGCTGTTTTCATAAAGGTTTTACCAACTGGATCTGATCTGTTTTTAAAGGCCTTTAAACTAGCTGAGCCTTGATGAGATGGAAGCTCAAAATGTTGTTCACTTTTATCATTCAGAAATTCAACATTGTTTACCTTTATCTTTCCCACCTTTGTCAGATTACTGTAAATATTTGTCTGGCTAGCAGCAATAGCTTAATATATAACCGATTACATATACATAGTTAAGGAAACCTATAATACAGGATATTATACAAAATTTTGTCTGATAATTAATATTTGTTTATGAAAACCCAACATACAGTACCATCCAAAACTAGAGAAAAAAATTACCAAACTTTACTTTTTTCTTAAATAATTTTAATTTTACCGAAAATTGCACAGAATATTCTTTGAAATTTGCTCTAAGACTGTCCAGGTTTCATATCATAGAGCAATGGATAAAAAAATGTCATAACAAACTTGTTTCCAATAAAGGATGCATCCAAAACTAGAGAACGATAAATAGAAATGCAACCATAACCATAAAACAACATGATTATATTCTAGACAATTAAACAAAATATTAATAAGAAAAATGCAGACACTTGTTCTAAATGACTTGAATACATCTTCTTCTAAACTTGGCCATAAATCTGCAACATTCATTGGCTTCCGAGCAAAACATGTGCATTATCTTCCATAGGTTTTCTATAGTGTTTAAATCTGCTCTGGGCAGGCCAGTTCATCACCCCAATATTTTCAGCATCCAATCCAAGAACTGCTTCACCATCTTTGCTGTATGGCAGGAAGCATTAACATGCATGGAAACAGGCTCACATACTCTTGATGTTCAGAGAGACGGACCCACATGTTCCTGCAGATTGTTGTACCTATACTGTAGTGTTCACTTTGTCAGTAAATGGATGAATGCATGGAACCCACCTCCAAATTTAATGATCTTTTATGTGCATGTAGGATTCAATCTTTCACCTGTATGACACTTTACATGTTGCTTCACATCCAATCCAAACAAATTTAGTTTTGTGGATTAAATAGACTATTTTCTTACTTTTCAGCATGCCAAAGGGCATGCTCAGTAGCGAATATCAAATAGCTGATTTATTCTTATTACTTATGAGAGATTTCTTGGCAAGGGAGCGTGCTATGAGTCTCATTTCTCTCAAACGACATGAAACAGTTTGGTGAGACTCATTCAAGTTCATGTTCTTGGTAAACTGGCTGCTGCCCCAAATTGTGCCTTCATTATGTTACATCGTGTGATCTTCCCTGAGAGTAGTTTTTCAAAGGTGACTCATTTTATTTGTTAGTTGGCTGAACTCGGTATCATGCATTTTTATAATGGGTAAAATCATACTTTTTGATTAAGTTCAATGCTCTGAAATGTCAGACTGTTATTCCATCACTCTTCCACTGGACAACTTGCTTTCTGAAAGATTTATCAATAACTCATTTCACCATCCTGATAATGAATAATGCAATTGTAGCGGGCCAAAAAATTTAGACTAACCCCAATCGATCCAACCCGCTTCCTATACTAATCCGGACGTGAGAAATCGAAGGAGAATGAAACGGATTGTATGTACAGTTCTTTACTAACAGAAAAAAAAAGTACAATGATAATTACAGCTTATATTTACAACAATTTTATATTTACTAGGGAAGTGTGCACACTTCAAAATGAGGCTAAATTCCCCAATCCAAATACGATACCAAAAGAGAATTTTATAACCGGCGAATACAACAATTTACTTATATATCTACACAAAACATAAAAAAAACACAACAACAACTGAACGAAAAGGGGGCACGCGCTATCACTTGTGTGCTGGAGGTGGGTGGTAGTAGGCTAACTTAGAAGGAGGCAGGATTGTCAACGAAGGCGGGTATGGCGGTTCAGGTGGTTAGAGAGGCATGAAAGCCCTCCGTCTCAGGGCTGGGCGGAGCACTCGTCTAGAGAACCCCTCTTGCTGTTAGTCCACACTTCCACTCTCTGTAGAAGAGATATATCCTCCTTTTATGACCCATTTATTTATACATGGAAGGGAAACTAATAAGTGGGCATTACCCGAGTAAATTTATCGACTAGCTTACCTCTTTCCAGAATATGACGCTTTGATAAAAGATTATTTTAAACAAAGTACAATCTTTTAATTATAGTGATATCTCAAAACTAGCTACTATCTTTCCAGAATATGACGCCTGGAAAGAAAGAAAAACATGGTAATCATTTTATACATAAAATAAACAAAAATAAAACAAACCCATTCCCATTCACACACATTCTTACAGAGGGAGGGAGAGGGTACTGAGAAAAGGGGTGGGAGAATGGCCCTTTTACACACACTCACATTCGCTCCACCACACCCCTCGTTCCTTAAGCCATTCGACCAGCCACTCACTAAACCCTTTCAATCACTCTTCACGGTACCACTTGTGCTCAATCGCACCCTTTTGCACCCATTCACACTCTTCTACTGGTCCCTGGCTACGCGTAGCAATTAGTCGGGGTTGTTCATCAGTCGTCCTGTCAGTCTCATCGTCACTATTTATCATCTCATCAACCATACTCTTAGCCCTCATTACCAGTTCTCCCATCTCACGACAGAATTCTTTCATACTCTTCCGTTCAGAACCCTCACTCTTCATACTCCCATTCATCAGCTCCTCACTCACAGCTCTCATCCAACTCAAGGTACATTCTTGCGAAACAGACAGGTCACTCACATTCCCTGTATTCTCAACAGGCATACCAGAAACCCCTTTGACTGGTTCCCACCAGAAACCTGAAAAATCAGCCACTTCATCATTCACTACATCAAACTCACCCCTACTATTACCATTCATAAAACCCGAAAAATCAGCCACACTAGGTTCATTCTACCCAAACACACTATCATTTATACTGTTCCCAAAACCAGAAAAATCAGGCACAGGCAGCTCACTCACTCGTCTACTTATACCAGCCAGATCACTCACCTGTTTACGCAAAAACTCAATCTCCCTTTCAAGATCCCCCATACCAGAAACACTCTGCTCAGACTTACTTTCATTCTTCCTTTCACTCTTCTTTGTACGCTTTCTACTCCTCGAGACTAAGACTAGTTCTTTCCCAGACAGATCCATACTCTCACATTCAATCTCATCATCATGCACTTTACCTCTCTCTCTACACAGTCCATACACCGGATGGCTCACCAGGTAGTCAGGAGGTTCTCTCCATCTCCTTAACTGACTCTGATGAGCCCGCACACTCTCAGTCATGCCGTCATTCAAACTCTCCAAAACATACGTTACCCCATTTTCCCAAACTCTCACAACTCTATAAGGTCCATCAAACTTCTCACTCATCTTTGATACATTCAACCTACCCTTCACTTCTTTCACCTTCAATACTTTTGTACCTAATTCAAATGAATGGAACCTTTCATGCGCCTCACGCCATACACTCTGCTCACTTTCACTCAAACGAAACCTATCTTTCACTCGCCTTTCAAAATTCATCACAAACTGACATGGGGACATTCCAGTTGCACTATGCACAGTTGAATTATACGCCCACAACATTCTCCCCAGACACACATCCCAGTCATTCACTGTCGTACTCATCATTCTCAACATCTCACACAAGGTTCTTATAGTCCGTTCAGCCAATCCATTTGAAGATGGTACATACAGAGTTGTTCTCACATGCTCCACACCATTCTCTCTCAACATTTGCTCAAACACTTCCCCTACAAATTCAGGCCCATTATCACTCAGACATCTTCTAGGCTTCCATACACACACAGGAAAGAAGAACTGCTCAACCACACACGCAACAGTCACACTCCTTTTATCTCTCACAGGCGCTGCATACACAAACTTACTTTTATGATCAACCATAACAACCATACCAACATTCCCAGCACTCGTACGCGGCAAAGACACACAATCAATCACTACCAATTCAAACGGTTCTTTCGCATCAACTTTCAACATCGGTGGTTTCACTTGCACACCTTGCACCTTTCACACGTAGTTGCAACATCATTCACAACAGTTCTCAGAAACGGGTGGAACACACGCTCCTTCATACACTCCCACAGCTTAAGCTTACCCATATGCCCATAATTATCATGCACAACCTTCACCAGACCAATCATACCAACTAAGGACATCACAGGTACATACATATCATCACCACCCTTCACATGCCTCACAAAATATACAACATCCATACAAACAACAAAATCCTTAGCATACCTTTTAAAATCACTTAAACACTCTGGCCATTCATTCAAATCAACACGCATCATTACACACCTCTTCAACTCACTAACAAAAGGACACATCTCTTGCATCTCTAGAATATCATCATCACTTAAAATCTCATTCTCATCATCCATGACCAACTCAATCATACCGCAAAACTTGACAACATTCTTTGCACACTCATTCAACCTCATCACCTCACATTCACCTTTCATAAGACAATCCTTATCAGCATCCAAAGACAAATCATTCAATCTCATAAAGTCTACACCAAGCAAGAAACAACAAGGCATTTGCTCACCTTTCAGAATCACAAAGTCATGCTTCACATTCACACCATTACCCAAACTCACTTTCAGACTAACCTGTTCCCATGCCACTATCAAGCCATTCCCTAATCCACTTATCCGTAACTTCACAGGTTTATGCTCGCAACATTTAAACTCATCATACTTACTCAGAATCCTCTCATTCACTAAAGACACCTGCGCTCCAGTATCAATCAAACCACAGAACAACCTTTCACCAACTTTCACTCTCGCTTCCATCATATCAGGTCCACCATGTTCGCAATACACGTAAGGAACAAGCACACCAACATCAGCACTTATATCCACACTGTCATTAACTCCCATATCATCACTCACCACACACTCATGTTCATCCAGACAATCATTCTTCTCTCTTATATATGAACACTTTTCAATCACCCAATTGTAGTGCACACCGCTCAAACATTGCAGATGTACCACATTAGGATTCAAACCCTTCATCTTCTCATCCTTGTACACAATCGGCCTCTCACCACCAAAGTGCACATAAACAATCACTCCATACAAACGACTCACTATAATCAACACTTCCTGAAATGGCGGGACCCCTTGCATACACATCGCTCTCCATTCTTTCATGAAGTTCCGCACTTTTGCCATACCAATGCTTTCAGGCTTCCTACACACTTCATTCATTACCTCCTTCCTTAAATCATCTACACCATCGGGCACTCTCACATCTACTCCATCACTCTTCAAATCTTGCAAACCATTCCATACACTCTCAAACAAGGAATCACCACCACCCTTACTCTCTTTTCCATTCATAATCCCTTTCGGCAAATACTCAGGATCACTCACTCCACACACATTTTCATCATTCGTACCAGGATACCTTGACATCAAATCAGCCACTCCATTCCGTTCACCAGGCACATACTCAATCACATAGTCAAAGTCACTCAAATCTTCCAAAGTCCTTGCAATCCTACTATCAGCCCACTTCATACGCTGCAGATACACAAGAGGTTGATGATCGGTTTTTATCACAAACCTCACACCATACAAAAATGGATGCAACACTTTCAAACAATATCTTATCGCAGCCAGCTCTCATTCCACAGTCGAATACTTTCGTTCTGCAACATTCATAGCCTTGGATACATACCCAATTATTCGCCTGACATTCTCTCCATTCAAACGCTGCTCTTGCATCAGAAAACCTCCCATACAATACCCACTCGCATCTGTATACAGTTCAAGCATTTTAGCATTTACACTATAATCTGGGTAAGCCAATTCAACATCTTCAGCCGCTGCCTCTTTCAGTCTCTCATACGCCTCATTCATCTTATCATTCCACTTGACAACCGTACTACCTTTCTTGCCCATCCACTCAGTCAGAGGCTTACTCACACCAGAACAATCACATATAAACTTTCGCTGGAACTCAATCAAACCCAAAAATGACTTCAGTTGCTTCACAGTCACCGGTTTAGGAAACATTCGCACCTTCTCAACATACTTTGGTGATTTTCGCAACCCATTCTCACTCACCATATGCCCAAGGAATTCCACTTCTTTCGCAAACCATTCACACTTCGCCACTTTCACCTTCACACCAACACTCTCCAACGTTCTCAACACATCATTCACCAATCTCATATGCTCCTCAAAAGTCTCAGTCATAATCAAAATATCATCTATAAACGCAAACTTACTCAACACAACATTCATTGCCCGCTGGAAGGCTCCAGGAGCATTAGCCAACCCAAAGCTGAGGTTCCGGAACTGGTAATGCCTCTTTGAGGAAGAGAAGGCAGTTACTGACCAGCTCTCCTGAGCAATGGGCATCTGGTAATACCCCCGTACCAGATCCAGCTTCGTAAACCACTCCATCCCATGCATACTATACACACACTCAGATACCACACACATCGGAAACCTTTCTTTCACAGTCCTTTCATTCACCTTTCGATAATCCACACACAGACGCAATCTTCCATCCGGCTTACGTACAGGTACAATTTGACTATTCCATGCACGCTCGCTCTCTTCAATCACCCCCAATTGCTCCAATTCCAAGCACTGCTCCTCAATCTCATCAGCAACCGGACATGGGAAATGCCTTGGCCGCTGATAGATTGGGGAATCCTCCTTCAGGACAATCTTGAATTCCGGGAGCTTTGCAACCCCGAAATCCAGATCACCCTTACTGAGGGCTCCCTTTCGTTCAAATATCATTCGATACACATCCTCCCTTTCATACTCAGTTAAACATCCATCCATTCGCATGTCTTTTCATTCGCAACATTCACCCTGATATCCGTACTATCGTCCATACCTACCTCATTGACAGTGGAGAGGTGGCCCAGTACATCTCTGACTTGGATTCCCCTCACCTGCCCTTTCACACTGGGGTCCGCCTGCACACATACAAAAGGATCATTCATTCTCATCAAGCCATCAAACACACAAGCAACACGCCTTACCTTATAACATGCATCCTTTCCATCCAATATCACAGTGTTCTCACTCACATTCAAACTAACATCCTTACTCCAACTCACTCTAACAGACACCCTTTCACCCTTCACAAGCCTTACATTCTCCATAGCAGTCACCTCAATACCAGTAAACACACTCCTCAAAACGCTACCATCTTTCCCTACATACAACTTATACAGCCCATTTTTACCAATCTTTCTCTCAATCTGATCACTCGCAGGATGCACAACCATACGATTCATTTTCATAAAATCATACCCCAAAATCACACCATACTCACTACTCACCTTATCAATCACAGAAAATTCACATTCATTCATCATCATACCATGCATTCGAACAGCTGACCTTATCATTCCAATCACAGGCACTCTCCTATTACCAATACCTACTAAACTACCCTTGCACTCAGACAGGAGGGCTTTCTCGCTAACCTTGTCATACACATCTTTATACACCAAGCTCGCCTTGCATCCAGAATCTATTAAAGCCAAACACTCAATTCCATTCAATTCCACCTTAACACTCAGACACTCATACTTCCTACCAGACAGCACTTTCACACTAGACAGACTTACCAATACATTACTCACACTCATGCACCCAGAGGATACTTCAGCAGGTACCCTCTTACCATTCAGTTTCCCGCTTCAGACTTTCCATTCACACCTTGCGCTCTCAGTCTAATCCAACACTTTTCACTTGAATGTCCTTCCATCGCACAATAGCTACATACATTCCTCTGGTCACGACACATCCTTGCATAATGACCAGCCTTTCCACAATTACCACATGCATATTTCATACTTTCCCCACCAGTTGCTCCACCATTCAACCTCGGACAATCTTTCTTCAAATGGCCTATTTCTTTACACTCGAAGCACTCTTTCACACTTTCCTGGCAATCCTTTATCATATGCCCTTTCTTACCACACCCAAAACACGCACCAGATGTCCACCTACATTCTGCCAACATATGACCTTTCCTTCCACACCGACGACATTCCACAATCTTTCTCCCACCATTCGGTCTCTCGTTTGCTGGGACATACCTCGATTTCTCTCTCATATATCCATTCCCACGCTTGAAATTCATCTGCCCCCTTCCATTTGACCACCCTCCATTTGCCCATCCATTCTGCCGGCCCAGGAAGTTTGACATCACTCCAGCTGGTGCAGCCTTCAGGGCATCCCTGTAGCTGACAAACTGCTGGGGTGGATGAAAGCTCCTGGGCTTCTTACCCCCAACATTCACACTGTACCATCCATCCTCTTCTAGATCGCTTTCATCATCAAATCGTCCATCTTCTAACAGTTCCAACACCTCCTCCCACATCAACCGTTCACCTGTCAGTCTCACTCTCTCCTTTCTCTTTCCACTCAGCCATTCACTCACCTTTCGCGGGATCGTGTCCAAAAACTTCCTCATGAGTGGTTTACATTCATTTACATCATCATCACCATACCTCGTTCTTGCCATACTCTCAAGCCTATGTGCATACATATTCACACTTTCACTCTTCCCCATTCGAGCCTTCTCAAATTCATTCACCCTCTTATACTTCACACTCTCTTTCATTCGTTTCACCTGCCCAATCAATCTCTTCTTCACTACATCGTACTTTGGCTCTCCCACACTTGTTATCACTCGCAAGAACTCCAACACTTTCCCATCCAAACAATCTCCCAGAACACTCACCCAGTGACCCTTGTTCTGCGGGTACTTGAGCTTGCAGTACCGCTCAAAATCCCCGAAGAACTCATCCATACTCTTTCCCCCATGCAATCTAAACTTATCACATTCACTTCACTCTCCGAAGAGCTACTCTCGGTCTCACTCATTCCAATCATATCATCACTCTCCCTCATCTGAGTATAGCGAATCCACACTCTTCCCTCTCGCCTTCCTATCCTTAACCTTAGAACCATGCTTACTTCCTCTCTTACTTTCCACTCTCTTCCATTCACCCCCTTTCCTACCACTCACAGTATCTTCTTTAGACTCAATTATACTGCCATCCATTCCATTTAGTGGAGTCCCTTCAGTAGGAGCAGGGGTCAGGGTTGTAGGTCCTGGGACTGATCCAGCCCCTGTCATCATGTTATACAGGTCCTGCATCCGTCGGTCCGTCTGATCCTGTCGGTCTCCCATTTCCTTCTTCATCCTATCAGTCTTTTCATTCATCCCGTTTATTTTATTCTCCATTCCCTCCATCATTCCCTGCAACATTTCACACTCCTCTTCTTTCTTTCTCAACTCCAGTCTCAATCGCACTACTTCTTCATTCAATGTTTCCGCTACAGCCATTGTTCCCAAGTTAGTACAAAGATAGGAGGAGGGAAAAATCAGTCAAACTACTTGTCACACTAATTGGGTATGGACTGCAATCCAATCCAGTCACTCTCCCAGTTTCGAAGTCTCACGTCCCTATTCGGGCGCCAAATGTAGCGGGCCGAAAAATTTAGACTAACCCCAATCGATCCAACCCGCTTCCTATACTAATCCGGACGTGAGAAATCGAAGGAGAATGAAACGGATTGTATGTACAGTTCTTTACTAACAGAAAAAAAAAGTACAATGATAATTACAGCTTATATTTACAACAATTTTATATTTACTAGGGAAGTGTGCACACTTCAAAATGAGGCTAAATTCCCCAATCCAAATACGATACCAAAAGAGAATTTTATAACCGGCGAATACAACAATTTACTTATATATCTACACAAAACATAAAAAAAACACAACAACAACTGAACGAAAAGGGGGCACGCGCTATCACTTGTGTGCTGGAGGTGGGTGGTAGTAGGCTAACTTAGAAGGAGGCAGGATTGTCAACGAAGGCGGGTATGGCGGTTCAGGTGGTTAGAGAGGCATGAAAGCCCTCCGTCTCAGGGCTGGGCGGAGCACTCGTCTAGAGAACCCCTCTTGCTGTTAGTCCACACTTCCACTCTCTGTAGAAGAGATATATCCTCCTTTTATGACCCATTTATTTATACATGGAAGGGAAACTAATAAGTGGGCATTACCCGAGTAAATTTATCGACTAGCTTACCTCTTTCCAGAATATGACGCTTTGATAAAAGATTATTTTAAACAAAGTACAATCTTTTAATTATAGTGATATCTCAAAACTAGCTACTATCTTTCCAGAATATGATGCCTGGAAAGAAAGAAAAACATGGTAATCATTTTATACATAAAATAAACAAAAATAAAACAAACCCATTCCCATTCACACACATTCTTACAGAGGGAGGGAGAGGGTACTGAGAAAAGGGGTGGGAGAATGGCCCTTTTACACACACTCACATTCGCTCCACCACACAATTACTACCTGTCTGCAATAGATGTGTGACAGTATTACCACACACATGTAAAATTAAACAGAAATTATCATTCTCTAGTTTTTGGTGCATCCTTTCTTCCTATCTATAATTACTTCCCCAAAACTCTGCAGCCACTATTGTATGAAATGAAACTTGAGCACTATCAGAGGCAAATTTCAAGGCATATTCTGTGCAATTTTCAAGGAAAATGTAGATTTTGGTATTTTGTTCTCAGGTTTGGACAACTCTAAATAATCTTCAGTAGTAGAAATACATTTAAAATAATAGCCTTTATTTTCACTACATTTTTTGCTATCTTCCTGGAAATTCTTGATGCTGTCTAGAAATAATTCCTGTGGTTTACCAGTAATCTAGGCATCTAGAACAGCATAATTATTTTAACACAAACCGAAGATTTAAGTGAGCAAAGATAAAATTCAGAAGGTGGGTGAATTTGGTAAATATAGCAGATGTGGCTAGATGGTACTATTGTATCTTAAATAAGACAAAACTATTTTCTGTAGCTATAACCTCATAATTACAAGAATTTTGGGGGGTGGAGGGTCACAGGAAATAACTTTACAATACTGTAAAATGCATGCTCTACTACTATAGTCCATCAACATTAGTTACTCCTTATAAAAGCCACAACAGAATACTGTTATCTTTACTTAGGCACTTTAATTATTCTTCTGCCTGATTCTGTGGACAATGGGCTAAGTACTTTTCTATAATATTATCCTGTATTTAACCTTATGAACTTAACTGGTTTAATTGATCTATTCCTTTAAAAAAATCAGGCAAATCTGCATAAACTAACAAGGCATTTGTCTAATCGAAGAAAGGAAAGTGGGCTAAATAAAAAACATTTTTTGTCAGTGGAGGAATGAGGCAAAAAAAAATGAAAGATCACAAATAATTATAATAGTGATAAAAAGTTAATGATGAAAAAACCTACATTGGCTCACCTCCTCCATCCAATATACAAGTACCATGAATATCCTTTTACAAAACTGTAAGGGTAAAAATCTGTAGGAAAGGAAACTATGAACTTTAATCACCTGTGAGGTGAACTTGGTATCTCTTAATTCAACCTGAGACTCTATTGGCATTATCTTGTAATTTCACTAAACTGCATTCCTCTCTTAACGCCCAAATTCTTTCCTTGATAATGAATCACCTTTAATCCATTCTACTTTCTTTAGACAATGAAAGCTGCTCAGGATCTGATGAAAAATGTGAAGAAAATCCTACCAGATACCATAGAATCTTTGCGAACCATCCTGCCCTATATCGGGGCCTCTGAGGCAGCCAAATTCAATGAAACTCGGATCATGGAAACTCTTAGGAACATGAAGGATATTAACCCACCATTTTCCGCTGTAAGTAAATTTTGTAATTTACTTAAAATACAACGTAAACCAATCAAGGCATCATTGCCAGAATGTTTTTGAAAGTGTGCTTGTATAGAAAGTGTTGAACTTAAATGAAGTGGGAATGTGTGGATTGCCAGGCATCTCAAAAGTGTTCAATTCTCCTATCCTGCCTCTAGTCTGCAATGAAGTCAGGGTCATTACAGATTGAGAATGTTTGAAATGGACACCAAAATCATACTTTTAATCATGTTTATTTATAATAAGCTAGCAACTACAGAGAGAGTCATGATTCAATAGTAAAATAAGTTATGTGCCATGGCTAGCTGATATAAAACAGAATTAAAACTGTAGAAATAGAACCTAAAAAAAGAAAATAGGATGCAAAGTATTCAACCTGTGAATAGAGGTGAGTGGAGACTGCATCTTGGCGGAACTGGCTGCCAACCAGGCTTGGTGTTGCATTTAGACTCAGTCTGAGTACATGAGACAGCTAGTCTAAGAAACAACAGTTGCTAGGTGTCGCTTCACAATTTAATTCAAGAGCTTTCTGCTCTTGTTTATTATATAATAATTATAATAATAATAATTTCATGACTAATTACAATATATTGCATATTGCAATGTATCCAACAAAACACCCACTCTTTTAAATCTCATCCCTCTGGGGGTAAGTTTCAGTGTATTTGCCAATGGGTGGCCAGCTTGTGATGGTGCTAAAATTGTTGTATCCATACTCTTTGGATTGAACCTCTGCCTTGATGCTGTAAGTCCAATACCATGAACTTTGGCTAGCGTGACACCATGACCATGTGATAAAAAAGTAAAAATAGTTAAATGGAAATGACAAGAACATAATAAAAATGGGAAATAACAAAAACACAATAAAATGGCAATATCCAAAACATTAAAAATGAAAAAATTGTAAATTACAAATTTGTAAATTACTTTGACTTGAAAAATGTTGAAAATTAAAGGAGTACTTATTTTATGCTTAATCATGCAGGTGAAAATAAATGAAAAAATATAAACTTTGTATGAGTAAACTCCACATCTAGAACCCTTGGATGACCTTTAATTTTGTAAAGTAACAGCATCAATTGACCAGGTACATGCGTGCTTGGCATCAAATGGCCACACCCAAAGTCCTGTAAAAGGAATCCTTTATCTTACCTACTAATGAGTGTCCATCAGCCTCCCCTAAAATATTCTCTCTGAAGTCCTTCCCTGCTGTGTACCACCCTAAGGGTAAATAAAAAAAAAATCATCTGTCCTTTGCTACTAATTGAATGCTAATAAAATAATTCTACATGACGCAAGAAGCGAACATATCAAATTAAAAAAATGGGCCTACAAGTACTTTTAGATTGCAAACAACGGGGTGATAAATATTCAAAGGACAAAGCTATGATTCAGAAACAAATCCTCTTATAGTTGATTTTTCTCTCTCTATGAGGGACCAAATTTTAAATTTACCTAATGCCTTTACCAACGGTTATAACTAGTGTTGTTTTGGGTGGAAATATTTAAACACAGACATGTTTTCAAATATCTTACCAGTTTAAAAGGAATATTTTTTGTCATATCCTTTATCTGAAGGATTTTTTTTTCTTTCTAGTCATAAAATTGATTTAAAAAAAAGTTTATCCTCTTAAACAAAATTTTAATTGCCGTAATAAATTAAATAACTCTTCATTTCAGTTATACAAGGAGTTTTGAGTGGAGAATTTATAAATTAATTTAAGAATAAATATTATCTATATTATCTCATGATTTCAGTCTTTCCATAATTTATTGTCTATGCCCTCCCCTCCCTCTTTGCTTAATAGTATGAATGAAACATTGTATTAGAGCCTACTTTTTACATATACATCTGTGGTAACTGAGAACAGGGGTTACCAGTTCTGTGCTAATGTGAAAACCAATTTTGTGGCAATTTGAGGATGGCAATCACCAGTTTTTCCTACTGTGTCAAGTGCCAGCCATTTTGTACTTAATGATATAGTTTGTGGCAGGCCTAAACTTCAGTTATCACATTTTCTCTTTTTTTGAGGGGGAAGGGCTCAACTAGTCTGTAATTTCATCAGATTTCTTTTTCATTTAAGAGAAATGTCTTCTTAAAACTGCACTATTAATGATTCACAAAATGGCAGTATTGTGACAAGTAATTCACTTACTTAGAAATTGGCAATTGCAATCCAAAGGAATCTGGCAATGAGTTATTGATAAAGCCTTTAGCAAATGACTGAAATAAATTATCAGCGCACAAAGTGAAATGGACAGTAAACAATGGTACGCTCAATGTTTGACTGAATAAAGAATGGTTTGAGTTTGGATTGTAGCAATAATGACACAATTGAACGTGAGCTGAATGAATGGATTTAAAGTGCAATATTCATTTTTATTTTCAAGCCACTAGGTGGGATAGGCGGAGCTTCACATCTGCTGGGTCTATAGAGCCTCTGATAATCTTAATTTGTATAAAGAGAGAGAGAGAATTCAGGAGGCAAAATTAGATCACAGACAGATGTGAAAATGAACTTCACCTGCAAAGGTTTAAGTAAAAGGAAAGCTTTATTTATCATGAATAATTATTTACTTTTACTCAACCTTTATATAAAAGTTCTGAAGAAAAGAAGCATTCCCAGGATCATGAAACTAACCTTTTGTGCTAAAGTTTTCAGTCTTTACATAGTTTGTATGTTCCACTTAGAAACCAGAAATGAACATCACACTCAATCGGTTGTTTATACAGACACTCTAATTATGTAATATTTTTATTTATAGAATCAGGTAGGAACTGTTATTTATTGCTCAAGTCAGGTGGCTGCAGCTTGCACGAATGGAGAGCTTGTAGGTTGATAGTGAAAGCTTGCACTTGGCATGGAGCGCCCCCATAAGGGGCGCGGCGATTTACCATCCTGGCCGCCGTGCTGACGGGATCCAGCGCTCCGTCCGGCCCCAGCTTAGCCTCTCTTCCTTCCTTCAGATAGCCTGTATTTCTCCCCTACCTCGAGGCTTTTCATACAACCTCTCCCACAACTTTCTCTGGTCAGCCTCTAATTTCACAGGGTAGATGCTGACCTTCTTCTCAAGCCAACTGTCCTGGATCGGGGCTGAGGGGGAAGGGGACAATGTTCCCTAATGTTCTCCTCTTCACATTCTATCAATTTTACGCCGTGTCTAAGGTGGAGCCGCCAGGCCGATGGACTGCCATGCCACCAGGCGGGACGGGTGGTCTCAAATGGCGGCGCGTGGCTCTGCCGGGCCTGCAAGCACCTCTTGCAGTGCGGGCTACTGTGAGAGGTGATGCGCGATTGCATCCCGTGTAAAACAGAGGGTCACCATGCCCAATGATGAATATAAAAAAAACCCCAACCCCCAACTTTCCCTGTAACATCAATGGAGCCGCCTTCGGGCAGCTCTACCGAAAAAATGGAGGTACCTCCCCTTGTGCTTGCGAAGGGGACCCTCCATACTTCTTTAATCGGAGAGGAGGCTTACTCCTCTCATATGCCTACGGGTGTAGTGGACTCCCCCTCACCCCCTTCTTTGGAGGTGCTTTCGGGCACTTCCCTATTTCCAACGGCAGTCCCTCCTTTTCTTTCTAAGGGGACTGCCAAGAAAGCCAGCAGGCAGCCCAATGCCGACCGCCTCTCGTGTAAGCGGCTCGGTAGGGCAAACCCCCTTAGGGGGGAGAGGGAAGCCAGGCCCCTTCGGTCGCTTCCCTCAAAAGACCTGCTGGCAAGAATTTTAAACCTTGCTGGGGTCAAGGCCTGTGCCTCCCCACACAAGACAGGCGACACTGCCAACGGGACCTGCAGTGTCCTGGGAGGGGATGGCCAACTGGAGACCCCTCCTTTGATAGACATGGTCCTTGAGGAAACCCAGCCTCAGAGGGTAGGGCCTTTCATGGGGATGAATCCGGGCTCGGCGCCAAACACCGAACCCAAATCCGCCCCTATGCAAGGTCCTCCTCAAACGGTTAGGGTTTCTGAGGCAGTACTAGGAGGGAAGGGATCTCCTCCGACCGGTGCCCCTGTGACCACCAGGACCTTCTCCATTTCGGACAAGGACCTGGCTCAGGCCGGTCCATGTGGCCTAGGGGCTTCTGCCGGCGGAGGTGAGAAGCGGGTTCATTCGCCGCCCTCCTCTCCAAAAAAGAAAAAGACTAAGACCAAAAAGACAAAGAAGACTCGGGGCTCCTCTCCATCTGCGGGGGCTACGGGAAGGGATGGGTCTGCTGCCACTCTGGCAAGCGACCAAGCCAAGATCACCACATCCGGCCACTCTGCCCCTCCTGTTGTGGAGCCCCTAACTAAGACCAAAAGCACACAGGGCTGGGCCTCGATGACATCAGGGCCCCTGATTCAGAGGTTACCTGGCGTTTTCGAGCCCGCTGGCTTCAAACGCTTCCTCGTCATTCGCTCCACTGATGGCAGCATGTTGGCCAAGGGCAACATGATCCATCAGAGGAGAGGATTAGTTAGTGTAATTGGTAGAGAACCGAAGATGACCTGTTTCTTGGACGTCTGGCTTCTGGCGAATGCGGCGAATCCCACCGAGGTGGCCAAGATAAGTGCTCTTTGGACACTTCATGGCACCCCGGTGAGTGACGCCGCACTCTACCATGAACTTTGGGAAAGGAGTAGTTTATGCGAGGGAACTCATTGACTACTCCATAGAGGACATCACCTTATAGCTGGCCGACCATGGGGCGATCAAGGTCGAACGTGTTATGAGAAAACAGGGAGGGGCCTCGAGATCCACCCCTACACTTTTCATCACGTTTGACTGTGACAAGCTTCCTGAGTCGGTGCGTGCCGGTTGGTACCGCTACCGCGTGAAGGCATTCGTGCCACTGCCGTGGCGGTGCTATTACTGTCACCGCTTCGGCCATATGAATCGTTCTTGTAGATGTGCAAAGTCGGGGTCACCCAAAGTTTGTGTAAATTGCTCCAAGGCCGCACACGATAAGTCCAAATCGTGTGTCAATTGCGGAGAGCCGCACCCTGCTTCTTCGAAGCGATGTGGTGCATATCTCTTTGAGAAAGAATTCCTGGCTGTTCAGGCCCAGGATCGACTCTCATTCCGTGAGGCTTAGGACCTGGTCCTGGCGTGCCCGGCTCTGTCTGGGACGTCATATGCCTCGATAGTTAGAAAGGCACCCTCTGCTCCTGGCCCATCCAGGCCAACGAGCACGGTTGTTTCCGCGCCTATTCGGAGCCCTTCTACGGGTTCTACTCAACTCGGGCGCTCCCCTGGTAAAGCTGGCGGCAAAAAGGGTCCACACCCAGCCCCGGCTAAAACCAGGGCTCCCCCCTCTTCCCCCAGCGTAACCGTTTCCCGTAAGGCGAAACGGCCACGCGCCTCCACCGAGTCGTTAGACTCACAGGAGGCAACACCCCTGAAGTTGGTCGCTAGGCTATCTTCCGGGGCTCCTAAAGCTGTCCCCCGAAAGGAGGACAGCAACAAAGGAGCTTCGGCTCCTTCGCCCACGCCTAGTGGTGGAGTGAGTGGCTCGGAGACGGTGGTTCCTCGAAAAGAGGGCCCCTCGCCTCCGAAGCCGCAACGCCCGGCTAAGGTTTCGAGGTGGAGGGAGGAAAAGACTAGCATGGCGAGCCCAACCTCCCCCAATAAGTCCTCGAAGGGGACAGCGCCTTCAGCGCTTTGTCCGGCCAACAGCCCCCGGGGTTCTGCCCACGGGAAGCGCACCTCTATTCCCGTGAGGGTCTTCTGTTCGAGGAGGCCCCCCGCGTTTCCTCCGAGCTAGGCCTGGAGGGCATATTCCTTCAATGGAATTTTTGTGGACTCCGGGCCAACTGGGAGGTGCTGCGGAGGCTCGTCTCATCCCGTTCCCCGTTAGCTATCTTTTTGCAGGAGACCATGCTAGACGAGTGCCCCCTGCCCGCCCTCCCGGGGTATAAGGGTCTTGCGACCCCACCACCGCGGGATGGCCGAGCTGGGGGATGCGCGGTTTACACCCGGCATGATGTCTCCATTCTTCCTTTCTCTTTAGATACCTCCTTTCAGGCAGTGGCTGTGCAGCTGCACCTGGATAGGAGGTATACTATCATTTCTGCGTACATTCCACCGTCAGCTGACTTCGACGCGGGGGACTACAGCCACGTCGTGGCACGGTTGCCGAGGCCCTTTCTCTTGCTTGGAGATCTGAACGGCAGGCATCCTCTCTGGGGAGATTACTCCATTAATCCCAGGGAACAAGCCCTTGCCGATCTGATCGAAGAGCTTGAGATGTGTGTCCTAAACGTGGATGAGTTTACGCATCTCTGTCCGAGAACCGCTTCATTTTCTTGCCTTGACCTATCTTTGCGCTCTTCGGATGCACAGCCTGATTTTGATTGGGGGGTGATCGATGACCTCCATGGTAGTGATCACTTTCCCATTCAAATATCATTTTCAGGGCAACTGCCGCTTAGAGCCCACTTCGGTGGTGCTTGGGTGCGGGCGCGGTGGCCTGCATTTCAGGAAATGACTGAATTTTCTATCTCAGTCGAGGAGTTTAGGTCGGGAAATGAGGCCGTTGAGTTCTTCTCCCGCAACCTCATCGCCGTGGGGCGGACTACTATTCCTAGGACGTCTGGTCGTTTTGCACGCCGACCACTCCCATGGTGGTCGGGCGAGTGTGAGACGGCCCTCAAACAGAATCGTTATGCCTACATGCGCTATAAGCGCCGCCCGAACGATTTCACTGTCGCTGAATTTCGTCGGGCTAGGGCTAGGTTCCGGTATATTTCGAAGCACGCCCGCCGCTCTTCTTGGCGGGCATACGTGTCTTCACTTAACGGGAAGACCCCTTTAGCTGAGGTGTGGAAGCGAGTCAAAAGGATTCGGGGCAAGTTCTCGCAGGACCCCCCTCCCGTTCTCCAGGAGAATGGGACCGCAATCTCGGACCCCGCGTCCGTTGCGGAATCCTTAGCGACCGCTTTTTCCGCATTCTCTAGCCGTGATTCTGCTCCGCCAGCATTCAATGCACGTCGTGATGTCGCGGAAGGCCGCCGGCTGGACTTTACCTCCAGAGGCGGAGAACCCTTCAACGAAAGTTTACTGTGAGTGAGTTGCGTTCCGCTCTCGCTTCGTGCGCGGACACCGCCCATGGTCCAGACGATGTCCCGTACGCCATGCTTCGACACCTGGGTGAGCGAGGCATGGCCTTTCTGTTAGATTTGTTCAACAGGATCTGGGTGGAAGGTCTTCTCCCAGACTCCTGGCGAATCGCTACTGTGCTCGCCTTTCGCAAGCCGGGGAGAGATCACTCTACTCCGACCGGTTTCCGCCCAATCTCGCTAACCTCTTGTGTGTGCAAGTTGATGGAGAAATTGGTAAATGTTAGATTAGCCTTTTTCCTGGACAGCGGAGGCCATCTGTCTTCTGCACAGTGCGGCTTCCGTAAGTTCCACTCCACGTCGGATGCTCTGCTCCGACTGGAAAATGCCGTCTGCGAGGCTTTCCTTCGTAGACAGCACTACGCCACGGTGTTTTTTGATCTGGAGAAGGCCTATGATACCGCATGGCGATACGGTATCATGGAGACTCTCCACACGATGGGGGCGAGGGGACGCCTCCCAATGTTTATATCTGAATTTTTGCGAGATCGTCGATTCCGCGTACGGGTGGGGGGAGCCCTCTCCGGCCCAAAGGAGCAGGAAGAGGGTGTCCCGCAGGGAAGTGTCCTCAGTGTCACACTCTTTGCCCTGAGCATCAACGGCATCACCTCGGTGCTGCCGGAAGATGTTCTCGCTACGCTCTACGTGGACGACCTTTCGATCTCTTTTGGCGCGGCCCAGATGCCAACTCTGGAGCGTCGACTCCAACAGGCATTGAACCGCGTCTCTCGCTATGCCGAAGCGCACAGGTTTCGGTTTTCTTTGGCCAAGACTAAGGTGTGCACTTCTGCCGCCATCCACGGCTTCACCCCGACCTAGATTTGTTTCTTAATGGGGTGCGCTTGGATGTGGTTGAGTCGCACCGTTTCCTTGGTCTTGTATTCGACCGACGCCTCACCTGGGAGGCTCATATTCGCAGCCTTAGGGTCTCTTGTACCCGCGCCATGGACATTCTCCGTTCTGTGACGTTCAGCGCTTGGGGCGCTGATAGGGCTACCGCCTTACTTTTTTATCGATCCTTTGTTCGCTCGAAGCTCGACTACGGATGCGAGTTTTATGCATCCGCAGCCGAGCGTTTATTGCGGAAGGTGAATTCGATCCACCACACCGGCCTTCGCCTTGCGACCGGTGCCTTCCGCACTTCCCCCATTGAGAGCCTGTTGGTCGATGCTGGGGAGATGCCCCTCGCTCTGCGCCGCGTGCAGTGCATCACTCGCCTGTACGCGCGAGTCCGGCGCCTCCCTCAGTCGCCAACAGCTCTCACTGCTTCCGCAGCTGATCTCGATGGTGCCTATTCCGCCGAGAGACGCCAGTCATACCCTAAGCCCTTTGGGTTTAGGGCCAGGAAACTCCTTCGAGAAGTAGATATAGCTCTCGGGCCGGTGGCGCCCCTGGTTCTGCCCAGGACGCCACCCTGGAGGGTACCACATTTGGCTATTTGTCGCCACGCCTCTGCTCCCAAAGCTTGTACTGCGCCGGGAGTATTGCGTTCGACCTTTTTGGAGCACACATCGTGTCACGCTGGAACCGTGCCAGTGTATACGGATGGCTCCAAGTCCCAAGAGGGGGTCGGCTTACACGCCGTATCCCCTCTGTTTGAAGTCAGCGGGGCTCTACCAGGCGCTGCGTCTGTCTTCACGGCCGAGCTGGTGGCAATACACCACTCGGTACGGGAGATTACGCGACGTGCCCGGTTCGGAGACCGGATTGTGATCTATAGCGACTCACAAAGCGCCCTGAGTGCTCTCGGGGCATTGGAATCTCCGCATCCCCTGGTTCGCGATATCCGTGACGCCACGGTTTTGGCGAGCCGGGCAGATGTCGAGATTATCTTCTGCTGGGTTCCTGGACATGTAGGAATTGCGGGGAATGAGGGCGCCAAAGAGTCCGCGAGGACTCTGCGACCGGACCAGCGTTTCGCTCTTCCCCACTCCGACTACATGGCGGGAATACGGGCAGCTCTTCGGACTGCTTGGCAAAGAAGATGGGAGACGGTCGAGGTGAACTTAAAGTTGCGTGCCATTGCGCCGCGACTGTTCCCATGGACCTATCCCCCAATGCCGCGGCGGCTTCAGGTTGCTTTCTGTCGTCTTCGAATCGGACACACTCGTGTGACGCATCGCTACTTGATGGAGCGCTCGCCTGCGCCCTATTGCAACGACTGCGTCGTCCCCCAGACTGTTCGGCACATTCTTGTTGAATGTCCCAGTCTGGGTGATCTTTGCGCACGATACCTGTCCCGGTACCGGGATGGGCGGGGTCGCTACCGCCTGTCCCTTGTACTCGGGACGAGTGCGTGCACCATGACTAGTAGACTTATTGACTTTTTGGGGGAGGCTGGCCTTCTCCCTTTCATTTAACCCAGTTTAATTGTTGTTGTTGTTTTTGTTATTGCTTTTTTATTTTTATTGTTATCTCTTTTTATTGTTTCCTGTTTAATTTTTAAAGTAGCCTAGAACTAGGCTGTTTGTTTACACCGACTAATGCCTAAGTCGGCAGTCACCAGATAGCCCCTTAATTAAAAAAAATAAATAAAAAAATAATAATTCAACCGGTAAGCCAAGGAATACCTCAAAAATGACAGACCGAGCTATTAGCCAAATTGTGTAAATGAGCTTTTCAAGACAGCTGCAGCAGTTTTTTTTGAGAAATCAGTGAGGTTTTGGCCATTAATGTCTTGGCAGAATGTGCCACATCCGCTTGAGAAAGACAATATTCACACTAACACCCTCTTGGTCAAGCCATTGATCATTCCGAAGAGCAGACTCCACTCCCAAACAACATAAACACACAAAAAACTGAAGCACAAATCACCAAAATCCACCTAAGCAAACTAAGCACTTACATCTCACAAACCTCTACATCCCACCCAGAGACACCACAGCCCCAACCACCCAAATGAGAATGCAGACATAACAAACTTCCTCAACCACGCAACAATTTTCACGAACTCCATAATCACAGGAGACATCAACGCGTACTCAGAACTTTGGAACTCACCCACAGAAGACCACAGAGGAGAACTCATCACTGACATCATCCAAAACTCAAATTACAAAACCTTAAAGACCAATACATCAACCAATGACCCACTTTGCCAAACATCACCACTGCAACAAACGCCCTACACAGACACCTCACATGGAACACAACACACACTCTCTCCTCTGACCATCTCCCAATCTTAATCACATTAAACACAAAAACAAATTTCATGCTACAAGAAAACCTCAAAACATACACAAATTATCACAAGGCAAACTGGACAGAATACACAAAGAAATTGAACAAGCACTCTCCAATATCCAACTTCCCAAAGATGCACACACAGCAAACAAAATACTAACCAACACCATCCTACAAGCAGACAAACACAACATCCCATGTGGAAAAATACACAATACGCAAAAACTACTTCCTGAATCAATTAGAAACCTCATAGCACAATGGAACAACACTAGAAAACAAAACCCATCAGACCCCAACATCATAGAACAAAACAGACAAATAGATCGTGCCATACCAGAACACAAACAACAATTCTGGAAACATCACCTAGGCCAGCAATTGAACCACAAAATAAACACACACAAACTCTAGAAAACCATTGCTGGCCTCACAAACAAAAAACCAACACAGCCACAAAACACCATCACCTTCAGAAACAAAGAAGCCATGCAAAAAGCTGAACACTTCAACAAACAATTCACAAACACAATTATATACCAAATGAAAATTGAAAACAGGAAAATAGACAGACATACAAAAAAAAACAACTCCCCAAACCACAACAGAACAGACTATCAGAGCCATAAAACAAGCAAGAGAGAACAACTCCACCAGCCCTGATGACATAAACATCAAACACCTAAATCAAAATGCCATAAACCTCCTCACACACACTTACAATCTTGCCATAAACACAAACAACATACCTAAACAATGGAAAGTAGCAAAAATAACCCCAATACCCAAACCAAACAAAGACATAAACAAAGGAGACTCCTACATACCAATAGCGCTGCTTTCCCCCATAGCCAAAACACTAGAAAAAATCATCCTACCCTACATCACATCCAACATCCCAAACACACCACACCAACCACCACAGCATTGCACACAATAAACAACGTAATCACAAATGGATTCAACCAGATAAAACCATAGTAGTCGCCCTTGAAATGTTCAAAGCATTCAACACAGTATACCTACACAAACTCACCATACCCACCACCCTCATCAAGTACATAGCAAACTATATCACAAATTCAAAACACAAATAAACAAAATCTGGAGTTCCCCAAAGAGGTGTACTTTCCACAACACTTTTCAACATCTACACCTCAGATATACCAACTCCTTCATACAACAAACCAGAAACCACTGCACAACAAATACAACCTTACCTTGACAAAATACACACATGGACAATAGAAAACTCACTAAAGCTAATTGCCACCAGAACAATAACCACTCTCTTCATACCAGACCCGGCAGAATACAACACAACCTTAAATCTAAACATACAAAACATAACACTACCCACCACAAAAGAACTGAAGATCCTTGGTCTCACTTTTGGCCCAAAACTCATATTCTCAAAACACATACAAACAACAGTCAAAGCCACAAAAACATTGAAAGTCATCAAGGCACTCACAACTACATACTGGTGAAAACCAAGGAAACGCTCATTAACATATACAAGACAATCACAAGACTAGTACTAGAATATGCCAGCACTATCTGGTCTCCAATCATTTCAGAAGCAACACCAAAAAACTACAGACAATTCCAATCACAGCCCTCCACACTGCCACAAGATGCACTCTCGACACAAATACCCAATATCTACATGATGAGTTGAACATCCTACCAATCAAAAATCACCTAAAACTACATGCATCACAACTCAGGCAGAAAACGCAACATCCAAATCATCCCCATCCACCACATCACCAGACAACCTCCCAATCACTGACAAATTTTTTATAACAACAACTACACCACCAACTTAGACACAGACCCTAACACAACAACAGAAGACACAATCAAGCAAAACATGAAAACAATCCACTCTCAGATCACACAACAATACTTGACACACAGAACCCACAACAAAATAGTAAGTGTACCACCTCCAACCATACACAACTCGAACAAACACTCACAAAGCAGATCAGAAGAATACTAGCACAGATACGAACAAACAAATCACCACTCTTGACATCATACATGCACAAAATATCTCCCACCACCCATATAACACCAAACTGCCCTAAATGCCTAACACAGATACACAACACCACACATCTCTTTAACTGCCCACATATAACTGGGCCAGGTGGATCTCTGGGGAAGACCCCAGGAGTTGGGGGGTCTGCTCCTGCCATGGTCCGGGGAGCTGAGGTGGGGCCTGGAATAGGTGTGAGGGTCCCTGACCCACTGTCTGACTGGGGATGGGGTCGCCACCACCACCAACAAGAAAGGTTGTTTTGCATTTGCCACTGAGCAAGGAATCTAAGTTCAATTTGTTTGAGTCTGATGACAGGAGGTTCATTTGTCGCAGAGCAGTGAAAGGTTGTCTGTTAATTGAACCAAAAAGAGTGCAAAGTTTGGTGAAAGAAGTTTCATGGGTTGGTGCGAGATTTCAGTAGAAGACACTGAACATCTTGTACACTTATGGGGCATTTGGGTGCACAAATGTAAAAGAAATTCCTGCAAAAGCATGATTTACCCTATCTGTAAGACTCCTCAGCCCAACTAGCCTTTGCCACATAGCCAAATCTGTGAGGATCTTGCTGAGTGATGAGCATATCATTGTTATAAACTGGCATACTCAGAGTCAGGACCTGAATCCTTTGAAAATGTTTTGAAGACACTCTGAGAGAGGTCTAAAGAGAGGAATCCAAAAACAGTTCAAGAACTCAGAAATTCTGTATTGGGGCAAGATTACTGTGTAAGAGTATCAACAGTTGGTTCATTCTTGTGGCAGAAGATTTCAAAAGCATCATTGAGAATAAAAGCTCCCACACTAAATACTAATTACTTATATCTTGTACAAATGTTTTCTGATAATTTAATCATAATATTCCAATAAAAATTTGTTTCTGCTGTTGTTCAACTCATTTTGACACTTCAATTGATTGTTGATAACTTTTTATTTTCTTCATTAAATTTGCATAATCTTTACCTATACATAGTTTATACCTGTAGGTTATTGTAGAGTACTTTTGGAAACATTTGATTTTCTCTGGCAAAAGTTATGAAAAATGTTCTGCTAGAAATACAGGCTTTCTGATTTGGGGGGCAGCACTGTACTCTCACTTGAGTCATTACGCCTCTCTCTGACATAGTATTGTATATTTCAGTAATTTTATAGATGAACAACTCAATTTTTTTAAATTACTTTCAATCTATTCAATTGTTTGTTGCGATTTGTCTGGGCGCAAAGCAATATTTTCAAAATTATTTATATAATTTTGAAAGCAACATTTTCCAAGGCATAAGACTATTATTTGCCACTGCTATGATGCCATTAGCCTCAGGGAAAAAAAGTTTTTTTTGGACCGATTCAATAAATACATTACCAACGATTCTGCTATTTTAACTACGATGAAGAAGGTTAGGGGTAGTAGGTTATTTAAACACATTTAATTTCAATCTGTCAAATTACCAAAAATGGAAAAGGCTATGCCATGGCATTTTGCTAGAATAGGCTTCTTGTTTGGTTCCTTTCTGGCAGGAAAAGCAGCACACAAAACCTAACACTAAAGAAAAACTAAAAGAACATACAAAAATTAATCTAGCCTAAAAACAAACTAAACAGATTAACCTACCTAAACTTACTTTGAAAATGCTCAAAAACATTTGGTCGTGACTCCACAGTAATCAAAATTTTTTATGCTTTCATCTTGCCTCATTTCGAGTACTGTGCTCCTGTTTTGGTGTCTGAAGCCAACTCCCATTTGACAGTGCTGGATAGAGCTTTGAATTCTATTAATTTTATCTCTCCCGAGCTTTCCCTTGATTTGTACCATCGGCGGCAAGTTGGCGTACTTAGTGTTTTATTTAAAGTTTTTAATAACAATCGTCATCCATTGCATAGTGTCTTGCCTAGACCTTTCAATCCTGTCCCTGTGAAAAAGTATACTCTTAGTCTTAATGATTTTGCTATGAATCCTATGAATGCTTGCACTGGGCAATTTTTCCGGTATTTTGTTCCTTCATTGGTCAAAATTAGGAATCATTTACCCACTGATATTGTCTCTTGTCCTAACATTTCTACATTTAAGTCTTGATTAAATGTTTATTTATTACAGTAACTCCTAATTCATTATTTGGGCTTACTAAGGGGCCTGTTTCCTTTAGTTGCCTCTGCCTTTCTCCAGTACCCCTGGTATTGTGTGGGAATTCAATTCTGTTGTATCTGCACCCTGGGGAAAGGCTTTGGTAGCTTGATGATAATCATAATAAACCCTGACATAACCCAAATATTATTTGAGGGGGGGGGTCAAAACAAGTTATCAATGACAAGATGGCTGCAAATCTATTTTGTGTTATAACATCATTATTAGAAATTTTTGCATTTTTTAAAAATATAAATATTTATAAATATAAGCACCATAACAGTGTATGCTACGTCTTATTTTGTTGCTAGATGAAGCTAAATAGCTTTGGAAAAAAGAGAAGCCATTGGCTACCAGAACACTCATTTTGAGTACTCTGCAAATGCCTATCTTCTTGATCTTTATTTCAGATGTTCAATTATGTAGTTCTAAGATGGTAAGATACATGACAAATGTACCCAAGTGATTTTGTTTTTATTGAAAGTAACTTGGAGTCTTTTTTGGAACATGCCCAGCAGCAAACTAGGCATTTGAGACATATCGCAATGTTAAGGTTAAGCTATGGCATTCAAAGCTTGTAGCATGAGTACATCATCTAGGTTAAGTTTCGGAGCAAGGAACTGGTGCAAAGTTCTTGCAGAAAGGTTTTCTGATCAGTTATGGCTTCTGTTGTCATTTTAAGCTATTTAACTGTCAAAAACAGTAGTTGTAAACTCTTTGCACCATACATGAATGAAATCAAGGATTTTCTTAAAAGATAATTTTTTGATTCTTCTAACTGTCTTTTAGCAATCCACCTCTGAAATTGCATTCACGTTTATTTAAGCGCCAATGGCAACATGAAGATATTAATGAAAGTTTCATAATATGTCCATTTGGCAAAGTCGCTGTCCTAACCTAACCTTAACATCAGAATAGCCTCAAATGCCGATTCCTTGGCTGGGCCTGTTCCAAAATAGACATGTAACCTGAATTGTGAAAAAGAGATTATTACTCTGATTAGCTTAAACCTGAAGGGAGCAAAGTTCATGAGTCTTCTCCACTCTATTGGTCATCAAGTTTGCTATTGTAGGTATATGATTCCTTTTCACTATTCTTATCCTTTAAATTTATTCTTTCTTTCTCTCTCACCCCGTAAGGGGCACGGCGATTTGCTGTCCTGGCTGCTGTGCTGATGTGACTCAGCGCCCCAGCTTGGCATCGTATTTCTCCTTCTGCTAATCCCTACTTGTCTTCCCGTAAGGGGCGCGATGATTTGCCATCCTGGCCACCATGCTGACGAGATTCAGCACTCTGTCCGGCCCCAGCTTAGCCTCTCCTCCTTCCTGCTGACGGGCGATGGTAACTCTCGATTGAAGTTGCGTAGCTCTTAAACAATCAATCTTTCTCTCTCACCTCTCTTTTCTTCTTGCATTATGTCAATCTTGCCTTGACTTATCAACCAAGTTTATCTTTCTATATCAAGAATTAAATATATAGATGTCATTAGCTAGTCATCCTTCTTCCTCCTGCCACTGCCCCCAAATCAGAGAATCTACTGCCTGATCTGATCATTTCCTTGTCAGTTTCCAGTTGACCCCATAAGGGATCTGGTGATAATGGTATGCACGGAAATGACAATTTCTCTCTTGGGTGTGGTACTAAAAATTCCTCTACCGTGGTGATGGCTGTGTGTTCTTGGGACGATTGAATGTAACCATACTGATTGGCAAAATGATGGTAGACAATTGGAAACCAGTTCATTTGTATGTGTTAAATAATTATAATAAATTTAATTTGATGCATGGTATTTATCAGGGCTAAAGTCAAGCAGTAGGAAAGAAGCAGAAAACAAATCAGTGGAGGGGGGAAAAATGTTGTGGATGTCATCTGAGGGGGAGAGAGTGATGATCATAGATTAGCCAGGAAGACTATTCCAGAGTGTGATAGGATGAATGAAAGTGTGGTCACCAGCACAACAAAAAGGTGATTGCTATGGTGGAGGCACAAGTGGGGAAGAACAAAATAGAGTATTAGGGGGGGGGGGGAGATCTAGATATGAGGCCTTTGCAAGTAAGAAAGAGGATCTAGAAATTTCCTGGGAAACAAACTTTTTTTCTTTTCAAATTTAAAGCACAATAGCAACAATGATGTATCACACATAAAGTAAAGTTTGTAAAGGGGAATATACAAAGTAAGTGAGCTAAATGTGTAGAAGATCCACATGTGGCTATTGGGGGTGGGAGGGCAATGTACGGGTAAAGCTCATATTGCAAGAGCTCAAAGGGGCTGTAGCAATGCTTAGGCCTTTTTTAAGATAGCAATGCTTATGTCATTTTTTAGCTAGTAATGGTGTCTTTTTTAAGCTATATAAATGTTGTTTGTGTGCCATTTGGACTGTCTGAAGGGATATTAGTTCATCTCTCTTAGCTCAAAATTAATGGGAACCATCTCTGGATAGAATTGTTACACAAGAAGAAAACTGGCTTCTTTACTGCAATGTGTGAAGTGTAAAAAAACAATGGCTTGATCGCAAACAAAAACCATTTCCTCCTTAGATGTGGTCTCCAACAGCATATAGAATAGAATTATTGATTATAATCTCATCATTAAAAAGCAAACAGTTATTGCACAACTATATATATGTTTGTCAATTGTAACGTTTTAATAGAGCTCTTGAAGCAAAGCATCCTTCACTGGTTAACAGAAAGGATGTCTTCCTTGTTCATGAGAATCCACGCTCATATGTGGCACATTTGACAATAGAAATTAATTGATTAGGTTTTCTTCCTCATCCTTCATATTAGCCGGACCTTGCACCATATGATTGCCATTTATTTAAGTCCTTACATCATCATCTGAAAGGCACTTGGATTACTCTGAAATGAAGGATGTAGAAAAGGATATACAATCATATATTTCATTAAATCTGAATGAATAAATTCTTTTTATTTTTTGTATATTAAAAATGATTTTACTTTCCTTTAAAAATAACATTTAATTTCTTGAAAGCTAATATTTAATTAAACATTGCTTCCCAGATCCAGTACAAATAAATAATTCCAGTGATCAAAGACTGGTAAAATCTTGTCCCACTCTGTCCTTACCTTGAGAGCAAATAGGTCTCCCTAACTCAGTTTGGGTAACTGAGAAAGAAGATTAAAAATTCATTTTTCTCGCATTGAGAAGTAAATTTTTTATAGCTTACCCACACAAGGTATATTTAAATCCAAATCAAACATATACATGAACAGTTTGTATATGATATGACATTTGACTGTAACTGTTTGGTCTGCTTAATTTTGAGCATAATGTCCTAGTTTTAGTGTAAAGTTTTGGATATATATATATATTGGCAACATCATTTAGGTGAGTAATTTAATATTGGCCTAGATTTATGGTTCATGTGGATAGTGGAGAACTATACTTTTGGTTTATCTTTTTGTAGACTATTTTTATCCTGCTTGTGTGTTGAAGTTTTGTGTATTTTAACAATACAAAATGTCTACTTACTTTTAAGTAACATCTTTGTTTTATTTCAGTGCTTGACTCTCAAGTCTAAGCTTTCCTCTTTCATTCAAACTGTGATGGGAGAAAGGATCCAAGACTCTATTGAATGGTTGAGTGGTTCTGATGTCGAAAATATGCCTGTCTGCGTCATTGCTGCCTTTGGGTAAGAGAAGGAATGAACATTAATGTTCACTTATTTGTTTCATGAGGGAGTTAATATTTAATTTGGGCTCCAACAACAGGTTGCTACAGCCCATAGCAAACAAGGCAAAGTTGACCAAAATCTGAACACTGTCCGGCAAATAACACTCTATGATGTGGGTAAACTCAAATGAGAGTGAAGTTTCCACTCCCTTCAACCATAGCTCAAAATATAATAACAAACCTTGTAACCCTCTTTGTTGTTATTTTTTTAGCCTTTGTCCTTTTTAATCGTTGTTATTTAAATAATGTTATTTATTTTGGTTTTTAATATAGCTTAGTAGTAGGCTGTGTTGTACAGCAACTTATGCCCAAGTAGGCAGTCACCAGATAGGCTCCCAAAATGAAAAAAAGATACCCACCTTGTAACCCCTAAATATTGTCATCAAAACTGTGTACATATTATAAACTGTCTCAGCCAAGGACACTGACGCTCAATAGAACGAATGTGAACTTCATATGAACCAATGATGTAAAATAACACATATAGAGGATATACTACCTTAATTTCTAGACATTAAACCCGTGGAAGAAATAGCACTGCACTATGTCAATAATCAGCATTAGAACTAGATACTTCCCTTAATTGTTAGGAAGGGTGATGGTTTTGTTTAAAGCTTCCCAGGAGTAAATGGCATCTCTGCTCCCTGTGACTGCTTGTGAGATTAAGGGAGAAAGCTTGTCTTACAGCCTGTGTTATAGGCTACCATCAACCTTACTACAATTAGGTGGGGCCGTGCTTTCTGTGAGACTGTCCTGAGGGATCAGACTAGAGTGGAGGGAGGCTGTTACATGCTGCAAGAATTTTATAGCACCCCCTCCGCAGAGGTGAGTGGTCCGATTAATCGGACTCGCATTTTCGAATTGGACAAACCCCTACCAAACGAATTGGATAATCGCAATCAGACTGGCGAAAATTTATTCTATTCACACTTTCGTATTTTCTCTATAATATAATGCGTAAAATATCATGATTAATTATTAAATCATATATAATAAAAAGGTTATATTTTACAAGTATAAAGTAGGTATAATAGGTGTTTAGTTTTGGTTTTGCATAACACACTTCCTCAAAGTATAACACGCCACTCCTGAGCTCTGCCTCAGTCAAGTGCGTGTTCAGTTATGGGTCGGACATCCTCAGGCCTAAGAGGGCAGCCCTCACTGCATTGAACTTCGAGGCCCTCGTCTTTATGAAGGACAACCTCCACCTCCTCAAGAAGGCCCACAAGGTGGAGGAGGAGGATGAGGACTAAGCTGGCGGGCTTAGAGTAGAGTAGAGTGGAAAACTTTAAATATTATGAGGTATATATGGAACAAAGTTGTTAGTTGACCCTATCTTTTTTTCTGAGAGAATATATTAGTATTACTGTGTGTATTTTGTGTAATATGTACTGTATCGTTTAATTTTTTGTTATATTATATTTTAATTAAAATAAAATGTTTATTTTTTATCTTAAAAGCTTGGTTTCTTTTTGTATTAGTTAGAAATGGCTTATTTAGGGTAAAAAAAGCTTTAAATTCCCTTGAAACATTGAAAATTGCTTTAAAAAACATTGAATCACTTTTTAAAATATTGAATTGCATTTAAAAAATTTAATCAAATCGGATAATCACTAATCGGACTTAGATATTTAGCATCCAAATTGGATACTCAAATCTGAATGATGAGTTAGTGAATCGGTAATCGCTAATCGGACTTCAATTTTTTTTAATCGCCCCCCACCTCTGCCCCTCTGTGCTAGCGGTCCATTCAACAGCTAGGAATGTCATATCCACTTGGGAAGGACATCATCGCTCAACATTTTTCTCTTTTTCTTAAGTGTGGGGAGTTTAAAACAACGCAGCATTACCTGCTGTGCTTGTATGAAGGATGTCTCAGAATGGATGACCTATTTCAATGAAATTGTACATTTTTATAAATGTTTAAATATTACATTTATTATGATACAAAACATTTTAGAATCATATATCAAACCTTTATTGAAAATTTTCAACATGTGCTCTGTCAGAAATGCTAATTAATACTGCACATGTTGCTTGGTGTGGCAGACCGCTTCTGTGAAAATCTTTCTCTAATTTCATTAAATTTTACCTTTTATGTTTAAAGAACAATGCCCTCTTTGCTTATTCACCATAAATTAGAGTTGTGAAAGAATTGGGGCCGATAGATTTAAGTCTTAAAATATTACATCTTTTTATGTATAAAAATGGAAGAGTAATCAGAAAATTGGGATTTTTTTATTCACTTGCTTTAATTGAAATAGTTAATATAAGGACACCCTGAGTATTCAAGCTCTTACTTATTGCTAAGTGGTCAGTAGACTTTTAGGGGGTTTGCCTGTTTGTTTAGTTCTATGGGGCTCACACTTTTTGGGTTAAGATATGAAATTTGTGGAGGTAAATTGGAGGCTACCTCTCTGGTAGGCTGTGTGTAAAATTCCCTGTAAGGGATGCGGCGATTTGCCATCCTGGCAGCTGTGCTGATGGGATCCAATGCTCCGTCCAGTCCTAGCTTAGCCTCTCTACTTCGTCGCTTTTCATACAACCTCTCCCACAACTTTCTCTGGTCAGCCTCGAATGAGAAAGAACCAACCTTTGCTCCTTCCGCCCCGTAAGGGGCGCGGCGATTTGTCATCCTGGCCACCATGTTGACGGGACTCAGCACCACGTCCGGCCCCAGCTTAGCCTCTCTTCCTTCCTTCAAAACACTTGTTTCCTCTCTTTTCACGCAACCTCTCCCACAACTTTCTCTGGTCAGCCTCTAATTTCACAGGGTAGATGCTGACCTTCATCTCAAGCCAACCGCCCCGGATCGGGGCTGAGGGCGGATGGGACAATGTTCCCTAACCCCTGAGCTCCGGTTCGGGATGTTTTTTTTTTAACAATCTGCTTCATCTCCACCCATACCTTCCTCACATCCCTTTTCCTCTCCTCCACATTCTATCCATTTTTACGCCGCGTCTAAGTTGGAGCCGCTATGCCGATGGACTGCCAGGCCACCAGGCGGGAGGGGTGGTCCGAAATGGCGGCGCCTGGCTCTGCGGGGCCTGTAAGCACTTCTTGCAGTGCAGGCAACTGCAAGAGGTGATGAGCGATTACATCCCGTGAAACAAATAGGGTCACCATGCCCAATGATGAGAAACACAAAAATCTCCCCTTAATTCTCCCTGTGTCACTAACGGAGCCGCCCTCGGGCAGCTGACCGAAAAAATGGAGGTCCCCTTCCCCTGTGCTTGCGCAGGGGACCATCCATATCTCTCTAACCAGAGAGGAGGCTTACTCCTCTCCTTCACTTACAGGTGTAGGGGACTCCCCCTCACCCCCTTCTCTGGAGGTGCTTTCGGGCACCTCCCTTTTTCCAGTGGCAGTCCCCTCTGTTCTTTCCAAGGGGACTGCCAAGAAAGCCAGCAGGCAGCCCTTAGCCAGCCGCTCCACATTGAAGCGGCTCGGTAGGGCAAACCCCCTTAGGGGGGAGAGAGAAGCCAGGCCACTTCGGTCACTTCCCTCAAAAGACCTGCTGGCAAGAATATTGAACCTTACTGCGGTCAAGGCCTGTGCCTCCCAAGACTTCACTTGTGACAGTGCTGCCAATGGGACCTGTGATCTCCTGGGGGGGGAGGGGGATAGCCAACTGGAGGCCCCCGCTGAGATAGACATGGTCCTTGAGGTAACCCAGCATCAGATGGTAGGGCCTTCCATGGTAGCGAATCTGAGCTTGGTGCCAAGCACCGAACTCGGAGTCCGCCCCTATGCAAGGTCCTCCTCAAATGGCTAGGGTTTCCAAGACAGTACAAGGAGGGGAGGGATCTCCTTCAACCGGCGCCCCTGCAACTGCCAGGACCTTCCTGATCTCAGAGAAGGACCTAGCTGAGGCTGTCCATCTGGCCTAGGGGCTCCTTCCAACGGAGGTGAGAAGCGGGTTCATTCCCCGCCCTCTCCAAAAAAGAAAAAGAAAATGACAAAAATGACTCGGGGTTCCTCTCCTTCCGCGGGGGCTACGGGGACGGATGGGTCTGCTGTGACTTTGGAAAGCGACCAGGCCAAGATCGGCACATTCAGCCGCTCTACTCCCCCGGTTGCGGAGCCCCTGAGTAAGACCAAAAGTGCACAGGCCGGAGCCTCGATGACATCGGGGCCCCTGATTCATAGGTTACCTGGCATTTTTGAGCCCGCTGGCTTCAAACGCTTCCTCTTTATTCGCTCCATTGATGGCACCATGTTGTCCAAGGGCAACATGATCCATCAGAGGAGAGGATTAGCTAGTGCAATTGGTAGAGAGCCGAAGGTGACCCGTTTCTCGGATGGGAGCCTTCTGGCGAATGCGGCGAATCCCGCTGAGGCGGCCAAGATAAGTGCTCTTCGGACACTTCATGTCACCCCGGTGAGTGTCACGCCGCACTCTACCATGAACTTTGTGAATGGAGTAGTTTATGCGAGGGAACTCGTTGACTACTCCATTGAGGACATCACCTTAGAACTGGCCGACCATGGGGCGGTCAAGGTCGAACGTGTGATGAGAAAACAGGGAGGGGCCTCGAGACCCACCCCTAAACTCTTTGTCACGTTTGACTGTGAGAAACTCCCCGAGTCGGTGCTTGCTGGTTGGTACCGCTACCGCGTGAAAGCATTCGTGCCACTGCCGCGGCGCTGCTATTACTGTCACCGCTTCGGCCATACGAATCGCTCATGTAGACGTGCAAAGTCTGGGTCACCCGAAGTGTGTGTAAATTGCTCCAAGGCCGCACACAATAAGTCTAAATCATGTGTGGCCAAGTGTGTCAATTGCGAAGAGCCGCACCCCGCTTCTTCGAAGCAATGTGGTGCATATCTTCTCGAGAAAGAAATCCTTGCTGTTCAGGCCCAGGATCGAATCTCATTCCGCGAGGCTAAGGACTTGGTCCTGGCGCGCCAAGCTCTGCCTGGGACGTCATATGCCTCGATAGTTAGAAAGGCACCCTCTGCTCCTGGCCCATCCAGGCCAAAGAGCACGGTTGTTTCCGCGCCCATTCGGAGCCCTTCTGCGGGCTCTACTCAACCTGGGCGCTTCCCTGGTAAAGCTGGCGGCAAAAAGGGTTCACACCCAGCCCCGGCTAAAACCAGGGCTCCCCCCCCCCAGCGTGACCGCTTCCCGTAAGGCGAAACGGCCACGCGCCTCCACCGAGTCGTTAGACTCACAGGAGGCAACACCCCTGAAGATGGTCGCTAGGCCATCTTCCGGGGTTCCTAAAGCTGTCCCCCGAAAGGAGGACAGCAACAAAGGAGCTTCGGCTCCTTCGCCCACGCTTAGTGGTGGAGCGAGTGGCTCGGAGACGGTGGTTTCTCGAAAAGAGGGCCCCCCGCCTCCGAAGCCGCAACGCCCGCCTAAGGTTTCGAGGCGGAGGGAGGAAAAGACTCGCATGGCGAGCCCAACCTCCCCCAATGGGTCCTCGAAGGCGACAGCGCATTCAGCGCTTTGTCCGGCCAACAGCGCCCGGGGTTCTGCCCTCGGGAAGCGTACGGCCATTCCCGTGAGGGTCTTCTGTTAGAGGAGGGCCCCCGCGTTTCCTCCGAGCTAGGCCTGGAGGGCATATTCCTTCAATGGAATTTTTGTGGACTCCGTGCCAACTGGGAGGAGCTGCAGAGGCTCGTCTCGTCCCGTTCCCCGTTAGCTATCTTTTTGCAGGAGACCATGCTAGGCGCGTGCCCCCGCCCGCATTCCCGGGGTATAAGGGTCTTGCGACCCCACCACCGCGGGATGGCCAGGCTGGGGGATGCGCGGTTTACACCCGGCATGATGTTTCCGTTCTTCCTTTCTCTTTAGATACCTCCTTTCAGGCAGTGGCTGTACAGCTGCACCTGGATAGGAGGTATACTATCATTTCTGTGTACATTCCACCGTCAGCTGACTTAGGCCGCGTCGTGGCACGGTTGCCGAGGCCCTATCTCTTGCTTGGAGATCTGAACAGCAGGCATCCTCTCTGAAGAGATTACTCCATAAATCCCAGGGGACAAGTCCTTGCCGATCTGATCGAAGATCTTGAGATGGGTGTCCTAAACGTGGATGAGTTTACGCATCACTGTCCGAGAACCGCTTCATTTTCTTGCCTTGACCTATCTTTGTGCTCTTCGGATGCACAGTCTGATTTTGATTGGGGGGTGGTCGATGACCTCCATGGTAGTGATCACTTTCCCATTCAAATATCATTTTCAGGGCAACTGCCGCCTGAGAGCCCATCTCGGTTGTGCTTGGCGCGGGCGCGGTGGCCTGCATTTCAGGAAATGACTGAATTCTCTATCTCAGTCGAGGAGTTTAGGTCGGTAGATGAGGCCGTTGAGTTCTCTCCGGCAACTTCATCGCCGTGGGCCTGACTACTATTCCTAGGACGTCTGGCCGTTTTGCACGCCGACCACTCCCATGGTGGTCGGCCGAGTGTGAGACGGCCCTCAAACAGACGCGTTATGCCTACATGTGCTATAAGCGCCGCCCGAACCATTTCACTGTCGCTGAATTTCGTCTGGCTAGGGCTAGGTTCCGGTATATTTCGAAGCACGCCCGCCGCTCTTCTTGGCGGGCATACGTTTTTTCACTTAACGGGAAGACCCCTTTAACTGAGGTGTGGAAGCGAGTCAAAAGGATTCGGGGCAAGTTCTCGAAGGACCCCCTCCCGTTCTCCAGGAGAATGGGACCGCAATCTCGGACCCCGCGTCCGTGGCGGAATCCTTAGCGACCGCTTTCTCCGCATTCTCTAGCCGGGATGCTGCTCCGCCAGCATTCAATGCACGTCGTGATGTCGCGGAAGGCCGCCGGCTGGACTTTACCTCCAGAGGCGGAGAACCCTTCAACGACAAGTTTACTGTGAGTGAGTTGCGTTCCGCTCTCGCTTCGTTCGCGGACACCGCCCATGGTCTGGACGATGTCCCGTACGCCATGCTTCAACACCTGGGTGAGCGAGGCATGGCCTTTCCGTTAGATTTTTTCAACAGGATCTGGGTGGAAGGTCTTCTCCCAGACTCCTGGCGAATCGCTACTGTGCTTGCCTTTCGTAAACCGGGGAGAGATCACTCTACTCCGACCGGTTTCCGCCCAATCTCTCTAACCTCTTGCGTGTGCAAGTTGATGGAGAAATTGGTAAATGTTAGATTAGCCTTTTTCCTGGACAGCGGAAGCCATCTGTCTTCCGCATAGTGCGGTTTCCGCAAGTCCCACTCCACACCGGATGCTCTGCTCCGACTGGAAAATGCCGTCTGCGAGGCTTTCCTTCATAGACAGCACTACGCCACGGTGTTTTTTGATCTGGAGAAGGCCTATGATACCGCATGGCGATACGGTATCTTGGAGACTCTCCACACGATGGGGGCGAGGGGACGCCTCCCAATGTTTATATCTGAATTTTTGCGAGATCGTCGATTCCGCGTTCTGGTTGTGGAGCCCTCTCCGTCCCAAAGGAGCAGGAAGAGTGTGTCCCGCAGGGAAGTGTCCTCAGTGTCACACTCTTTGCCCTGAGCATCAACGGCATCACCTCGGTGCTGCCGAAAGATGTTCTCGCTACGCTCTACGTGGACGAACTTTCGATCTCTTTTGGTGCGGACCAGATGCCAACTCTGGAGTGTCGACTCCAACAGGCATTGAACCGCGCCTCTCGCTATGCCGAAGCGCACAGGTTTCGGTTTTCTTTGGCCAAGACTAAGTTGGTGCACTTCTGCCGCCATCCACGGCTGCATCCTGACCCAGATTTTTTCCCTTCTGAGTCGAGGAGTTTAGGTCGGTAGATGCTGTAATACACAGACTTCCGTTCTCCTTGGCCAAGACTATGGTGGTTCATTTCTGCTGCAATCCAGGGCTCAACCTTGACTCAGACTTGTTTCTAAATGGGGGTCGCCTGGATTTGGTGGAATCGCACCGTTTCCTCGGTCTTGTATTCGAGGCATGGCCTCATATTCACAGCCTTAGGGTCTCTTGTACCTGCGCCATGGACATTCTCCGTTCCGTGACGTTCAGCGCTTTGAGCGCTGATAGGGCTACTGCTCTACTTTTTTATCGATCCTTTGTTCGTTCGAAGCTCGACTACAGATGCGAGTTTTCTGCATCCGCAGCCGAGTGTTTATTGCGGAAGGTGGATTCGATCCACCACACCGGCCTTTGCATTGCGACCGGTGCCTTCCGCACTTGCCCCATTGAGAGCCTGTTGGTCGATGCTGGGGAGATGCCACATGCTCTGCGCCGCGTGCACTGCATCACTCGCCTGTACGCGCGAGCCCGGCGCCTCCCTCAGTCGCCCGCAGCTTTCACTACATACGCAGTTGATCTCGACGGTGCCTATGCCGCCGAGAGACGCCAGTCATACCCTAAGCCCTTTGGGTTTAGGGCCAGGAAACTCCTTCGAGAGCTAGATATAGCTCTCGGGCCGGTGGCCCCCCTGGTTCTGCCCAGGACGCCACCCTGGAGGGTACCACATTTGGCTATTTGTCGCCACGCCTCTGCTCCCAAAGCTTGTACGGCGCCGGGAGTATTGTGTTCGACCTTTTTGGAGCACACCTCGTGTCACTCTGGAACCGTGCCAGTGTATATGGATGGCTCCAAGTCCGAAGAGGGGATCTGCTTCCACGCCCTATCTCCTCTGTTTGAAGTCAGCGGGGCTCTACCAGGCGCTGCGTCTGTCTTCACGGCGTGCCCGGTTCGGAGACCGGATTGTGATCTATAGCGACTCACTAGCCTTGAGTGCTCTCGGGACATTGGAATCTCCGCATCCCCTGGTTCGCGATTTTCGTGACGCCACGGTTTTGGTGAGCTGGCAGATGTCGAGATTATCTTCTGCTGGGTTCCTGGACATGTAGGAATTGCGGGGAATGAGGGCGCCAAAGAGTCCTCGAGGACTCTGCGACCGGACCAGCTTTTCGCTCTTCCTCACACCGACTACATGGTAGGAATACGGGCAGCTCTTTGGACCGCTTGGCAAAGAAGATGGGAGACGTTCGAAGGGAACTTAAAGTTGCGTGCCATTGCGCCGCGACTGTTCCCATGGACCTATCCCCCAATGCCACAACGGCTTCAGGTCGCTTTCTGTCGTCTCCGAATCGGGCACACTCGTGTGACGCATCGCTATCTGGTGGAGCGCTTTCCTGTGCCCTATTGTGACGACTGCGTCGTCCCCCAGACTGTTCAGCACATTCTTGTTGAATGTCCCAGTCTGGGTGTTCTTCGCGTACATTACCTGGCCCGGTACCGGGATGGGTTGTGTCTCTACCGCCTGTCCCTTGTACTTGGGACGAGTTCGTGCACAGTGACTTCTTGACCTTTGGGGGGAGGCCGGGCTTCTCCCCTTTATTTAAGTAGGTTCTATTTTTTGTTTTTCTTTGTAGGTTGCACGCTCCTGCACCGGGGTGAGGGGGACCTCTCCCCGATGCCGGAGATTGCTTCCTAATTTTTTAGTTTTTCCAATATTTATCATTGTTATTTTTTCATAATTTATTTTAAAGTAGCCTAGTTCTAGGCTGTCGTATTTCCGGCGACTTATGTCTAAGTGGGCAGTCGCCAGATGGGCTCTAAAGAAAAAAATATATATATGTCTGTAAAATAGCATGCAAAGCAGATGTTACTGCACACCAAAAACGAGTGAATGCATTTGACTTGGCCAAAAGTCATCTCATGAAGGATGTAGTGGAATTTGTAGATGCATCTACGCATATGGTAAACTGGGTCTAGGTCTACATGAAATGGCAAAAACCCTGATCTTCAGGAAATTCACGCCAGAATTGGGGCTGATAGATGATACTGATAGATTGATAGACCCCTGGACTGTTTCATGGCTTGTTAAAATTCACTTCACTTCAAAGCAGGAATCGCTGCAAGCAAGATATCAATGTCGGTTCTTCGGCACCCATTACTGAAAGAGTACTACACAGGTAACTGCATAGCATGAACATATGTATCAGTGATATGCCAAAAGCATTTGCTCACTTCTGCCTACAAAGTTACCTGGCTACAATGTGTGAGAAGAGACAAACAGTGGACCATGGAGGTCTGCAAATGTTTTATCTGGTCAGACAAATCACATTTCAGCCTGTAAGTGAATGATGCCCAGATTCGTGTTCATCATGGCCTCTTGAGCACACATTTCCAGTGCCCTCCTTATTTTTATGTCTACTTTTGACCATGAAATAGATTGCCCAAAGGCAAATGTTCTTGTTTGTATGCCTAATGTTGTCCAGAGAAATTTAGTTGAAGCCGCATTAATTAGCTATAAACTTAATTTGTTTAAATAATAATTAGTCCACATTTGTCCTTATTTTATAATATGGTCAACATTTTTGACATGATTGAAAAGACTTGAAGCAATGCTTGCTCTCCTAACATATGTGCGTATCTCATGACCTCCCCATTTCTCCAATGTAGAATAAAAGGTAGTTGCTGTCTGTATACAGGATTAGGTATACATGAGCATCTTTGTTCTGTGCTTGGGGTTTGGTGGAAGGAGATTTCCTGTTGTTTGGAGGGCATTTGAATGTTGACATGTTGGGATACACAAAAGAGTTTAATCCTGTAATTAAGGGAGAACATGTAAGGGATAAACAATTCTTTTTTGCATCCAAGATTTTGTACTGGGGCCAGTAGAATATTGACCTAGCTTTAGATAATCTTTAATCAATAAAATATAATAGATATTTTAATTCTATAAAGGTGCAGCTTTTTTGTAGGTAATTTCATCTCAAAGAAAAAAAATTTCACATTCAAAGCACTTAAAATCATAGACATTGCAGTTGATTTTTTCATTTTATTTTAGCATCATTATAAGAAAAAAAGTGACTATATGAATTATAGTTAGTAGGCTTACAGTACATAGTAAAAAATGGTTGATCATTAATTCTTAAGATTTTTTCACCAAGAAAGGATATACAATTGTCTTTTTTCCATTCAACTTTAAATTTTATGGTGGGATGTAAGATGTTAAGGTGGTTAAAAAAAATATAAAAAGAGTCTAAGTGGTTTAATGTGGCATTGAAATTACATCTACAAGAAAATACCATACAAAATTAATGTTTGGTTTAATGGGGGTGAGTAGGGTGGTTTCAAAGTGTTCCATGAACAGGTTATTCCTTCCATATTCACCCGTAATTAATGGATTAAACTTGATTTTGTATCCCAACCTAACAACATTCAAATACCCATCAACTATCAATAAATGTCACCACAACATATTAACCCTAATTCTAAACGATGTTGTTAAAAACAGATTTAGCAACAAAGAAGTACAGACATTAGAAATAAAATGGACCGATGGTACCTTACAAAGTCTCCAAAAAAACTAAAATTAGATAAAGAAAACACTATTAAACTTTTCTACAAGAACACTATGAGTACAGAATACTGAACTGATGAAAGAATAATGGAAATGATTTACAGTACTGCCAACAACCCTAATCAAAAACTTATTTTAACTATATATTACCAAGTAATACAGACATCGAACCTTATTAGGAAAAATAAACCAAGAGCTGCACTTGAACCCAAACAAAGAACCCACCTAATATATGAATATACCTGTAAATTAGGAGACCGTGAGCTCATACCTCACTCTTATATTCGGATGAATGAAATAACACTTTCAAGCAGGATGGCCTAGCCACCTAAACAATGAAACTATGAAAACACTTAAGTTTGCCTTAGACTCTGCCCCAAATCGACACCAATCACTCTTCCTTGTAGCTATATAAATTCAAGAAAAGCAACCAAGGTTAAACATAATATTCATTTCCCATGACATAGTTTCAAATGCAAGAAATAACTGCATGTTTAACCTATTTGCCTCTTGTTTCTAATCACCATGGGAAAGGAGCTTAATCTCTGCCCAATACCCATTTACTGAAAGTTCCCCACCTTTGACCTGTCTACCCCCCTCCCCCCCTGCCCTAATGTAAATTAGTTTGCTTACACACTTCCATGTTTTTATTTGCTAGAAAGTCTATAGACACTTATTGTAATATATAAACCCATTATTTGTAACATTTGTCCACTTTGTCTCTGAAGATGATACGTGCCCTATTGAAACTTGTCAGTATAATAAAATATTGGTGAAAAGTACATTAATTTACCACTACCCTCCTTAAGATCCAATCCTTAAGTTTTCAATGAACTTTGGGGAGTTTATTCACAAGTTGATCCAAGAAGAGAAGGCTCAAATTGAGATGATTGAAAAGAAAATATTATTAATGCAAAATTAGCCTTCACTTTCAATAAAACCTGTCATGATGAATATATATATTATATACAGCAATCCCTTGATTAGCGTGGTTAATAAATCCCCAAGTTTTACCGTGTAAAGCAAAACTGCGCTAATCAAACTTAAGAACCAATGGGAATAATTATAATGAATCCTCAAAAATATTTAAATTACATATAGTTTTTTTTTTCACTAAAAACTCATTTTATATTTTTCAAATAATAGAGGGATATAAATAAAAGAAATAAAGTAAGACTTAAAGTTTATTTTTTACCAAAATACATATCCAACTTCAATTGAACAGTATTAGATTTCTTCCTTTCCTCCATAATCTTGCGGTAGCAATCAACTTGCTTATCGATTCCATGGCGAATGTTCATACTTATCTCTTCGTTTGGATCAATTTCTCTTATGATTTCTTTTGCTTTTTCAATTGCATTCAATAGTTCTTAAAGCTTTTTATTTGAAATTTCTTTAGGAGCTATTTCCTTTTCTTCTGTACGATAAACTACCATCGGTTTTAGCTTGCAATCTCCTTCAGCATTATTGTCAAGCAGAACTGTTATTCTATTTTTAGATGCCTTGTGCCCTGGTGCAGCTGCTTCATTCTTTGCTAAAAATGTTCATGTAGGCATCTTTTTCCAAAAGAGACCAGTTTCATCAACATTGAACATTTGACGAAGTTGATATCCATTTTCTTCAATTATTTTCTTTGGTTCATCGGGATATTTGGCTGCTACATCTTTATCTACGCTGGCTGCTTCTCCTGATAATTTAATAATTTTTATGCCTAATCGAGCTTTGAAATTTTTAAGCCAGCATTTACTAGCAGAAAATGTTGACGCATCCTCTTGATATTTTTCTTTTTTCAATGAAGAAAAAAGGCTCAAAGCTTTAATCTTGATGTTGTTCCCATCAATAGGAATGCGCTTCTGATTGCAGTTTTCCAACCAATGAAAAGCAAATCCTCCATTTCAATCATCAAAGGACACCTATTTCTAGTGCATTGCATGCTTGAGGACATAGATGCAATTTTGCCTTTATCTTGATACTCGCTCGCTTTATTTAAAATCATGCATATTGTTGACTCCCTAAAACCTAGCCTCCTGCCTATCTGTGCTTTGGTTTCACCGTTATCAAATCATTTGATTATATCAAGTTTAGTCTCCAAAGTGATGTGTTTAAGTTTAAGTTTCTTTTTTGTCCATAATTATAAAGGTAATTTATTAAACGAAAATATATAAGATAAAATCAAATTATGTATGTAGTCTGATGGAAACAAGCAATAAGTATGGCAGAGGTCTTTCCTAGATGAAGGTTGGTGAGTGACTGGCGTCTGCCTGACTGCCCGCTTCAACTCTCCCTCGCTGAAGGCTCTGCTGTGGGTTGCCAATGCTCACCGGAGGGAAAAATGGCGCGTGGAAGAAAAAAAAAGGCGCGCTAATCAAAATTGGCACCGCGTATATTGATGAAGGGTCTCAAATTGACGGGGAGCGCGATTAAAGCCGCGTTTTTCAAAACTGGGCTAATCAAGGGATTGCTGTATTGGTTTCTGCTGCTCCTGTAGAATAAACAAAAGGACAGACATAAAAATTCATTTCATTACTTGATACCATTTTGGGAATTAATTTCACCCATCCTCCATTATGGAAATATACAAATTTGCAAATAGACTAATATTTGAAGTTAAAATTCAAATTATGTAATTAATGGCGGATTCGACCGTTAATAGGGAAAGTAATATAGAACTTACAGGTTTTTGCATTAAAATTTATGTTGGGGAATTTAATTAGTAAAATTTAGCTATATGAATTTGAGGAAACACATTAGAAAAGGAAGACTGGTGGGAAGAGCGCAAGGAGTGTAAGAAGAAAGAGAAGATTAAGAGATTGGTTTATATTTTATAGCAAAAGGAGTGTCTGAAGAGGAATCTCAATTTATAGGAGAAAAATATTTTTTAGACATGGATTCTTGAATTTGTAATGATACAGGATCAGGGGTGGTTTTTAAAATTTTAAAATGTTCTAAGGTTACATCGTTTTACATTGGATGGAATGAAGCTGAACAGGTGAGAACTCTTTCTTAGAAAGAACTTTCCCAGTCCTGCGGCTCATTCCCATATTGGAATAGAACCTTGCCTTCAGCGAGCGCACTGTAGTGCTAATATATATATTTATATATAAAGCAAAACTCAACAAGCGCATCTCCTTTAAAAAGTTTTTAAGAGAAACTTGAAAGATAGTTTTAAAGATAAAGTAAAAATGTGCGAAAGATAGTTGCAGAATTTCCTGAAGGTATTGAGGCTGGGAGGGCACACAATTGTAGGGTTTGAGCGGGAAGGCATTCAACCTCCCAGATGTAAGCTTCAGCATTGTTGCTTATGCTCCACTTGAAATCCCCTTTGCTGGGACATAGCCCATAAAAGTCAATTGATTCTTGTTAAGGCCCCTGTGGTGTTTAAGAGGTGAATAGTGAAGAATGAATTTATCCAACAGCGGAGATGCCATCACGAAACTGGATCCCAATCAGAAAATTCTCCTCCTCGAGAGACTTGGCCAATTGAGGGGAGACACTCAACTCAGTATTTTGCGACCAGCCGGGATGGCCATTGTGAAAGAAGCCTTGAAGTCATTGGTAAGATAAAGAAGCGACATTTCTGTAAGGTACATCGCTAAATACCAACCGGTCCCAGAGTGATTTTGTTACAGTCCAAACCCCCTTAGAGACCTACCATTTCAGGAGGGGGGGGAGGACTGACAGGCTTGGGAGAGTCACACTCTTGCAATTCCTTGCAACTCAAATGCAGTTAACCCCGTAATGGGCCATCCTGGCCGCCGTGCTGATGGGATCCAGCGCTTCGTCCGGCCCCAGCTTAGCCTCTCTTCCTTCCTTCAAAACACTTGTTTCCTCTCTTTTCACACAACCTCTCCCACAACTTTCTCTGGTCAGCCTCTAATTTCACAGGGTAGATGCTGCTCTTCCTTTCAGCCAACCGTCCCGCATCGGGGCTGAGGGGGTGGGGGACAATGTTCCCTAACCCCTGAGCTCCGGTCTGGGGTGGCTGGTTTTTAACAACCTGCTTCATCCCCACCCATACCTTCCTCACATCCCTTTTCCTCTCCTCTTCACAATCTATATATTTTACGCCGTGTTCAAGGTGGAGCCGCCATGCCGATGGACTGCCAGGCCACCAGGTGGGAGGGGTGGTCCCAAATGGCGGCGCCTGGCTCTGCCGGGCTTGTAAGCACCTCTCGCAGTGCGTGCTACTGCGAGAGGTGTGCGCTATTGCATCCCGTGTTAAAAAAAAGGGTCACCATGCCCAATGATGAAGACCAAAAAAAAAAAAAAAACTCAACCCCCAACTTTCCCTGAAACATCAACGGAGCCGCCCTCGGGCAGTTCCGGGGACCCTCCATATTTCTCTAACCGGAGAGGAGGCTTACTCCTCTCCTTCGCCTACGGGTGCAGGGGACTCCCCCTCACCCCCTTCTCTGGAGGTTCGTTCGGGCACCTCCCTTTTCCCAGCGGCAGTCCCCTCTTTTCTTTCCAAGGGGACTGCCAAGAAAACCAGTAGGCAGCCTTTAGCTAGCCGCTCCCCATCGAAGCGGCTCGGTAGGGCAAACCCCCTTAGGGGGGAGAGGGAAGCCAGGCCCCTTCGGTTGCTTCCCTCAAAAGACCTGCTGGCAAGAATTTTAAACCTTGCCGGGGTCAAGGCCTGTGCCTCCCCACACAAGACTGGTGACACTGCCAAGGGCACCTGCGATGTCCTGGGAGGGGATGGCGAACTGGAGGCCCCTCCTGTGATAGACATGGTCCTTGAGGAGACCCAGCCTCAGACGGTAGGGCCTTCCATGGGGGGGAATTGGGGCTCGGCGCCAAGCACCGAACACGAATTCGCCCCTATGCAAGGTCCTCCTCAAATGGCTGAGGGCTCCGAGGCAGTAAAAGGAGGGGAGGGATCTCCTCCGACAGGTGCCCCTACGACAACCAGGACTTTCTCCATTTCGGAGAGGGACCTGGCTGAGGCCAGTCCATCTGGCCTGGGGGCTTCTGCCGGCGGAGGTGAGAAGCGGGTTCATTCCCCACCCTCCTCTCCAAAAAAGAAAAAGACTAGAAAGACAAAGAAGACTCGGGGCTCCTCTCCATCCGCCGGGGCTGTGGGGACGGATGGGTCTGCTGCCACTCTGGCAAGCGACCAAGCCAAGATCGGCACATCCGCCCCCTCTGCCCCCCCCGGTTGCGGAGCCCCTGACAAAGAAGACTAATACCAAGAGTGCACAGGGCGGAGCCTCGATGACATCGGGGCCCCTGATTCAGAGGTTACCTGGCGTTTTCGAGCCCGCTGGCTTCAAACGCTTCCTCGTTATTCGCTCCACTGATGGCACCATGTTGTCCAAGGGCAACATGATCCATCAGAGGAGAGGATTAGCTAGTGCAATTGGTAGAGAGCCGAAGGTAACCCGTTTCTCGGACGGGAGCCTTCTGGCGAATGCGGCGAATCCCGCCGAGGCGGCCAAGATTAGTGCTCTTCGGACACTTCATGTCACCCCGGTGAGTGTGACGCCGCACTCTACCATGAACTTTGGGAAAGGAGTAGTTTATGCGAGAGAACTCGTTGACTACTCCATTGAGGACATCACCCTAGAGCTGGCCGACCATGGGGCGGTCAAGGTCGAACATGTGATGAGAAAACAGACAGGGAGGGGCTTCGAGACCCACCCCTACACTCTTCGTCACGTTCGACTGTGACAAGCTCCCTGAGTCGGTGCGTGCCGGTTGGTACCGCTACCGCGTGAAGGCATTCGTGCCACTGCCGCGGCGGTGCTATTACTGTCACCGCTTCGGCCATACGAATCGCTCATGTAGACATGCAAAGTCGGGGTCACCCGAAGTCTGTGTAAATTGCTCCAAGGTCGCACACATTAAGTCCAAATCGTGTGTGGCCAAGTGTGTCAATTGCGGAGAGCCGCACCCTGCTTCTTCGAAGCAATGTGGTGCATATCTCCTGGAGAAAGAAATCCTGGCCGTTCAGGCCCAGGATAGACTCTCATTCCGCGAGGCTAAGGACTTGGTCCTGGCGCGCCCAGCTCTGCCTGGGACGTCATATGCCTCAGTAGTTTGAAAGGCACCCTCTGCTCCTGGCCCATCCAGGCCAATGAGCACGGTTGTTTCCGCGCCCATTCGGAGCCCTTCTGCGGGCTCTACCCAACCCGGGCGCTCCCCTGGTAAAGCTGGTGGCAAAATGGGTTCATACCCAGCCCCGGCTAAAACCAGGGCTTCCCCCTCTTCCCCCAGCGTGACCGTTTCCCGCAAGGCGAAACGGCCACGCGCCTCCACCGAGTCGTTAGACTCACAGGAGGCAACACCCCTGAAGATGGTCGCTAGGCCATCTTCGGGGGTTCCTAAAGCTGTCCGCCGAAAGGAGGACAGCAACAAAGAAGCTTCGGATCCTTCGCCCACGCCCCGAGGTGGAGCGAGTGGCTCGGAGACGGTGGTTCCTCGAAAAGAGGGCCCCCCGCCTCCGAAGCCGCAGCGCCCGCCTAAGGTTTCGAGGCGGAGGGAGAAAAAGACTCGCATGGCGAGCCCAACCTCCCCCAATAAGTCCTCGAAGGCGACAGCGCCTCCAGCGCTTTGTCCGGCCAACAGCGCCCGGGGTTCTGCCCCCGGGAAGCGTACGGCCATTCCCGTGAGGGTCTTCAGTTCGAGGAGGGCCCCCGCGTCTCCTCCGAGCTAGGCCTGGAGGGCATATTCCTTCAATGGAATTTTTGTGGACTCCGGGCCAACTGGGAGGAGCTGCGGAGGCTCGTCTCGTCCCGTTCCCCGTTAGCTATCTTTTTGCAGGAGACCATGCTAGGCGCGTGCCCCCTGCCCGCCCTCCCGGGGTACAAGGGTCTTGCGACCCCACCACCGCGCGATGGCCAGGCTGGGGGATGCGCGGTTTACACCCGGCATGATGTCTCCGTTCTTCCTTTCTCTTTAGATACCTCCTTTCAGGCATTGGCTGTGCAACTGCACCTGGATAGGAGATATACTATCATTTCTGCGTACATTCCACCGTCAGCTGACTTCGACGCGGGGGACTTCCACCGTGTCGTGGCACGGTTGCCGAGGCCCTATCTCTTGCTTGGAGATCTGAACGGCAAGCATCCTCTCTGGGGAGATTACTCCATAAATCCCAGGGGACAAGTCCTTGCCGATCTGATCGAAGAGCTTGAGATGGGTGTCCTAAACGTGGATGAGTTTACGCATCACTGTCCGAGAACCGCTTCATTTTCTTGCCTTGACCTATCTTTGTGCTCTTCGGATGCACAGTCTGATTTTGATTGGGGGGTGGTCGATGACCTCCATGGTAGTGATCACTTTCCCATTCAAATATCATTTTCAGGGCAACTGCCGCCTGAGAGACCACCTCGGTGGTGCTTGGCGCGGGCGCGGTAGCCTGCATTTCAGGAAATGACTGAATTCTCTATCTCAGTCGTAGAGTTCTTCTCCGGCAACCTCATCGCCGTGGGCTTGACTACTATTCCTAGGACGTCTGGCCGTTTTGCACGCCGACCACTCCCATGGTGGTCGGCCGAGTGTGAGACGGCCCTCAAACAGAAGCGTTATGCCTACATGCGCTATAAGCGCCGCCCGAACGATTTCACTGTCGCTGAATTTCTTGGGGCTAAGGCTAGGTTCCGGTAAATTTCGAAGCACGCCCGCCGCTCTTCTTGGCGGGCATACGTGTCTTCACTTAACGGGAAGACCCCTTTAGCTGAGGTGTGGAAGCGAGTCAAAAGGATTCGGGGCAAGTTCTCGCAGGACCCCCCTCCCGTTCTCCAGGAGAATGGGACCGCAATCTCGGACCCCGCGTCCGTGGCGGAATCTTTCGCGACCGCTTTTTCTGCATTCTCTAGCCGTGATGCTGCTCCGCCAGCATTCAATGCACGTCTTGATGTCGCGGAAGGCCGCCGGCTGGACTTTACCTCCAGAGGTGGAGAACCCTTCAACGACAAGTTTACTGTAAGCGAGTTGCGTTCCGCTCTCGCTTCGTGCGTGGACACCGCCCATGGTCCGGACGATGTCCCGTACGCCATGCTTCAACACCTAGGTGAGCGAGGCATGGCCTTTCTGTTAGATTTGTTCAACAGGATCTTGGTGGAAGGTCTTCTCCCAGACTCCTGGCGAATCGCTACTGTGCTTGCCTTTCGCAAACCGGGGAGAGATCACTCTACTCCGACCGGTTTCCGCCCAATCTCTCTAACCTCTTGCGTGTGCAAGTTGATGGAGAAATTGGTAAATGTTAGATTAGCCTTTTTCCTGGACAGCGGAGGCCATCTGTCTTCGGCACAGTGCGGCTTCCGCAAGTTCCACTCCACGTCGGATGCTCTACTCCGACTGGAAAATGCCGTCTGCGAGGCTTTCCTTCGTAGACAGCACTACGCCACGGTCTTTTTCGATTTTGAGAAGGCCTATGATACCGCATGGCGATACGGTATCATGGAGACTCTCCACACGATGGGGGCGAGGGGACGCCTCCCAATTTTTATATCTGAATTGTTGCGAGATCGTCGATTCCGCGTACGGGTGGGGGCAGCCCTCTCCGGCCCAAATGAGCAGGAAGAGGGTGTCCCGCAGGGAAGTGTCCTCAGTGTCACACTCTTTGCCCTGAGCATCAACGGCATCACCTCGGTGCTGCCGGAAGATGTTCTCGCTACGCTCTACGTGGACGACCTTTCGATCTCTTTTGGCGCGGCCCAACTCTGGAGCGTCGACTCCAACAGGTATTGAACCGCGTCTCTCGCTATGCCGAAGCGCACAGGTTTCGGTTTTGTTTGACCAAGACTAAGGTGGTGCACTTCTGCCGCCATCCACGGCTTCACCCCGACCCAGATTTGTTTCTTAAAGGGGTGCGCCTGGATGTGGTTGAGTCGCACCGTTTCCTTGGTCTTGTATTCGACCGACGCCTCACCTGGGAGGCTCATATTCGCAGCCTTAGGGTCTCTTGTACCCGCGCCATGGACATTCTCCGTTCCGTGACGTTCAGCGCTTGGGGCGCTGATAGGGCTACTGCCTTACTTTTTTATCGATCCTTTATTCGTTCGGAGCTCGACTACGGATGCGAGTTTTATGCATGCGCAGCCGAGCGTTTATTGCGGAAGGTGGATTCGATCCAGCACACCGGCCTTCGCCTTGCGACCGGTGCCTTGGGCACTTCCCCCATTGAGAGCCTGTTGGTCGATGCTGGGGAGATGCCACTCCCTCTGCGCCGCGTGCAGTGTATCACTCGACTGTACGCGCGAGCCCGGCGCCTCCCTCAGTCGCCAACAGCTCTCACTGCATCCGCAGCTGATCTCGATGGTGCCTATGCCGTCGAGAGACGCCAGTCATACCCTGAGCCTTTTGGGTTTAGGGCCAGGAAACTCCTTCGAGAGGTAGATATCGCTCTCGGGCCGGTGGCGCCCCTGGTTTTGCCCAGGACGCCACCCTGGAGGGTACCACATTTGGCTATTTGTCGCCACGCCTCTGCTCCCAAAGCTTGTACTGCGCCGGGAGTATTGCGTTCGACATTTTTGTGGAACCGTGCCAGTGTATACGGATGGCTCCAAGTCCCAAGAGGGGGTCGGCTTCCACGCCGTATCCCCTCTGTTTGAAGTCAGCGGGGCTCTACCAGGCGCTGCGTCTGTCTTCACGGCCGAGCTGGTGGCATTACACCACTCGGTACGGGAGATTACGCGACGTGCCCGGTTCGGAGACCGGATTGTGATCTATAGCGACTCACAAAGTGCCCTGAGTGCTCTCGGGGCATTGAAATCTCCGCATCCCCTGGTTCGCGATATCCGTGACGCCACGGTTTTGGCGAGCCGGGCAGATGTCGAGATTATCTTCTGCTGGGTTTCTGGACATGTAGGAATTGCGGGGAATGAGCGCGCCGATGAGGGCGCCAAAGAGTCCGCGAGGACTCAGCGACCGGACCAGCGTTTCGCTCTTCCTCACACCGACTACATGTCAGGAATACGGGCAGCTCTTCGGACTGCTTGGCACAGAAGATGGGAGACGGTCGAGGGGAACTTAAAGTTGCGTGCCATTGCGCCGCGACTGTTCCCATGGACCTATCCCCCAATGCCGCGGCGGCTTCAGGTTGCTTTCTGTCGTCTTCGAATCGGACACACTCGTGTGACGCATCGCTACTTGATGGAGCGCTCGCATGCGCCCTATTGCAACGACTGCGTCGTCCCCCAGACTGTTCGGCATATTCTTGTCGAATGTCCCAGTCTGGGTGATCTTCGCGCACGATACCTGTCTCGGTACCGGGATGTGCGGGGTCGCTACCGCCTGTCCCTTGTACTCGGGACGAGTGCGTGCACCATGACTGGTGGCTTATTGACTTTTTGGGGGAGGCCGGCCTTCTCCCCTTTATTTAAGCTTCTTTTTTTTGTTTTTGTTTTCTTTGTAGGTTGCACGCTTCTGCGCCGGGGTGAGGGGGACCTCTCCCCGACATCGGAGATTGCTTCCTAATTGTTATTTTTTTCCTATTTTTATCATTGTTATGTTTTCATATTTTTACTTCAAAGTAGCCTAGTTCTAGGCTGTCGTGTTTTTCGGCGACTTATGCCCAAGTGGGTAGTTGCCAGATGGGCTCCATAAAATTAAAAAAAAAAAAAAATCAAATGCAGTTAAATTGTGTTTAGTAAGACTAGTGGTTAGCAGGATGGCTGTTTAATAGGGACACAACCTATGATTGTGATGTTTTCTTATTAAGTGGAATTCACTGCAATTCCTTTGGCTCCTTGAGATATATTTTTGATACTTTTTCACTTTCTTACATTCACCTGTTCATAAACCCCTTCGAAAAAGCATCCAGGCTCAGAGGATCTGATATTTTTAATAAGTAAAATGTATTTTGAATTTATGGGATAGCCATAAGAAAGTAAATTGGTGCAATACATTGATACTATGTTCATTTTGAGGAGTAAAATGGCAGTGTAGGGGTAGGATAAACATAAGAATATTTTAATAGAAAACACAAGGATGCTAAAATCTGCTAGAGAAAACCACTATGCTAAATATGTGCTTGTTCCAAGAAAAAGGTATATTTCCATCTTCCCAAGACTTCATTTTATCTACTAAAGCATCTATTTTGTTCATTGAGCATTTCCTTTTGGGGCAGATTTTTTACCTATGGGTATACCATTTCTATATACCCCATTCAGTTGTCTTAAAATGTAAGAAAAAGTGAGCTAATTCACTTTTGTCCAAAATCACAAGTAAATTTTTGTATGAGGTAACTCATATTGTTAAAGGAACAAATTATTCAGATGATCTAACTTGGGTTTAATCCCTTCAGAGGTTAATGTTACCTATAACAAACTCAAAACTATGAACTGGAACTATTTGGGTTAGGTCAGGGTTGAAGTGAGTGTACTGCAAAATGTTTGGCATAAACCAATGTAGGCTAGCTAATAATATATATCTCCTGATGTTTCCCTACTTGCCACAGAGGACTGGTGAGGGAATTCAACCAGGCGAACTGACCCTAATTGGAAATGCTTTTGAATACATCCCCGCCTCGGAGCTTATGAATGCAGACAATGACGTAATATATCCTCTCATCAAAGAGATAAATGTAAGTAGTAAATCATTTGTTCCTGCTGAATTTCATTAATGTGACAATAGAAAATGTATTGTTGATAGTACACTACCTAGAATCATTGTCATTATTCTCAGCATTCAAAAATATAATCCTGTGTACAAGTGCCCTGAGGGATTCCATTTCATACACTATCGCATTACCAGTCTAAATGTATTTTTTCGACCCCCTCAGTTCCCAGACTGCATGTAGGCTTTTATCCTAAACTATCTTTATATGCCCAGATGAAATATTTCATACACCTCAGAAATCTAATTTAAAGATCCACTGAGTTGTCAAGTCATATTTTTTGCCAAGTAATATTTTTGCTAAGTCATATGTTTAAATACCTGTGGTCTTTATACAAACTTGTTCCTCAAGCTTATTAATACACTTAAGCCCCATGATTTAAGATTTTCTACATTAGGATCACACAACTTTTCACTATTCCCTCTTTCTATTTATTTCCCTTTTTCTTTATCCCTTTACTTATTCTTTCTCAACCTAATGAAAATGATCTTAGGGGCATCAATTTATTTGAGTTGACACTAGTCTCCATTTCTTGTTTAAAATGGCAATTAGACCTTCACGAAATATATCTAGCATTTATCTTTAGAATTTTGCACTCAATGACAAGCTGAGATTTCTCGAGACTGTCTTACACCTGGCAAAAAATGACTACTAGCTTTCATTTAGATGATTTTACAGCTGTAAAATAAAAATCGATCCTCGCTGACACAATTATTTTAAATGGAGATATTAATGATTTACTAAACCAAATTAATAATTTTATACATAATTTTATTTTATTTAATATTTCTAATTTTTGAAAACATTTTTACAGCATATTTGCACAGTAACCATTTTCTCCTATCTATTTAGAAAGTGTCCTGTTAAAACAATAAAATCTCTTTTAGAAGCAACATCTTTCATGTAGGGCTTTACTTTAGCATTTTTATGGGGTGGCTTCGCCATTTTTTTTATTTACTGGCAACTAGTTAAGCCACTAACATCAGTGCCTGCAAAAAGTATCTGATCACCTTATAAATTTGTATTTTTAAGATAAAACATGTTTAATATTGACTAACCTTATATTAGTATTTTATAACCTTTTCTTTGGATTTGATGACTTATTGTAGATGTTTTTGCATGGATTTGATAAAGTTTTGACAAATCTCCACTGATAATTCATTGCACCATACCTTTATGATGGCCTCTTTTAATTTTTTGATGGAGCCAGTTTCTTGTCTTTCAACCTTATTTTTTACTATTAGCCATAAATTTTCTATGGGATTGAGATCTGGGCTATTACCAAGCCAATCCAAAATATTAAATTTATTGTCAGTAAGCTATTTTGTCACAATTTTAACCGTGACAAGGTACCTCATCATGTATGAATGTTTCTGTCTCATGGATTGTCATTACCACCATAAGTTTCTCCTGTAACATTGCTAAATACCGCACCATTCATGGTTCTGTTCTTAGGAAGGAAATATATGCTTCCTCTGCCTTGGAAACTGAAACAACCCCAAATTATCAAACTTGGAGGGTGCTTCACTGTCTTTTGGGTGTATTTATGGTCCATTCTATTTGAGCCAATGTGTCTATGAACCTTTTTAGGACAGCTTCTGAATATTAATAATGTTGAGTCATTGGTGAATAAAATGTTTTTTCTACTCCGCAACTGTCCATTGAATGTATTTTTTTACAAAATGTGACACGGTTGGTACGCACTTTTTCATTAATGAATGGTTTCTTTGCAGTATGGCAGGTGATAATCCAAATTCTTTTTGTAGCCACTCCTGGATAGTTCATTCAGAAACATCAGATAATAAACTATTCATATTAGATTTTAGTTCTTTCACGGTTATTGTTGGATTATTCACTACTAAACGTTTCATAAGCATGTCTGTTCACAAATTTGTTTTTCTTGGTCTCTGATCATTTTTTAGGTACTGGCGTAGATAGGCTAACATTGTTTTTATCATGTGAAACCCATAAATTATCAGTACTTTGGGCTATGTTTAATTCAATAGCCATCTGTCTCAGATTTCCCACATTCTCCATTTGTTTTTCCTATAAGGTGCGTAGCGATTTGCCTTCCTGGCCACCGTGCTGACAGGACTCAGCCTCTTCTGCTTTCAGACAGCCGGTATTTCTCCCCTACTTGCTCACTTTCCCTACAACCTCTCCCACAACTTTCTCTGGTCAGCCTCTATTTTCTCAGGGTAGCTGCTGACCTTCTCAGCCAACTATCCCGGATCGGAGCTGAGTAGGGAGGGGACAATGTTCCCTAACCCCTGAGCTCCAATTTGGGATGGTGGGTTTTTAACTACCTGCTTCATCCTCACCCATACCTTCCTCGCATCCCTTTTCCTTCTCTCTTCACTATCTAATTTTTTATGCTGTGCTTAAGGTGGAGCCGCCATGCCAAAGGGCTGCCAGGTCACCAGGCAGGAGGGGTAGCCTTGAATGGCGGCACCTGGCTCTGCCAGCCCTATATGCACCCCTTGCAAGGGGTGATGACCATTTGCTTCCCATTAAAAAATAGGGTCACCATGCCCAATGATGAGAAAAAAAATCTTCCATCAATTTTCCTTCATCCATCGTCGGAGCCGCCCTTGGGCAGCTTCAGAGAAAAAATTGAGGTCCCGCCCCAATGTGCTCTCGCAGGGGACCCTGCAAATCTCTCTTACCAGAGAGGAGGCTTACTCCTCTCCTTCACCTACAGGTGTAGGTGGACTTCCCCTCACCCCCTTGTCTGAAGGTGCCTTTGGGCACCTCCCTCTTTCCAGCAGCAGTTCCCCCCTTTACTTTCCAAGGGGACTGCCAAGAAAGCCAGCAGGCAGCCCATAGCCGACTGCTCCCCATTGAAGTGGCTTGGTAGGGCAAACCCCCTTAAGGTGGAGAGGGAAGACAGGCCCTCTTCGGTTGCTTCCCTCAAAAGACCTGCTGGCTAGAATATTAAACCTAGCGGGGGTCAAGGCCTGTGCCTCCTGAGACTCGACTTGTGACACCACTGCCAATTCGACCTGTGATGACCTGGAGGGGAGGGGGGCGCAACTGGAGCCCCTCCCCCCTCCGAAATAGACATAGTCTTTGAGTCAACACAGCCTCAGACAGTAGGCCCTTCCATGGGATCGAGTTCGGGCTCGGTGCCAAGCACCGAACTCGAGTCTGCCCCTATGCAAGGTCCTCCTCAACTGGCTAGGGTTTTCAAGGCAGTACAAGGAGGGAAGGGATCTCCTCCTCCGACCGGTGCCTCTGCAACTGCTGGGACCTTTTTCATTTTGGAGAAGGAGCTTGCTGAGGCTGGTCCATCCAGCCTGGTGGCTCCTGCCGGCGGAGGGGAGAAGCGAGTTCATTCCCCGCCCTCTTTTAAAAACAAAAAAAGATTTGGGGCTCTTCTCCATCCACGGGGTCTGCGGGGATGGATGGGTCTGCTGCCACTTCGGATCGAAGAGCTTGAGATGGGTGTCCTAAACGTGGATGAGTTTACGCATCACTGTCCGAGAACCGCTTCATTTTCTTGCCTTGACCTATCTTTGTGCTCTTCGGATGCACAGCCTGATTTTGATTGGGGGGTGGTCGATGACCTCCATGGTAGTGATCACTTTCCCATTCAAATATCATTTTCAGGGCAACTGCAGCCTGAGAGACCACCTCGGTGGTGCTTGGCGCGGGCACGGTGGCCTGCATTTCAGGAAATGACTGAATTCCCTATCTCAGTCGAGGAGTTTAGGTCGGTAGATAAGGCCGTTGAGTTCTTCTCCGGCAACCTCATCGCCGTAGGCCTGACTACTATTCCTAGGACGTCTGGCCGTTTTGCACACCGACCACTCCCATGGTGGTCGGCCGAGTGTGAGACGGCCCTCAAACAGAAGCGTTATGCCTACATGCGCTATAAGCGCCGCCCGAACGATTTCACTGTCGCTGAATTTCGTCGGGCTAGGGCTAGGTTCCGGTATATTTCGAAGCACGCCCGCCGCTCTTCTTGGCGGGCATACGTGTCTTCACTTAACGGGAAGACCCCTTTAGCTGAGGTGTGGAAGCGAGTCAAAAGGATTCGGGGCAAGTTCTCCAGGAGAATGGGACCGCAATCTCGGACCCCGCGTCCGTGGCGGAATCCTTAGCGACCGCTTTTTCCGCATTCTCTAGCCGTGATGCTGCTCCGCCAGCATTCAATGCACGTCGTGATGTCGCGGAAGGCCGCCGGCTGCACTTTACCTCCAGAGGCGGAGAACCCTTCAACGACAAGTTTACCGTGAGTGAGTTGCGTTCCGCTCTCGCTTCGTGCGCGGACACCGCCCATGGTCCGGACGATGTCCCGTACGCCATGCTTCGACACCTGGGTGATCGAGGCATGGCCTTTCTTTTAGATTTGTTCAACAGGATCTGGGTGGAAGGTCTTCTCCCAGACTCCTGGCGAATCGCTACTGTGCTCGCCTTTCGCAAGCCGGGGAGAGATCACTCTACTCCGACCGGTTTCCGCCCAATCTCTCTAACCTCTTGCGTGTGCAAGTTGATGGAGAAATTGGTAAATGTTAGATTAGCCTATTTCCTGGACAGCGGAGGCCATCTGTCTTCTGCACAGTGCGGCTTCCGTAGGTTCCACTCCACGTTGGATGCTCTGCTCCGACTGGAAAATGCCGTCTGCGAGGCTTTCCTTCGTAGACAGCACTACGCCACGGTGTTTTTTGATCTGGAGAAGGCCTATGATACCGCATGGCGATACGGTATCATGGAGACTCTCCACACGATGGGGGCGAGGGGACGCCTCCCAATGTTTATATCTGAATTTTTGCGAGATCGTCGATTCCGCGTACGGGTGGGGGGAGCCCTCTCCGGCCCAAAGGAGCAGGAAGAGGGTGTCCCGCAGGGAAGTGTCCTCAGTGTCACACTCTTTGTCCTGAGCATCAACGGCATCACCTCGGTGCTGCCGAAGATGTTCTCCCTACACTCTACGTGGACGACCTTTCGATCTCTTTTGGCGCGGCCCAGATGCCAACTCTGGAGCGTCGACTCCAACAAGCATTGAACCGCGTCTTTCGCTATGCTGAAGCACACAGGTTTCGGTTTTCCTTGGCCAAGACTAAGGTGGTGCACTTCTACCGCCATCCACGGCTCCACCCAGACCCAGACTTGTTTCTTAATGGGGTACGCCTGGAAGTGGTTGAATCGCACCGTTTCCTTGGTCTTGTATTTGACCGACACCTCACCTGGGAGGCTCATATTCGCATTCTTAGGGTCTCTTGTACCCGCGCCATGGATATTCTCCGTTCCGTGACGTTCAGCGCTTGGGATGCTGATAGTGCTACTACCTTACTTTTTTATTTATCCTTTGTTCGTTCGAAGCTCGACTACGGATGCGAGTTTTATGCATCCGCAGCCGAGTGTTTATTGCGGGAGGTGGACTCGATCCACCACACCGGCCTTAGCCTTGGACCGATGCCTTCCGCACTTCCACCATTCCGAGCCCGTTGGTCGATTCTGGGGAGATGCCACTCGCTCTACGTCACATACAGTGCATCACTCGCCAGTACGCGCGAGGCCGGCGCCTCCATCAGTCGCCCACAGCTGATCTTGACGGCGCCTACGCCGCCGAGAGACGCCAGTCATATCCTAAGCCCTTTGGGTTTTGGGCCAGGAAACTCCTTAGAGAGCTAGATATAGCTCTCGAGCCGGTGGCGCCCCTGGTTCTGCCCAGGACGCCTTCCTGGAGGGTAGCACATTTGGCTATTTGTCGCCACGCCTCTCCTCCCAAAGCTTGTACAGCGCCAGGAGTATTGCGTTCGGCCTTTTTGGAGCACACCTCGTGTCACGCTGGAACCGTGCCAGTGTATACGGATGGCTCCAAGTCAGAAGAGGGGGTCGGCTTCCACTCCGTATCCCCTCTGTTTGAAGTAAGCGGGGCTCTGCCAGGCGCTGCGTCTGTCTTCACGGCCGAGCTGGTGGCAATACACCACTCGGTACGGGAGATTACGCGACGTGCCCGGTTCGGAGACCGGATTGTGATTTATAGCGACTAACAAAGCGCCCTGAGTGCTCTCGGGGCATTGGAATCTCCGCATCCCCTGGTTCGCGATATCCGTGACGCCACGGTTTTGGCGAGCCGGGCAAATGTCGAGATTATCTTCTGCTGGGTTCCTGGACATGTAGGAATTGCGGGGAATGAGGGCGCCAAAGAGTCCGCGAGGACTCTGCGACCGGACCAGCGTTTCGCTCTTCCTCACACCGACTACATGGCAGGAATACGGGCAGCTCTTCGGACTGCTTGGCAAAGAAGATGGGAGACGGTCGAAGGGAACTTAAAGTTGCGTGCCATTGCGCCGCGACTGTTCCCATGGACCTATCCCCCAATGCCGCGGTGGCTTCAGGTTGCTTTCTGTCGTCTTCGAATCGGACACACTCGTGTGACGCCTCGCTACTTGATGGAGCGCTCGCATGCGCCCTATTGCAACGACTGCGTCGTCCCCCAGACTGTTCGGCATATTCTTGTCGAATGTCCCAGTCTGGGTGATCTTCGCGCACGATTCCTGTCTCGGTACCGGGATGGGCGGGTTCGCTACCGCCTATCCCTTGTACTCGGGACGAGTGCGTGCACATTGACTGGTGGACTTGTTGACTTTTGGGGGGAGGCCGGCCTTTTCCCTTTTATTTAATTAGGTTGGGTTCATTTTTGTTATTGGCTTTCTTTGTAAGTCGCACGCTACTGCACCGGGGGGGGGGACACCTCACCCCGACGCTAGAGCTTGCTTCCTAATTGTCATCTTCCCTTTTTACCTTTTTTTTTCAAATTTTTATTTTAAAGTAGCCTATAACTAGGCTGTTTGTTTGCGGCGACTTATCCCCAAGTTGGACAGTCGCCAGATAGCCCCTTAAAAAAAAATTCACCCTTCCTTAGGAGTACAGGATCGTTTTCATCCACCTGTAGGTGAGCGCTATGTCTTACAATAGTAAGGTAAAAGCAATGTTTGCAGTGATGTTATGCAGTTATTATAGCAATGAGTAGCCATTTTCACACAATTGGTTATGCCTGGGGTATGCTCTTCATCCACACCAAGCAAGTGACTGTAAGATATAATGTACCCTCACGGGTGGGTGGAAACCTACCTGTGTACCGCAACTGCAAAAGTGGTTAAAATAATTCTTCCTTTCTTTGAATTTAACTACTATAGATAAGCTATCCTAATCCAATTTTGATATCGCACATCTGTTGTTTTATTTCATGTCTTATCTTTTCTAAGGACAAAATTCAAAGGGAGAAGAGAAGGCCTTGCTTTGATTCAAAGCAGAAAGCTGCTTTGGCGAATATGATCATGAAACTAAAAATGTAAGTTTTGTCACAAGGATATATTTAATTGTTCACACATTCTATAAGAATCATTGTATGACTAATCCAAGGGGTATATATTCTTTAGTGTCATGGTTGACACCTAGAGAAGTGTGTATCATCCTGGACCCAATACCTGCAGTTTGCTCTACCAACTCCAATGCCTACAGAGTACAGGGTGATTGATCTGTTCTCTATATCTTCACTTCCTCTAGCTTCACTACTTTCATCACAGTTCTCTTCTTACAAACTTTTTTTGTCATACACCGTTATTACTATTGTGCTTTAAATTCAAGGGGAAAATGCTTTCAAGCTCTTTTATATCGGTACTTTAGGATTAGGGTTCATCACTTGCAGTTTAAGAGTGGTAAGCTTCTGGAAATAAATTATCCCAGGGGCTTCACACTACCCTCTTTCCTCCATTAACGGGTTTATAGAATAAAAGGAAAAGATGGGAAGAATAGAAAGATGAACCAGTCATGTAAGATGAAGGCACAAAAAAACAGTAGTAGAGAAAAGTTAAAAAAAGGAGGAAAGTCTTAATGCATTAAAATGTCCTAGTACTAAGGTACAGAGGAAGAACATAAAGCAGAACCTCACAGGTAGGGATTTTGATCTTCTTGAGGCGTTTAAGTGGCCATATTTGAATTAAGCCCCTGAGGGAAAAGTGAAAAGCATGCCGCTAAAAATTACTCTTATCATAGGAAGAGCATTGAAGAATGGGACACTGTCAAGGATGTATGTTGCCTTTTGTACACTCTTTCTAAGGACGACTTGGAGAAGATTAAGCCTGAAGTCTTAGTGACCTGTTCCTGCAAAACATTCCACCCATCGCCTTCGGATAATATCAAGACTGTAGGTGTTAAGTTGAACATTACCACTAGTGAATTATACCTAATTTTTACCGCAGTTGTAATAATGTGCTTTTCCCCCAAATAGGAGTATTGCATGTTTGCTCTGGAGGAAGACTTTGATACAGTGAAAGAGGCTGAACGGGTCTTGGTGGAAGCTCAGAATAAAGCAAGTCTCAATCTTGCTCAGGATGTACAGAAGCAGATAGGTAAGCAACAGATTGTTACTACTATTCTACTCGCCCTTAAAACCAAACAGGATTGAGTGGCATTTTTTACAAGGGAAGATAGTTGATATTCTGATTCTATTGTGTGGTATTATCATTATTACTAATTTACTCCACCCCCTTTGCCTATCCTTTGACAAGGTCTCACGATCAGATAATAAAACTTGCATAAAGATCAATATGACACATTAAGTCAATCCCGTTGACACAAAGTCTGGTTCTCATTAGGGGGATGTGGAAGGGATTTCGGGACCCTTCTGGCTAAAGGGAGAGCTTCCCATTGCACAGTGGGAAAGTGTAGATTGGAAACCCCTCCCATGTAATCAGTAGCTGGAAGAGTGATGTAGTATGTGTGAAAGAGAAAGTTGCCCCACCAATTTGGTGGATAGCTCACTTTGCACGACAGTATTTTTGTAGTTGGTCTCATCGGGATTCAAGCCTGGTACCTAGGCATGGAACTGTAACGTTCTTAGCACTAAGCTAGGGAAACCATCGGTAATGTTCCAAATTTGTATAGACATGTCTGAGTGAAGTTAAGCTCCAGGTGTGATTATTCACTGGATAGAGCATAAATTTGGGTCGATTTTGTGGCAGTTACCATGGTGTAGATACCAGTGGTTGGAATCCCACATTGAATTATAATTCATACCCAAAAGTACGCCCCCCTCCCAAATGAGCAAAATTGATGGAAACCCATACCAAAGGTACTGTCATCAAGAGTAACTGTCTTATTTGCACAGTATCAAAGGCACTAAAAACTACCAATCTGTTAATCCCTCTTTATGCATTATTATCATCACAAACTCAACCATAATACTTTCCATGTCAAATACTGGCCTTTTTTACTGATGAAGTGTTATGTGCTATAGGTATCTCATCCAGTCAGGGTTCTACCTTTACCAGGGTGCTGCTTCTGTATTCACGGCCGCTATGGGAGATTACTCACTGTACCCCAGGACCTTTTACCTACTCGTTCGTCACTCTACCTACCTTTCTCACTCGATAATTATTCCTCCTGTTCCACCATACCTTAGACCCTCTCCTATATATACCAACGTTGGCACTGGCATGCTTTCATGCAAGCTTTTGATGCATTCCATTCTCAGACCTTTAGCCTGCTCTAATGCTCTGATCAAGCCTAAACTGTCTTGTAATCCATTTTGTATGCAATAGTGTCATTTATGATACATCCTAGATAAGTGAAACATCTCACTTGTTCCAAAGCCACATTGCACTCACACAAACTCATCCCCAACACACCACACAACACCTTTACTTTTTACCCTCTCCTCATGCATACTCGGTCAAACGCTTCGTTCAACATTTCCAAATCCCTCTCAGACACTAAACATACTCATGTCATATTAAATGATATTTAATACATCAACTTATCCTGTTTTTCACTTAATATCAAGTCGTAGTTTCAGATCCCTTGAGGGAATTATCACTGTGTGACCGGGCAGCGTTGGGAGGAGCGAATGATTTTAGCACCAATGAGCTTCAAAGTATAAACCAAACTGAATTGGTTTCGTGTCTCCAAGACTTTGGGAGAAAACTGATGAATAATGATAGAATGGAGGTAAGTGTCCCTTTATTTTCTGTTTGTTTTATTTCTCTTTTTCAGTTCGTTTCCATTTTCTTTTCTCTTCATTACCTCTATTTTGTTTTGTTTTTTTTTTCATTTCTGCCTATGCTTGTGTCAGGGCACTCAGGAACAATCTGTGTTGCCTCCAGCTTGTTCCTTGTGCTATGGGATTGAAAATTAGTTCTCCAATTTCTTCCTATCACTTTTCTATAATTTTCTTTGTCCTTTTTCTCTTATTTATTAGTTGATTCTTTATTTACTTTATGTAGATCTTTCTGATTGTCTGGTATTTGTGATTATTACCACTGCTTTATTTTGTATACCTAGCAATTTCAAAAGGCTACTTCTGGATATTATGTACAATGCGAGCATTGGATAAACTAGGGTTATATTTTTTTTTTCTCTGACAGCCTGTGTTTTTACCCTACTCCCTCACTTTCCCTCCAACCTCTCCCACAACTTTCTCTGGTCAGCCTCTAATTTCACAGGGTAGACGCCGACCAGCTTCCTCCCACCCCAACTATCCCGGGTCGGGGCTGAGGGGGGAGGGGACAATGTTCCCTCACCTCTGAGCTCCGGCATGATGTGGTGGGTTTTTAACAAACTGCTTCATCTCTACCCACACCTTCCTCACATCTCCTTTCATTCTCCCTTCTATCTCTATCAATTTTATGCCGTGCCCAAGGTGGAGCCGCCATGCTGTTGGGCTGCCAGATCATCATGCGGGAGGAGTGGCCTCAAATGGTGACAGCCGGTTCTGCTGGCCGTGTTCACCACAGGGCCGGCAGAAACTTGGGGGTGATGACTGTTTGCATCCCATGCTATGAAAGGGGTCACCATGCCCAATGATGATTTGAAAAAAATAATAATATTTTCCCTTCGACCATCTTCGGAGCCACCATGGAGCTCCCCCCCTCCCTTCTGTGCTTGCACAGAGCACCCTCCAAAATTCTTGTACCGGAGAGGAGGTTTACTCCTTTGCATATGGGTGCAGGGAATTCCCTGTCACCCCCTTCTCTGGACTCGCCCTTGGGCGACTCAGTTCTAGTGGCAGTCCCCCCTTTGCTTTCCAATGGGACTGCAAAGAAGGCAGGCAGGCGGGCCAATGAATTCCAAAGACATAGAGGGTGTCACCGTACGTGGCCCCCTCTCTTTCCCAAAGGATGCTGGTTCGCTGGCCAAAGATAAGATGACCAAAGGTACCTTGAATGGGACCTGTGATGTCTCGGGGGTGGGGGGGGCACATGGAAGACCTCCTTGAGATGGACATGGTCCCTGAGGTGACCCAGCCCCAGACGATAGGATCTTCCATGGGGTCAAACCCAGGCTCAGTGTCGAGCACAGAACCCGACTCCGCCCGTATGCAAGCTCCTCCTAAGATGGCTCAGGTCCCCCAAGCCTCACAAGAGGAGAGGAGGGGTCTCCTCCTGTGATGGGCTGGACCTTCTCCATTTCATAGAAGGATCTTGCCGAAGCCGGCCCATCTGCCCTAGGGGCTCCTACCAGTGGAGGAGAGAAATGGGTTCATGCCACACCCTCCTCACCCAACATGGTATCGTGCAAAAGGATAGCTAACGGGGAACGGAAGGAGACGAGCATCCGCAGCTCATCCCAGTTAGTCTGGAGTTCGTGGCAATTCCATTGAAAGAATATGCCCTTTAAGGAGAGTTCTTCCTCCGAGAAGCGTACGGCCGTCCCCATATTCTTTCAATAGAATTGCCACGGACTCCGGGCCAACTGGGATGAGCTGCGGATGCTCATCTCCTCTCGTTTCCCGTTAGCTATCTTTTTGCACGATACCATGTTGGGCGCGTGCCCCCTGCCCACCCTCTCAGGGTATAAGGGTTTTACGATCCCGCCACCACGGGATGGGGGCCGGGCAGGAGGATGCGCGATTTACATACGCCATGGTGTCTCCGTGTGTGCAGTGCAGTAGCTGTGCAGCTGCACCTGGATAGGAGGTATACTGTTATTTCCGCTTACATTCCACCGTCAGCTGACTTTGACACGGGAGACTTCCGCCGCGTCGTGGCACGGTTGCCGAGGTACTTTCTCTTGCTCGGAGATCTTAACAGTAGACACCCTTTCTGTGGAGACTACTCGATTAATCCCAGAGGTCAAGTCCTTGCCGACCTGATCGACGAGCTGGAAATAGGTGTCCTAAATGTGGATGAGTTTACTCATCACTGCCTGAGAACGGATTCATTTTCCTGTCTCAGTCTATCTTTGTGCTCTGGATGCACAGCCTGATTTTCAGTTGGGGCTGGTCAATGACCTCCATGATAGTGATCACTTTCCCATTCAAATATCATTGTCTGAACCACAGCTGGCCTGGTGGTGCTTGGTGAGGGCACGCTGTTCAGCATTTCAAGAAATGACTGATTTCTCTGTCTCAGTCGTGGAGTTCTTCTCTGGCAACCTCATCATCGTGGGCCTAACTACTATTCCTAGAACATCTGGCCGTTTTGCACACCGGCCACTTCCTGGTGGTCAGCCGAGTGTGAGACGGCCCTCAAACAGAAGCGTTATGCCCACATCTGCGCTGTAAGCGCCGCCCGAACGACTTCACTGTCAGTAAATTTCATCGAGCTAGGGCTAGGTTCTGGTATATTTCGAAGCACGCACACACCTCTTATTGGTGGGTATACATGTCTTCACTTAATGAGAAGACCCCTCTAGCAGAGGTGTGGAAGCGAGCAGGCAGATACATCCCTGCCTGCTACTGTATATCTATGCTTGCTCTTTTCTCATTTAACTGTATTTTTTCCTTAATTAATCTGAAGCCAAAATAGGTTTTAATTAAATTATTTTCAGTGCAATATCCGTTCAATTGTTAGTTGAGGATATTTTCATATACCTTCCTGATTAAGTTTAGAAGGTAAATTGGTCAGTAACTTCCAACCTCAGATGGCAGTTTTCTAGGTTTCATAAAGAATATAATTTTTTCAATCTTTAGTTCGTTGGGGTAATATCCTGTGTTTAAGCAGGCATTGGGCACATTCATTAGTCAAAGTATATTGAGGTATCAATGTATGTAGTTCTTCCTAGTAAGGCAAGACTTTTCTGGTGCTGTTTGTTTAAAGTTTCGGATATTATCTCAGCTCTTGGAAGAGTATCTTCTTTCTATTTTTGTACGTTTTAGTAATTTGATTCTCAAAGTCTATATCAAAAGTTTCATTTTATTACTCACTTATATTGAACACTTTCCAGTGTTCTTTGAATAATATTTCAATTTCACTTTCTTCTTTGATTGTGTTTCCTTGTCTATCTTTTATCTTCATTGTTTCCTTGTTTTGAGTGTTCCCATTCATTTTATTTTTCTCATTCTCTGGGCGCTAATTCGTTGTTGATATTTTTTATAGCTTCATCCCAGTATTTCTTGTGTTATCAGCAACATCCATCAGTAGTTCTCTCTTTCTTAACCCTAAGATATAAAGATCTTTCACTAGTTGTTCAGTTCCTTTGGATGCTCTGTTTAATAATCTTATTTTCAGATTTGTTTGGTTTGTATCTGGTGTCTATTTGAAATATTTTATTGTTTTATAAGCTTCTCTGGGAATAGCTTCAGTCTGCTGTTTGTATGGTGGTCCTTATTCTTTCTAGGTCTTAGTCAATCTCCTCTAGCATTGCTTCATTGAGTCCGTTTGGCACATATTGTTTATATTTTTCTCAGTCGGCTCTGTGATATACCTTCCATTTTCTTGTGGGGATCTGGATGGGTTTATTCTAAGTCAAGGAAAGTGGTATTAAAAACCAATAATGTGGAGAGGGTAATAATTAAAGGGCTTATATTGGAGTTAAATACTAGTAACGCATCTGGTCCAGCAAACATTCATTCTAGGTTACTCAAAGAAGGTGTAGATAGTATTGCAGGAGCTTTTTAGAAGGTATATACTAGATCACTAGAGTTTGTAGAAATATCTAATGATTGGAAATTAGGGAATGTAGTGCCACTTTTTAAGAAGAGAAGTAAAGAGGACCCGAATAACTTAATGGTAAGCTTAACTTCTATCATTTGTAAAATCCTTGAGAAGATAGTTAAGAAAGGGATTTCTGACCATCGAGAGAGTGGTAGGTTAATAAATGATGCTCAGCATAGGTTTCAAAGAGGTAGATCATGTTTAACAAATTTACTGGATTTCATTGATTATGTAACTAAACAATTAGATAAGGGAGAGAATGCTGATATAATTTACTTAGATTTTAGCAAAGCTTTTGATAAGGTTCCACATAGAAGACTAGTACACAAATTAAAAATATATGGGATATGTGGGAAAGTTTTGAATTAGATAGCTGAATGGCTGAAAGACAGGAAATAGAGAATGGTAATAAATAGGGTGAGATCACAGTGGAGAGATGTTATCAGTGGCATACCTTAGAGATCAGTTCTAGCCCCATTATTATTCATAGTTTATATAAATGATCTTGGGGAGTCCGTAAATAGCAGTGTCATTTTTGCTGATGACACTAAATTGGCAGCTGTAGTCAAAGAAGTTGAGGGTAGCTTTAAAGTGCAGAGTGACTTATATAGGTTATTAGCTTAGGTTCAGAAGTGGCAGATTACTTTTAACCTTAAAAAATGCAAGTTATTAACATAGGAAGGGATAATAGGGAATTTAGCTATGAAATGGATGGTCATTGGCTGAATTCAGTTGAGGATAAGAAGGACTTAGGCGTATTAATAGATAGGTCACTGAAGTTTTGAGGCACTGCTTTAAAGTAAAAAATTAGAGCAAATAAGGTGCTAGGATACATTAAGAGGAATGTTAGCTACAAAAGTAGAGAGGTAATCTTTAAACTCTACAACTCATATGTCCAGCTACTTTTAGAGTACTCTATACTAGCATGGTCACCACATTTTAGACATATTAACCTGCTAGAGACTGTACAAAGGAGGGCAACAAAAATAATAGACTGAAGGGGGGGGATATGATTGAGCTTTTTAAAATCTGTTCTGGGATGGATAAGTTGGATTTTGGCAAGTTTTTTGAGTTGGAAGGTAGTAATAGGAGTAGGGGATGTTAGAATTTTTTTTTTTAGCAACAGAGTTGTAGATTACTAAAATTGTATACCACCTGAGACAAACCTTGATGGTGGTGCTTTTTGTTTTTGTTGCATTCCTGTGGATTGTTTAAATTGTATATTGTAGATGCATGATCTGACACAATCCTATGGATGCAGTTTGTGGGAGAGTTTTGCCGGATGTGGATGATCTTTGATAGGCCCTTGTGGCTTTTGTCATCCATAAAATTGTTATGTTGTTGGTTAACAGTGAGTTAAGTTGCTATTTGGCCAGTGCATGGAACACCTATCCATTCCATATAATGGTTAAAATATATGTTGTAATTTGAAAGGCATATAAATGTTTTTGGCACTTTTTGTTTGCAATATAGGTCATGAAGGCCAGTCCAAGTTGTTTAGCTATCCATTTTTCTATTGCCAATTGTTTAAGTATGTAGTTGTGTGTAAGGGACAAAAGGGCATGTGAATGGATAGAGAAAATAGCCAAGTGGTAAAAAGAGAAAGTATTGTGGAAGATTTGCAAAGAGAGGCTAGTGCCTGGTGATCAGGCTTATCGCTTTCAATTGTTTATTTTGTTGTGTGTTTCCTCTGTTGTTATCATTAGAGTTTGTATTTTCAGAGTGTTCAAGCCATTTGTCTTTATATAATTGATGTTCTTTGGTATGTAGTGTGCATTTGCTGTTGTTTTACTAAATTACTTTCTTTAAGTGTTGTGCTTAGTTTCTTTGTAGTGCATATATTTTCGTGTCATTTGCTCTTCTTTTTTCTGAAGTCTTGATCGTGTTTATTAAATCTATTTTGGTGATTTCATGGTCAATAATCGTTTTTCTTTATTCTCTGTATTGTACTCTTTGTCAGTTTTGTTTTTTATCATTTGGGGCGAAAAACAATCCTTTTCATGTGTGAAATGGCACCTCATTTCTGCTAGCTAATAGGCTAGCGGAACTCGGAAATTTGGCACAACTTGGAGCTCTTCTGCTATGGTTAATCATTTGAATGATTTGTCTGTCAATTCCTGACTAACCAGCTCCTGTATATTCCTTGTCCGTTCTTAGCCCCACCTCCCAGTGCAGTTTTTCTTGGTGTCTTCTTTCCCACCTACGTGATTAAGTACACGCATTTGTTCTGCACCACTTCTAGTTTCCTTTTTTGAGTCTTTGAGACACAAGCGAGGTACAGCAACATAGATCTTACGAGTGCATTGTAGATCTTTCTCTTTTAATGAGGTATTCTGAACATATACAGAGTTCTGACTGCAGCTGAGGGCTTGGGAATTCTATTTTCACATGCTTCCTATACCCAGTTGAGGTAATCCTTATTCTGAGTACATTGCATTCTGTGGTGTAGGGATAGTGTGTATCCTCCACCCAGACATCTGCTAGTAGCCTCCTACCGATAGGAACTACTATGAACTTTTCACGGTTCGTTCCAATCTTCCATTGTGTCTCGCAGATGTTTAGTCTTTCAATTTCTGTTGCTGTCATACGAGCTTGCATAGGCACATTCCTCCATGGACAAGTGATTATCTGGCTAATCACTGCGGGAGGCCCACAGTAAGCGAAAAATTCAGTCTATCCATACACCCTATACTGACATGCACCACTCTCTCCATGACATAGTCAGAGAGAGTTCTTTCTAAGTTTTCATTTATGCCCAGCCATAGGATCTTATACTGCATCATCCTTTGCCATGCCTTTGATACATCCTGACAAACAATGTCCACATAACTCCTTTCCTGTTGGGCTTGAATTAGCTTTTCCATGGTGACATTTTTCTAAACCCAAATTGATACGGGTTGTAAAGAGAGTTCTCCTCCAGGTGGGACACCAGCCTTTGGTTGAGGATCTTGTCAATGAACTTTCCACCAAATTCTAGGAGTGAAATTGGACACTAGCTCTCCTTCAACCTCGGGTCCTTCCCATGCTTCGGTAAGATCATTTTTGCCGTTTTGTAAGCATTTGGGAAGTATCTCGTGTTCAGACATGTGTTAAATATTGTTCTCATTCCTTCAATGATATGGCTGGTGCCTTTTTGAAGTTCAATTTTGTAAGCCCTGATTGTCCTGGGGCTTTCTGTTAGAATGAGCGGAGCTCGCCGAGTAGTTCCGTAATATCACGTCTCTGTTGCGCTGTCTGCCCACCTGGTGGTGAGCGTGTGTCCTATGTATTTGTTCATCATAGTCTTCATTTTCTTCATCAATTATACTAAAGATTCTTTTCCAATAACTTCAGAATATTTCTTCAATGTTTTCCTCTTCTGCCTCTATGTTTCCGTCTTCTTTTAGTAGCTCAATCTTCTTCTTTCCAGTCAACCCTTTGAGGTGTCTGATTCTATTCTAGAAATCTTTGGGTGATGTTTCATGATTGAGGCAATCAATCGCATTGTCACATCGCCTCCATTGTTGTTGGAGGATCAACTGGTTCAGTTCTTTCTTGATTTCTTTGCTTCTTTAGATTGAGTTGAATGATACATTCCTGACATTAATTACATACAGTAATCTTAACTCACGATAGAGTTCCTTCATATATTCAGTCCATCTGTAAGATGAGATGGACTTATATTGGGGCATTTTACGTGAAGTGTACACACTTTTTGGCAAAATCTTGACACTAGGTCATGGATTTTGATGATTTTTTTGCATGCAAGTTGGGTCACATGCCAATTTTTATGGCTCTGGGTCACTCATGGCTATTTTTATGGCCAGGTCAATTTTTGGTCAAACTGATTGACTGAAAAAGTTGGAGAGGTTATAACTTTGGCTAAAGTTAACTAATCAGAACGATTTTGATACCAAAATGCTCAGGAGAAAGAGATCTTTCAAATGAGTTGAGGAATGACATTCCTAGGGCAATTTTTGCCATGATGACAATTTTTTTAACTCTTTGACCTTTGACCCTGGCCAAATTGCAACTTCGATCCTTCCCCAAATTTTCTAAAGTTAGCTCTATTTATTCTCGATAGCTCCAGGAAAAATAAAAATGGGATCTCCATGAGTTTTGAATCTATGGACATTTATATATCATCATGTGGGTGGTATTTTCAGTCATGTCACTCTATTGGGGTCATTTATGACACCAGACAGTGTTAGTAAATAGTGATTTTGATAAAGTTTGATGTATCTTGACACGGTTATCATATTTCAGTCTTTCTAAACACAACCTCTCCCCCTTCCTAGGCTACCCTGCCTTTTTTCAGTATTAGATTCAATAAAACAAGAGATTATTTTTTAGCATTTCAGAAATGTGAGACAAACAACATAATACATTTCAAATATTACAAATTTACAATTTTTATTACCTATACAAAATGTTATTTAATACAAAACATTAGACAAAACATTATTTAATAAATACCTAGATGCTCATTTGAGCAGAGCCATCACTTTGTTTGTTGCATCAGACTCCTTCTTGCTAATCGTTTAGCTTCTTCCTGTTGCAGCTTTTGGTTGTACTGACACCAAAATGTCAGAGATGTCCATAGTACAAGAATCTTCTATTTCAGGGAAGCAAAAACTGGGAGAGGGAACATGCAGGTGAAGAAATTTCAGTCACTTCTCGTGACTGGAAAAGCTTCAGTTATGCAAGCAAGCCACCAATGTCCATTGTAAATCACAGTGACATAGCCTGCAAATTTTTCATTGAACACTGGACATGAAATATTTTTTTGTGACTGATTCTAATCCAAAAGTCTCACATAGACTAAATGGGCAAACTTGGAGAGCCTCCTTTGATATTGGAATGAATGAATGAAGGTTTTATGTGCCTGGAATAGTTTTGGTCGCCAGTCTGGTTTTCAAAAGTTCTTCTTCTTTTCATATTCCTTTTGAGTTCCATATCCAAACTTCATATTCCCAAGAGTTTTAGTGATTACAAACAAATCTCTTGATGATACAATCTGTTTGTCATAGGGTCTTCTCAAGCTCTCTTTAGTAGCCTCCCTTTTGATGGTGCCACCTACACTGTTTGATGGGCCCTTTCTATGGCTAGTGGCAAAAAAATGCCACTCTGCTTCTTTACCATATTCCTCTTTATGCCAGGAAAGATTTATAGTTTTTATACTGTGCTACAGATCCATCCAAAAAGTAGTAAATTTTCTTTACCGTTTTGAATACTGATTTCAGATACTCTATCAACATTCGCTGAAATAGATGCACTGACACATTATCGTGGATGTTACACTCTGAAATTATAGTGTATGAGTCATGACAAAGTTTTCCATCTTTAATGTGATAAAACACCCAAGGATGTATTGTCGCCTGTGCGCAATTCCAATGATATCCATGGGTTGTATCTTGTATTACAAATGAATAGTTTTCTGAAAAATCACCAATTACTACAAATTCACCATCTGCAATATTGTTTTTCACAGCTTCCAAGTACTGTGCTTGTGATTTTGCAACAAAATCATGTTGCACCAAAGTTTTGATACAATCACAAAATCTATCCATGAAATCATCAAGCGATAATACCATGGTTACCAGCTCAGATCTATCAGTTGATGTCCACTGTTTGAATTCAATATTATCCACATTCTCCTGTTCATAAAATCCAAATAGTTTTTCTTTTAGTTGATCCACAGGTGTACAGTACTCGCACTATCTCATGTAGCATGCTGGATGGGCTGGATTACATATGACAGAGCCAACTAGCTGATATCAGACATCTTGGATCCAACCATCATCAGTTTTACATTTTGATGTATTGTAAATACACATACTGAGTGAGTTCCACTGCCTCCCGCAAGAGCACACTCATGTGGTCGTAGCATAGCAAACTTTGAGAATGATACTTTTACCTCAGGGTACTTCACTTTGAAACTGCTATGAAGTTGCTTCAAATTGTTAAGAATGAGTCGTTTCTGTAACCTCTGCTTTTCTCCTTCAATTCGCACTACTAGACAATCCTTTCCTTGTAAAATCCGACTCATGTCATCACTACAATAATATTCAAGGACTAAAGATTTTAGTTTCTCAGGAAGCACTCTGCCGAGCTTAGGGTTCGGTGAAGCTAATATTCCTTTCTCCTTTAGTATATGGTGAGCTTGTACAGCCACTCTCATGAGAGCAATCAAACTTGTTCATGAGTTTTCTAATGCTCATACTGGTTGCAAATATGGTTAGAATTCTGATTTGGTCCGTACGGCTTGATTGCCGATATTTTTCCTCTAGAAACTCGATGACTTCTGGCATACAGTTCACGTTACATCTTTGTGGTACATCTCCTTGCCTTCCTGAACTACTACCCACGACCAAATTCAACTTTCTCCTAATAGATTCTTCAACTTTTAACCTTTTCTCAAGTGCATAAGTCAGATGCCTTTTGGCTTTCCTTTTATCAAAGGGGCTCTCACTGATGAAAAACAATGATTGGTTGAGTAAGTCAACTTCAACTTCCACAACATCTGAATCCTCCTTTTGGCTAGGCATCTCATTGAACTCTTGTTCAGATACTGAAGTTCCAGACTCCTCTGGAGTATTTTGCTCCATTGGTAACTCTGAAAGCTTCTTCCTACAAACAGAACAAAGCTTATCATCTTTGCTAAGAAGAGATGAGAACTTCTGCAAAAGCTGAGCAGAAACATTTCTTAGGTCTTTCTTTTGTAGGGATTTATGGATCTTCAGTGGACTGCTGCAGTACTTTCGATTCACCATCTTAATGAAACAAAGCCTGAAAAAGATCCAAATAGTAAATTACTGTTTATAAACAATATACTATAAATTGAAGCAATTATATTTAAAATTGCTAATATACAATATCAATATAGCTGCTTCAATTATTGCATTGTCCTAAAAAATTGATAAGCAAAGAAAGAAGTGCATAATAATCATCAAGTATTATATCTTAGTAGAAATAGGTCAAAGTTTTAGGTGCAAAGGGCTGTAGGTTCGTAGACTGGTTTATAACTAACAAACATTTCCACTAGCACTTTTTAAGATTTGATTCTTCATAAATTCGCAGAGAAGTGGACAAAACACAAGAAAAGAGTAGGTAGCTATTCAATGATCAACATTATTTTTAATTATTTTCATGTTTCTCAGTCTAGCACTTCGTCCCTAATAGCTATTAAGTTAGCTAATGGCTACATCATAATGCATTCCTGAGAATAAGTTCATTACACTCTTAGTTTAATCTTTCTTCCATACCTATTTTTGGAGGGTATAGCTACCTATATTCTGTAGGTACATTCAGTTTTGATCAAATTAAAGGATTTGGTGAAAATTGTCTTCTCTCATTTGAAAAAGCTTGGCATAGTAAAAATATGTGATCAATCAAAAGTCACTATTAATTAATGGGTGTTCATTTTAGATGCCTAATAAGTAATAAATCATTCTCCTCTTTTTCATAATATAATAATTTGGTAGGTAGGTAGCTGTATAAAAATCAATAGGTATTTCAAAATTATCAAAAATAAATAACAAAATTACACACCTGTAAATTATTTTAGGATCTGCAGATAATCTCACAATTAATATTAAGTAGGTAGTTTAGAAGTTATCTTGAAATTATTTTAATTTATATATTGAAGACATAAATGACATTAGTATCTGAAAAACACATTAATTATTTAAGGATTAATGAAAGGTAGTTAAAGACTGCTTTTCATGTTACATTGATTTGGCAAGATTACCTATAAGAGGTATATAGGCCATGCCATGGTTAGGACTTACATAGGTATATGATATCATCATAATTTCCTCCCATGGAGATCCTATTTTTATTTTTTCTGGAACTATGGAGGATAGAAAGAGGTAACTTTAGAATAAAAATTGGGATGGTCTGAGTTGCAGTTTGGCAGGGGTCAAAAAAGATCATCATATCAAAAGTTATAGAAACCTCATTCTTCCACTCATTTGAAAGATCTCTTTCTCCTGCACATTTTCGTATTAAGATCATTTAGATTGGTTCATTCTGGCCAAAGGTTTGGGGTCAATCAGTTTGACCAAAAATTGATCTGGCCATAAATATAACCACAATGACCAGATGGCCTCATACTTAGTATGCAAACTTTATTCATCATAACCAACAAATGATGTAAATTTCATGCGATTCTGTGACCAAGGTGTCAGGAGGGTGTGTACACTTCAGTAGAATGCCCCTACTGGGTTTTAGGGATACAAGCATTATCTGCATTGATGGGATGGTTATTGAGGTCTTTGAGTGCCTTGTCGATCTTCTCGAGGATTGCCTCATCCAAGTTGGGTGGATGGTATCCCTCAAGGAGGCATGCATACCGTTCCCAGTCTGCTCTTCTGTAGTCCCTTCTGATTGCAGCTGGGACTTGTATAGGGTTCCTGTTGATGGTAAGCAGCTTTCCTATATTCTCACTACATGGAATCTGGATTGGTTCCATGTAGTAGTTAAACAGTAGCTGATGATTAGCTAAACATATGTCTTGCTTTGTGGCACTTCCTCTTCTAACAAAGGTGGGGAAGTCGAGTCCTATTCGCTGGACAATGTTTCTGTCCAGTAGGTGTTCAGGCTTCTTTGTACTCCATTGTGGCTCCTGTAGCCAGATGCCTGGCATCTAGCATTTAGGTTCCCCATTAATATAGTGGGGGCTCTTCTGCCAAATTTGCGAGTGAGAGAGTGTATAGGTAAAATAATAATCCTTGGCAGCTGGTACCTGGTAGCAAGGACCAGCTTTCCTAAGTCGAGCTTGACCTCAATCACGGGATAATATTCTTCTAGGTTTCTTATTAGTTTGTATTTGATCCCCTTTTTTATTGCAATAGCGTCACTGTCGTACCGCTCTTGCGAATAGTTTGTGATCAGCATGCCCTAATTCCAGATCTTCATTTTGGAATTATGAGTGTCGATCCGGTGTTCTGAAATCAGTATGATGTATGCATCACTCTCTAAACACATTTCCATAGTGTTCTTTTAGTCATCTATCCACTGGTGTTGATTTCTAATATCTTTAGTGCATTCAGATAGGTCAGTTCTGGTCTGTTGTTGCAAGCCAGTCTCATTGCATCTTGGGTGTCTATTATTGAATAGTTTTATGAAGTTGGTTACCAGAATATTTTGACAACAGGGTAGTTGATACCCTGTGGCTGTGGTAACTATTATATTGCTTAATTAAATCTTTATTTCACCTGAGAGGTAGGATTTGGTTATTCCTTGTAGCAACCTATAATCCAGTACTCTTTTTTTATTGTTATGAGTGTACCATCATGATGTTCATTTATATGGTTAGTGGCTATTATGTCTTAATTCCTTCTTTTATCTTTTCAGTTGTTAAGTTGCCCCCATGTTCATAGATTAGAATTATTTCTGTCTGGATGATTTTTCTAAAAATACTTCCATGTCGTAGAATGGACTCTCGACGATATTTTCATATATAACTATTCGTTGAGGGATCAATTCAATTATATTTCAAGTGCGTGGTTATCTGGTTGACCGATATTATTTATCTTCAATATGCTTAAGAAGTGGAACTGAGCTCAAGGATAATAATATGGCTATCATTAATAAAATAGTTTTATTACTTCAACTATCAACAACACACAAAACGGAAAATGTTTACATAAACAGAGAATGGAAAGGGTTGTGGGAATATCTAGCTAATCCTAGGATTAAGATTTGGGAGAGATTTAAAAAGGTAAACAAATAAAAATTAAAGGGATGGGATGGTTCGCTAAACCATTTAAAGCACAGGGTAGGGTTGACGAAAAGGTTAGATAATCAAAGGTAATGCTCAGCTTACGTAATTACAAGTTGTTGTGCAGAGGAAGGCGACGCGGAGGAATTGTAGCGGGCTGAAAATATATCTCTAATCCCAATCGATAATCGATCCAACCCGCTTCCTACACTGTCCGGACGTTAGAAATCGAGGGAGAATGAAACGGATTGTATGTACAGTCCTTTACTAACAAAAAATACAATATTTACAAAAAATATGGATAAATATGCACAAAATATCTACAATAGAGAGGGGTGATTATATTGGAGATCTTACTTTTCACCAAAAAATATAAAAAGAAAATCCTATATATATGAATACTATTTAATCTATCCTAATAAACATAAAAAATCAAACAACCAAAAAAATCCTGACTACAACAGTCAATATATAAACAACAAACAAGGCCTCACTTTATACAAAGAGGATGGGGAGATGTCCAGCCACCTGCCACTCGAGCGAGCAAAATGCCTAGGACTTACAACAAGTGTGGCGCCTCTGCGCTTGATGGAAGATAATGACCTTAAAAAGCTTGCATGGCTATTATAAGCCCTCCTTCATTAAGCTATACTATTGGCCTTTATTTATTAACAATAATAATATATAGCTTTCCAGGATATAACGCTTTGTTTGTAATATAAGGATATACGAAACTAAGTCCTATCTTTCCAGAATATGGCGCTTTGTTTGTAATATAAGGATATATGAAACTAAGTCCTATCTTTCTAGAATATGGCGCCTAGAAAGAAAGAAAAAAAACATGGTAATCATTTTTATACATAAAATAAACAAAAAACAACAAACCCGTTCCCATTCAGACACACACACATTTTTACAGAGGAAGGGATAGGGTACTGAGAAAAGGGGTGGGAGAATGGCCCTTTTACACACACTCACATTCGCTCCACCACAGAATCTTCGGTCCGCTGGCAAGTTCCAGCCGAAGGGGGGGAATTAAATTATCCTGACGTGATGTCTTGGGAATGAGAACCGTTTCTTGATGAACAGGCTTGAAGAACAATGGCTGTTCTAACATTGTTCTCTTCTGAACAACAGGGGAGGTGAGAACCGTCTCTTGTCTACGGGCCCAAAGAACAATGGCTGTTCTAACGTTGTTCTCTTTCTGAACAACAGGGGGGGAGGGGGAGAACCGTTTCTTGTCAACGGGCTCAAAGAACAATGGCTGTTCTAACATTGTTCTTTTTCTGAACAACAGGGGGGGAGGGTGAGAACCGTCTCTTGTCAACGGGCTCAAAGAACAATGGCTGTTCTAACGTTGTTCTCTTTCTGAACAACAGGGGGGCCTTGTGGACTTGGCATCTTGAAGGCTCGAACCTTGGCACTCAAGGGATATTGTCCTCTTCTGGACAAAATAGTGGATCTCGAGGTAGAGGGCCCCTGGTGCACAAGGTGAGACCGGATCGGCGTGATGTCTCGCGAAGATAATCTGGATCTGATCTGCTCTAATCAGTAAAGTTTCCATATAAATAGTCGAGCCATCCCCTTGGTGTAGGGAACAATGGAGTGGGGGTTTTGAGGGAATGCCCAGCCGTGCCTGAGAACATACCTTATCTGCCCATAAGCCTAGCTCAATCTGGTGAGATCGACGCATGGGACGAAACGGGGGGGGTGGTGACCTCCTTGGTTAAATATTGACTCAGGTGGCAATAGGGCGCCCTGCTTCGATGCGAAGATGCACATGGGTAGCAACGTGTTTCTAAACATGTGATCGCGGTTGAATTTTAGCAGCCTCAGACTGTTCTATCACATTCCATATATATTTTATTTATCTTTCCATTCATTAGTGTTTATGAGTAATATTCTTAGTTTTCTTCCTTCTATGTGGGTGTTCTTATGGAGAGTGGAGTTTGCTTTGGGGGTTTAGAGATACTTTTTTCAGACTGTCTTTCTTTTTCCATTGTGTCATTGCTGAGTTTTATTTTTTCCCTTTTTGCATTTAAAGGTTAGTGGAGCTGGTGTTGTTTTCCTTGGGGAAATGGCCCTGTGTTGCTTTCTTCTGCTTTTGCATATTCTGTCCAGTTTCATGCATATCTTCTTTGTTGGATTCATCCGACCAATATTATGTATGCTTCTTTGCTTTCAGATTCTTCCCTTGCCCTGGTTTGGTTGTCTTCTTTCTTTATTTTGTTTCTTATAGTCATTTTTTTTTTTAGTTTGCTCAGAAAGTTTTATGTTGAATTAGGTAGATGAGTCTTTTCTTCAGGAATTTCATTGGCTTGTGACTGTTCTCTTTCAGCCTTGAGTTTAAGGTTGCTGCATAGATTCCTAGTTGTGCAATGTTCATGATGTGCGAATGAAGAATGCATGTCAGAATCTTAATGTTGAGGATGCCCTTGGTGTTCATTTGTGTTGTTGTAGTTGAATTTATATTCCTTGCTGCACAATAGATCCTGTTAGCCTCTCTTTTTTTTTCCTTGGCTTTTCTCTATGGGCAGGGCATAGCCATTGTTATGTGGCTTCTGGCGCAGTTGATACATCTTTTGACTGCTCATGCAGTTTCTCCAAGGGTGGAGACCACTGCATTATGCACATATTTATGTATCTTTATTTGGGCAGCTACCAATAGTGTGTTTTTCAATCTTATACCAATGGAAGCACATCTTCTGTATGTTAATATACCTATCTCTGTATATTTGTCATTAAGATACATATACTGTATACAAGTAGTCTTTTTTCCACAATTCCACCTTCCAACATATGACGCTTCATTTGGCTACAATTTGGATGAGGGGGGGACTTCTTTTTCAGGGTGATGCTTCTCACTGATGAGAGTATTTTTTCCACTTCATTTTTATCAGAGCAGATTACTACATATCTCTTTATACATTTGATCAGGGCTATTTGAAAGTCTGTAAATATGCTTTGTACAGCATCTTGTGGTTTCATTTTCATTCCATTAGGGAACACTTGTAGGGGTAGCTGTTTAGTGAAATCCAGGGGATCCATTATTCCTTCTCATGCTCCCCCACAAGAGGAGGTATTTTTCTTCTGTATTCCTGTTAAAAGAAGTCCCATCTCCACTATTGGGCGAAATCCTTTATCCCTACCTCAATATCGCCTGCATACTTAGGGGGGCACACCCCCTCCACCCTACCTAAATTGGCCCAGCCTTATAAGCAGTCCTGCAGTCAGACTTGGCCTCATTGTCTCCCCACTAAGCTCCTTCTCTGGCCCCCTCCCCAATGCTTTTGGTACCTTACTGGTGGTCAGGTTATGTTGTGCTAGGTAGAAGTACAGTTGTCTGATGAGCAAGTGGTTAAATAAAGGAGAGTATTTAGTTAAGAAAAGTCTCAAGATCACCGCTTCAAAGTGATACTCCTTGAATCATAAACAAGAGATATCTCCAATCAGTCCGAGCAATACATATATCTCTTCTTTCTTCTTGAATAACTCTTCTTGCACTGTCCGAGGTTATAATATAATTGATTAGGCAGTTTGCATACTCCTGGATCAATTCCATTATTTTCTAAATCTATTTTATTCTAGGCTTGCTTTACCAGCAAGCCAAAAAGGCAGAATCTCAACCTGCGTGTCACTTCATTCCATGCAATCACATTTTGTCAATTTTTTAAAGCTATAGCTGACGCTATGGTGGTTATATTCTTACTCCACCAACACAAAATGCAAAAGTGCTTCCAGCCCTCAAGTATGGTTTAATTTTTCCTCATTATCTAACTAAATATTATTCCATTTTGCAGATTCTAGCGAGAAATATCAACCTATTCCTCAAAGGAAATCTGAAAACCCTGAAGCCAGAGGAAATTGAAGACATGAATTCCATACTCACAGGTTTCGGTGCCTCTGATCTGAATGCCTTCCCACCCTTTCAATATGGCACCTTTGATGATGCTCTCGCTACTATCGGAAGCTTGATGGAATTTGATAATGATCAGGTACTACTGTTCTATCACATTTATGTTTTACAATAACCGTGAAAGCATTTGTTATATTTTACCCATCTTTGAAGATAGTGAGGATCTGAACCTGTGCCTTAAAACACTCCTACCTTGTCAGGTTACCACTTAGCAACATTCTTATATCCTTCAAAAAGGATGTTTCAAGATGCCTCTTGAGTAACCCTGTAGAGATTACCCTTAGATAAACAAATAAAAGGATTGGGAAAAATTGGATGGCTAAATAATACAAATATTTCACTAAAACTATTAAAAGAGGTATAAAATACAAGGAAGTTTAATGCCATTGGAACTACATTACAAGTATCATGTTCATCTTCAGGGTCTAAAAATAATGTAAAACTGAAATACAAGCAGTAATAAACATTATAAAAATATATGTTTGAACATTGAAATAAAATCCAGCAGATATCAATAAAGGACTCAAGTCATCATATTCTCATTATTCACACCTTTTTGGTGGCATTGTGCCATCACAGTAAATACCTATATCATGAGTAGGGAATCCCCAAATGGGTTAAAGACATTGATGGCAGGGTGCAAAATAATTATAAACTCTAAAAGTGAATAACAACCACATGGTACAGACACAGATAGCATGCACAACCATTCGCAAGAGAGAATAGCTTCAGACCACGCTGGTTTGATCCATAAAATAACTTTTCTTATTCCTAAATGTGGTCTCTAACACTTAATGATGATTTTCATTGGGTGGGCTATAAAAGAAATTATTTATTATAAGGTCCTCATTAATAATTTTAAACAAAAAAGTTGGTCAACCGAAAGGATGTCTTCTTCCTTCATGACAATGCAAACCCACACACATTATGTCTGATGTAAGAAAAAATTGAGTTAAGTCAGAAAGTTCTTCATTTTCCATTATTCACTAGATCTTGCACCATGTGATTACATTTATTTAAGTTACCACAACACCTAGATGGCAAAGTTTACTCTGGTATGAAGGATGTGGAACAGGATATCAAATCATATAGTTCATTAAAATAGTGAATTCTTTAAGAAAGAGGTATCCTCTGCTTGGGTATATGGTGGAAGACCATTTTCAATAATGATGAAAACTACCTTACTTAATAAATGGGTTTTTTTTTTATATTAGAATATTTACTTTCTAAAAAGTTATTAATTTATTCACAACCTATTATATGAAATAGTGCTATTTGCGAATGATGATAAATGCATCTTGCCTATGATAGCTTCAGTGTTACATATTAGGAAAGCTAGTAAGTAGGCAGTCGCCAGATGAGCTCTTAAAAAAAAAATTCCCCATATATATAGTCAAGTGGTTTTTATAGTGTTTAGTTTCTGTGATGATGGCATAAGAAATGTGACAAAATGTTAAAGACAGATAAAAAATGTATTACAAGGTGAAAGTCTTGCTTATTTCTCACCAAAGTGATTGAGGCACAAAAAGATATTTAATAAATTAGGAGTAGAATGTAAGAAACCTATTTTAATTTCCTGTTTTTGTTTCAAAACATTTTTCAGTTGGAGATTTTGGGGAAAAAGGCTGCTCTAGAGTGGAAACGACCCATTTCCATGCAACCTGATGACATGTTTATTGTAAACAACCTTTTCTGTGGTATCAAACACAACGACCTCACTCTGACATCAACCTCATTCAAGTATTACCTTTATCAATTTATTTAATAGCATTTTGGGATACCAATTATATCTCAACTTCATTATTGCTATTACAAATCATGGGTGATAGATATTGGATTTTTATGTAAAGATCAACTCGCAATAGTCTAAATACTGTGTTTGGACAAAATAATGTGAAGACTTTGTGTTAGAATTATCTATCAAACCGATAGAATTTTCATCCTTTAGCCCCTCCTATCTACCATCCTTTGTCTGTTATCAATTTAATGTGTCTAAACTTTTCTCTCTGCTTGGATCTGTGTTGGGCATTTACAACCTAGCGTTTCTAACTAGCTGTGTGATGGGTTTATAAGCCCCTGTGAATGGACACTTCCCCAGCGCCTCAAACCCCTACCCTAGCATGATTGGCTTGGCGAATCCAGCTAGTTCACAAACTCTGAGAAGAGATTTGGGTGCACAAAAAGTGAACATTAACAGAATACTGGCAGAAAACAGTCAAAATCCCTTCCTTAATCTCATATTGAGCAGAACTGTGCCTGCTCAACTGTTATTCCAAAGGTACCCTCTTTGAATAGACTGTAAGGTCTCTTGGGGTACTTCTTTTTCTTGTAGCTTCTCTTTCAAACCTGATTTTATATCCTTTCCTTTCAATATCTCCTTTAGACCTACATGAAAGTAAATTACCCTCTACAATACTGATCTTCACATCTTGTTTAAACATTCTGGCTGATTGTTTCATTGCTATAATATAAGAAGCAAATTCAATAGCAACCTTTTTTCAGAGCCGGAATCAATAGTTTGGCCAAGTTAGAAAAATGCCCAAGACCTACCCTCCACACACTTGCTCAACAGGCTAAAAATTTTTACGGAAATCCTTCATCTTGGAGAAATTTCGAGGTATTATTTACATAGTATTGATCTTTCAGATTCATCTTATTATTTAACTGGTGCACCCAGGGAATGCAAATTTAACAGCAAAAGAGACTTAATGAGATTTTTGTTTACATATCATAGAAATGTCAGTTTGTTTGGTTTATTTTGCTGTTTATTGGGATTTGTAGAGACAAAATTCACTTGGGAGGAGGGGGGTGTTACTTAGAGACATTCCGATTCACTGGCCCATTGCTATGGGTGTAGATGTCGGGTTTCTCACCCTCCCGGCTTTTATGCAGCAGTCATGTATCCCAACAGTGTGCGATAAAACTGCACAAAAGCAAACTAACTCTAGACTTTTTCTTCTTTTTTTTTAAATTGTAAAATCAAGGCCAGAAAGTTTTTAAAAGGTTTGTTAGAAAAGTGGTTCAGTTGGAAGTAAAAATGTGTCAAAGGGCTCATGGCCTAAGTAAATGAAAAGACACTGGAAGATAAGCACTTTGAGGTCACACAACTCTCTTTCAACTAAGGAAGGTACCTTATGAGTTGAAGTTGTGGCAATGTGTCAGCTGGTACATAAGAAGTAGATGATGTTGTTTATAGTTCTAGGGAAGCAGATGACATATATGCTCCCTCCGACCGCTTGGGAGATAACTTTAATCCTACAGCCTTTGCTGTTGGCCCCAACAACGCTACCACAATTAAGTGGGGCCACGATTTCTGTGAGGCTGTCATGAGGGAACGAAGTTAGGGTGGAGGGAGGCTGTTGCATGCTGTGTGAATTTTATAGCACCCCTCGCTGTGCTAGCGGTCTATACAACAGCTAGAAGTGGAGGTTCAATTGCAACTTAACCTCAGGCGGAATACATCCAAGTGGGGTGGTCTCACTCCGAGATTGCATACACGTGGGGTGGTCATGCCATATCCACTCTGGAATGACTGACCAATCTACCGCTCTTTTTCTCTTGCCCTACAGGGTGGCTAGAGTTTAAAAGGCCTAGCCATGCTTCCTGGGTGAACTGTGAAGGAGGCAAACAAGGAAGAGAGCAAATCCTGCCATGGCCAAAAGTTTTGAGACTATATTTTTTCAGATGAAAATTAATAGAACTAATTAAGCAAATTTTGTTTACTATGTTTGTATCATAAGTTGAAAGTGAAATATACAAAAATTTAGAGCCCAAGCCCATTTTATTGATAAATACAGTGGGCACAGTCAATATTTACAATAATGTCCCTTGTTCTTCATGACTGCTTTAATTCATTTTGGCATGCTAGAGACCAAATTTGTGATGATATTGCTCCATTTTCGTACACTAAGCAACTGCTCACAATTGAATTGCTTCTCTTTATATCAACTACCAGTTTGATTATCGCCCCTGAATTCTCCATTGCATTGAAATCTGGCAAATTTCAGAGCCAAAGTCCCAAAAGTTTGATGTTATTTTTAGGCAAGAACTTTATTCTTGCTTTTGCCTTGTGACCAGATGCGCCATCATGCTGAAAAATACAGTTATATTCCCCAAATTGGTCCTGAGCTGTTTGTAAAAGGTGCTGATAAAGCACGTTTTGCTACCATTTTGAGTTCATAGCAGTGTTTCCTTAGATGAGAAGCAGCCCCAGACATGGAGAGTATCTGGATGCTTCAGCGTGGGCATGACACAGGACTCGTGGAAGCGCTCCCCTTTGCTCATCCTAATGAGGGATCTTCCAGAAGCTCAAACAAGCAGAAAGGAGCTTTGTTAGAGAATATCACTCTGCCTCAGTCTTCAAAAGTCCATTCTTTATATTTCCTACAAAAGTGAAGCTTATCTGTAAGGTTCTTCTTGGTGAGATAAAGATTCTTCGCAGCCCTTCTCAACTTGAAACCTTTGTTGAAAAGTCATCTCACTGTGTGTGCTGTAGCATTCTCACCTGCCTCTTTCCAATTGTAAGTTAACTTGTCCCTGGAGGCAACCCAATCATTGAGGTGGGACCTTAGCAGGAGGCGATCTTGGCGTTTATTTGAAGCTCTTGGCCGTCCATAAGACTTCATCACAGGAGTGTAGTAGCTTTTTAAAGTCGTCAATGATCCTAAAGATAGTGCTCCTTGATGCACTCCCTTTAGCAACTATCCGCTAGCATTTCAGGCCACTTTGCTGCATAGCAATAATGGTTGCACACCACTTTGAAAAGAACCATTTCTAGAATTGAAAAAAATTCAAACATTTATTTACAAAAATTATGAAATAGATTATAATCACGCAGCACGATTCATTTAACCCATATTTGTCATCATTTCACTCTTTAGCGAATTGCAAAGCTCCAGGGACTGAAACTCGCCTCCTACAGGACCAGAACCAGGGCGCAATTTTTGGATCGCGCGATGCAATCCACTTTATTATTTTTTACATGCTGACTTTTTAATAAGCTTGCAATAATTGAAATATAGAATAATTATTATTATCAGATAAATTTTAAGAACAAATGAAAAAAATATATATACCTATATTAGTCTCACCTTTTTCCCATGACTAGTCATTTACATAGCGTGCATATGCTGCAGTGGGCACTAGCCATGGATTTGCCAGATGTGGTTCTAAGTAATGTGAATAATAGAGACTTGAGGAGAAGGCTAATTTGATGAAACTGTGTCGGTCTTTCTCATGATTGATGAACGAGTAGTTCACATACTGATTGACTATTTGCTGCTGACCTATTGATTGACCATTTGCTGGCATTTCTTCTTGCAATTCATTTATATATATATATATATATATATATATATATATATATATATATATATATATATATATATATATATATGTCATAGTAAAGGCTCCCGATGATATACTATATATCTATTCTTTGTGGGGATTATTCTATATTCGAGTGCGGGGTTTTAATCAGATGGCCAACTATTGCTCTACGTTAATAACTAGGCCTGGAGCCAGGGCTTATTTATCTTCATTATACTTAAGAAGTGGAACGGAGCCCAAGGATAAATAATATTGCAAGCATTAATAAAATAGAATTTTATTAATTAATCTAACAAAACAAGACATGGAAAATATTTATATGACCGGGGATTAAAATGCGAGATACACATGAAATGAAAAAGGTCATGGGATAAATTTGACTAAGCGGAGGATTAAGATTTGGAGGGATTTTAAATGACAAAACAAACAAGAAGGGCAAGGGGTGCCTAGATCCGTGTTAAAGCACGGATTTACGTTAGCACAAAGTTAAATAGTTAAATGCAATTCGTAGCTTACGTATTTATAAGGTCGTCGTGCAGATGAAGGCGATTTGAAGAAATGGCTCCGGTCCGACTGGCGATTTCCTTTCCAGGAGGAGGGGTTTTTAGGGGGGTCGTCCTTAACGAGGGGGGAAGGACAGACTTCGAGGAGTGGGAGCGAAGTGATGCTCGGAAGTACGCTCGATCCTTGAGACAGTATATCGGAGATGTTCTGGATGAACAATTGAAGTTATTGGTGTAACCAAGCGTTCTCTTGAAGAACGTTAAAAGGGGGTAATTAAATTACCACTGACGTGATATCAGGGGGGCCCTGTTGACTTGGCGCCTCGAGGGGCACGAACCTTGGTACTCAAGGATATTGTCCCCTTCTGGACAATAAGGGGGTTCTCGAGGTAGAGTTCCTAGGTGCACAAGGGAGACGTGATCGGCGTGATGCCTGGCGAAGATAATCGGGATCTGATTCAAACGCGAAATTCTATCGCATAAATAGCCGGAGCCAGCCCCTCGGGGTAGGGGCAATGGGGGCCTTCCATGGAATGTCGCGCTAGCGCTTCGAACAATCTTATATTCCGATAAGCCTAATTCAATCTTGCCAGATCGACGTCTGCCTGGCAAACGAGGGATTGAACCTCCTTGATTAAACTTGGGGCGGGGGAAGATAATACTCGGGAAATGTTGGGCGATAAGGACGCCATGCTACTCTCTTCTCGCAGGATGCACGTGGGAAGCATGAGTTTCAATATGTCATAGAAGCGTGGCGCGGCAGCCAGCAGGCAATTCTATCACACCATATATGATAGTGAAACCACTGTATAGGAGCATAGAATTTAATTATGGTATGAAGCTTACCATACCATTATATAACTGAAGAGGTTATGGTAAGCTTCATACTGAAACTAGTTTTGTAATTAAATTTATGCTCCTATACAGTGATTTCACTATCATATACTATAACTCGCTATTGAGTTCTTTCGCTTATATACATACATATATATATATATATATATTGTGTGGTTAGTATAAAGCAAAAATTGACAACCAACACTGTATCAGGTCTTGGGTGCCAGACATCGTGCCTGGATAGGAAGGAGTTTTCAAAGAATCTTTACAATACACCCCCATCCCTAATAGGAATGGATCAATTGATATACTTATATTAATCCTTGTTTACCATCACAGAAAATGTCATTGTTCTTATTGACTTCCATCATTTTCTTTGCTAAATACATTTTAAAGATAGGTAAAACTCGAGTATCTCCCCCCAAAATTTAACACTTATATATATATATATATATATATATATATATATATATATATATATATATATATGCAACAAAGCCCACAAGAAAAATAATGCAAAAATTCCGAATACTTTTGAACTTTATTTTGAGCTCTTTATCAAGGAATAACAAAAGCACAAAGAAATGCAATATATATATATATATATATATATATATATATATATATATATATATATATATATATATATATATATATAAGCCAGACACAGAGGAGAGGGAACGCCCTCACTAAACAATAAACCAATCATAGGAAATAATACGAGGGGCAGTCAATGAGTTTTGCGAATCAGTAGGGCAAAACAGAGGAAGGGGGATGGCTGTTTGTGGGGGTGTTAGGACAAGTTATGACAAGTCAGGACCTGCAGCCGCACGCCACTTTTTTATCGATCCTTTGTTCGTTCGAAGCTCGACTACGGATGCGAGTTTTATGCATCCGCAGCCGAGCGTTTATTGCGGAAGGTGGATTCGATCCACCACACCGGCCTTCGCCTTGCGACCGGTGCCTTCCGCACTTTCCCCATTGAGAGCCTGTTGGTCGATGCTGGGGAGATGCCACTCGCTCTGCGCCGCGTGCAGTGCATCACTCGCCTGTACGCGCGAGCCCGGCGCCTCCCTCAGTCGCCAACAGCTTTCACTGCATCCGCAGCTGATCTCGACGGTGCCTATGCCGCCGAGAGACGCCAGTCATACCCTAAGCCCTTTGGGTTTAGGGCCAGGAAACTCCTTCGAGAGGTAGATATAGCTCTCGGGCCGGTGGCGCCCCTGATTCCGCCCAGGACGCCACCCTGGAGGGTACCACATTTGGCTATTTGTCGCCACGCCTCTGCTCCCAAAGCTTGTACGGCGCCGGGAGTATTGCGTTCGACCTTTTTGGAGCACACATCGTGTCACGCTGGAACCGTGCCAGTGTATACGGATGGCTCCAAGTCCCAAGAGGGGGTCGGCTTCCACGCCGTATCCCCTTTGTTTGAAGTCAGCGGGGCTCTGCCAGGCGCTGCGTCTGTCTTCACGGCCGAGCTGGTGGCAATACACCACTCGGTACGGGAGATTACGCGACGTGCCCGGTTCGGAGACCGGATTGTGATCCATAGCGACTCAAAGCGCCCTGAGTGCTCTCGGGGCATTGGAATCTCCGCATCCCCTGGTTCGCGATATCCGTGACGCCACGGTTTTGGCGAGCCGGGCGGATGTTGAGATTATCTTCTGCTGGGTTCCTGGACATGTAGGAATTGCGGGGAATGAGGGCGCCAAAGAGTCCGCGAGGACTCAGCGACTGGACCAGCGTTTCGCTCTTCCTCACACCGACTACATGGCAGGAATACGGGCAGCTCTTCGGACTGCTTGGCAAAGAAGATGGGAGACGGTCGAAGGGAACTTAAAGTTGCGTGCCATTGCGCCGCGACTGTTCCCATGGACCTATCCCCCAATGCCGCGACGGTTTCAGGTCGCTTTCTGTCGTCTCCGAATCGGACACACTCGTGTTACGCATCGCTATTTGATTGAGGGCTCGCATGCGCCCTATTGCGACGACTGCGCCGTCCCCCAGTCTGGGTGATGTTCGTGCACGTTACCTGTCCCGGTACCGGGATGGGCGGGGCCGCTACCGCCTGTCCTTTGTACTCGGGACGAGTGCGTGCACATTGACTGGTGGACTTGTTGACTTTTGGGGGGAGGCCGGCCTTCTCCCTTTCATTTAACTAGGTTTAGTTGTTGTTTTTGTTATTGTTTTGTTATTGCTTTCTTATTGTTATTTCTTTTTATTGTTGTTTTCTTTTCAAATTTTTTAAAGTAGCCTAGAACTAGGCTGTTTGTTTACGGCGACTTATGCCTAAGTTGGCAGTCGCCAGATAGCCCCTAAAAAAAAAAAAAGCACGCTCCTGCCTCGTCTATTTAAGAAGCAGTAGCTGATCGCAGATCGTCAGTGACAAATTTTTCAACAATGGAGAAGGTTGAGCACCGCGCAGTGATCAAATTTTTGACCAAGGAAGGCAAGAATGCAAAAGAGATCCATGAACGCATGGTTGCAGTGTACACCGACACCGCCCCTTCCTATGCAACCATTGCTCGCTGGAATAGGGAGTTCCGCCATGATCGTGAGTCCCTTGAAGATGACCCCCGTCAGACGTGACTAACGAGGACAATGTGGCCCGTGTGGAGAAGGTCGAAGAAATCGAGCGAGAACTTGGAAAATCGCATGGAAGTGTTATCAACATCATCCACGACAATTTGGCCATGACCAAGGTCTCTGCCCGTTGGGTCCCTAGAAACCACGAAACCTCACGCCCCATGATCGACTTCAACGTCCTCAAAGTTCAGAGAGCTGCTCCTGTACAACCAAGACCCGGCGGGATTCGAGTCACGCATAGTGACAGGTGATGAAACGTGGGTCCATCACTGGGATCCCGAGACCAAGCTCGAAAGCATGGCTGGAAGCACAGGGGCTCTCCGACCCCCATCAAGTTCCGGATCTAACCCTCAGCCGGGAAGATCATGGCCACCACTTCTGGGATTCTGAGGGAGTGTTTATAGTGGACTATGCGCCTCATGTAAGGACCATCACAGGCCAATATTATGCCGAGGAACTGGCTGGGTTGAAGAAGTGCATCCGTCAGAAGTGGCGCGGCAAGTTGACACGCAGTGTCCTGCTCCTCCACGACAATGCCCCTGTCCACAAGGCCAGAGTTGCACAAGCTGCCCTGTGCGAGCGCGGATTTGAAGAGCTCAACCATTCTCCCTACAGTCCAGATCTGGCCCCTAGCGACTACTTTTTATTCCGCCAGCTCAAGGCTGCACTGCGTGGACGCCGGTTTGGGGATGATGAAGATCTCCAGCTCGCCGTCTAGGAGTGGATTGAACAGCAATCGGGAGATTTCTGGTTGTCAGGAATTCGAAGCCTCAGGGACAAGTGGCGCAAGTGCGTTGAAGTCGAGGGTAGTTATATTGAAAAATAATAAAACACTTTTCCTCATATCTCGTTTCCTTATATCCGAATTGGAAAACTTATTGACCGCCCCTCGTATCATTAAGACAGGTAAACTCAAAAGACTGAAAAGGTTCACAGAGGATTAAGATATATCACTTAAACAAATCTGGAGTAAGAGAAAATCAGAGGTCAGAAGTAAAAGCCAAGAAAAATAAGTACATTTGTACTAAAATTGACAAAAGAAACGTACAGATTCATAAATAGATGAAAAAAATAAAATTAATTTCTAAAGGTAAAATATATATAATCAATTGCAAGTTAAAAATTTTGATATTGAAGTGTGAATGCAATTTAAAATATAACTATCTAGTTTAAACAAGCCAGGGCTTAAATTGAAATTTGGAACTTACTAATAAATGTTGATTCTATGATATTACGTGCAATATTATCTTTGTTATGACAAATGATTTTAGCTGAATTCCAATCACTATTATGATTAAGATGTGACACAGGTACGTAAAATGAGCTGCTTTTTTCTCCACGACGGACATTATATTTATGTTGAGATATTTGTTTATTTAATCATTTACTTGATTGCCCAAAGTAATATTTAGAGCAATCGATATATTTTACTCAATATACATTGCCAGTAGTGGAAGGGGGTATTCTGGACTAAAAGTTTAGATAGTATTATATTAATTAAATACTATAGAAATGCTTAATGATTTTAAAATATGAGGGAAGTACAAGAGTATTCTTATTATTAAAAGGAGAGTGAGGTGTGAGAAGGTAAAACGACTTTTTAGCTAACTGAAGGCATTTATATATCAAGAAAATGAAGAGGGTAGCAAAGATTATGGCCAATGTCAAAAATTTTGGAAACTTCAGAATCCAAGAATTCAGGACTAACCATACGAAGGTTGCGGAGAAGCATTGAGATAAAGCTGATCTTTTGACTTTCATATTAAAGTCAAAAGATCGGTTATCTCAATGTTATTTTAGCCCTCAGGCCAACAGTTGTCCATAAATGCAAAGAAAACCCAGAGTATGATTGTTAGCAGATCCAGAACACTAGATCCTCCCCATCCAGATCTTTTAATAAATAACATTCCCATCTCCATATGTGATTCTTTTAAGTTGCTTGGAGTTATGCTTGACTCTAGGTTTACTTTTGAGAATCACATTCGATCTATTTCCTCCTCTATTGCTCAAAAAATTGGCATTTTGAGGAAATCTTACAAAGTATTTGGAGAGCAGACTGTTCTTAAAAATTGTTTTAATGCTTTTATTCTTCCGTGTTTTGAATATTGCGCCCCTGTTTGGAGTTCGGCAGCCAACTCTTATCTTAATTTATTAGATAAAAATTTGAGAGCAATAAAATTTTTAATTCCTGACCTCAAAGTTGATCTGTGGCACAGGCGAGCAATAAGCTCCTTATGCATCTTATATAAAATTTTTAACAATGCAGATCATCCACTGCATCACGATCTGCCCAATTTATATGCCCCTCAACGAGTTACCAGAGGTGTACTAAATGCCAATAGTAGGGCCTTTACGCCTATGAGATTCAACACAACACAGTTTTCAAGAAGTTTCATTCCTAACACAACTAAACTGTGGAATGAACTTCCTAGTGTTGTTGTTGAGTCCTTGGAACTTCAGAAATTTAAAGTGGGTGCTAATACATTTTTAATTAACAGAAACTTATAACTTTAATATTTTATTCATTATCCACACATATATAATATTATAATATTTTTAACATTATAGCATTTAATTTTTTTTTTTTTTTTTTTTTTAATTTTCTATTTATTTATTATGTTTTTCTTAATCTTTGTTTCGTTTTTTCCATACCAGGTTTCTTTCCCCGCTGGGGCCCTTGGGCTTATAGCTATTTGCTCTTCCAGTTGGGGTTGTGGCTTGGAACTTTAATAATAATAATAATAATATGCGCAGTCAGAGCAGGAATAACTTAGTCCAGGTGACCACACGCATAATGTAGTGTTTCAATGCCCTGGCGCATTGCAATGTCAGGTCCAATATTACGTGTGGCATAAATGCCTAAGTTAGTTTCACCTAAAAGAAAGACCTCTCAAGGTAGGTAGATCAAGTTCAAACTTTGAAGTGCCTCTTTAAGAACTTGTTCTTGGTGAGTATATAATGTGCTCTTATTACCCCCAAGATTGCACTTGTCTTTATCATTCTTTACTCTTCATATTCTTTATATTTCCCTTCTACCACCATTATCACCAATTCCTTTTATCGCTCCTTCCTCTCATTCTCTCTGAATTCAACTGCCCTCGTTGGTTACACTTGATTCCTCTCTCTCCTTAAAAAAAGTCTGGCAGTCATCTATGTTTAGCTTTTCATCCTTTTATTTCATTGTTACATCCAGTTTTATTTTTTCTTATATATTACACACTAAATTTAATTATATCAATCAAACTCCTAAATTATGGATTCAACTTCATTTTTGTCCCCTCCTTTAATAGGTTGCGGAACTTGGCACTCTTGTGGGAGGATTGGTGCCAGAGGATTTTATTTCCATCCCACCGCAATCGTTCGAAGGCCTGTCTACAAGTGTGGTTCCATACTTAGACCAAAATTACATAAATGCAAGTATGGCAACTGCCAGTGAAATATTTTTGTAAAAGTTATCTATCTTCTTTTAGGGCCTGCGCTATAATCCTACAACCCTAACAACCCTGAAGGAATGCATATTTTTTACATACTATGCATAAGGATCGATAGACTTATTTTGTATTGATATATATCCTTGTTTGGGCAGGCTATGAATGAAACTCATATAAAACAACTTAGTCCTGTGGCAGCATTCTCTTTCACGGATGAACAAAAGAAAGATTTCAGTTCGCAAATGATTGATGCCCTCAATAACATAGAAACTGCTGCCAAACCAAGCAGAGGCTCTGGTAAGTCATTTGTCATTGCTTTGAAAAGAATAGGTGTCTGAAGTTTGATTGAACCCTTGTCTTTATTCAGAGGGAGGCATCAGTCAGACAATCCATCAAATAGGTTCATAGCAATATTAAAAGCATATGCGCTAGATTAGGTATGGAGGGAAGGGGAAGTAAACGCAGTGATGAAGGAAAAAGTGGGTATTAGTAAGTTGATAGTTGTGGAAAAATGGCTACATTAAGCATCCTGGAGGAGTTTAGGTACATTAAAGCCCCCCCCCCCCTCATGAGGAGAAGTGTGGGAAAGGTAGCCGGCGAAACTGCTTACCATGTGTGATCTCCCCGCCGCTGTGGGCAGTTGGAGCTAACATCTGTTTTAAGGCGACCACCTAAGGTCTTTAAACGACGCTCTAACGATCCAATTACCTACGAGACCCATAAACCCGTGATTATGGAAACAAAAAGCGGTGCGAGTCCGAAGGCACGCCAAGTAGCGGTGCGGTTGCGAGCCTCTAATTTGCGAGCTGACTTGGCCACCCCAGTGCCACCTCAGAAATTCTCGCTCGCCCCAGATGCTAACACCATTCGCCCCCCCCCCCCTCCCTTTGCCTCTGTGGCCTGGTCACTTCCCCCTTTAGATGGGGCGGCAATCCGCCTATAAATAAGCCCCGCAAAGAAAGAGAGAGGATCAGAAGTCGATACGCCAGAGGAGGATTAGTTCGTGAAGATCGATCCATCGGCCAGACAAGGAGATTATCAGAAGTCGATACGCCAGAGGAGGATTAGTTCGTGAAGATCGATCCATCGGCCAGACAAGAGGATTATCAGAAGTCGATACGCCAGAGGAGGATTAGTTCGTGAAGATCGATCCATCGGCCAGACAAGAAGATTATTAGTAGTCGATTCGCCAGAAGAAAGATTAGTTCGTGAAGATCGATCTTTCAGCCAGACAAGAAGATTAGAAGTCGATTCGCCAGAAGAAAGATTAGTTCGTGAAGATCGATCTTTCAGCCAGACAAGAAGATTAGAAGTCGATACGTCAGAAGAAGGGTTAGTTCGTGAAGATCGATCCTTCAGCCATACAAGACTATTTCCGTGAGAAACGATAGGATCAGATTGAAAAAATCGATCCCCCCTTTCAGGGCCGTATTAACCTAAATAGTCAAGCTTTATATCGGTGCCATACCGAAGAAGCCTGTTCAGTCTACAAAGAAGTCCGACTGAAGAAAAGCAAAGCCGCTCACACTCGAGCGACTCTCACATCTCAAGCTCCGTAAGAGTTAGAGGAGAAAACCCAGCCCCAACGAGCTCCCGTTCTTTAATTACGTTGAAGAATCAGCCCCCGTCACAGGCGACAAGCAATACCTCCACGAAAATTCAACCAGCGGCCACCACACTTCAAAGCGAGAGATAAGTCCTCCAGCGACATCCGGCAATCCCTAATACCTACCTGTAAGTTAAAAATAACATTTATATTCCTATTGCGATAGTAGAAGTTTAGTACGTCCCACGTTTTAAAGGAGAGTAGAAACCATTGTTCTTGAACCTAAGTCATATGTGTTTATAGACGAGATTACGTTAATTTAAAGTTTAACGCTAATCAAATAGTCGCGATAAAAAAATACTAATCGGCAATCGGTATGTTTACGGGAAGCCTATTTGTTTATTTTTTGTCATTGAAAGATCTTTGATGCCAAAGATAGAAAGGTGTTAACTGTTGGTTTGTAATAATTAAGGGTTTCATTTAAAATACATGTTTATTTTGGTAGATTCTGATGTTTCCTCTTATCCTTATGTGTTTAAAATAGCTCTTCCTTAAGAATAAAACTACTGAATTAGCACTCTTAGAACAAAGCCTACTTCATCATAGAAGTAACTCACGCCCCTTAAAGCATACTGCTACTAAAAGGGTGTCAAAGAGTATAGTGATCAAAACCAATAGTGTTTCAAAGAAGGGTATTAGTAGGTTGATGGTGTTTCAAAGAGGTATTTCTAGTAATCGATTTCAGTTTTAATATTCTGCCTAGAAGAAATATTTTCAGTTGCTGGAAACCTAAATCAGAGAGAATTTGTCTCCCTTGTCTGGTTGTTCATCCTCGAGAGAGACCATGTATGTCAAACTATGGCTGTCCGGTAGCCAGATGGGAAAGACTTTGTGACACCAAATTGGTGTGGTCACTAGTTGCTTTTACTTTTATTCATCCCCGAAACCAATGAAGCAGTCTGCTCAGAGTAAATTTGGAGGACATTGAATGCATACCATTTACTCTGGAAGTTTGCAAGGAAAGAGACTGGGTTTTGTGATGTATTACAGAAAAACAATTAATTTAATGATATTAATTATATATTCAAAGTAATAAAATATGGAATTATGCACTTCAATGGAAACTACTAAGTGAAGAGAAAACCAAGGCCCCCGTAAGTAGCACAACGATTTGCTTCTGGCTACTGTGCTGATGGGACTCAGCGCCCTGTCTGGCCCCAGCTTAGCCTCTTCTTTCTGACACCCTGTCTTCTTACCCTGTTTCCTCACTTTCCCTACAACCTCTCCCACAACTTTCTCTGGTCGGCCTCTAATTTCACAGGGTAGATGCCGACCAGATTCCTCTCACCCGACCATCATGGATCAGGGTGGGTGGGGTGGGCAACGCTCCCTCACATACCTTTTGTCTCTACTTTCACGTTCTATCATTTTTATGCGCAGCCCAAAGTGGAGCCGCCATGCTGATTGGCTTCCTGGCCACTGGGCGGAAGAAGTGCTCTCTAATAGCGGCAGCTGGCTTTGCCGACTCAGTATTCACCCCTCGCAGAACGGGCTACTGCATGGGGTGAATAGCACTTACGTCCAGTGAAATAACAGAGTCAGCATGCCCACTAATGAAATCTATTTAAACTCCCCATTAACTACCCTGTTTACATCGTCTAATCTGCTCTCGGTCACCTCCACAGCAGAAAATGACCCCAGCCCCCCCGTGCTTTCTCATGGGACCCTCCAAACTACTTCTACCAGAGAGGAGGATTACTCCTCTCCTAGGCCCTTCCGGGCCGCCGAGCCGACGGGACGGAACTCAGCGCCCCATCCGGCCCCATCTTAGCCTCTTCTCCTTTCTGATACCCTGTCTTCTTACTCTGCTTCCTCACTCTCCCTACAACGTCTCCCACAACTTTCTCTGGTCGGCCTCTAATTTCACAGGATAAGTGCCGACCAGCTTCTTCTCATCCAACTATCCCGGATCAGGGCTGAAGGGCTAGGGGTCAAGCCGCCTTACCCCTGAGCTCCGGTTTGGGACGGTGGGTTTTTAATAACCTGCTTCACCACCCACTTTCGCCTTCTTCAAACCCCCTTTCTTTCTCCTTTCACTATCTATCATTTTTTACACTGTGCCTAAGGGGGAGCTGCCAGGTCACTAGGTGGGAGAGGTGTCATCAAATGGCGTCACCCCTTGCAGAGCGTGCTACTGCATGGAGTGATGAGCGTGTGCATCCCGTGAATTACAAGAGTGCAATATGCCCAATGATGAGTCCCTAAAAAAAAATATTCTCTCCCTTTACCTTTCCTTCTACCATCTTCGGAGCCGCCTTTGGCCAGCCCCACTGATATAATGGAAGTTTCTCTCCCCCCTGTGATTCTCAGGGGACCCTAAATTTCTTTTACCGGGCAGGAGGCTTACTCTTCTTTGCCGACGGCAGGCCTCCCTTTACTTTCCAAGGGGACTGCCAAGAAAGCAGGCAGGCAGCCCATAATTGACCGCTTCCGGTTGGGGCGGCTCGATAGGGGAGCAAAGGACGCTAAAGGCCAGTCTTGATGTCCTGCATGCGCGCGCGACAAGTTTGCAGGGGGTTAGTGTACCCTCCATCCCCCCTTTTCCTCGACGGATTCCGGTTCACCTCCATTAGAAGATAAAAAAAAAACCTTCGAATGGGATCTATGATGTCTCGGGGGGGGGGGGGGCACATGAAGGACCCCCTTGAGATGGACATGGTCCCTGAGGTGACCCAGCCCCAGAGGATAGGATCTTTCTTGGGGTTGAACCTGGGCTCGTTGCTAATCACAAAGCCTGAGTCCGGCCCTATGCAAACTCCTCTTAAGACGGCTGGGGTCCCCGAGGCCTCACAAGGATGGGAGGGGTCTCCTTCCCCGGCTAGTGCTCCTGTGATGGGCAGGACCTTCTCCATTTCAAAGAAGGATCTTGCCGAGGCTGGCCCATCTGGCCTATGGGCTCCTAACTGCGGAGGAGAGAAGGGGGTTCATTCACAGCCCTCCTCTCCCCCCAAAAAAAAAGATTAAGGGCTCCTTTCCCGCCGCGGGAACGGACGGATCTGCTGCGATTTTGGTAAGCGACCAAGCCAAGATCGGCACGTCCGGCCCCGTTGCTTCTCCCGGGTGGGGGATGTGGGGTCCCAAACGAAGACCAGAACTGCCCAGGGCTGAGCCTCGATTACGTCGGGGCCCCATCATTCAGAGGTTACCCAGCCTTTTCGAACCCACTGGCTTCAAACGCTTCCTTGTTATTCACTCCACTGATTGCAGCATGTTGGCTAAGGGCAACACGATCCATCAGAGGAGAGCTTTAGCTCGTGTGATTGGTAGAGAGCCGAATTTGATCCGTTTCTCGGATGGGAGCCTTTTTGCGAATGCGTCGAATTCTTCCGAGTCGGCCATGATGAGTGCCCTTCGGATACGAAGGCACGCCTGCGAGTGTGACGCCTCACTCTACCATAAACTTCGTGGAAGGACTAGTTTATGCGAGGCAACTCGTGGACTACTCCATAGATGACATCACCTTAAAGCTGGCCGACCATGGGGCGGTCAAGATCGAACGTGTGATTAAAAAACAGGGAGGGGCCTCGAGACCCACCCCTACACTATTCGTCACGTTTGACTGTTACAAGCTCCCTGAGTCGGTGGGTGCCGATTTGTATCGCTACTGCATGAATGAATTAGTGCCACTGCCGCGGAGGTGCTACTACTGTCACTGCTTCTGCTATGGTAATCGCTCATGTAGACGCGCAAAGTCAGGGCTACCCGTAGTCCGTGTAAGTTGCTCCAATGCCGCACACGATAAGTTCAAATCGTGTGTGACCAAGTGTATCAATTGCAGAGATCTGCACCGCGCTTCTTCGAAGCAATGTGCTATGTATCTCCTTAAGAAGGAAGTCCTGGCTGTTCTGGCACTGGATCGTCTCTCATTTCGCGAGGCTAAAGACTTTGTCCTGGCGCGCCCGGTGCTGCATGCTACATCCTATGCCACAATATTCAGAAAGACACCCGATGCTCCTATATCCTCCAGGCCTACTAGCATGGTCGTGTCTGCGCCCATTTGGACCCCTTCTGCGGGTTCTACCCACCCCGGGCACTCCCCAGGTAAATTTGGTGTAACAAAGGGTTCACACCTAGCCCCTGCTAAAACCTGGGCTTCCGTCCCTTCCCCCAGCGTGACCGTTTCTCGTAAGGCAAAACCGCCGCGCGCCTGCACCGAGTCGCCTGACTCACAAGAAGTTCATCTTCCGGGATTCCTCAAGAGTCTCTCCTAAAGGAGGACAGCACTAAAGGAGCTTCGGCTCCTTCGCTCACACCCAGTGTTGGGCTGGGTGGCTCAGAGACGGTGGATACTCGAAAAGAGGACCCCCTGCTAACCTAAGGTTTTGAGGCTCGAAGGCGACAGCGCATTGTCCGACCAACAGCGCTGGAGTTCTGCCTCCGGCAAGCGTACGGACATTTCCGTGAAGGTCTTCTCTTCGAAGTGGGCCCCGCATCTTCAAAATAGGCCTGGAGGGCATATTCCTTCAATCGAATTGCCGCGGACTCCGGGCCAGCAGGGAGGACCGGCGGAGGTTCGTCTCAACCGTTGCAGGTTAGCTATCTTTTTGCAGGAGAGCATGCTAGGCGCTTGACCCTTGCCCACCTTTCCGAGGTATAAGGGTTTGACGACCCCACCACCACGGGCAGGAGGATGCGCGATTGACACTCGGCATGTTGTCTCCGGTCTTCTCTACTTTAGATACCTCTTTTCAGGCAGTAGGTGTGCAGCTGCACCTGGATAAGAGGTATACTGTTATTTCCGCGTACATTCCATCGTCAGCCGACTTCGACGCAGGGGACTTCCGCCCTGTCGTGGCACGGTTGCCGAAGCCTTTTCTCTTGCCCGGACCCCTAAGGGGCGCAGCGATTTGCCGCCGTGCTGATGGGATCCAGCACTCCGTCCGGCCCCAGCTTAGCCTTTCTTCCTTCCTTCAGATAGCCTGTATTTCTCCCCCACTTCGTCGCTTTTCAAACAACCTCTCCCACAGCTTTCTCTGGCCAGCCTCTAATTTCACACGGTAGATGCTGACCTTCTTCTCAGCCAACCGTCCCGGATAGGGGCTGAGGGGGGAGGGGAGAATGGTCCCTAACCCCTGAGCTCCGTTCTGGGGTGGTTGGTTTTTAACAACCTGCTTCATCCCCACCCATACCTTCATCGCATCCCTTTTCCTGTCCTCTTCACAATCTATCTTTTTTACGCCGTGTCCAAGGTGGAGCCGCCATGCCGATGGACTGCCAGGCCACCAGGCGGAAGGGGTGGTCCCAAATGGCGGCGCCTGGCTCTGCCGGGCCTGTAAGCACCTCTTGCAGTGCGGGCTACTGCGAGAGGTGATGCGCGATTGCCTCCCGTGATACAAATAGGGTCACCATGCCCAATGATGAAAATACAAAAAAAAAACAGCCCTCAACCTTCCCTTTATCATCAACGGAGCCGCCCTCGGGCAGCTCCACCGAAAAAATGGAGGTCTCCTCCCCCCCCCCTGTGCTTGCGCAGGGGACCCTCCATATCTCTAACCGGAGAGGAGGCTTACTCCTCTCCTTCGCCTACAGGTGTAGGGGCCTCCCCCTCACCACCTTCTATGGTGGTGATTTCAGGCACCTCCCTTTTTCCAGTGGCAGTCCCCTCTGTTCTTTCCAAGAGACTGCCAAGAAAGCCAGCCGCTCCACATCGAAGCGGCTCGGTAGGGCAAACCGCCTTAGGGGGGGAGGGAAGCCAGGCCCCTTCAGTCGCTTCCCTCAAAAGACCTGCTGGCAAGAATATTGAACCTTGCCGGGGTCAAGTCCTGTGCCTCCCCACACAAGACTAGTGACGATACTGCCAACGGGACCTGCGATGTCTTGGGGGGGGGGATGGCCAACTGGAGGCCCCCCCTGAGATAGACATGGTCCTTGAGGAAACCCAGCCTCAGACGGTAGGGCCTTCCATGGGGGACGAACCGGGCTCGGTTCCAAGCACCGAACCCGAATCCGCCCCTATGCAAGGTCCTCCTCAAACGGCTAGGGTTTCCAAGGCAGTACAAGGAGGGGAGGGATATCCTCCGACCCGTGCCCCTACGACTACCAGGATCTTCTCCATTTTGGAGAAGGACATGGCTGAGGCCGGTCCATCTGGCCTGGGGGCTCCTTCCGGCCGAGGTAAGAAGCGAGTTCATTCCCCGCCCTCCTCTAAGAAAAAGACAAAGAAGACTCGGGGCCCCTCTGCATCCGCGGGGGCTTCGGGGACGGATGGGTCTGCTGCCACTTTGGCAAGCGATCAAGCCAAGATCGGCACATCCAGCCCCTCTGCTTCCCCGTGTGCGGAGCCCCTGACTAAGACCAAAAGTGCACAGGGCTAAGCCTCGATGACATCGGGGCCCCTCATTCAGAGGTTACCTGGCGTTTTCGAGCCCGCTGGCTTCAAGCGCTTCCTCGTTATTCGCTCCAAGGATGGCACCATGTTGTCCAAGGCGACAGCGCCTTCAGCGCTTTGTCCGGCCAACAGCGCCCGGGGTTCTGCCTCCGGAAAGCGTACGGCTATTCCCGTGAGGGTCTTCTGTTCGAGGAGGACCCCCGCGTCTCCTCCGAGCTAGGCCTGGCGGGCATATTCCTTCAATGGAATTGCCGTGGACTCCGGACAAACTGGGAGGAGCTGCGGAGGCTAGTCTCCTCCCGTTCCCCGTTAGCTATCTTTTTGCAGGAGACCATGCCCGCCCTCCCGGGGAATAAGGGTCTTGCAAACCCACCACGACGGGATGGCCGGGCTGGGGAATGCGCGGTTTACACCCGGCATGATGTCTCTGTTCTTCCCTTTTCTTTAGATACCTCCTTTCAGGCAGTGGCTGTGCAGCTGCACCTGGATAGGAGGTATACTCTGATTTCTGCGTACATTCCACCGTCAGCTGACTTCGACGCGGGGGACTTCCACCGCGTCGTGGCACAGTTGCCGCGGCCCTTTCTATTGCTTGTAGATCTGAACGGCAGGCATCCTCTCTGGGGAGATTATTCAATAAATCCCACGAGACAAGTCCTTGCCGATCTGATCGGAGAGCTTGAGATGGGTGTCTTAAACGTGGATGAGTTTACGCATCACTGTCCGAGAACCGCTTCAATTTCTTGCCTTGACTTATCTTTGTTCTCTTTGGATGCACAGCCTGATTTTGATTGGGGGGTGGTCGATGACCTCCATGGTAGTGATCACTTTCCCATTCAAATATTATTTTCAGGGCAGCTGCCGCCTGAGAGCCCACCTCGGTGGTGCTTGGCGCGGGCGCGGTGGCTTGCATTTCAGGAAATGACTGAATTCTCTATTTCAGTCGAGGAGTTTAGGTCGGTAGATGAGGCCGTTGAGTTCTTCTCCGGCAACCTCCTCGCCGCGGGCCTGACTACTATTCTTAGAACGTCTGGCCGTTTTGCACGCCGACCACTGCCATGGTGGTCGGCCGAGTACGAGACGGCCCTCAAACTGAAGCGTTATGGCTACATGCGCTATAAGCGCCGCCCAAACGATTTCACTGTCACTGAATTTCGTCGGGCTAGGGCTAGGTTCCGGTATATTTCGAAGCACGCCCGCCGCTCTTCTTGGCTGGCATACGTTTCTTCACTTAACGGGAAGACCCCTTTAGCAGAGGTGTGGAAGCGAGTCAAAAGGATTCGGGGCAAGTTCTCGCAGGACCCCCCTCCCGTTCTTCAGGAGAATGGGACCGCAATCTCGTACCCCGCGTCCGTGGCGGAATTCTTCGCGACCGTTTTTTTCGCATTCTCTAACCGGGATGCTGCTCCGCCAGCATTCAATGCACGTCGTGATGTCGCGGAAGGCCGCCGGCTGGACTTTACCTCCAGAGGCGCAGAACCCTTGAACAACAGGTTTACTGGAAGTGAGTTGCGTTCCGCTCTCGCTTCGTGCGCGGACACCGCCCATGGTCCGGACGATGTCCCGTACGCCATGCTTCGACACCTGGGTGAGCGAGGCATGGCCTTTCTGTTAGATTTGTTCAACAAGATCTGGGTGGAGGGTCTTCTCCCAGACTCCTGGTGAATCGCTACTGTGCTCGCCTTTCGCAAACCGGGGTGAGATCACTCTACTCCGACCAGTTTCCTCCCAATCTCTCTAACCTCTTGCGTGTGCAAGTTGATGGAGAAATTGGTAAATGTTAGATTAGCCTCTTTCCTGGACAGCGGAGGCCATCTATCTTCTGCACAGTGCGGCTTCCGCAAGTTCCACTCCACGTCGGATGCTCTGCTCCGACTGGAAAATGTTGTCTGCGAGGCTTTCCTTCGTAGACATCACTACACCACGGTCTTTTTCGATCTGGAGAAGGCCTATGATACCGCATGGCGATACGGTATCATGGAGACTCTCCACACGATGGGGGCGAGGGGACGCCTCCCAGTCTTTATATCTGAATTTTTGCGAGATCGTCGATTCCGCGTACGGGTGGTGGGAGCTCTCTCCGGCCCAAAGGAGCAGGAAGAGGGTTTCCCGCAGGAAAGTGTCCTCAGTGTCACACTCTTTGCCCTGAGCATCAACGGCATCACCTCGGTGCTTCCGGAAGATGTTCTTGCTACGCTCTACGTGGACGACCTTTCGATCTCTTTTGGCGCGGCCCAGATGCCAACTCTGGAGCGTCGACTCCAACAGGCATTGAACCGCGTCTCTCGCTATGCCGAAGCGCACAGGTTTCGGTTTTCTTTGGCCAAGACTAAGGTGGTGCACTTCTACCGCCATCCACGGCCCCACCCCGACCCAGATTTGTCTCTTAATGGGGTGCGCCTGTATGTGGTTGAGTCGCACCGTTTCCTTGGTCTTGTATTCGACCGACGCCTCACCTGGGAGGCTCATATTCGCAGCCTTAGGGTCTCTTGTACCCGCGCCATGGATATTCCCCGTTCCGTGACGTTCAGCGCTTGGGGCGCTGATAGGGCTACTGCCCTACTTTTTTATCGATCCTTTGTTCGTTCGAAGCTCGACTACGGATGCGAGTTTTATGCATCCGCAGCCGAGCGTTTATTGCGGAAGGTGGATTCGATCCACCACACCGGCCTTCGCCTTGCGACCGGTGCCTTCCGCACTTTTCCCATTGAGAGCATGTTGATGGATGCTGGGGAGATGCCACTCGCTCTGCGCCGCGTGCAGTGCATCACTCGCCTGTACGCGTGAGCATGGCGCCTCCTTCAGTCGCCAACAGCTTTCACTGCATCCGCAGCTGATCTCGACGGTGCCTATGCCTCCGAGAGACGCCAGTTATACCCTAAGCCCTTTGGGTTTAGGGCCAGGAAACTCCTTCGAGAGCTAGATATAGCTCTCGGGCCGGTGGCGCCCCTGATTGCGCCGAGACGCCACCCTGGAGGGTACCACATTTGGCTATTTGTCGCCACGCCTCTGCTCCCAAAGCTTGTACTTCGCCGGGAGTATTGCGTTCGATCTTTCTGGAGCACACCTCGTGTCACGCTGGAACCGTGCCAGTGTATACGGATGGCTCCAAGTCTAAAGAGGGGGTCGGCTTCGACGCTGTATTCCCTCTGTTTGAAGTCAGCGGGGCTCTGCCAGGCGCTGCGTCTGTCTTCACGGCCGAGCTGGTGGCAATACACCATTCGGTACGGGAGATTACGCGACGTGCCCTGTTCGGAGACCGGATTGTGATCTATAGCGACTCACAAAGCGCCCTGAGTGCTATCGGGGCATTGGAATCTTCGCATCCCCTGGTTCACGATATCCGTGACGCCACGGTTTTGGCGAGATTATCTTCTGCCGGGTTCCTGGACATGTAGGAATTGCCGGGAATGAGCGCGCAAAAGAGTCCGCGAGGACTCAGCGACTGGGCCAGCGTTTCGCTCTTCCTCACATCGACTAGATGGCAGGAATACGGGCAGCTCTTCGGACTGCTTGGCAAAGAAGATGGGAGACGGTCGAAGGAAACTTAAAGTTGCGTGTCATTGCGCCGCGACTGTTCCCATGGACCTATCCCCCGATGCCGCGACGGCTTCAGGTCGCTTTCTCTCCTCTCGGAATCGGACACACTCGTGTGACGCACCGCCATATGATGGAGCGCTCGCCTTAGCCTTATTGTGACGACTGCGTTGTCCCCTATACTGTTCGGCACATTCTTGTCGAATGTCCCAGTCTGTGTGGTCTTCGCGCACGTTACCTGTTCCGGTACCGGATGGGCGGGGCTGCTACCGCCTGTCCTTTGTACTCCTGACGAGTGCGTGCACATTGACTTGTTGACTTTTGGGGGGAGGCCGGGCTTCTCCCCTTTATTTAAGTGGTTTTAATTTTATTTTTTGTTATTGTTTTCTTTGTAGGTTGCACGCTCCTGCGCCGGGGTGAGCGGGACCTCTCCCCGACGTCGGAGATTGCTTCCTAATTGTTATTTTTTTCCTATTTTTATCATTGTTATGTTTTCATATTCTTATTTTAAAGTAGCCTAGTGCTAGGCTGTCGTGATTTCAGTGACTTATTCCCAAGTAGGCAGTCGCCAGATGGGCGCCTAAAATTTAAAAAAAAAAAAACGCATGGCGATATACGGTATCATGGAGACTCTCCACACGAGTGGACGCCTCCCATTTTTTATATCTAAATTTTTGCGAGATTGTCGATTCCGCGTACGGGTTTGAGGGGCGGGAATCATTTCCAGCCCAATGGGTGCCGGAAGAGGGTGTCTCGCAGGGATGTGTCCTCAGTGTCACATTCCTTGCCCCGAGCATTTCGCGGTATCATCTCGGTGCTGCCGGAAGACGTTCTCGCTACCTTCTACCTGGACGACCTTTTTCGATCTATTTTGGCGTGGCTCAGATGCCAACTTGGGGGTCGCATATTCGTGCGCCGGTGGGAGGCGGGCCTACCCCCGATGCTGGAGCGCATTTCCTTCCTTTTCCTTTTTGCTCTCTTTTTTTGTTTTTTTAGCCTTTGACCTTTTTACCGTTGTTATTTACATATGATTTGTGGTTTTTATTTATATAGCCTAGTCGTAGGCTGTGGTGAATACGGCGACTTTTTCCAAAGTAGGCAGTCGCCAGTTAGCCTCCTACAATTAAAAAAAAAAAGAAAACCCAGATACCAACTCTGGAGCGTGGACTCAAACAGGATTTGAACCGCGTATCTCGCTATGCCGAAGCGCACAGATTTCGGTTTTTCTTAGCCAAGACAAAGGCCGTGCAATCTGCCGCCATCCACGTCTCCACCCTGACCCAGATTTGTTTCTCAATGGGGTGCGCCTGGAAGTGGTGGACCCGCACCGTTTCCTCGGTCTTGTATTTGAGCGACGCCTCACCTGGGAGGCTCATATTCGCACCCTTAGGATCTCTTGTACCCCGCGCCATGGACATTCTTAGTTCCGTGACGTTCAGCGCCTGGGGTGCTGATAGGGCTACTGCCTTACTTTTTTATAGATCCTTTGTTCGTTCGAAGCCCGACTACGGATACGAGTTTTATGCATCCGCAGCCAAGCGTGTATAGCGGAAGGTGGACTCGATCCACCACACCGGTCTTCGCCTGGTCACTGGTGCAGTCCACATCACCCCCATTGAGAGCCTACTTGTCGATGTTGAGGAGATGCCACTCGCTCTGCGCCTAGCACAGTGCATTATTCGCCTGTACGCACAAGCCCAGCGCCTCCCTCAGTCGCCAACAGCTCTCTGTGCTTCCTCACACCCTGGTTCTGTCCAAGACCTTTGACTATTTGTCGCTACGCTGGAACCGTGACAGTGTATACGGATGGCTCCACGTCCAAAGAGGGGATCGGTTTTCACGTCTTATCCCCTCTGTTTGAAGTCAGCGGGCCTCTGCCAAGCCCTGCGTCTGGCTTCACGACCGAACTGGTTGCAATACACCTCTCAGCTCAGGAGATAACCCGTTTTTCCCGGTTCGAAGTCCGGATACCGGATTGCTCTCTGGTCATTAGAGTCTCCGCATCCCATGGTTCACAATATCTGTGACGCCACTGTTTTGGCGAGCCGGACGGATGTCGCGATTATCTTCCGCTTAGTTCCTGGACATGTAGGAATTGCCGAGAATGAGGGCGCCAAAGAGTCCGCCTAGACTGCGCGACCTAACAAGCGTTTCGCTCTTCCTCACACCGATTACATGGCAGGAATACAAGCAGCCCGGATTCTTGTCAAAGAAGTTGGGAGACGGTCGAAGTGAACTTAGTTATGTACCATTGCGTCGCAACTGTTCCCATGGACCTACCCCTGAAATCCGTGATGGCTTCAGGCTGCTTTCTGTAGTCTCCGAATTTGACACACTCGTGGGACGCAATGCCATTTAACGGAACGCTCTCCTGCGCCTTATTGCGACGACTGCGTTGTCCCCCAGGCTGTTCGTCACATTCTTGTTGAATGTCCCATTCTGGGCGATCTTCGCGCCGTTACCTGTCCCGGTACTGAGACGAGTGGGGTCGCTACCACTATTCCCTTATACTCGGGACTGGTTCGTGTACAGAGACTTGTGGACATGCCTCTCCACTTTAACACCGTTTTTTTTGTTTTTTTTGTAGATCGCTTGTTCCTGTGCTGGGCCTACCCCCCGACGCTAGAGCGAACTTCCTTCTTGTTGCCTCTTTGCTTTATGTTCTTTTTTTATGTTTTGTTTAGCCTTGGTACTTTTCATCGGTTATTTACATATTGTTTTCTGTTTTTCTTCAATATAACCTAGTTGTAGGCTCTTGTGTGAGTACGGCGACTTCTTCCCTAGTAGGCCCTCCCCAGATGGCCTAAAATAAAAAACCGCCGGGTGGGAGGCGGGCCTACCCCGACGCCGTAGCGAGCTTCCTTTTGTTGCCTTCTTGCTTTGTTGTTTTTTTAGCGTGTCTTGGCCTTTGACCTTTTTTATCTTTGATATTTACATATAGTTATTTGTTTTTAAATCTGTCAGTCGCCAGATGGGCTCTTAAAATTTTTAAAAATTGAAAAAACAAGAAGGTTCGTTCCTCTCACGCGTGGTTTAGTCAGGCAGGCGGAAGGCTCGTCTGAAAGTTTACTTGGTCGCACGGGAAGGTCATATGGGCGAATGCATGTCGCTTGGAAAATGCTATGACCAAGTGTCTACCACAGCGTTGATAATAAATCAAGAACCAGCAAAGCCGATTAATATGACGCCATTCCTTGCCATGACAAATAATGGGTAGCTGAGTGTTGTTTTTCGCAAGATGAACGCCTTCGAATGAAGGATATCAATAAAGCATTTGATTTGTCACATTTAATTGGATTACACCCTGTCGAGGAACAGGTCACCTCACTAGATTTTATATTTATATTATATATATATATATATATATATATATATATATATATATATATATACATACACACACACACATACACACACACACACACACACACACACACATAGTGCCCTGCAAAAGTTTACAACACACCATGAAAAACAGACGTTTATGTATTTGTAAGCACGATAGGTAAATGAAACTTTTATTACTGACAGGATATGTATTCAAACAATAAATTAAATCATCAGGACCATACAAAAACATCAATATAGTTTATTGATGAAGAAATACAATTAATTAGTAACACAAAAGTTTACAACACATATAGATTTTTATCACTTACTCATAAATGTTAGAGAAGGAGAAACTTCTTATAATTTCTAGAACGTTCTACATTAATCTACGCCATAACCTAGGGACTGGTATAAGCTATCGCGTCATTCTTTATCAGACAGCGTCCTGTAAACATTCGCACGATGGGGAAACAGAAACGAATCGATCAAGATCTTCGAAAACTTATTATAGACATTCATAAAAGTGGCATTGGTTATAGAAAAATATTTCGTCAGTTAGTAGTTCCATTGAGTTCAGTTGGAACGATAATAAGTCACTGGAAGTCTCAAAATTCTACTCTTCCTCTGATCAGTTCTGGCCGTCCTCTCAAGATAACCGAACGTGCAGGGAGCTTATTAGTAAGAAAGGTCAATAAAACACCCAAGGTTACTCTTAAAGAACTTCAGCGTGACTTAGAAGTGAGTGGAGTTACAGTGAGTAAAGATACAATTAGTCGATCGCTCCACGGTCTCCAAGGAAAACTCCACTTATTACCAGACAACAGGTTCGTGATCGTTTGAATTTTGCAAAAGAGTTTGTTGGTAAACCTGCAGAGTTTTGGGGACAACGTACTTTGGTCGGATGAGACAAAGATAGAAGTGTTCTGCCGTAATGGAGCTCCGAGGGTATGGCGAAAGAAAGGTACCGAATACGCACATTAACATAACATAACATAATTTCACGGATGACAAAAGCCACAAGGGCCTATCAAAGGTCATCCGCCTCCGTCAAAACCCACCCACAAAAAGCACCATCACCAGGGGAAGACAAAATCAAAGTCCCCCACAATATAATATAACAGATGACAAAAGCCACAAGGGCTCATCATAGGTCATCCAAGTCAAATGGCCTCTTTTTTAAGGCACCCAAACTCCCAGGAAAACTACATCCAGAAACAAGGGTATCACCAATCAAGGCTTGTCAAGAACTAAATCATGCAGCTATAGATATATACAAACAATATTAATATGTACAAAACTTAGGAACCATCACAACCTTCCCTCCCCATAAACTCATCCAACCTACTCTTAAATACATTTAGATTTGGACTACCTACTACCCTCAGCGGTAATTTGTTCCAGAAGTCTACCACTCTATTGGTGAAAAAATATTTTCTTAAATCCAACCTACACCCTTGCTTTTTAATTTTCAAGTGGTGACCTCTAGTCCGATTTCCATAATCTAACTCAAAAAACTTGCTAACATCCAATTTATCTATCCCGGAAAAAAATTTAAAGAGCTCAATCATATCCCCTCTCACACACCTCCTTTCGAACGAGAACATATTTAATACCCTCAGTCTATCTCAGGGAAGGAATAATCTTTGTTGCCCTCCGTTGAACTGACTCGAGAAGGTTAATATCATGTCTAAAATGTGGGGACCATGCCTGTATACAGTACTCTAGATGTGGCCTAACATAAGAGTTATAGAGTTTAAGAATAACCTCCTTACTTTTGTAACTGACATTTCTCTTAATAAAACCCAGCACTCAATTTGCCCTATTTCTTGCTTGAATACACTGCTTAGAAAACCTTAATGACCTATCTATTACTACTCCTAGATCTTTCTCATCCTCTACTGAGCTCAGCCAATGCCCATCGATTTCATAGTTAAATTCTCTATTATCTTTTCCCATGTTAATAACTTTGCACTTATCAAGGTTGAAAGTCATTTGCCACTTATGTGCCCAGGATAACAATTTATTTAAATCCCCCTACACTTTAAAATTATCATATCTAACTACAGCTGCTAATTTGGTATCATCCGCAAAAATTGACCTTTATTATTAACTGCCTCCCCAAGATCGTTTATATAGATGACAAATAATAATGGACCAAGAACTGATCCCTGAGGAACCCCACTGATAACATCCCTCCACTCTGACTTTACACCATTTAGCACTACCCTTTGCTTCCTGTCTTTCAGCCACTCAGCTATCCAATTTGAAACACCCCCACATATCCCAATCATTTTTAATTTATGAACTAGTCTCCTATGTGGTACCTTATCAAATGCTTTACTAAAATCTAAGTAAATTATATCTACATTCTCTCCCTTATCTACTTAATCTGTTACACTCTCCCTTAACTAATTGATCTGTTACAAACTCCAGAAAGTCTAGTAAATTAGTCAAACATGATCTACCTGATCTAAACCCATGCTGAGCATTGCTGATTAACCCCTCCCTCTCTAGATGTTGGCAAATCCCTTTTTTAACTATTTTCTCAAGAATTTTACAGACTACAGGAGTTAGGCTAACCGGTCTAAAGTTATTTGGATCCTCTTTACTACCCTTCTTGAAAATGTGGACTACATTCGCTCTCTTCCAATCATCTGGTATTTCTCCATATTCAAGTGACCTAGTATACAATTTTTCCAGAGCTATTGAGATACTGTCTACCCCTTCTTTAAGTATCCTAGAATGAATAATATCAGAGCCGGAGGCCTTGGTAGTATCTAACTCACCTATTAATCCTTTTATCATCCTCCGATCCACACTAATGGTAGTAAACACCTCTTTCCCTGACCCATGAGTACTATACATAAGACTATTTAGTTTTTCCTTTGTAAATACTGATGCAAAATGACCATTTAGTACCTCAACTATTTCCTCATCAGTTTCTCTCACAACCCCTTCACATTTGATAGGTCCTATTTTAACTCTGCCAGACTTGTTATTAATTTTATAGTAACTAAAGAACTTTCTAGGATCTTTGTTGCTATCCTGAGCTAATTTAATTTCTGACACCCTTTTGTTCTTCTTTATAATCTTGTTTAACTCATTCCTAGCCATTCTATAATCACTTAAATTTTGAATATTATTTTCTACCTGTAATTTTTTGTATGCCCTTTTCTTCTCTGAAATATTTCTAGCTATCTCCTGATTCCACCATAATGGTTTCCTACTTTTGTTCCTAATGGCCTTCATTGGGATACATTGTTCTTGGACTACATTTATTATATGCTTGAAAGTATCCCACATCCCATAAGCATTTTTACCTCTGAATTCTACATCCCAGTCTACAAAATTTAGCAAGCTTCGGAGTTTTACATAATCTCCCTTATGAAAATTTGGAACTTTTACACCATTCTAGGTTATTTTACCCTTCTCAATTCCCAAGTTAAAACGAACTATCTGATGGTCACTATTTCCCAATGCTTCCCCAACAGTCAATTCTTGAACTAAATAATCACTGTTTGAAAGTACTAAATCTAATATATTGTCCTCCCTCGTTGGCTCATTAACAAATTGATTCAAAATATTATCCTCAAAGCATTCTATGAACCTGCCACTTGTTCTATCCCTACCTATCATATTTTCCCAGTCCACAGAGTTTAAGTTGAAGTCCCCAATAATAACTGCATCTGTTTCACATCCCTTACTTATTTCCCTTATCATTAGTTCATCCATATCATCAGTCTACCCAGGTGGCCTGTAAAAAGCTCCCAAATGCACCATTCTATTCTTACTGAACCTAATATCTATCCAAAGTGTCTCAACTCCATCCTGCTTTATTGAAGTATTTAAACTTGAAACAATGTTGTTTTTTATATAGATAATTATTCCTCCACCAATCCTACCTGTCCTTTGACTAATGTACATATTATAGCCCTGTAAATCAAATTCACTTATAGTGTCACTAAATTTTATTTCATTAACCCATGATTCAGTAACACATAATATATCTATATCCTCATTGCTAATATAACTAAATAGCTCATCCTTCTTGTTTCTAAGACTACGAGCATTTGTATAGAAACAATTTATTCCCCCCCCCCTTTCTTGAAGCACCTCTTCCAACCTGAATGACATCACCTCTATCGCCTTGGAACCTATTTCTGTTATCTACCAAGTCCATTCTACTTTCAGTACTATAATGTCCTCTCATAATTCCCTGACCACTATTAGTATCTAGTTTCCCACCCGCAAAGACCTAATAACATGATCATACTCCTCCCACAACACGTCTACCCCCCTCCTACTCAAATGCAGTCCATCCATCGCATACATTTCTTTCATTCCAACAAACCTATCGCACACATCCACAAACATGACACCTTCCATCTCACACATCCTCCTCACATAATTATTCAGCCCAATCGCATGAGACATCCATTCTTGGAAGCACACCTGTCACAACACCTTTCATTCTACTTTCACCTTTTCAATCAACCTCTTGTACCTCTCACGTAACTCACATGCACCCACTTTCTTCACATCATTCACTCCTACATGTGTAATCACAACCGCATCCCTTGCACAGCCAGGCACCAGCTCCTCATACCTATCAGACAGATCTCTCACTCCAGCACCCGGCAAACACACCCTCAAACCATTCAATCTACTTGCATTCGACTTCCTATCTAAATATCTAACTCGCGAATCGCCCATCACAAGCAATTCAGTCAGACTCTTATTCCTAACCCCCACAGACCTAACTCCATCCCCACTCCTATTCTCATTCAAACTACCAGTCACTCTACCTCCACCCCCATCAGTCATATCACTTCCAGTTACTTCCTCTCTTAGGGCACTGAATCTATTAGTCAAGCTAATAGGCTCTGTGTCCCTCTGACTCGCACACCTATTCTCCCCCTGGCTAACCACCTCAACAGAAGCACCCCTATTCTCACAAAGAACAGGATTAGCCTCCCTAGCTTCACGTTTCCTAACCACTCTCCACTGTCCCCCATCCTCACTAGGCCTTTTTCTAATTAATCTAAGAGAGCTATCTTCACTATCCCTAGAACTATCATATCCTACCCCCCCCCCCCCACCGGCCCTCTACCTTCACCTGAAACATCTAACTGGCCTACCTCACCACCTAACCTATTCCCAGCTCTAGGCCTAACACTAAGTTCCCTCCAGAGCTCAGCAACTAACCCCTCCAGCCTACATATCCTGTCTAAATCCTGCATTCTCATCCCCTCTAAATCTACAATGCATTCATGCAGCCCACATACAACACATGTATACCCCCTCACCAAATACACCACAACCAATACATACATTCCGACACTCATGCTCACTTTCATCTCTGAACTCCATCACTTATTCAAACAAAGAAAGAACTTAAGTAGTAATAAGAAAAAAAAAAGCAACTTAGCTTTCGCTGATTCTGTGGTGAAAAAAAAACTAGAAAAATCCGAAAAATAAATCAACATAACGAAACGAGATTTAAGGCACAACACAGTCCAAATCAGTCGCACCGAAGAACACTACCCCAACAGTAAAATATTGAGGTGGTTCAATCATGATCTGGGGTTGTTTTAGTACTACTGGTGTTGGAAATATCGAAACCATAGAAGGAAGGATGAATGGAGGACATTATAGAAGAATCTTGAAGAAAAATTTACGCATTCTCTTAAGTTGAAACAGGATTGTATCTTTCAACAAGACAATGATCCAAAGCATACAGCAAAACTGACACAAAATTGTTTTAGATCAAATGGTGTAAATGGCCTGGTCAATCCCCAGATCTGAACCCTATCAAAATCTATGGAAGGAACTGAAGCTCAGAATCCAAAAAAGAGAACCAATAAACATGTCTGAACTGAAGAAAATATGCATTGAGGAATGGAGTAATATTAACACAAACACATGTAAGAAATACTTAGGAAACTACTCTAAGCAGCTACAAGCTGTTATTAGCAACAGTGGTTATGCTACTAAATATTAAGAAACGATTTGATATATGTGTTGTAAACTTTTGTATTTCTTTGACAAAAAAACTATATTGATGTTTTTGTATGGTCATGATGATTTAATTTATTGTTTGAATACATATCCTGTCAGTAATAAAAGTTTCATTTACCTATCGTACTTACAAATACATAAACATCTGTTTTTCATGGTGTGTTGTAAACTTTTGTGGGGCACTGTGTGTATATATATATATATTGGTTGGTAGGAAAGAGATAAAGACCAAGGAAATATGTATATATATATATATATATATATATATATATATATATATATATATATGCAATTATACATATATCCTCTAATGTACGCACAAGTAAGTTCACTTCGTAAAAGTAATCCATTAGTTACAAGGTATAAGAGTGCGATTTATTACAGGGTCTGATAGCATTTATCTGAGTTTACCAAGTTGAAGTTCAAAGGTATATTTAAAGAATGAAAACCAAATATATAATTTTAATGAGTCACTAGTTAACATATATATAATATATACATACAGGAAATATAGATAATGCTAATAAAGGACAACTCTGACAGAATACAGATTAATGGGCAATCGGGGAATGTTAATTACTTTTTTATTCAGCTTTTAAATTGAATATTACAAATCAGTTATACAGAGGGAATATTTAAATGTCGGAAAGTGGGTCGATTGTCGTGAGATTAAAGCAAATGGTCGTTTTACCTTTAATGGGGTCAGCTCGAGGAAGGGAGAAGGCCAGCGGACGTGACCCTCGAGTGAATATCCTTCAGCGGGTTTACGCGAGGAATGGAGAAGGCCAATGGACGTGTCCCCAGATGGAATATCCTGGTGGTGACGATGAGGGGGGGGGGATCAGAAGACGAGTTCACGATCCTTCTTGAATACGGACGATGGCACCTCTGCTCCAGAGAAGTACAACCTCTAAATCGAGAAAGTTGATGTGATCTACTTAGATTTTAGCAAAGCTTTTGATAAGGTTCCACATAGAAGACTAGTTCATAAATTAAAGCTGCATGGGATATGTGGGAACGTTTTAAATTGGATAACTGAATGGCTGAAAAATAGGAAACAGAGAGTTGTACTGAATGGAGTGAGGTCAGAGTGGAGGAATGTTATTAGTGGCGTACCTCAGGGATCAGTTTTAGGCCCTTTATTATTTATAATCTATGTAAATGATCTTGGGCAAGGTGTAAATAGCAAAGTGTCAATTTTTGCTGATGACACTAAATTGGCAGCTGTAGTCAAAGAGGTTGAGGGTAGCTTTAAAGTGCAGGGTGACTTAGATAAGCTGTTAGCTTGGGCTCAGAAGTGGCAGATGACTTTTAACCTTAATAAATGCAAAGTTATTAACATGGGGAGAGATAATAGGGAATTTAGCTATGAGATGGATGGATATTGGCTTAATTCAGTTGAAGATGAGAAAGACTTAGGAGTGGTAGTAGATAGGTCACTGAAATTTTCAAAGCAGTGTATTGAGGCAAAAAATAGAGCAAATAGGGTGCTAGGTTACATTAAAAGAAACGTTAGCTACAAGAGTAAGGAGGTCATCCTTAAACTATACAACTCTTATGTCAGGCCACATTTAGAGTACTGTATACAGGCATGGTCACCACATTTTAGACATGATATAAACTTATTAGAGTCAGTACAAAGGAGGGCAACAAAAATAATACCATCCCTGAAGCACCTTCAATATGAAGATAGACTGAGGGTATTAAATATGTTTTCATTTGAAAGAAGGTGTGTGAGGGGAGATATGATTGAGCTTTTTAAAATCTTTTCTGGGATGGATAAATTAGATTTCAGCAAGTTATTTGAGTTAGAAGGTAGTAATAGAACTAGAGGCCACCACTTAAAGATTAAAAAACAGAGGTGCAGACTGGATGTTAGAAAATATTTTTTCACTAACAGAGTGGTGGATTATTGGAATAGTTTGCCACCTGAGACTGTAGACAGCCCAAACTTGAATGTTTTCAAGCGCAGATTGGATGATTATATGGGGATGGAGGGTTAATTTCTTACTTTTTGGTATGTGGATATGTTTCTTGACTCATTCCTGTGGATGCAGTTTCTTTTTATTGTATATTTTGGGGGATTTTGATTTTGTTTTTGACAGACTCCTATGGAGGCTTTAAATTATATATTGTAGATGCATGGTTGGACATTCCTATGGATTGTTAAATTGTATATTGTAGCTGCATGATCTGACAAAATCCTATGGATGCATTATATGGGTGGGATTTGATGGATACGGATGACCTTTGATAGGCCCTTGTGGCTTTTGTCATCCGTTAAATTATGTTATGTTATGACCCTGCAGCGTCTCGGCGCGAAGTCTCACATGGGATACTGGAGATCCTTAAGTGAAGGCGGGGGGGGCAGATGAGACGAGAGGAATCCCGGCCAATCCTTCGGGGACGAAAACGATTCGAAGCTTGCTCTGAACAGAGTAAGGCTTCACAAAAGATATGGGTCTGCCTGGTGAGATCCGATCTCGAGGTATAACCGAATACCGGGGAACTTTAGGAAACAGACACAACGACCTGAGCCGAAGGCGACAGGTTCTCAATCTAACCAGAGACTCGAAAACCCAGGGTATTTATATGCCGGCCATTTTTGATGCTCAATCTCTGGAAGGCACAAACATCTGCAGAGGACTTCTGGCGCCTAGAGGGATTAGCGTTTGTCGCCCGACCCAGGTCTTAATGGCCTCCAACGATGTGGGCGGGAGACGGCAAACAGCCTCCAAAATACGGAGATTAGCGTTTTCACAGTGGGATTAAAGCTTTAGCGCGCTCAACTTAATCAACTGCGCCTGCGAGACAGCTGGCAGATATTCCAATTATTTTTTTCTTTCCCCGCTTCTTTGCCTCTCACCTTACTACACGTGGAGTTAGTTTTTTAGAACGGATTGAGGGAAGAAATTTAAGGGGCAAATTAAGGGGATATTCTTCTTTGACTTCTATTTCCTTACACACCCGTGTAAGGTTATTGAATATATGCTCCTAAAAATAGCTGTTTATAGCAGTTACTAATTTAAACATCCAACCCACGAAAATTCCCAGAGCAAAAATTCTACGAGATTCAGATCGAATGAAAATGCACAAAGCAAGTAAAAAAATGGTTTTGTAAACTTCTTGCGGAGATTCAGAACGCAGGAAACAATTTTTTAAAACTAAAACTGCTTTTGATAAACTATTTTTAACTGGAGTAACAATATTATACCAATCCCCCACAAAACAATTTGTTAGCATCACAGATAACTGCACAATAACTAGACATAAGCCAATATTGGCACTGAAGATGTCCCATGGTTGCAAAGTTATGACACGTCATCGACGTTTTAGTTGGGCTTCATAAATGTCGTTTATAGCTCCCTCCAAGCAGATGGCAACTTTGCTCCCTCCGACCGCTTGAGAAATTACGAGAGAAGGCCTTTGATCCTACACCCTGGCCTGTACATCACATCCCCCCTCCTCTTTACTGAAAGACACACCGAATGGAGACCAGCTCTCGTGATACAAATGAATTCACGAATGCGTTAACTGCGTTAAAAACAACTTATAAAACGCTGAAAGGTCTCTCTATTAATTGTACTCCCAATCTGATAAATGAAACGTATTTTGTTTCGTTAACCTATTTATATTTTCTTAAAATTTCCCCTTCCTTTCCATATTTAGAATAATAAAATTGTTTAATTTGTTCGCATCCTTCCGAAGGATGTTAAATTATATTCTGCTTTCTTATTCATTTCATTTTGACGTTAACATGGGGAGGAATCAGATCTTCTTTAATTACTATAATTAAAATTTAATTAACAAGATACTGGGCTCATATTTCTGTTTTTTTTTATACTTTGCATTAACGAGCTGTTTTTTTGTTTTTGTTTTTAGTTATCTCGAGTGAACTGACGTTCCTGTTTACACTTCTGATCTGCTACTCAAGAAATCGACTCTACTCCCATCCTTAGAGCAAAGGAGCTGTTTTTTGTTTGTTTGTTTTTAGTTATCTCGAGTGAACTGACGTTCCTGTTTACACTTCTGATCTGCTACGCAAGAAATCGACTCTACTCCCATCCTTAGAGCAAAGGAGAGACTATATAGAAAAAAATTTAAACCTAAACTAATTAAATTGAAATTTTTTAATGAGGATAAAAAGTTGCGGTGCTCGAATTGCCTTAAATTAGCTGGAAATGTACAAATAATCGAAGATAATTGGATTTAACACTCGTTGGTAACTAACCTGTGATAAACGACTTCATATAGAGTTGTAGACTGGTAATTAACATTGATTAAAAAGCACAAATTCACAGCGCACCAAATAAACCAGTGTGATGCATTTTTATCTTAGAGCAAATCAGTATTCTTTTCCATACTTTAATTAATCACCCGACCCGATAAAGGACAGCTAAAAGAAATAAGTCCTATTGAAGACCAAAATCAAATCAAAGCTAATAATAAATTTGACACTAGGTAAGCCTGTCCTCAAAGTCCATTTTGTATTCCATCATCGACCAATTTAAAAATATTAGTTGTTTTAGCACATTTATAAAATACATATAATATTTCGATCGTTTAAAAAAAAAGTTGTATTTGTAACTTCGTTTTTAATGTATTTCCTTTGTTTTCATAAAAGTGTGAATGGAGTAAGGAAGAAGTCATTGACAGACAACTTAATTTAGCCAAATTCAAATCAAATTCTTTAGTATATGGAAGAGTTTCCACTACATTGTGTCCATTATTTGAATGTACTTTATAAACAGCCTAACATGTAATATCTACTGGTGAGATGGGTAAAAATGCCTATATTTTATCTTTAAATGTTCTTTTAGAAATTTCATTGACAATTCTCATAATTTGTGGCCTTATAGAATCTCATGTAAAAAAGAAGTGATAGAAAATTTTTGTGTTATTGAGCCAGTGAGGCGGTGGGATTACGCTCCTTTTGAAAGTATTCTAAAATCAAATTGGATCCTTCCTCTAACTACAGTGGAGAAAAAGAGTTCATGATTAGGGCGGTTCGGACTTTGCCGGGTGCTAGAATTGCCTAATTGAAATAATGTTAATCACTAAGGTGAAGATAATGTACATTTAGTAAGGAAGGAGCGAATGAATAGTAGATATAGTACCTTATTTTAGAGATGACCTTGATTCGTAACCATTCCGTCAAATACTCTTACTTTTTTATGCCACTGTTCTAACTGACTGAACCGAAATTCACACCTTAAAATCATTTTGAATGTGTCTTAATTAGCGGGGTTTTCGTTAGCCTCGTCGTATAAATTTGCAAAATAGATCATTAGAAATCAAACTGGATAAAAATGCCTTTACTTATCATTAACCTTAAAACTATTTCGTAAAAATTATACCCGTTTGAGCAAACGGCGAGGATTCGAACCCATGCAGTCAAGCAAGCCTCACTTATCCGACCACGACTAATCAACTGAGCGACCACAATTCACATTTAAAAAGTAGAGCTGTGTGTGTTAAGACTCGTATAAACAAAGAAATAAACGAAATCAGAAATGGAATGAGATAATAATATATACATTTTACAATAAACTTGAAACTATATAATTAAAAATTTTACTCATTTTATAAATGCTACTTGGTGCTCCTTCCTTCAAGGGCCGCCGCTTTAACCAACCTAACCACAGTTTACCCCCCTAAAAGGAAATGTTTCGAGATGGTTTATATATAGTGTGTTGCAATGGATAGCCTGTAGGCGAGCACCAACACACCGGTGTTTTTTTTTGTTTTTTTTTGTTTTTTTAAGAGCTCATCTGGCGACTGCCTACTTGGGCATTAGTCGCCGTATTAAAACTGGCCTAGTTCTAGGCTACTTGAAAATAAAATTAAAGAGAGAAAAAAAAAAACAACACCCCAAAAGGGGGAAAGGAAGTAAGCTGGTGCGTCGGGGAGAGGTCCCCCAGGCGCAGGAGCGTGCAACTAAAGGAAGAAATACAAAAAAAAAAAAAAAACCTTGCTTAAATAATAGGGAGAAGGCCGGCCTCCCCCAAGAAGTCAACAAGTCCACAAGTCAATGTGCACGAATCTGTCCCGAGCACAAGGGACCAACACACCGGTGTCTCGGCACCTTCCTCCCGTCGAGGATGAAGCCTGGTCGTCTCAAGCCTCTCCTGTCACCAGGGTCCTTCTCCCCTCCGTCAAGATACAGGTTCGAAGACCACACATTCTTACCGGTTTAAACCTAATGCAGGCTTGAGGGCATCCGTCATCATCGATCTCGAGAAGAGAGAGAGAGAGAGAGAGCTATCGAAGATACACTAAATATGGAACTGGATGAGACAAACTGATTTTTTTTTATCAAGGAAATATCCGTTTTCAGTTATTTATAAAATATAGGTAATAAAGACAAACTACTAATAAGCTAAATTAGAATGACAAAATTGAAATCACTCAAGTGCGACAACTTATTCACTCGATCTTAATTCGCAAAATTCCAATATAATCATGGACAGCCAATTTCTGCCTCCGTAAATTCCCATTACCAAAATTTAAGGCGACAAGAAATGAATTCGATGAACCAATACAAGCCAGTATAATTCATGTGGGTGGTCACCAAGCACATATACCTTAAATCTTTGATGGAATGGAGATTTTCAAACTTTAATGCCTAAAATTTTACGGACCACTACCTATTTCATCGCATCCATGATTTTCGGCAAACTTTCACGCGGAAATCTTGACATTTCGTTAAATCCTACCAACAAATCTCGGTTGAGCCTAACTCCGTTCCAAAAAGAACTACAATTCTCTCTAATTGACCTTAGGAATAGGTTTGATTGATAGTTCATTGACGTTTTTACGGTCTGCATTGAGTTCAAGTACTCTAACATTTGCTGGTCCTTTTCCAACCCCTGGATAAGGACGGGCTTCAGATAAACTCCGCATAATGTAACATCGGTGTTTCTCAAATACGCTTTCATAGGCACCTCATCACGGAAGATAGCATCAGTCCAACCAATGAAAACTATCGAGGCCATAATGAATTTCTAAAAGCAAAGTACCTTCAGTTAACTACATAAACTTGAGAATGCCTTTACTTTTCCTAAGTGAAACCTTAGAACGAGGCATTCTTAAGAAAATACGCTTGGGGAGGATAAACAAACACTGGATAGTAGCAAAGACTTCCCGCCTAGTTCACGCGAGTTCTATAAATGAGCTCTCACTCGTTCCAGATGTTTCGAAATATGCCGTAGCCAGGGGCTTGCTGCAGCGTCGAAAGGAGTCTTTGAACGCTCTTAGTTTATTTTCTATCGGCATATAAATCCGAGCGGGTCACGACTTTACCACTGACAAATGCGTTATAATTTAAGCGGTACATGCCATATCAGAGTACCACACGATTTTTTCCATTTAAATTTTACCAAAATTTGACACGATATGGGTCATATAAAAGACTAAGAAAATATCGTTGATGATTTGGTTTGATTAGTGCTCGCTAATTACCCACAAGGCCTGAGGTGGAATATTCTACTATTGGGATCGGATAGAACTATGTTACCAAGCTTATAGGGGTGAAGGTTGGCCTCAGTGTTATTGCGCTTTTTCAAGTCACCCGTTTATAGTAGTGGCGTGTTTGTGTGATAAAGTCTGGCTGAGGGAGACGTGACAGGTATCGAGTTCTAACTCCCAAAGTTTCTCACGGGGAATACGCGTTTAGGTTCGGTTCCAGAAAGTGCCTATGTAATCAGGGTTAAAGAAAAGGACTTCGAAAAGACGGCGGCGATAAGGTGGTTTTATTCTTAGCTTGGGCCTACCAAAATTGGGAGCAAGCGGAACCGTTCGAGTCCTACACGGCTATGTATAAGTTTTCCGTTAAGGCTATATAGCTGAGCCTACAGGCGGCAGGATTCAAGGATGAGGGAACGGATTCGTCACGCTAATAATAGCAATAGTTTCGCTCCTCTGTGTGTTTTAATATATATAGTTTATTAAGGAAGCAAGGGTCCACGGACGACTTGTCCAGGCTCCACAGGCTGGTACAAACTCTGGGAAGTGGATTACGCAAACTAGGGGACAGCGACGATGAAAGGGTAAGGACCCTTGGAGTACCCAGGTTGTAGAGAGGATCTCCTATCCTGAGGTTCAGGAGGCTGGGTAAGGATGGCAACCTATCGAATGCCACTGTTGACTCGGCAGCATACAGGCATCTGTAAACCTCTGACACAGGGGCCTGCTGTACACGGCAGATGTATCGCATGCAGTAAAGGCTGTTGACGGGAGAAGTGAGGAAGGCTCCATTGGAGAGACTAACTCCGAGGTTGCGAATCCGGTTCAGCATTTTAAGGTCCGAGGAGTAAATTTTGCATCCATAGTCCAATTTAGATTGGACGCGGCAGTGAATAGTTACCACAGTTTTTGACGATCACTGGCGCACTACGTGTGGGAGACGGCGTACGTGTGGTAACAAGGATAGCTTGGGATCAAGAGTTACGCCCAGAAACCGAAACTCAGAGAGAGATAGGTGGCAGAACAAGAGCCCCTCTACCCCGGTGGAAACACAGTGCCTTAGTTTTGCTCGTGGAAAAGCGGAATCCCCTAATTTGTGTACTTTTCGAGACTGCATCGACTGCCAATTGCAGCCGACGCGCTGCTGAGGGAAGGCGAGGCGAGGAACAGTATAGTGCCAAGTCATCGACGAACTGGGTCGCCGATACACACACTGGGAGAGAGGAAATGATATCATTGATCGCAACTACGAAACATAAACACTTAAAACGCTGCCCTGAGGAACTTCCTCCTCTGGGGGTTGCAGGTCAGAGTAGGTGTCTCCAACACGCACCATAAAGGATCGGGATGCTAAGAAACTGATTAAAAGACGGCAAAAGACCTCTCATACCCCCAAACGTATAGCTGCTTTAAGACTCCGTATTTCCATCTTGTATTGTAGGCTTTCTCAATGTCAAAAAATATGGCCAAGACAAGGTATTTTAACGAGAAAGCTTTCTGGACCGATCCCTCGAAACATATTAAGGAGGTCAAGGGTACTATGACCTTTGCGAAAACCACACTGAAATGAAGACAGTAAGTGATTGGCTTCTAGGAACCAGTTCAGGCGCGTCAACACCATGTTTTCTAGCAACTTACTCAAACAGCTGGTAAGTGCTATTGGGCGGTAGTGATTTGCGTCCAACCCGTTCCTGCCCGGTTTGACAAAGGGAATGACAATCCCAACGCGCCACGATGATGGGTAAACCCCATATAAGGTTGTACAAGTCAATTAAGAAAATGACAGAGTCTGGATGGAGGTGCCGAATCATATCAAAATGGAACCCTCCCATGCCAGGAGAAGTGGATCTACACAAGGACAATGCAGCACGCAACTCGTGGATGGAGAATAGGGCATTATACGGAAGGTTAGATTTTGTTTTAAAATTGAGATGATGAGAATCTTCGTATGATTTATTGGTAAGAAAAGCCTTATTTTAACGGCTGACACTGCTGATGGCACGGAAATGGTCAGCCATGGCATTACTGACCACCAGGCTGTTAACCCCTGCATATTAACCCCAGATCTTGTTAAATCCTCTTCCAGATCTTTGCGGTAGGGGTCATAGAGGAAATTGATGAAACGTAGCGACGCCATGCAGTTCGGCGAGGCTGACGTAGGGTTCTTTGGCGAAGCGCCCAAGCTCGGATTCGGTCAACCTTATTGAACAAGGTTGGGTTCCGCCGGAATCGGACATGAGCTAACTTATAGTTTTTGACGGCTGTCGCACATTCCAAGGTCCACCAGGGCACGGCGTAGCGTCCCGTTACGGGTTGCTTCGGTAGAATGGTCTGTGTGGCCGCGTTGTAAATAACACTGGCCTGCGTTTCCAAACTTTTTTTCAAAGACCAAGGGTTTTCCAACTGATTTAGGATCCGTTTTGCGTGCTAAATTAAAAAAATGCCATTCATTTTCTTTGGTCAGGTATGGTTTCTAAGATACACTCGATTTTTATTACAGCATATTTTTCCCAAATGGCGCTATCATCCAAGCGTATGTGGGCTTTGTTTTTGCCACAGCTGGTCATGGGTTACCTTAAATAACTAGTTTTCTTTCTCTTTTCAGGTCTAGTTGTTCAGTATGTGGTTCTTCCAGACCGTCAAGCGAAAATCACGGATTTTGTGAAGAAGGCTTATTACGCTTATTTTGGAGTCAAACTAGGGGACCAGGATAAGGCATTTGCTCCCCATATATGCTGCAAAACATGTGTGGAGAACTTACGGGATTGGAGGAATAGGAAAAGAAAGAGTATGCTATTTGGTGTCCTAATGGTGGGGAGGGAAGGGGAAGATCATGTTACCGACTGCTACTTCTGCATGACAAATTTAAAAGGCATTAATCGCAAGAACAAGCACCATGTTCAATACCCTGATGTTCCTTCTGCCATAAAGCCAATCCCCCATGGACCAGATGTTCCTGTTCCTGAGCCGGATGTCATCATGGAATCTAGTTCTGATTCTGAATCTACTGACATGACTGATACATGTGAGTGTGGTGCATACGAGCCAGAAGAGGAAAACCGATCGGTGCTATTGACCCAAGCCAAACTCAACGACTTGACACGAGACCTGAACCTATCTAAGGAGTCTGCCCAGCTGCTGGGTTCTCGTCTTCGAGAGAAACATCTCCTTGCCCCAGGAACAACGTTCTATTGGTATCGAGAACGCGAGAGCGAATTCAGAAAATTCTTTATGTTCGATGAAGCATCTTCGCTGATCTACTGTAACAATATTGCGGAACTGATGAAATTAATGGGTATGAAGTATGTTGCCATAGAATGGAGACTTTTTATTGATTCGCCCAACAGAAGTCTCAATGCAGTTCTTCTGAATAATGGAAATAAGGTTTAATCAATCCCTGTTGGACACTCGGCTGAAATTAAAGAATCCCACAACAGCATGGAACGTCTGTTGTCTGCTTTTAATTACCAGGAACATAAATGGTTGATTTGTTGAGATCTTAAAGTTGTTTGACTCATCCTAGGACTTTAAGGTGGGTACACAAAGTATCCATGTTTTTTGTGCTTGTGAGATAGTTAAGCTGACGACCAGCATTATGTCAGACAAGAGTGGCCATCAAGAGAAGTATTAGAACCCAGGTCACACAATGTTCTGTCTCATCCTCTGGTTGAACCGAGCAAGGTGTTACTTCCACCCCTACACATCAAACTCGGCCTTATGAAGAACTTTGTAAAAGCACTGGACAGGGAAGGTGGAGGATTTGTCTTCCTCCACCACAAGTTCAAACGATTCAGCATGGAGAAGCTTAAGGCAGGTATATTTGATGGTCCTCAGATAAGAGAACTCATAAAAGACTCTAGTTTTGATGATTCATTAAATCCTACTTAACTCTCTGCCTGGCTGTCCCTTAAGTTAGTCATTGCAAACTTCCTTGCTAACCACAGAAGTCCTCAGTACCAGAAGATGGTTGATGACTTAATGGAGAATTTCCGCAAACTTGGTGCGTGTATGTCAGTGAAAATGCACTTTCTTCGGTCCCATCTGGACTATTTTCCAGAAAATTGCGAAGACTTCAGTGAAGAACAGGGTGAGCGCTTTCATCAAGACATCCGTATCATGGAGGAACACTATCAAGGCCAATGGGATGTGAACTTTCTGGCTGACTACTGTTGGTGCCTATAAGAGGGATGTGGTGTCTGTTCGGCACAATCGGAGGTCACTGAAGAGACCATTCATCCATGAGTATCTTATTTTGTGTATTGTACTATTCATGCTATCTATTTAAAATATTATGTAACCCTTCTGTGAGTAAATCGGTCCAATATTTGCTATTATGTGTTTCATTCACAACAAATATTTAGAAATATAGGAGTTTTTGGTATGTGCTCATATTTCCTAAACTTGACATGATTGGGTAAAATGAGCATGATTTTCAGATTCAGTGCAAAAAACTGAACCAAAATCAGGTATTATATATATGACTTTGAAAACAACACAGACCAGTGTATTTGATGTGAAGTACGCTACTGCCGCGTCGATACCATTGAAGGTCCTCAAGGCCTCTCTGAAGCTTTCCCAATCGGCATGACCTGAGTCCTGCTTGAAAGGCATGGTTGCATGACGGCTAGCATGAACGGCCGAAAAGACAATGGGAAGTGGTCACTCCCATGGAGGTCATCAAGGGCTGACCATCGAAAATCAGTGAGGCGATCCGGGGAACAGAGAGCCTGCTATTGCAGGGAAATCGACCCTGGAAGGAGCAGTAACAGTAGGTATGTCAGATGGTTTCGATGAACCGGCCGAGGCCCCTGCCTGTAATTGGGGTGCACAGCCAGGCGGAAACAGAAGTTCGAGAAAAGATTTTCGGACGGTAGATCCGGACAGAGGGACCGAGGGCGCTTTCGATGTCTGAAGAATTACTTAACAACCGTGGTTGGTGATGTTGGAATGTCATTTGCTTCTATCGGATCATGAGTAGTAGGTTTAGTGTGTGGGGCGGGTGATCTGGATAAAGTACAAGGAACTGGGTGGAATTTTGCTACCGTTTGGACAGGTAAGGGGCCCATGTCATGTGAAGAGTGGGACAGGCTTGAATGCAGAGAATATTCAACAACAGGAGAAGAGTCTATTGAATATTCTTAAAGCTCGGCTGAGTCAGCTCCTGCGGCTGCCGCTTATTGGTGGTTGATGACCCAGGTGAGGAGTCCATCATCTTACGACGGGGTTTTGAGTCACGGGGCTGGGTAGAAGAACCTTCACTGGTCGACATAGCAGATTCTGTTAGATAACGCCTAATATCTTCAAGTGTCTCATCCTGAGTGTCAGTCCCAGCTAGAGCTGCCGGAGAGTGGGAGGCAACATTAGGTATATCGGTGTAAGATCGATGCTTCGACAGTTTATCGCGAATGCTTCTGACACTAACGGTAGATGGGCGATGAGATGCTTCAGGCGTGTCGGAACTCAAACGTGATGGTCGGTATAATGTAGGATAACACCTATTTATATAAAAATTGAAATGGAAATAAGAGGACTTTAGTACTTACTCGATTTGTCGTCTGCTAGCCTAAGGTAGCTTGTTTCACTATAACACAATTAAGGAGAAATAGAAAGTACTGAGGCTTAGAGGAATTAATTAGGATTATTATACCATTGATACGGGATTTCACACAAGATAGACAGTAATTAAATATAGAAGTAGAAATATAGTAAGGAATAAGAGAGTAGGAGCTTCTTGTCACATGTTAATTGGATCGGGTACAGCGTGGAGAAGCTCGCGCATCTCTCTTCTTCCTCCACTAATTCGGGTAATTTGGAATATGAAGGAAAATGTATATATATATATATATATATATATATATATATATATATATATATATATATATATATATATATATATACAATGCCGAATCCTATACAAGTAAACAACCATGTATAGGCAATACATTACACTCCTCCCCTATAAATTGAGCCTATCCGGCTGGTTTGAGATTCTAGAGGAGCGCCAGAGTGCTGGTGGCGAGGAATGGGTAGGTGCAGTGGTTGAACTGGGTGCAGGATCACTTAATGGCTCATTTGTAACCATATGTGAACAAAGTGAAGACTGAGTAGTTGGACGAGGAATAATTTGATCGGAATGTCTACGAATTGAAGTCTTCTCAGGTGTCATACATTTGTACGATACAGGCCAGTTCTTTCAGAAATAGTGGAAGAAACCCATGAAGGACCACCAGGAGTGTAATTTCGGATCATAACGGGTGTGTCAAGAACCAAATCAGGGTTTCGCGGACGTAGTGGATCGCGGTAGAATTTCTGATTTTGTTGTTTTGTAATGACTCTGTCTCTCAGATTGTCAGATGGAGATAGCAAATCAAAAATAGTACGAGGTCTTCGACCTAACAGAAGTTCTGCTGTTGATTTACCCGTTGTACTGTGCGGAGTAACGCGATAGAGAAAAGGAAATTTGGCCCAAACTGTCTGGATTTCCTCTCCCGTGGAACGAGACAATGCGGATTTGAAGCTTTTAACCATGTTCTCTGCCAAACCATTCATAGAGGGATGGTAAGGCGCAGAAGTAATATGACGGATACCGTTATCATAGACGAATTTCTGGAAGGCAAAACTAGTAAAGGAAGAAGCATTGTCCGAAACAAGGACGACCGGTAACCCAAAACGCGCGAAAATGGAACGCAAAATAGCAATTGAGGAAGCAGTAGTAGTAGAAGATGTAGGAACGATTTCAACCCATTTACAGTGGGCATCAACGACCACTAAGTAGTATGTGTTATTGATTGGACCAGTCGGGTCAATATGAAGACGGTACAAAGGTTTGGAAGGCCAATCCCAAGGATGAAGAGGACTGTGTTTCGGGGAATTTTGTGAGGCTGCGCAAGATGGGCAGTTTTTCACAAAGGCCTCAATTTGGGCATCTAAACCAGGCCACCAGAAATAGCCACGAGCTAGTTCTTTCATCCGAACCATTCCATGATGACTATCGTGGAGTTCCTGCAGAAGTGTGGGATGTAAAGAAGCAGGAATAACTACTCGGTGAGGCCAGAGAATACAACCAGATTGTAAGGAGAGTTCAAAAGCCCTACTTGCAAAAGGGGTGAATCGAGAATCTTTAGTGTGTTCCCCACCAAATTTGAGGAATTTGACAACCTCAGAAAGAAGTGAGTCACTCGCAGTCTCGCGAACAATGGCCTCAGCAGTCACTGGAGTATGCTGTAAGAAATCAGCAAGGTTTATCCATTCCTCAGGAATGGGAGCGGAGCCACCGCGCGTAGCAGGAAGACGGCTCAAAGCGTTTGCGGTGCCCAAAAGGATTCCAGATTTGTGAATTGAATCAAATTTGCAGTTAAGAAGTATTAACGACCATCGCTGAATACGGACTGAAGCCAGAGGAGAAATAGCTTTGTTAGCAGAAAATAGCTCCAGAAGTGGTTTATGGTCAGTAATGAGTGAATGAATGACCATATAAATAGAAATGGAATCTATGAACTGCAAAAACTAAAGCCAGAGCCTTACGCTCGAGCTGGGAATAATTTCTCTCGGCCTGTGTTAAGGTTCGAGATACACAGTAGACTGGTCTGTCCTGACCATCTATTTTCTGAGGCAAAACAGCACCTAGGCCATATGAACTACTGTCTGCTGTAACTGTAATAGGAAGTGTAGGGTCAAAATGAACTAGAACTTCGGAATTGAAAAGTGTATTTTTGAACTTTTCAAAAACGGCTTGTTGGGCTGAGACCCAATGCCATGGAGTGTTGGAGCGTAAAAGACGATTTAACGGCTCCACAAATGTAGAGGCATTAGGCAGAAATTTCCTATAGAAGTTCAAAAGTCCTAAATAAGCTTGTAATGAAGTAACATCAGTTGGAGTTGGTGCACTTTTTATAGCATCTAACTTTTCCTGGGCTGGATGAATGCCTTCTTTGTCAATAACATAGCCCAAATATGAAATAGATTTTAGATCCCAACTGTATTTGTCATGTCTCAGTTTTACCACCAGCATCTTGAAGTCTGTGAATGACTGCGTCAACTCGACTATTGAGTTGTTGAGCACTTGCACCAGTGATGAGTATATCATCCGAAAAGCAAAGTACTCCATCAATTCCCCTAAGAAGTTGATCCATGGCTCTCTGAAAGATTCCAGGAGCAGCAGAAATACCATAACAGAGTCTTTTGTAGGGAAAAGATCTCGGGGAGTATTAATAGTGGTAATGGCTGGAGATTCTTCGTCTAAAGCCAACTGGGCATAAGTATGGTTCATATCCAGTTTAGTGAACCATCTACCCCCAGCCAATGAGCTAAAAAGTTTCTCTGGTTTAGGCAAAGGGTAAGATCCACTAAAACAGCTTTATTTGTGGAACGATAGACTCCATAAATGCGAATAGTACCATCAGGTTTGAGTACAGGTACTATAGGTGAAACCCATCTCAAGTTTGAGACTGGCTCAATGATGTCTTGAGCAAGAAGTAAACATAACGCTTGGGTCAACCTTAGTGCGGAGTGAGTAAGGCACTGAACGAGCCTTCGTGTATTTTGGTTGAACATCAATAGAAATATCAATATGGACTTGGAATTTATTAAGAAGACCGATACCCCCTGAAATAAAGACGGGTAACGTGTTGCAATGGATTGTTCGTCCTCTCGAGAACAAGTAAAAATTAAATTTGCGCTACAAATGGCAGCAATGTCTAGATTTATTGCCCGAATCCAGTCTCGGCCCACCAGCGGGCGTCCTCGTTCTTTAACAATGGTTAAAGTCAAGGGGTGCGTAGCTTTGAATTGGGTTCTTGAACATTAACTTCATAGCTACCTACAATACTGAACAGAGTGCCTTCGTAAGCTTTCAAAGGAGTACTCACTTTGTGAAGTAATTTACATATTTTGAAAATGTGAACGAAAAATGTTTTCGGGCATGATGGATGTGTATGCACCCGTGTCGAACTCAAAAGAAATCTTGGATCCGTTGAGAAGAAGGTCCGCTAGTATAGGTGCATCACCTGCATTTGAAGTAGTATTTAGTATTTAGTTAGAATTTGCACTTGTATTTGTAGTATTAGCAGTAGTATTTAGATTAGTAGCCGAAATATGGGAATTCTGTTTAGACCTTTTCGTATTTGAAGTTGAATTAAAAGGCTTAGAAGTGAAATGAGAATTATAATTTGGCTTCTGCTGGCGTTGCATACACACCGATCGTATGTGACCCATCGTGCCACAGTTCAAACACTTTGAGTTTCTATGAGGACACAATGAACGCCAATGTGGTTTCCCACAACCTTTGCAGCTGGATTTGGGCAAGGACTGAGAACTTTGTACATTTGCGTTTTGCCGATGCTGCGAATTAAAATTCATAGAATTAGTACTAGGTTGTGTAGAGTTGTAAGATTGACGATAAGTGTTATATGTGGAATTATCCTTACTACCTAACCTTGAAATTGTGGAAGTATTTCTCGTAGTGTGTTTTTGGAAAATGTTTACTTGCCTAGAAGCCGTTTCCTTAGGCTTGACTACTTGTAAGGCCATTGGGAAAGTACAAGATGCATTTGCGATCAACTCCTCTTGTGTTCGTTTATTGTGTAAGCTTCTAATAAATTGGTCCCTTAGTAGATCTTGTAGCATGTTGCCGAAATCGCATTTGGAGGCTAAGCCTCGGAGGGCAGCTTTATAGTCTGAGATTGATTCACCACTTAATGTAGACGCTCAAAGAATTTAAAAGGTTCAAAAACAATGTTTGTACGTGGCATAAAATGATCTTTAAGGGTTTTGATGACATCATTAAAAGAACTGTTTGGGGGCTTGATGGGAGAAAGGAGATCGCAAAGCAGAGAGAACATCTCATCACCGATAAGAGTTAATAAAATAGGCAATTTATCTGGGTCATCGATTTTATGGATTGTGAAACAAAGATCCATTCGTGTTAAATAATTTTCAATTGTTTCTTTATTCGAATCAGGAAACTCCAGTGTGTTTTGAATATTTGTTATATGGGATATTTTGAGAATATTTAAGCAAATAAATAACTGAAGTATCTAAAATGAACCATGAACTGAAGTATGACAAAAGAAATTCGGCAAGAATGGGTACAGAAATGGGATTTCTTGTGCACCTAGGCTAGGGGAGATCAAAATAGGCCAAACTTAGTGTAATTTGAGGAAATGTATGGAAATACAGATCCGTTTCCCTGTAGGAACGACCTCTTCGCCAATATAATGTAGGATAACATCTAATTATATAAAAATTGAAATGGAAATAAGAGGAATTTAGTACTTACCCTATTTGTCGTCTGCTAGCCTAGGTAGCTTGTCCATAACCCTATATTTTAAGAACGAGATTTTTTTAAGGTGTTTGAATAAGATTTTTTCTTTAAGTTTGGTTGTCACCTAAGTATATTTAATTTTTTATCAAAGTTATTTCTAATAATTCCTTTATAAGAAGAAGAAGAAGAAGAAGAAGAAGAAGAAGAAGAAGAAGAAGAAGAAGAAGAAGAAGAAGAAGAACAACAACAACAACAACAACTACAGAACTACAGAATCTAGGACCAGCAAAGACCCTAAGGTCCGCTCGAGGCTAGTCCGCTACACTAAATCAAAAACTACGATACACCCTTATCTACGAGTGTATCTCTAACATGCTATTTTATTTTATTTTTATTTTTAATATTATCTACTGTACACACTTATCTACATGAGTACATTATCGTGCAATTTTAACTAATCAAACTAGGGGTCGGGGGAGATAGAAAGTTTTTTTTCTCATCTTCCGCAGCCACTCGACTGCTAGTGGTGAAAAGCTAATTTAGGGATAGAGACTACTTATAGGATAGGCGGAAAAGAAATGGGACATCTAAGCTACACATGCAGAGAATCGCCGGCATCATTTTTAGTCATCATAATTTCATATCCTTAAACCTCCGCTCCAAACTCTCTCTCTGCAAGGACGTTTAAATTCACAGTGCTCAACTACGTTATATTTAAACTATTCAAATGCACGTCGAGACGATTTTTGAACATATTAACCGAAGTGCTATCTACTACGTGGGTGGGCAGCCGATTCCAATTTTAAGTAACTTTAAATGTAAAATAGTTTTGGGCTATACTAGTGTTAAAACGCTTGTTCACTAATTTTAACCCGTGCTGACGAGTATTTCCCCTATGATCCAGTTCGAACAGATTGCGAAAGTCAACGTTTGAGAAACCCTTTAGTATTTTAAATACTTCTATTAGCTGGCCACGTAATCTTCTGCGTTCTAGCGATGGCAAATCTAAAGCCCTGAGCCTTTCCTCGTATGATCTATTCCTCAGCTCTGGAATTAATTTCGTAGCCCTACGCTGCACTCTTTCTAATTGCGCGATATCTTTCATTAAATATGGAGCCCAAAATTGAACAGCGTATTCGAGAAGTGGCCGCACAAGGGATTTATATAAAGGTAAAATTACATCCTTAGATTTGAAGGTAAAATTACGCGCGATATAACCCAAAACGCGATTTGCTTTTTTACACGCATCCGCGCATTGATTCGAGAATTTAAAATCGTCTGAGACTAATACTCCCAAGTCTTTTTCTAATTTAACCGCGTCGAGGACTTGGCCTTTCATGGTATATTCTACTCTTAAATTATGGCAACCCAAGTGCATTACCTTGCATTTGCTAAATTAAATTCCATTTGCCACTTGTCCGCCCAATTGGCAATCTAGTTTAGGTCCCCCTGCAATTTATCGACATCCGATCTTACATAGGCACGATTACCCAGCTTCGTGTCGTCCGCAAATTTCGAAATCCGACTAAGTATGCCTTTATCTAAATCGTTAATATAAATTAAAAACAATAAAGGGCCTAAAACAGAGCCCTGAGGTACCCCACTACTAACGCTGGCCCAATCTGAACATTCCCCATTTATTACCACCCGCTGCGAGCGATCTTTCAGCCAATTTCTAATCCAGTTTAAAATCTTACCAGTCACCCCAATCGCTTTAACTTTCATTAATAACCTTTGGTGGGGGACGGTGTCAAACGCCTTTTTAAAGTCTAAATATATTACGTCTACAGCTTTGCTTTCATCGTACACGCAAATCATTTTGTGGAAGAATTCGAGCAAGTTAGTCAAGCACGATCTCGCACGCCTAAATCCATGTTGGGTATCGTTAATCAGCTTATTTGCCTCGAGGTGGCTCACTATTCTATCTTTAATTACAGATTCTAAAAGCTTCCCAACTACCGAAGTTAGACTAATAGGCCGAAAATTCGTTGCTTCAAATCTATTCCCCTTCTTAAATATAGGTGTAACGTTTGCTCGCTTGAAATCCAACGGAACTACGCCATCCTCTAATGAGCGATTGAAAATTTCACGCAATGGCTTAACGAGTTCATTTTGAAGCTCCTTTAAATGAATTGGATATACCCCATCGGGGCCCTAAAGAAGAAGAAGAAGAAGAAGAAGAAGAAGAAGAAGAAGAAGATGATGATTAAGATTAAGATGAAGACGAAGGTGAAGGTGAACTACAGAACTACAGAACTACAGAATCCAGGACCAGCAAAGACCCTAAGGTCCGCTCGAGGCGAGTCCGCTACACTAAATCCATAACTACGATACACACTTATCTACGAGTGTATCTCTAACATGCTATATCTATATTTTTTTTATATATAATCTACTGTACACACTTATCTACATGTGTACATTGTCATGCATATTAACTACTTCCGCAGCCCTCGACTGCTAGTGGTGAAAATCTAATTTTAGGATAGTAAGACTATTTATAGGATAGGCGGAAAAGAAAATGGATATCTAAACTACACATGCAAGAGAAATTGCTGGCATCATTTTTAGTCATCATTTTTACTCTCGTTGTTCCTCCGCTCCAAACTCCTTTTGCAAAGACGTTTTTATTTACTGTGCTCAGACTACGTTATATTTATACTATTTAAGTGCGCGTCGAGACGGTTTTTAAACATATTTACCGACGTACTATCTACGACGTGGGTGGGTAGTCTATTCCAAATTTGAGTAATTTTAAACGTAAAATAGTTTTGGGCTATACTAGTGTTAAATCGCTTGTTCATTAATTTTAATCCGTGTTGGCGAGTGTTTTCCCTATGATCCAATTCGAACAAATTCCTATAATCAACGTTTGAAAATCCTTTCAATGTTTTAAATACTTCTATCAGCTGGCCACGTAATCTTCTGCCTTCGAGAGATGGCAAATCTAATGCCCTGAGTCTTTCCTCGAACGGCCTGTTTCTCAGCTCTGGAATTAATTTTGTAGCCCTACGCTGCACTCTTTCTAATTGCGCCATATTTTTGTTTAAATATGGAGCCAAAATTGAACCACATATTCGAGCAGTGGACGCACAAGTATTTTATATAACGGTAAAACTATATCTTTGGATTTGAACGTGAAATTACGCGCGATATAACCCAGCACACGATTTGCTTTTTTACATGCATCCGCGCATTGTTTCGTGACTTTGAAGTCATCCGAGACTAAAACTCCCGGGTCTTTTTCCAATTTAACCACGTAGAGGACCTGGCCTTTCATGGTATACTCTACCCTCAAATTATGGCAACCCAAATGCATCACCTTGCATTTACTTAAATTAAACTTCATTTGCCACTTATCCGCCCATCTGACAATCAAGTTTAGGTCCTTTTGTAATTTTTCTACATCCGATCTTACATAGGCACGGTTGCCCAGCTTCGTGTCGTCAGCAAATTTAGAAATCGTACTAAATACGCCATTATCCAACTCGTTTATATATATTAGAAACAATAATGGGCCAAGACCCGAGCCTTGTGGCACTCCACTACTGACGTTGACCCAATCAGAACATTCACCATTTATAACTACTCGCTGCGAACGATCCTTCAGCCAATTTCTAATCCAATTTAATATCTTACCCTTCACACCGATTGCTTTAACTTTCCTTAATAATCTATCATGCGGAACGGTGCCAAACGCCTTTTTAAAGTCTAGATAGATTACATCTACAGCTTTGCTTTCGTCGTAAACGCAAATCAATAGATTAAGATTAAGATTAAGATTAACTACAGAATCTAGGACCAACAAAGACCCTAAGGTCCGCTCGAGGCTAGTCCGCTACACTACATCCGAAACTACGATACACACTTATCTACGAGTGTATCTCTAACATGCTATATATATTTTTTTTTATTTTTAAATATATAATCTACTGTACACACTTATCTACATGTGTACAATGTCAGGCATATTAACTACTTCAACCTAAGGGGGGGTGATAGAAAGTTTTTCTTCTCAACTTCCGCAGCCCTCGACTGCTAGTGGTGAAAATCTAGTTATAGGATAGGCGGAAAAGAAAATGGATATCTAAACTACACATGCAAGAGAAATCGCTGGCATCATTTTTAGTCATCATTTTTAGTCATCATTTTTACTCTCGTTGTTCCTCCGCTCCAAACTCCTTTTGCAAAGACGTTATTATTTACTGTGCTCAGACTACGTTATATTTATACTATTTAAGTGCGCGTCGAGACGGTTTTTAAACATATTTACCGACCTACTATCCACTACGTGGATGGGTAGCCTATTCCAAATTTGAGTAATTTTAAACGTAAAATAGTTTTGGGCTATACTAGTGTTAAATCGCTTGTTCACTAATTTTAATCCGTGTTGCCGAGTATTTCCCCTATGATCCAATTCGAACAAATTCCTATAATCAACGTTTGAAAATCCTTTCAATATTTTAAATACTTCAATTAGCTGGCCACGTAATCTTCTGCCTTCAAGAGATGGCAAATCTAATGCCCTGAGTCTTTCCTCATAGGGCCTGTTTCTCAGCTCGGGAATTAATTTTGTAGCCCTACGCTGCACTCTTTCTAATTGCGCGATATCTTTGTTTAAGTATGGAGCCCAAAATTGAACCGCATATTCGAGCAGTGGACGCACAAGTGATTTATACAATGGTAAAATTATCTCTTTGGATTTGAACGTGAAATTACGCGCGATATAACCCAGCACACGATTTGCTTTTTTACATGCATCCGCGCATTGTTTCGTGACTTTGAAGTCATCCGAGACTAAAACTCCCAGGTCTTTTTCCAATTTAACTACGTCGAGGACCTGGCCTTTCATGGTATACTCTACCCTCAAATTATGGCAACCCAAATGCATCACCTTACATTTACTTAAATTAAACTGCATTTGCCACTTATCCGCCCATCTGACAATCAAGTTTAGGTCCTTTTGTAATTTTTCTACATCCGATCTTACATAGGCACGGTTGCCCAGCTTCGTGTCGTCAGCAAATTTAGAAATCGTACTAAATACACCATTATCCAAATCGTTTATATATATTAGAAACAATAATGGGCCAAGAACGGAGCCTTGTGGCACTCCACTACTGACGTTGACCCAATCTGAACATTCACCATTTATAACTACTCGCTGCGAACGATCCTTCAGCCAATTTCTAATCCAATTTAATATCTTACCCTTCACACCGACTGCTTTAACTTTCATTAATAATCTCTCGTGCGGAACGGTGTCAAACGCCTTTTTAAAGTCTAGATAGATTACATCTACAGCTTTGCTTTCGTCGTAAACGCAAATCATTTTATGGAAGAATTCGAGCAAATTTGTCAAGCACGATCTCGCCCGCCTAAACCCATGTTGGGAATCTTTAATCAGATTATTTACCTCGAGGTGGCACACTATTCTATCTCTAATTACCGATTCTAAAAGCTTTCCAACTACCGAAGTTAGACTAATAGGACGAAAATTCGTTGCTTCGTATCTATTCCCATTCTTAAATATTGGTGTAACGTTTGCACGCTTGAAGTCTACAGGGACTACGCCATCTTCTAATGAGCGATTGAAAATTGCACGCAACGGCTTCGCAAGCTCATTCTTAAGTTCCTTTAAATGAGTGGGGTAAACGCCATCGGGCCCGGGTGATTTCGACTTTTTCATCAGGTTAATATATTTAAGAATTTCCACTTCATTAACCGTTATATCGGATATGCAAATATCACTATTATCTACTTCTTCAACTAACGATCCTAATTGGGACGAATCTTCAATAGTAAAGAACTACAGAACTACAGAATCTAGGACCAGCAAAGACCCTAAGGTCCGCTCGAGGCTAGTCCGCTACACTAAATCAAAAACTACGATACACCCTTATCTACGAGTGTATCTCTAACATGCTATTTTTTTTTTTTAATACTATCTACTGTACACACTTATCTACATGTGTACATTATCGTGCAATTTTAACTAATCAAACTAGGGGTCGGGGGAGATAGAAAGTTTTTCTTCTCATCTTCCGCAGCCACTCGACTGCTAGTGGTGAAAAGCTAATTTAGGGATAGAGACTACTTATAGGATAGGCGGAAAAGAAATGGGACATCTAAGCTACACATGCAGAGAATCGCCGGCATCATTTTTAGTCATCATAATTTCATATCCTTAAACCTCCGCTCCAAACTCTCTCTCTGCAAGGACGTTTAAATTCACAGTGCTCAACTACGTTATATTTAAACTATTCAAATGCACGTCGAGACGATTTTTGAACATATTAACCGAAGTGCTATCTACTACGTGGGTGGGCAGCCGATTCCAATTTTGAGTAACTTTAAATGTAAAATAGTTTTGGGCTATACTAGTGTTAAAACGCTTGTTCACTAATTTTAACCCGTGCTGACGAGTATTTCCCCTATGATCCAGTTCGAACAGATTGCGAAAGTCAACGTTTGAGAAACCCTTTAGTATTTTAAATACTTCTATTAGCTGGCCACGTAATCTTCTGCTTTCTAGCGATGGCAAATCTAAAGCCCTGAGCCTTTCCTCGTATGATCTATTCCTCAGCTCTGGAATTAATTTCGTAGCCCTACGCTGCACTCTTTCTAATTGCGCAATATCTTTCATTAAATATGGAGCCCAAAATTGAACAGCGTATTCGAGAAGTGGCCGCACAAGGGATTTATATAAAGGTAAAATTACATCCTTAGATTTGAAGATGAAATTGCGCGCGATATAACCCAAAACGCGATTTGCTTTTTTACACGCATCCGCGCATTGCTTCGAGAATTTAAAATCGTCTGAGACTAATACTCCCAAGTCTTTTTCTAATTTAACCGCGTCGAGGACTTGGCCTTTCATGGTATAATCTACTCTTAAATTATGGCAACCCAAGTGCATTACCTTGCATTTGCTTAAATTAAATTCCATTTGCCACTTGTCCGCCCAATTGGCAATCGAGTTTAGGTCCCCCTGCAATTTATCGACATCCGATCTTACATAGGCACGATTACCCAGCTTCGTGTCGTCCGCAAATTTCGAAATCCGACTAAGTATGCCTTCATCTAAATCGTTAATATAAATTAAAAACAATAAAGGGCCTAAAACAGAGCCCTGAGGTACCCCACTACTAACGCTGGCCCAATCTGAACATTCCCCATTTATTACTACCCGCTGCGAGCGATCTTTCAGCCAATTTCTAATCCAGTTTAAAATCTTACCAGTCACCCCAATCGCTTTAACTTTCATTAATAACCTTTGGTGGGGGACGGTGTCAAACGCCTTTTTAAAGTCTAAATATATTACGTCTACAGCTTTGCTTTCGTCGTAAACGCAAATCATTTTGTGGAAGAATTCGAGCAAGTTAGTCAAGCACGATCTCGCACGCCTAAATCCATGCTGGGTATCGTTAATCAGCTTATTTGCCTCGAGGTGGCTCACTATTCTATCTTTAATTACAGATTCTAAAAGCTTCCCAACTACCGAAGTTAGAGTAATAGGCCGAAAATTCGTTGCTTCAAATCTATTCCCTTTCTTAAATATAGGTGTAACGTTTGCTCGCTTGAAATCCAACGGAACTACGCCATCCTCTAATGAGCGATTGAAAATTTCACGCAATGGCTTAACGAGTTCATTTTGAAGCTCCTTTAAATGAATTGGATATACCCCATCGGGGCCCGGAGATTTCGACTTTTTCATTAGCTTAATAAATTTAAGAATTTCCTCGTCCTTTATACTTACATCGGATATGCATTTATCAGCACTACGAACATCCCCAATTAACGATTCCAATTCGGAAGAATCTTCCACAGTAAACACGCTCGTAAAATGCTCATTTAAAATTTTAGACATTTCTGTCGGAAGTTCAGTCAAACGACCATCCTTATCTTTGATCGGCCCTATCGATCCTTTTACGGGTTTCCTATTATTTACGTACCCATAAAACCGTTTCGGTTCATTCTTTGAATCCTTAGCGAGGTTTATTTCATACTTCCTCTTCGCATCTCTGACCGCACGTTTAACTTCCCTACGAGAATCTATGTAATTTTGCCGACTTATAACTGACCCATTGTTTTTATGAATTTTAAATTTTCTATTTCGGTCCCGGATTAAGCGTAGTATTAACGGACTAAGCCACGGAGCTCTCACCGACTTCCCGCTCTTACGCACATACTTAACCAAATCAGAATTCACACGAAGCAGCGTACATCGAAGTTCTGCGTACATCTCTCCTACCGACCTGTTCTCGAATCGTATTCCCCAGTCTATATCCTTAATCCTTTCGCGAAAAATATCGAAATCACAGCTACCAAAACGAGGGATGAGCTGCGAGCTCATTCTAACTTCTACGCAGGTGTTTAGATCGAATCTAATCGCATTATGGTCGCTGGAAGCTAAATGTTCACCCACACGTACGTTTTCTAACAATGACTCATCGGTTGCCATGATTAAATCAAGAATATTGCTATCACGAGTAGGCTCTTCCACTTTTTGTACGAGAAAATTCTCCAACATAAAGTTTAATAGCCTCTCACCCGGTTTATCAGAAGTAAGGTTGCTAAAGTTAACATTAGGTAAATTAAAATCGCCGCAGACTAATGTGGTCCCTTTTCTAATCCAAGACGTAAGCGTATCGAAGAGTGCAGCATCTTCTCTTTCCAATTGGCAAGGCGGACGATATAGCACGACTAAGTTAATTTTATTTATAGCATCTAAACTTAGCTGGACTAATAAAGCATCACTTCGCATATCATCCTTAGACGAGTCCATCGTTATGGCGTTTAGATCCTCTTTTATATACATTAATACGCCCCCTCCTCTACCGGTTTGTCTATTTCTGTAATGAATTTTGTACCCCGCTATATCGAACTCGCAAACACTGATCCCCGTATGAGTGTCTAACCATGTTTCACTTAGGAATACGAGGTCGAAATTACCCTCTAGAATAACGGCTTTTATTTCGGCAATTTTATTTTTTAAGCTACGAACATTCGCATATATGCATCTCAGTTTGCGCTTTACGTTAACTCTTCTATAACACTCAGATCCGTTCCGTTTCCCTGCACCCCGTCGATAGTGCCCTCTTCACGCGTGGGCCGGCCCGGCGCATCGGCATCACGTGGCCGCGCAACTCTCCTACCTAAAATGCTACGTACGGACTCGTCTAAGATCCTACCCAGCCGACTATTACCCACATCGCTTAGGTGAATTCCGTCCTTTTGGAAAAGTGACGGATGGTCCTGGAATGAATCCCATAAGTTAAAAAAGCTAACACCACTTTCTCGACACAACCGCTTAAGACATTCGTTAGTATAGATCGCTCTAGATTGGAGGCGCAACGTGGATTTAAGTCGGGGGAGAACACCAATAATTCCCACGTTGGTTGCTTTGGATTTCGCCGTATCTATCATGGTTCTGGCACGATAAACTATATCTTCCGGGGTGCTGTCATACCTATGGACGTCGTTGCCCCCTACCATCGTGATGATCGTTCGTTCACCACGCGTATCTTCCAATTTCTCGATCTCGGCGGCCACGTTGTTAATGCGGCCACCGGGATAGCAAAAGCGCTTACGCTTAGAAGGGTTACGCGCAGCAAACTCCTGATCCTGCCTTCTAATTAAGGAGTCCCCCATTAAAACGGTTTCCTCTTCCCCCTCGATAGGAGTTAGCAACGCGAAAGGGTTCGAACAGGGTAAAACGAAGTTCTGATCCCTCGTTGGTCTAGCCCCATTTCTAACACGTCGAAATTGCGATTCCTGAGGCCTAAACGAGTTTAAAATTCGTTGTTGCTCGTCAACAATTACCTGATGATTCGAATTTGCAGGCCGCCTATCTCTATTACTATCTTCCCTCCCGCGCATGTCGTGAATAGCAGAGTCTAGTTTGGAATTTAAGTCATCGACTTTACGGTTAGTCGAGATCACATCCCTCGCAACGGTATTTAATTCCAGTTTGATCTCGCTGATCGCACTTGACAACTTGCGTTCAAACGCTTCGTTCAACATACAAAATCGACATATTCTAATTTGCTCAAGGTTCGAGGGAACGTAAATTTCCTTGTTAAATGAAGCAGCGCACCTTGAGCATTCGATCTTTATAACGGGCATTGTCGGTTTTTTGTTTTTTTTAATTCGGAACTAATTTAGAAAACAAGCTGCACAAGCTAATATACTGTAATTGAAAGATCGAACTTTATAATACGGCGACGAATATTGAATAGGCGATATACATAAAAGTATTCAGTAGCAGAGGCACGATAAATTCTGAGCAGAGTGAAATTAGCGGGAGCACAGAGCGAGCACGTCTTTTCAGTAGAGAGTCGGTGGGACGAATGAAGAGTCGGTGGGACGAATGAAGAAGAAGAAGAAGAAGAAGAAGAAGAAGAAGAAGAAAAGGGTGTTCAGGGTGTTAAAATAAAGAGTCTATAAAGGGGATTAAAAAAGGCGGTTAAGATTAGCAAATAAGGCCGTAGGCCACACCCCGCAGGGGTGCCTGTGTAACCAAGCTCTTCCTGTTAAGGAAGAGAACAGCGGCTTGTTTCCCTATAAAACAATTAAGGAGAAATAGAAAGTACTGAGGCTTAGAAGAATTAATTAGGATTCTTATGCCATTGATACGGGATTTCACACAAGGTAGATAGTAATTAAACATAGAAGTAGAACTATAGTAAGGAATAAGAGAGTGGGAGCTTTTTGTCACATGTTGATCGGATCGGGTACAGCGTGGAGAAGCTCGCGCATCTCTCTTCTTCCTCCACTAATTCGGGTAATTTGGAATATAGGGTAAAATGTATGAGTAGGAATATATATATATATATATATATATATATATATATATATATATATATATATATATATATATATATATATATATATATAACAACCATGTATAGGCAATATATTACAGTCGGTTTCGTCCAGTGTTACGCAAAACATCTGAGAAGAGACGGCAAGAGGTGAGGTTTGTGCTCGAGCACATTGGGAAGCCTCTCTCACGTCCAAACGCAGAGAGTCGCGCAAAGCGAGGACCTCTTTTTTTTTCATATAAGAATATTGGGCAATTTTGTGACGCGACACTGTGGGCACCATAGCAGTTGGCACAACACGGTGTTTTGGTGCATTCAGGGCATGGTAATCAGAACTACAATTCACGCAGGAACAGAGGTGCCGACAGACACAACCAACATGTCCAAATTTATTACAATTGAAGCAACGTCTGGGTAGTTCGAAGTAGGAAATTACTAGGACACGAAGGTACCCAGCTTTAATAAACTGCGGCAGTTCCTGACGTTCCAACGTTAAAATCAATGTGGCAGTTGCGACTCTAGTAGAGCCTACAGTTTTAGTCACACTGTGTACATGTGTGATGCGTTGGGTAATAAGCTTGCTCTGAAGACGGGCGTGATCGTAGTACCTTAATTTGTTTGAATGGACTACACCTTTGTCAAAATTCCAGACGTAAATGGGGCGAAACGATTACGGGAACTTTGGCTATTGAAGACAAATTTCGCATAATATCATGTTGAGAGTGAGATGACACCTCGACTTCGATATCACCACTACTTCTTGACCACATCCGGCGTGGACACAACTGATTCATTAACATCAAACATATCCACTTTTGCAAGTGGGGTGTCAGATGAATTCATGATCAGAAAGCGTGATAATCTAATTCTGGGTCTACATCATTGGCATAGGGATCCAACGAGCAAGAGAAGGCTGAACGGGGGGCTGAAGAACGTTTGGCACGATAACCCTTACGAGAAGGGGAAGTTTTAGGTTTATGGCTAGCCATTGTCAATAGAAAAAACTTCATAATCTCCCTCGGGACTCACCAACATGGAGGCCAACCAGGGCCCGGCGCTACTGCAACTCTCGATTCGGTTACGTCCGTTATGTCCTCTTGGAGAATGGATACAGATGCATCACACCATCTTTATATGTAGATTGAAGAGGCTGCCCAAGGTCAGGTAACCATCAGGATTACTAAAGAGGAGAAAGAAGAGGAAGAAATTAAGGGTGGTAAAATAAAGTAATGGGTGGGGGAAGTTAGAGTATATTAAAGGTCTAGTTCGCAGCACCAGGGGACCCTAAAGGCCTCAAGGGCTGCCCCTCTCCCCTCACCACGAGAAGGACAGAGCCTCTCTGGTACCAACACCTGAAGAAAGAAAAGGTCCCAGAGAGAGAAGTGATTAACTCCGTTATGATTCTCCACAATGTATCTTGCGTCATAAGCATAACCCTGGACCGGATCTTTTTCGAAATGGGATTTGCATAGATATTTTATAGTCGCACCATTTCCTTGCCATTATAGTCACGACGTGCATATTCTTTGATAAACCGTGTTGAGCACATGGAGTGTTGATAAGGCTATCCTTTTATAATCATGCTATTTATTTTTAGTTTAAAGGTGGGCTCGATCTAACACATTGTTATCCGTGTGTTAGCGGCTGTTTTCCCAAAGTCCACGATTTAGAGTTTGTTGGTTGACGCTGGAGAGATTTCGTGCAGAGTACGTGATACCGCTGGTACGCTGGAAATTGGTGTCTGTCTGAGTTCTGGAGAGCTCTTGTGTTATCCTCGGCCAAAACCTGACGTTGATTTATACCAAATGTCAATCGCCTCCTAATCCTTTTAATTTTAGGGTTAGTCAACTCCCTTGAGAGTTCAAAAAAAATTTAGGATGTGCTGGACTGAAGGCCCTGTACAGAACTATCTTAAAGCATAGATCATTTGGGTATTTATAACCAGGCCTCACCTGCCAAGCCATTCAAGGAATTGGCAATATTTCGTTCGCACTTTTAAGAACCACTTCTTGTCAAAAAAAAACAGACCTGTTGTACACGCATGGCTCCAAGACCTAGGGGTGGTCAGGGTTTTCTTCGTCTACAGCCGAGTTGGTTGCGATATAACGTTCAGTACAGGAGTATATGCGCTGTGGCAAGTCTAGAAGCTGGTTTTTTTTTATTTGTAGCAGCTAATAGATGTGTTCAGTGCTCCACTCACATTAAAATATCTGTCTTATATCTATGCTGTCTGGGGTGGCTAGACGTCCGACTTTTAAGCACTCCATTAGGTCCTGTCCTCCATCAGGGGCTACATCAAGCCGGATGTTATTTTGTCCTCCTTTGGGGGCTCTGGGAAAATTCATAAAATATAATCATATACAAATACTAAAAATACACCAAATACTAAAATATAAACTGCCTGTTAAAGGTCACATTAACTGTTAACGTATTTATAAAATAAAATAAGTATTAATTGGCAACTTGGCAACAAAACCAACACGAAAGTATCGAGTATGAATCGGGAACTTTGACCATAAACAATTAGTCTTCTCAACATCGCGGTGATTATTGATAGTGCGCGAATAGTCTGTGCAGAAAAAATTCGTGAAGAGACGAAAAGAAAGATTTCTTTAAAACCTTGTATTAAAGCACAAATATATATCTATTTCGTGGATAATTCATATATATATTTATATATATATATATATATATATATATATATATATATATATATATATATATATATATATAAATATAAATATATATTAGAAAAAGTTATTATTAATATGTGACTTCTCCAAACTCCAGCCTCGATGTTTGGTCGATTCTTTTGAACGACTTCGGAAGAAAGGACCTATTACTCCTACCGTGGACGAGCACTCGACGCGTCGATGGGTGAGGAGTGAGGGTTTCGTGTTGTGCGGGAGCATGTCTAAACTTCATCCTATACTCATCTATATATATATATATATATGGGAAATATCACGAAAGTTAGCACGTGATAACTATAAATATTAATATGTACCACGGAAGGAAACTGAATAAAAGGCAGATTGGAGTAAGTACTTTCGTCTATTCAACATTTTCAAACTCAATTTGAGTTTGAAAATGTCGAATAAACGAAAGTACTTAGTCAAATCTGCTTCTTATTCAGTTTCCTTCCGTGGTACATATATATATATATATATATATATATATATATATATATATATATATATATGAATTATCCACGAAATAGAGAGCGTTCACTTTCCGAAATACCCGAGCATAAAAGAACGGTTCCACGAATTCTTGCTTGCTGTAGCAAAACTTTACCCACTGGCCTAACGTAAGTACCTAAATGTATTTATAGAAAGTTTAACTATAAATAAAACGCTAGTAAAAACTATTAACAAAATAACAGAAACAAACAAAACAAACACTTTAAAATAACAAGAACATAAACGAAACAAACGAACAAAGTTGAAACCAAAACACTAAAAGAGGCATACGCCACACGCGTGTAAGTAGATAGAGGAGAGTAGGAAAAGGGGCAAAGAAAAAATAATAGCGTAGGCGAGTTGCGAACAGCTTCCCGCGTCGCTGGACCACTGTTAGCCAGCGGCGAATCCACTCGGCCATCCTGAATCTCAAAAACGAGTCATTAAAGCTAAGTTTTTAAGCCCCTCGCTTGCACTTTTCGTACGCTACACACGTACCCAAACATTTGAAAACAGGTAAAAAGAGTTTATTTAGGAGACATCGATAATAGGCTTCAGAAAAAAACATCTAAATAAAAAACTAGTTTATACCTGTTTTTAGAAGAACAAAAGTAACCTGGATAAAATAAACGCTTATGATTTGCTCAATACAGGTGAATGATGCACATCGCTGATTCACCTAGCCAGTGAGCAAGCTGAAAAACGTCAAAAAAAAGCAAAACTGTAGCAAAAATCGCTAACAAAAATCGTGCACCACTAACTTAACAATTACCATGTGGCTATGGTGCTTATACAGGCTGTGTTGCGAGACAGGCTTTGGTTCTTACTTAATATTTGTAAATGATGAGGATCGCGGAAGCGATCCTCATCATCCCCAATTAGTATGGGGACGTGCAATTATCATGGACTTCCCTCTACCAATTCCTAGATCTTTCTCCTCTGAATCAGACACACCTAAAGGATGCACCATTATCGAATGGCGAGCTTCCTGGAACCCATCTAAGAGGGACTTTTCTCCGCCCCCCAAAACTCTGTCAATTTTTTCTTAAATGTACTAGTCTAAATGAGCTGTGCGCGTAGTATATCTTTCCTTAAACTGGTACCACAATCGATCGCAGCCATTCGTCCCTAATGCTATGAGCGGGTTTCCACGTGTTAGGTTGCTCGGTTTTGATTTTTTGAAGAATGGGGGACTCCAACAAGCTATCTTATTTAATTTATCCAATATCTGCGTTTTAGTTAACATGTAGCCGATTCGTTGAAGGAGGACAGTTTCATTGAAGGACTGTCTACTTTTTTATGTATATTTTTATTCTTGCACAAATGTTTATGTAGCTTTTTCTCTGGGTTAAAAAAGTAAGCATCTCTGGTACTCCCGCGGCGATCCTTATTTTAGCTCTCACAATGGCATATTTTTAAATTTAAAAATTCTCCACTTTACGTCGCCTTACTCTTTCCTAGTTATGTTTTGCCAAACCCATTACATCGTTTTGCATTTATCTGGAAGTTGACGACCATGCAATATATTACAGTGCCCTTAACCCAAATCTGCCCCTGCATATTCGCTTCCGAAATATTCGGTAAGGTCCTTGTGGATATTCTTGGCCTACATACCTCTCCATCGTGACCCTATCCATCCCATTCCCCTGAGACTGGCTACTAATTTGATTCGGGATATCTCAACTAAGGTTTATATTAGAATCTCAGAGTATTATTGAGGGCCATTGCCCATCTGGACCGTTTCTTTATTCTTTCTTATCCTCTGAACGTAGTGGAAGATTATCGTGTCTGCCAAGTTAGTTTATCTAATCTATATGATACTATGTTACCCACTGATTTGTTTAGTACCTTTGAAACCCAATTTCTCCACTTAAGTCCATGGCCTCACCTTGGTCTAAGATGGAGTAGATTCGACCCTTTCACACTTTTTTACAAAAGGCGAAAAAAACAGACCTGACGTCATTAAAAATCCCAAAGCTGTATCACTTATGATCTGACATCTCGTGGATAAGTGTGAACACCGGCTAGGGAACGAGAATTATAGAGTTCGAATGCGAATCAGACGCATGGGACATTACATTTTGATATTATGCGGACATTCAACATTCCCGATCTAAGGTGTCAAATATGTATCGAAAATATGTATCGGCGCAGGGGCAGACCGCGGGTGTTTAATGATCTTGTCGAGCGGCTTCTGACTATAAATTTTCCATGGTAATAGACAAGCAATATTGGATCAAATTGTATTCACATTCAATGCAAGAGGTACCAGAGGAATATCTATCAAATGAGTAGGACGTTCTATACCTTCCAAGGGATACGAGAGCGGAAGACTCATCAATGTGGCCCTGTTAACACAACAGAACAGGATACAGCACCAAATCTGGTTTTGTAACGTTACTAATTATACCTTGAAAGGCTGGCAACATGTGACTTGGTCCAATGAGTTACAGTTTCAGTTGTTTCCTGCTGATGGTAGGCTTTGAGTGTGGCCCAGACCAAATGAGTTCATAGACACCATTTCTCAACAAGGGAAAGTGCAGGTTGGTAATGGTTACTTACATCCTGGTGTGAGGCATGTTTAATTGACATACATAGTTTATGTCCGTTGATCTAACTAAATACATCATTGACCGGTCACCAATACATTACACTACATGGTAAATATCTGCATCCATTCATGGAGTTTATGTACCCCAACAATGGTGAAATCAAATCGTGCATTTATTGGATGTGGTGGCCAGGTCTATTCACACAATATATCCGGGACCTAGGAAATATCAGGAAACTGTGGACACCAATTGAGACGGTAGATGTCATCTTTTCAGAGATCATTCGCCCACTTGTGAAATGGAAGATGCCACGTCGATTTGCTGCATTTCGCCGGGTTAGAGGGGTGCTACGCGATACTAGCTACCAATTTTATGAATTTTGTCACCTTAGTGTATAATTATATTATAGGGAAGATACTAAAGAAAATGAAGCTAGATTGAAATAAATGATTTTGCCCACACAAACAAGAATTCACGTGTAGGAAAAATGTTGTCATTCTGGACTATTAAAATTTTAGGGAATAGTTAAATATGACAATAAAATATATGGCTAATACGAAAAATATCGAATATAATGAATAATAAAATGTGTTTAATACACCAACAATAAAGAAACAAAGTTATTAGTTTTCTATTTACAGTTATACCTCATCAATTCGTTTTTCACTTAAATTACTGCTAAAACCTGGCTTCGGGGATGCTTCGTATTTCAAGTGTTGCTAAATTTTAAGCTCACTGTCACCATGCCATAATACCGTACCAAATATATATACAATTACAAAATTTAAATAACAATAATTATATGGGTTTACTACATTAACTCTCCCGAAAGAAAAGCCTCCTCCCTATTATGCATGTATGCATATAATTGATTTATTCCCGGAACCGAAAAGGCCTTTTCACCAGACAACCGGATTGCGCCCTAATGCAAGAGTGATGATGGTGATCCAGAGGGCAGGATGGCTTGACAATGTCTGTTGACGTGAGTGGTTCAGTCCCAGAGACAGCAGATCTGGACGAAAAGCGAGCCGAATGCTATAAAGAAAAACCGCTCCAGCTCAAGCTCTCTCGGCAACAAGGAATACTGCAGAAGAAGAAAAGAAGGCAGCACTGGGGTAAAAGGGGAGAAGAGTCAAAGGGGGAGGGGATAATTCCAAGTAAAAAGAATTGGAGACGATCCACGTATGGCACGTCCCGGGTTACTCGTTATGGCTGTTTATAGTGAGTATAAAGGTTGCTGTTATAGGCTGGCAGTTGGCCTATGAGTTATTGGTTATCAGTTTATCGGTGTATGTCGACTCTGCTGTTTTCCATCCAAGTACTAACCTTTCCTAATGTTTCTTAAATTCGACGTAGCGCGATTGGGGTATTCGGTTAACGAGCGCTGACCTTGGGCTAACTGAAATTGAGGAGGAGATTATCCTCTCGCTTCGTATTAGTAAAGTAGGCTGAGTAAGAGGCTTGGTTGGATTACTCTCAGGAAAAGGAATCTCTGAAGGTGGATTCAAGGACTCTTTATTGGTGGAGGACTCGGTAGGCTTATGCACAAAGAATTTGTTTGAACTTGTGTCGGGTATTTGAGGCAGGCCTGCTAATGTTTAAGTCTATTTCCGACTATCCTCCTGAATACCTGACTGTCTGACTTACTATTTTTTGACGCTTGACTGCTTCTAGACTACCCAAAGTTGTATATAATGTATCGAAAACCAGTGGGTGTGGCCCGCTGTTAACCAATGACACGCTTTGGGCGGAGTTTACTCTACTGAGTGTTTATTTGTGTGTGCACGGGAATAGAGAAAATCTTTATCTAAAATTTTGAGACTACGATTTTGCGTTTTGTAGACCTTTGACAGTAAATAAGGTCCGCATTTTTCCTGTCTTCAGCTAGGTGTCAATGGCTACACCTGTTTTGACGTTTGTTGGTACAGCTGTGGTGTTTCTCAGAACTTTAGTGATAAGAGCATGGACAGATATCGCGATAGGTGTGTAAGTGTATATGCATGTGAGTGTGTAAGTGTGTGAGCGCGTATGCGTGTAAAAAATCGTTTTCCCTGTAGCCCTTTATAAGAACAGTATATATATATTATTGTTTACATGATAAGTTGTATATTATTATTTATCTGACAAAATGTTATATATATATATATATATATATATATATATATATATATATATATATATATATATATATATATATATATATATATATATATATATACATATATATATATATATATATATTATTAATATGACATCATTTTCTATATTTTAGATTACTTGCATGTGCATACTTATGTGCGTGCTGATTTCAAGCCTACATAGGATTTATATGACACTTATCTGGGAGGTTTCTTTATCAATCCTACTTCGCCTTGTAATGTGGCACTACACCCAGCCACTTGAAATGATGGTAGGATAAGAAACACAACTATGTTATTCAAGGTGATCAACATTAATGAAAGCAAGTTTTAGTCGGTCCAAGAAAACAGTGTCACGTTTAGTGCCACGCTGAATAACGAAAAACTTTGGCCTACGGTAAATGAAAAGAAAGGAGCCGTCGTAAGCAGAAAAAAAGCGGAAATTGAGCTGAGTTATATCGGATAAAAACATAAAATACAATATGCGAATTCCTTTAGCACAAAGGAATCGTGATTAGCAAGCATTCTTGATGCGGAAGGGCGAAACTCATTGATCATCCATAGTAAATTATGAACGTATGACGATGGATTAAAGATAGTAGGAAAAGGACGACCGGCGAAGAAAAGTATTGGCATGGCAGACGAAGATGTGTACCACATACTGGCTCTGCAGAATAATACGACCTATCTTTCAAGAAGGAACCAATTCCAAGCAAGATCAACGGCAGCTTGACCACCCATTGAGCGAAGAAACTCCTTGAGCTGAAAGCGGAAACGTTGTATGGATGGAACCGTAGCTCTGAAGGTGATAAAGAATTGTAAGCTACAAAAGACCAAATAATAGATATGAGCGATTGCCATTAATAAGATTCGAATTCGCTCCCACGATTGGTCATGATTGTAGATGGGAGACTAATTGGCGAAACCCAACCTGAGACGAATGTTCGAGTAATGTTTCATGCTCAAAAGTCAAGGGTTGGCAATGCCAATGAGTAAAACGATCGACAATGGTCAAAAGTTAATTGTAACTAATAGAATGTGAAAGATGACAAGTGATGTTGATGCAAATAGCGTCTAAACGAGGCTAAGGGAAAGGGAAGGATGCCATAGGCACTTTAGTATAGCAGTGAACTTTTGTGTACTGTCAAGAAAGGTAGGCGCGAGTCAGCTTAGCAACGTTAATGTTCATATATCTCTAAAATAGTGGTTTTCAACCGGGAGGCCGCGAGAGCCACCAAGAAATCATTTTTAAAATGCTTAAATTGCAAAAGATATGTATTTTAAACATTACTAAAAAAAAGCTTAACGGCACATGAAAGTAATTTGCAACTAGTTTCTCTCCAGTGTGCAACAGAAAAACAACGAAAAGAGAAAGATTTCAAACAGTGAATGATTATCCCTTAATTTTTACTTTCCTCATGTCTTATCACCCATTCAGCAAGCAATTTAACCTTACATAGCACATATATGTAGTCAGTTTCCCAAGGCCCATATCTCTCACAACTTTTACATCAAATACATCCCACAGCATATTCTTTCCTACTAGGAAGAGAGCAAAACTACTTTTATAAACCCCCCACGCTTTTTTTTTGGTCCAACCCATGTGTTTTATGCGCATCCTACTGCTAAAAGCTATTTTCCATGGAAACAGACGTTTGGTCGCCGGATGCTTTGTCGCACGACCGTTTGGTCATCGGACATCTCGTCGTCGAATGTTTTATTTTATTATATGGACTTTATTTTGTAACTATTAGATGAATTTATTTAATTGTGGTTATTTCATATTTCTACATCACTAATGTATGATGATGTAATGGCGTGATTGAAGGTTAAATAACAACCAGCGTCCTCACTAAGTTCAAGTAAGGCATTATCTCAAACTCGGTAAGGTGAAGACGTGTAGCTTAGAGGTAAAGTTGTTAATTGCCTTTTGTATTTTGTTTGTAAGGATTTAGGGGCGCAAATATTAAATTTCATTCTTTCGAAAATTAAATAAACTTTAAATAACGGCTTTATTTTTTAGAAAAAGGGTTTTAGAAAAAAATAAATTTAGCTCCAAGATAAATTACATATTTTTTATATATTTTTTTAGGAGCCCATCTGGCGACGGACTACTAGAGCAAAGGTCACCGTACTCACACGAGAACCACCACTAGGCTAGATTAAAAACAAATAACAATATGGAAATAACAACGGTAAAAAGAACAAAACTAAAACAAAAAAGATAACAAAGCAAAAAGGCAACAAGAAGGAAGCGCGCTCTGGCGTTGGGGGTAGGCCCGCCTCCCCCCAACGCAGGAACATGCGACCCACCACAAACAGTCAAATAAAGTGGAAAAAATTAGTATAGTCCACAAGTCTGTGTGCAAGAACCAGTCCCGAGTACAAAGGACAAAGGATAGCGACCCCGCAGGTCCAGGTACCGGGAAGGGTAACGTGCCCGAAGATCACCCAGACAGTGACATTCAACAAGAATGTGCCTAACAACCTGAGGTAGAACGCAGTTGTCAGAATAAGGCGTGGGCGAGCGCTCCGTCAAATGGCGGTGTGTCCTGCGATTGTCCCCAATTCGGAGCCGACAGAAAGCTACCTAAGGCCGTTGCGGCATTGAGGGGTAGGTCCATGGGAATAGTCACGGCGAAATGGCACGAAACTTAAAATTCCCCTCGACCGACTCCCATCATCTTTGCCAATTCCTACATGTCTAAGAATACAGCAAAAGATAATTTCAACATCCGCCCGGTTCGCCTAAACCGTGGCTTCACAGATGTCGCGAACCAGGGGATGCGGAGATTCCAATGACTAGAGAGCACTCATGGTGCATTGTGATTTGCTATTAATCACAATACGGTCTCCGAACCAGGCACGTTGCGTAATCTCTCATACAGAGCGGTATATTGCAACTACCTCGGCCATGAAGACAGACGCAGCGCCTGGCAGAACCACGCTGACCTCAAACAGAGGAAATATGGCGTGGAAACCGACTCCGTCTTTAAACTAGAATGGTTTCAGCGTGACAGTGAGTGTGCTCAAAAAGGCCGAACGCAATACACCCGGGGCTGTAGAAGCTTTGGGAGCAGATGCGTGGCGACAAATAGTTAGAGGTGGTACCCCCCAGGGTGGCGTCCTGGACAGAACCAATGGCGCCACCGGCTCGGGAGCTATACCTAGCTCTCGAAGAAGTTTCCTAGCCCTAAACCCAAAGGGCTCGCGCGTACAGGCGAATAATGCAATGTGAAAGGCGCAGAGCGAGTAGCATCCCCCCCACTATGGACAAGTAGGCTCTTAATGGGGGGCATACGAAATAACCGGTCGCTAGGCTAATGCCGGTGTAGTGTATCGAGTCCTCTTTCCGCATTACACGCTCGGCTGCAGATGCATGAAACTCGCATCCGTAGTCGAGCTTCAAACGAACAAAGGATAGATAAAACAGTAACGCACTAGCCCTATCAGCACCCCAGGCGCTGAACGCCACAGAACGAAGAATATCCATGGTGCGGGTACAAGAGACCCTAAGGCTGAGAATATGAGCCTCCTGGGTGAGGCGTCGGTCAAATAAAAGACTGTGGAAACAGTGCGAGTCCACCTCTTCCAGGCGCACCCCATTTAGAAACAAGTCTGAGTCAAGGTTGAGCCCTGGATTGCAGCAGAAATGAACCACCATAGTCTTGGCCAAGGAGAACGGAAGTCTGTGTATTACAGCATCTACCGACCTAAACTCCTCGACTCAGAAGGACAATCAGTCATTTACTGAAATATGGACCACCGCGTCCGCGCCAAGCACCACCGGAAGGAGGAGCTCTTAGACGGCAGCAGCCTAAAGTCAGACTGTGCAGCCGGAGAGCACAAAGATAGATCGACCAGGAAAATGAAGCGGTTCTCGCGCCGTGATGCGTGAAGTCATCCAGATTTAGGACGCCTATCTCCAGCTCGTCGATCAGGTCAGCCAGGACTTGACCCCTGAGATTGATCGAGTAGTCTACCCAGCGAGGGTATCTATCTTTCAGATCCTCGAACAAGAGAAAGGGCTTCGGCAACCTTGCCACGACGCTGGGGAAGTCCCCCGGATCGAAGTTCGCTGATGGTGGAATGTACACAGAAAGGGCAGTATGCTTACCCTACAGGTGCAGCTGTAGAGCAACTGAATGAAAGGAGTTATCTAGAGCAAAGAGAAGAACGGAGACCTCATGCCTGGTGTAAATGGAGCATCCTCCTGCCCGGCCCCCATCCGGTGGTGGTGGGGTCGCAAAACCCTTATACTGCAAGAGAGTGGGCAGGGGACACGCGCTTAGCACGGTCTAGAGCAAAAAGATAGCTAAGTGAAAACGGGAGGAGACGAGCCTCCACATCCAGTCTTTTCCTCCCTCCGCCTTAAAACCCTAGGCAGGTGGGGCGTCATCGGGTGCGGGGGTCCCTCATTTGGATGACCCACCTTCTTCGAGCCACCCAGCCTACTCCTGGGTGTAGGCGTAGGAGCCGAAGCTCCTTTCGTGCTGTCTTCCTTTTGGGCGGCAGCTTTAGGAACCCCGGAAGATGGCCTCATGACCAACTTCAGGGGTGTTGTTTCCTGTGAGTCTAACGACTCTGTAGAGGCGCGTGGCTGTTTTGCCTTACGAGAAACGGTCACGCTGGGAGAAGAGGGGAAAGCCTTGGTTTTAGCCGGGGCTGGGTGTGAACCCTTTGTGCCGCCAGCTTTACCAGGGATTCGCCTGGCGTGGGTAGAACCCGCAGAAGGGTTCCTTAATGGGCGCGGAAACGACCGTGCTCCTAGGCCTGGAGGGACAAGGAGTAGAGTGTGTCTTTTTTAACCTTGAAGCATAAGACGTCCCAAGCAGCGAAAGGCGCGCCATGACCAAATCCTTAGCCTCGCGAAATGAGAGACGATCCTGGGCCTGAACGGTCAGGATTTCCTTTTCAAAGAGATGCGCACCTTATTGCTTCGAAGAAGCGGGGTGCGGCTCTTCACAATTGACACACTTGGCCACACACGATTTGGACATAGGTTCTCTTTAAGTGAGTCAAGCAGGGTCATATCCATCAAATACTGACTAATGAAAGAGCAGTGAACTACATTACTGTCCTTCTGGGGTTCACTGTACCTTACTTTTTGGTGTGTCTGAGCGCTGCTGTGGTCGTGTTATGTTGCTTTAAGTCGGTGAAATAAGTGGAAGTTATAACGTGGAAATAAAAAGAAAATTAAGTGTATGAAACGTTGGAACCCCTTTATGGCTGATAACCCTCCCCCTTCCCCTTACTGGAAACAGGAGGAATCTCCAATCAGTCCAGCGGACGCATATCTTTCTGGGAATTTATTTCTTCAGTTTTTTTAGATAAGTTGTCCTTGTCTTTGCCTCTTTAAACGGGTGATCTGCTCTTCGTTCGCAGTACGTTTAAAGTTGTCAAACTGAGTTGATCAATACTCGTTGACTTCTATAAAAATTCTGATAATGGGCAAGTTTCATTTCATAAAACAACGGCTTAAAAAAATTACGAGAATAGTAATGTGTTATTTGAAGGAAGGCTGCGTCCAAACCTAGTGAACGATAACTATGAACTTTCGGTTTACACATAAAAAGATTTCAATAAACCTGAAAAAAATGTTTAGAAGTTATGATGTATTAGAATAGATTAAAAATATCTTAATACTTCATAAATTAGTGGAAATATAATATTTTTATTTCATGACATTTCCCCAAATACCTAAATACATTAGGTTATGCCCCTAGTACGATTCAATCCTTAACTAAATTGTGGGTTTAAGTAATTTCTTCAGGTTTCTTTTTCCCCTCTTATGAATGATCCCACTTCCACATTGGCTCCTACTTTCCCATTGGATCCCATTTTCCCATTGGATCTCACTTCCACATTGGCTCCCACTCCCCCATTGGATCCCACTTTCCCATTGGATCTCACTTCCCCATTGGATCCCACTTCTCCATTGGCTCACAGCTATTAAGTGATGCGAGAACATTACTTGGTTTATTCGAAGGTAACTGACTCATATGGCCTTTGCAATGAAGCATCTAACAAATAAAAGACCTCATACAGTCCTATAATGAATTAATACATATGCGTAGTCATGGCGTTACTTACCACCCCGGAACAGTTACCAATCTCTGAGAGTGGCGGGCGTGTGTGTGGGGGGAAGGGGGGGAGACCCATAAAATAGTCTAGCTCAGTTCAAGGAGAATTCGGCCTGTAACTCTCATTCTTGACTCAATGACAGACGTCACAAATACCCTTCGGTCCGCACAGCTGCTTAGATGTACAGGAAAGTTGGTTCACGGCTCCGAGTAATAAGGAATAAAACAACTTTATAATAGTTTATCAAAGTAATATTCCTTATAATTACAGAATTACGAACAGCAAAGACCTTAAGAAGGAAAAGGCAGAGAGGTCAGAGGTGAAAGGAAGAAAGGATTTGGTTGATGAATTAGCTTCACAACTCTCATATATGTACTTCTATTTTAAAGTACTATTTCCCGATTCGATTCTCATTCACTGTAACGCTTTTAAAGCCATTCATGGGCAACTTATCCCAACTTTATGTTATTTTATAAGAAAAGAAATTTTGTGCTTTCGCAGTTCATTTTTTTGTTTACCATTCTCTCTTTTTATAGAACGTTTAACACTCTTCTTCTCTCTTTATTTGGTCTATACAAACGCGGGAAAGATAGTAGGAGATTAAAAAAAAGCAGCAAAAGACGACCCGAGGGCATACCTCTCCCCCAGGCGTTGCAGTCTCTCTTCGTACGATCTATTTCTAAGTTAAGGAATGAATTTCGTTGGTGACCTTATGCGCGTTTTAATATTACAACGTTCTTTCGCCAGCGCTTTATATAAAGGAATATCCTTATATTTATATGCAAAATGTCTGGATAAGTATTCGAGAAGCCTATTTGCCTTTTGCGCATTGTTTTGAACATTTTAGATCACTCCAGATTAATACCTACAATTCTAACTTGTAATTCATAATACCCAACAACTACTAAACATATATAAATATAAAGAAGTCGTTATAAATTCTCAAGTCTAACTTAAATAACTTAAGAGGGATAATATTACATTACAAGTAAAGGGCAAAAACTCTCGGGCCCACAAGAGGCCATCCCATAAGCAGGAAGGTTGCATTGTCATCACTCGCACCACCTAGACCCCCACTGATATGCCCAATTTTATTTTATGTAACCTTATTATTTGCAAAGTAAATGTCTTGAACATGTTTACTTAAGTACTAGATACTAGCGTAGCAGACAAGCTATTTTAAGAGGTTATCATCTTAAATGCAAACAAATTACTTTCTCCTTCCATATTGACCCCAGGAAAGAAATAAATAGAGATGGAGCGACCTTAAAAACCCCCAGAAATAAAATAATGTTAATACAAAATCAACGCAATAATTAAATTGACAAATCGGGTGACCATAAAAATGAAAATTGCAAAAAAAAACAACCCAACAAACAAAAACATTATTTTATTTCTCTTCCTCTCTCTTTGCTCATTTCCCTTACGTACCCGCTTACTTCTCGTGTCTCTCCTAATCTCCCTCTTTAGACTAACGCTTTATCCGTTAATCGTTTTAACCCTTTTGGCTCTATTCTTAATTCTTTCTTGCCCCTCGGTTTGACCTCGCTACCTGTTAGAGCTAAATCTTAATGTGAATTTACCGATCCCTCTCCTACTTCCTCATTGGTGATTTCTTGTCTTAGAGGCGATCCTTTATCTTTCACTAGCTTATATATACCCTTATTATAATATTTTCTCTTGTAGTTATCCTTGAGAATGAACTGAATAAAGTTTAAAAGTACTTGGAAGCACCTTTTTCATTTTTTTTTCCTGCGAGACATTGAATATTCATATATATATATATATATATATACATATATATATATATATATATATATATATATATATATATATATATACATATATATATATATATATATATATATATATATATATATGCATATATATAGAAGGCAGCAGAATTTCATATTAAAAGTCGACGCTGAGAAGATCTCACTTTTGATAAAGGAGGAAAAGTTTGAGGTAAGGGAGGCTCAAGACGCCAAGTTTTGTTGCCTCATCAACCTTACGGGAAGAATTCGCTAAGGAATTTTATACCGGCACCAAGAAGACTTGATGTCCCTCTACGGAGTCGCGAAGCTGAAATGAACTGATCTGCCACTCATCTAGTCTCGCCACAACTATGTCGGTCCACTTTGATAGACATAATTGGAGACGTAAAGGAAAGCAGGTTTGAGGATTAGCCCACTGTGGAACTATACGGAAGAGACCGCCCGGTTACGAGGCGATGCTGAAAGCTTTGGGGAAGAGTTCGCTCTAATCTCTAAGGGTAGCTTCCGACCAAGACCACAGGGGGACACACAACCGTCCCTGTGTAAGTTGGAAACAGCATCGATATCCAAACCCCAGATGGGGCGGCACCCCGGGTGGTGGTAGTTGATTCTATCACCACCCATCATCAAGTCCGCCACTCATCACCCATCTGAGGGGCCTCGCCCGGGTCCACCCTCCATCATTCATCCCCCCCATTTGGCAGTTCAGTTCACGTAAGCTTAGTGATGAAGTAGTGGGAGTCACCAACTACCCCAATAAATAATCCGAGAAGAGAAGGAGCACCAATCTGAGGAAATACCAATCACCCACATCGAGAGCGGACGGAGACAAACAAATATCTGGACTGAAGGGCCACTCTTGTGAAGAGATGGCCCAGGACCACACGACCAGGATTCCTCTGCAGGTTGTCGACGGGCAGCCCAAGCCCAGCAGAGAGTCCACTTTTGAGGCCGTGTACGGAGCACTGGGCATAGCCATGGTTAGGCTGCTGGATATCCCCTCCGGTTATATCGCCATCTGCGAGAAGGAAAAGGATATCGAGGAAATAACCAAAGAAAGGGCAGTAGAAGCGCTGCGAGCCATTGGACTGCAGCCAGCAGTACCCCCCCAGATTCTGGCCCACAGGAGCGTGGTATGTCGTCGAATCGACCCATGGATTGGGCAGCATACCACGGAGGAGATCCGTGAAGAGTTAGAGCTGCGGCAAGCCTGGGCCAAGGTAGCCGAGGTAATTAAGTTTTTGAACAGAAGGGGCGGTGGTGAATACACACATGTGTTCAAGGTGGTCTTCGCGGAGACTACCATGGCACATAAGGCCAAGGAACAAGGACTGCTAATGTTTAATGCCAAGATCAGCGGCGAGCAGGTGGAAAAGGGAGAGTACACCCCAGTCCAATTCTGTTTTAAGTGCTTTCAGATGGAATCTCACGCCACCAAAGACTGCAGGGAGCCTCAAGAATCTTGCTCCAAATGCAGCATGAAGGGCCACAATTGGCGCAATTGTGACAACAACACAGTGAAGTGCATAAGCTGTGGGCAAGGTCATAGGACTATGGCCATGTCATGCCCCGCCAAAAAGAAGATAATGAGAAAAATGCAGGAAGCCAAGAAGAACGAGGAGACGCGTAGAGCGAACACGTCCTACGCCCAGGCAGCTAAGGCGGCCATCTCTGAGGTGGACGCCAAGAAGACGTATCTTAAAATCGAAAACGAGGGCTCCACCAAAATAATGACATGCATCCTTCATGCGCACGTCATGAACTTGGCTCGCCCGGGCACATTTGCAACGGTTCTGAACCAAATGTTAGCGAAGAATGGTATGGAACAAATGTGGTTCCCGGACACCCCCCCCCCCCACTCAGGGGACGTACTGCATCTGCATATGACCCCGAAGGAGCAGAATTCTGGAACTAAAACACTCACAGATACAGTCAAGAAACCAAACAAGAAAGCACGTAAAGTAGCAGTCGAGGCGACAACTCCTGCTCCCACCCATGGCAAACAAGAATCGGCGACAAATAACAACTCTGATAATAGCAGTTCTTCGGAATCCTCAGATTCCTCAGACACTGAAACACCCAAACCCCAGGATAAGAAGGAACAGAAGAAGAGAGTGAAGAAGATAAGGGCGAACTATATTAACCTAAGGATATACGCCTGTGAACAATTCCCCTTCCCGGAGGAGATGGAAACCAGGAGCATATTCCAGGGCATAAGGTCTAAGATCTACAAATGGGAATATGACTCAGAGGTAGATCCCGAAACAGTGGAGGAGGCCTTGCTCGCGCAAAATGTGATTCTACATCACAGCACATGTGAGCAGATCTCAAACGCTGAGTTTAGGAAGAAGAGAAACGGGAGAAAAAAGAACATCACCCAGAAGCACTAAGTGACAAATAGATGGAGAGAGTAAGCAACATAATGAGGATTCTGTCACTCAACGTGAATGGATGGGAGGAGAAAGCCACGGCATATGGTAACATATTCCATGTGCTCGACCCCGACACCATTCTCATCACAGAGCACGGTATCGACACTACAGCTGGTCGCATTAAAATACCGAGCTACAGAGTGATCATGAAGAACCATTCCCAGGAAAGATTTGATGGTGCTGCAATAGCTGTCAAGAGGAACATCTCTTTTAAACAACTTCCAGAACTCGATGAGTCCTTCGTGGCAATCGAGGTACACACCCTGGTAGGAGACCTCGTGATAGCTGCAGCATATCAACCCCCTCGACGAGCATATCTCCCGTTGTGCAACTTCTACACACTGTTCGGGCACCGCAGAATGGCCTTCTTAGGGGGAGACCTCAATGCCAGATGCCGTGCGGCGGGCTATGGTAGCACCAACGATAGAGGCCGAAACTTGGAATTGATTATGGGAAGAAGAAACATTCAAAGGATAGGGCCGGATTTTCCGACCTATATCACTTCCAGATCAGCAACTAAGCCTGACATAATCTTAACAAGTGAAGGCTTCCCTTTCAACTACCATAGTGAGCCAGGCCCGGCGGTCCCTAGTGATCACATAGCGATTCTCACAACAATATCTCTCGCACCAATCCAGCTTCCAGCCCCTCTCCGGAAAAATTACGCCATGGCCAACTGGGATCGTTACAAGCAACGACTCAGTGACTATGCGCCAGCTGACCTCAGCACGGCGTCGTTAGAGGAGATAGACAGGGAGTTGGAGAGGATAACAACGTCCATACTAAACGCGGACCGCGAGAACATACCCGTTACAGGGTATAAAACACCTCCTCAGCCCAGATGGACAGAGGAGATGAGAGATATTGCTCGCGTTCACAGGGAAGTGTTCGAAGAAGTACGACGGGAGGGTCCCAGCCGGGAAAGGAGCTTGCTGCTTCGACGCCTAAGCTCAGAGCTTAGAGAGGCTATCAACCTCCAACAGGGGGAAATATGGAACAACTTGATAGCCAAAGTCGACAGCGAACTTAGCCGGGCCAAGTTCTGGCGCCAAGTCAGGAACTTAAAGGGACTTACACCAAGACCCAAGGCTCGGATAAAGGAGAACGGAGACTACATTGAGAACCCGGTGGTTCTCGAGGATATGTTCAGGAACTTCTGGAAAAAACGTTTTCAGGATTACACCCGAGGAAAACGTTGAGTTCGACCAGGAATTCGAAGGCCAACTGATTGAACAACTATATCAGGAAATGCATCGCACACACCCACTACAGCAAGTCAACGAAGGCAGGGAGATGGCGGGTATTGGACGTCCCATAACATCAGAGGACGTCATGGCCACTGTAAAAGCCTTTCGACAAAAGGCACCAGGCTGGACGGGTATCACCAGAAACAACTTGGTTAACGCCCCACAGCAGATCATTCAGGGAATCGTTAATATCTACAACGCTTCCCTGAACACGGGCTACTTCCCGGAAGGTTTCAAGATTGCGAAGGTGATCTTCATACCCAAGGGAGGTAAGCCCCCTGATCAACTGGTAAACTACAGGCCAATCGCCCTGCTGGAGTTCATTGCAAAAGTCTACGAGAGACTCCTAGCTGACAGGCTTCAACAACAACTTGCCGAGCTAGGAGCCCACAACCCTCAGCAGCACGGGTTCCACAAGGGACGAGGAACGGAAACAGCCCTCGCCCTTCTTGCGGAGAAACTCGCTTGCAGTAAAGCTGAGAGGCGGTACGTAGACGTGGTGCTGCGTGATGTAAAGAAGGCCTTCGATAAGGTTTGGCTGAGAGGATTACAGTACAAGATCCTCAACCTCCAGCTTTACCCACTCCTGGAAAGGATCCTTTGCAACTATATCTCCGATAAGAGAGCCCGAATTTCAATCGAGGGCTGCAAAGGACCTGAATTCGAACTCGAGGCGGGAGTTCCCCAAGGCAGCTGTCTCAGCCCTCTGCTGTACCTCGTGTACACAATAGACCTGCCTGCTCCAGTGAGGTACGTTTCGATGTATCTGCAATATGCAGACGACATCACCCAAATCGTCCTGAGTCCATTCAGGAACTCTGGAAGCCAGGCGAGGGCGACAGCTGTCGAAATTGAAAATATCAATAGATATGAAAGAAAGTGGAAAATTAAGACCAACCGCCAGAAGTTCACGATCATTCCAATGAACCCCCGAAAAGTTGATGACGTTGTCGTCAATAACGAAAACTATCCGTACTCCAACGAGGGTAATGTCCTGGGCTTACGACTCTTCAAATCGGGATATAAGACCCACATGAATACCAGAGTCTCCCTAGCCAAACGAGAGCTGAAGAAACTTTACCGTTTCCGAGGCCTCAACGTGCCTAACATCAAAAAGCTATATATGGCCTTGGTACGCTCAGTCCTGGTGTACCCGGCCGTGATCACGCAGATGGCAAGCTGTACCTCTCTCAGAATGATGCAGAGAGTGCAGAATAAAGCCACGCTGCTGATTACAGGCACGCGAAGGATCGACCGTACTCGGCAATCGACTCTTCACCAAAGAATCGGTCTAAAGCCGATCAATACGGAGATCCAAAGGCTAGGGAGAAAGACATGGGACAAGATAGACCAAACTATACTCCCGAACTTGAACCTGAATTTAAACATTCGTGCAAACCGGAGACGCGCTATAGGTAGAACTGCTTTGTTCCCAAGCAGTAGAACCTGCGCGAGAGAAGTGGTACTACCTATGTTTACGTAGTGTTAGTCCACTACTCTAAAATTCTATGATTCTAAAACTCAAAAGTTTGACGATTAGTCCAACCAAGTTGACAATTTTAAGAAACCAATTGAAAAAAGAGGCGAAGTGCCCCAATATAAACATAGTAAGAATTAATAAAATTAAAACTAAATTTAAATATAAAAGAGGCGAAGTGCCCAAACCTAATAATCAAAATTTAAGAATAAAAAGAGGCGAAGTGCCCAATTCCCAATAACCATCTGATAACAAGAAAACGAAACAAAGTCAACAAAAATCAAACGAAGAAAAGAGGCTAAATGCCCATATTAAAATGATTACAGAGTACTCAAAACTGAGATTCATTCAGCAAGAAAAACAACCTTGAAAGGCTTGAATGCTTCGAAGGTGGAAATACCTATCACATAAAGAAATATATATATATATATTATAACGGAGGAAACTGGCTGTCAATGACAGCCAGCTACTTTTTGACGGAGGAATTTTTATTTTTTTAAACACAACATGAAGAATGCTAGTGATGCCCTAACACCAGGGCAAACTAGGAAACATTTTCACACCTTTATATACCTACCACACAATTTCACCACTTTAACCTAATTTGTAATTTGCATATATATATATATATATATATATATATATATATATATATATATATATATATATATATATATATATATATATATATATATATATATATATATATATATATGTGTGTGTGTATGTGTATGTGTGCATAGCGAGAGAAGTTAGTTGGTGACACTTGTAGCGAGATGAGTCGGTTGATGTTTTGATTGATTGTGGTGGGTTCACCAGTTCTGAGTTGAAACAATATTCCATCCCTGCTATATGATTCGAGTTCGTTCTTGAGGGTGTCCACCAAATAATTTGTATTTGGATATTTATAAACAGCTTGATGAAAATATAACTTTATTTTGAATTTTGATATTTAATGATGAAGGGCTTCAGCTTGGTGAATCCTATCCACCGAGGTGGGTGGATGGATTCACAAAGATGAAGACGAAGTAATGTGAACGACTGCCTTAATAATGTGGATCTGATCCCATGAACATAATGTCTCCTGTTTTATATCTGTAGAGAACGTGGACGCAACCAATAGGGTTGGAGGAAGGAGTTTTAATTGAGAGAGAGGCGTGGGAGAGATCAGAAATCGTGCATCATAGGAACCTGACATAGAATCGAAGGTAAAGATAAAAAAAAATTGGAAAGGAGAATTATTGATGTTACAAGCCGGGGCCAATAAATAATGATTGAAGAGGAGATGAATGAACAAAGAGAGGTAACATAGTCGTTAGGCAACACGTAAGTACAGGAGGACATGATTGTGTGCAACTTTTTGTACATGGATCTCTACAAAGAACAACTAGACCTTCTGAATTAGCAAATTTAGTTACATTTGTGTGAGTACATATAAAATATAGAAATTATGAAATAGGATGAAAATAGCAATAATTAAGAATATTCTAATCAAAATAGTGAAATAATTTACTCGGAATTAATCATTTAGGGAAAATACAATAATGGTTCATTGGCATGGTAAATAGATTAAATAAAAATATAAGTTAAGATGTACAATAATTCGCTAGTTAAAGTGATACATGAGTACAATATGAAATTAGTTATTGTGAACTAAAAATCAAATATCATTTGAGTAAAACGATTAAAATATTTATAGAGAATATTTCTTTCAAATTTGTACCGAGTGCGTAATAATTATTAAGATGCTATTTACATGGTGACGCTAATTCGTTGGTTAAAATAATATATGAGTATAAATGATATTAGTTGTTGTGACATAAATATCAATTCGATACATAAAGCATTGTAGATAGCTTTGTGTAAGAAAGGGTGGGTGCAAAGAAAAATAAAGAAAGAAAAGTAACGAAACGAGTTTCGAACGCGCTCGACAGCCGTTAGCAAGAGCCTCAAACCACTCGGCTATCCTGAGTCCCCCAAAAGACTTATTCAAGCAAAGCATTTAAGCCATTCGCCTGAACTTCTCGCATGCTACACAGGCCCCCTCCTAGAAGCGGAGCGATTTTGAGGGATTGAGGAGAACGGCGTCAAAAAATGTTATTCGGGGACTAATGTTCTCCCTCTCCGGCCTCCTGGGTCTGCGAACCATTGTAGATAGTTGTGTGTAGTAAAGGAGACAAATAAAAATCAAGAAAGAAAAGTAGCGAAATGAGTTTCGAACGCACTTCGAGCGTCGCTGGAAGGCCTAACATTAGCGAGAGCCTTAAACCACTCGGCATCTTGAGTCCCCCAAAAGACTCATTCAAGCAAAGCATTTAAGCCGCTCGCCTGAACTTCTCTCATGCTACAGCATTATTTAAGTAAATGATGATTAAAATACTTATACAGAACAATTAGGTCAATTTTTAAGAAGTGAATGATAATAATTGAGTCAGCATTTACACGATAAAGACCATACAAATGATATACTCTGAAATCTCAAACGATAAACTTTAAAACTCGGTGGTCAAAAGGTCATTTTTGTCGAGCTGTAGGTCATTTGAACGCATGTATATCAATTCATTGTGAACGTAGGCGAACAAACATGAGTCGATTGAGTGCACACATTTTGTTTTACTGATACAATGAAGAGTAAACGTGAATACGGTGAATTTGAAAAATAATGAGTTAATTTAAGTAAATAATCTGATGAACAAAATAGTCGAGTAAAGTAGGAAACCTTGAGTGAAATAAAGACCATACGCGTTGCACAGCCGTGCATTTAAAAGTTTTCTCTCCTAGTTAGTTCTTTAAATGAGAAACGTTGCAGTAGCATTATGTAAATGCTAATGGGTTTTGATGGCGCGTTGCCATAGCACTATGTGAGTGCAAGTACATAAATTGTGTGAGTGCGAATGAATAAATTATAATGAATTAATACTAGGTGAAATGCATATATAATTCAACGATATAGGAAGTCGGCTCGATAGGTGTTTTGCGACCATATACGCTGGTGTAAGTTAAATTGTCGAATTTGCGTCACTTACTGAAGAGTGGTGTGATCGAGGGTGTGAAAGTTGCGCGTCCCATTGAGGCTAGTTGGTGCTTCGGTGAGATGAATGTGACTCTTTGGTGAAAGGTTGAATGAGTCCATGGTCGTACTTCGTTCCGTTGAAAGAATTCGATAAAGACTTCAGAAATTTGATGCGATGGTTTCGTATGATGATGAGAGTCACTCCGTTCGATGCTGATGATTTTTGAAGTCACCCCAAGAATTTGATGGTTTCGTAAGATGATGAGACTCCGGGCGATGATGATGAGAGAAGTTGGTTGGTTGATACTTGTAGCGAGATGAGTCGGTTGATATTTTGATTGATTGTGACGGGGTTACAAGTTCTGGGTTGGAATAATATTCCATCTCTGCTACATGATTCGAGTTCGTTCTTGAGGGTGTCCACCAGATAAGTTCATATTCCAATTTTTATAAAAAAAACTTGATGAAAATATAACTTCATTTTCAAATTTGATATTTATGATTAAGGGTCGTAGCTTGGTGAATCCTATCCACCGAGGTGGGTGGATGGATTCACAAAAATGAAGTCGAAGTAATGCGAACGGCTGCCCTACTAATGTGGATTTGATCCCATGAACATATTGTCTATTGTTTTATATGTGTAGAGAAGGTGGGCGCGGTCCATGAGATTGTGGGGGAAGGAGTTTTGTTTGAGAGAGGGAGAGAGAGAGAGAGAGAGAGAGAGAGAGAGAGAGAGAGAGAGAGAGAGAGAGAGAGAGAGAGAGAGAGAGAGAGAGAGAGCAGAGATCGTGAATCAAAGGAACCTAACATAGAGTCGAGGGAAAATATAACTAAAATTGGAAAAGAGAATTATTGGTGTTACAAGGCAGGGCCAATAAATAATGGTTGAAGAGGATATGAATAAAGAAAGAAAGCTCACATAGTTGCTAGGCGACACATAAATGTATGAGTACATGATTGTAAGCAACTTTTTCTACATGGATGTCTACAAAGAACACCAAGACCTGAATTAGCAAATGTAGTTACATTTGTGTGGGTACATTTAAAATATAAAAATTATGAAATAGGATGAAAATAGCAATAATTAAGAATATTTCAATCAAAACAATGAAATTATTTACTCGGAATTAATCACTTAGGTAAAATACAATAATGAAGATCCATTGGCATGGTAAATAGATTAGATAAAAATATAAGGTAAGATGTACAATAATTCGCTGGTTAAAACGATACATGAGTACAATATGACACTTGTTCTTGTGAACTAAACATCAAATATCATTAGAGTAAAATGATGATTAAAATATTTATAGTGAAAATTTCCGTCAAATTTGCACCGAGTGCGTAATTATTATTAAGACACTATTTACATGGTGACGCTAATTCGTTAGTTAAAATAATACATGAGTATAAATGCTATATAAGCTCTTGTGAACTAAATATCAATTTGACACATAAAGAATTATTAAAAGTAGAATGATGATTAAAATACTTATATAGAACAATTAGGTAAATTTTATAAGAGGTGAATGATAATAATTAAGTTGGCTTTTACACGATAAAGCCCATACAAATGATTTCCTCTGAAATCACACAAGTTAAACTTTGAAACTCAGTGGTCAAAAGATCATTTTTGTCCAGTTGTAGGTCACTTGAACGCGTGTATATCAATTCATTGTGAACGTAGGCGAAAATAAATGAGTCGATTGAGTGCAAATATTTTGTCTTAATGATACAATGAGAGAGTAAACGTAAATAGAGTGAATTTGAAAAAAATAATTAGTTAACTTAAGTACATAATAGGAAACCTTGAGTGACAAAAATAAAGATCATACGCGTTGTATAGACGTGCATTTAAAAGTTTTCTCTCCTACTCAGTTCGTCAAATGAGGAGTGTCGCGGTAGCATTATGTGAATGCTAGTAGTGCCTTAGCACTATGTGAGTGCGGCGTGCCATAACACTGTGTCAATGCGAGAAAATAAATTAGGAGTGCGAATGAATAAATTATAATGAATTAATACTAGGTAAAACACACAGATAATTCAACGATCTAGCAAGTTGGCTAGAGAGGGGTTTTGCTACCATATCTGCGTTTATAAGATAAATTGTCGAATTTGTGTCACTTACTGAAAAATGGTGTGATTGAGGGTGTGAGAGTTGCGCGTCGAGGACGTTGAGCGTCCCATTGAGTCGAGTTGATGCTTCGGTAAGATGAATGTGGCTCCTTAATGAAAGGTTGGATGAAGTCTATGGTTGTACTTGGTTCCGTTTAAAGAATTCGATGATGCCTCCAGAAATTTGATGCGATGGTTTCGTATGATGATGAGAGTCACTCCTTTCGATGATTTTTGAAGTCACTTCGTTTCATGATGATGAATTTTGAAGTCACTCTAGTAATTTGATGGCTTCGTAAGATGATGATTCATTCCGGGCGATGATGATGATTTTTGAGGTCACTCCAGGGTCACCACTTGTAGCGGAGAAGTTGGTTGGTTGACACTTGTAGCAAGATGAGTCGGTTGATGATTTGATTGATTGTGGCGGGATCACCAGTTCAGGGTTGGAACAATATTACATCTCTGCTACATGATTCGAGTTCGTGCTTGAGGGTGTCCACCAAATAAGTTCGTATTTGGATTTTTATAAACAACTTGATTAAAATATAACTTTATTTTGAATTTTGATATTTAATTTCTGTCACTCCTATCCACCAAGATGGGTAGATTGATTCACAACAATGAGGACGAAGAAATATGAACAACTGCCTTCATAGTGTAAATCTGATCCCATGAACATAATATCTCCTGCTTTATATGTGTAGAGAAGTTGGGCGCGATCTATAGGATTGGGGGAAGGAGTTTTGTTTGTTTGTTTGTTTGAGAGAGAGAGAGAGGTACAAGGTACAAGGAGGTACAAGGATAAGAAGTACCCTAGAAGACCTTATGGTCCATTCAGAGAGGGTACCTTTGGACTAGCAGTTTAGCAGGCACAGTTCTGCTCAACGGCTCACGTGCCCAAACGGCCACTTTTCAAGACTTTGTCCAGTCTTAACTTGAACTGATCAACAGAATTGCTGTTGACAACTTTCAGTGGAAGTGCGTTCCAACTACCACAGATGCTGTATGCGAAAATCTCCTACACAGATCGCGGTGGTAGCGCTTCAGCTCAAGTTTGTAGCCGTGATTTCTAGTTCTGCCCTCACTAAGTTGGAAAACATCAGTGTAGTCTACATTGTCAAAGCCTCGAAGTATTTTAAACACTTCGATAGCTGACCACGCAGTCTCCGAGTCTCCAGCGAGAACAGATCTAATTCCCTTAATCTATTGTCGTAACTTTTGTTTCTGATAGAGGGAATCAGTTTGGTTGCCCTGGCTTGCACGCATTCCAATCTCGCGACATCCTTTCGAAACGAAGGACTCCAAAATTGTGCGGCATACCCGAGGTGCGGTCGGACAAGTGAATTGTACAAACAAAGTACTATTTCCTTGTTTCGATATCCAAACTGTCGCTTTATATAGCTTAACATCCTTTGGGTCTTTTCCTCCGCCTCTATGCACTATTTTCAATCATTACAAACAAAAAGCACGTGCACCCCCCCTACTAGATAAACACTTGTCTTGTCTCTCACTGCATAAAAACCTACACTTCGTTATTCAAAAGGCTTCTTGAATCAACCTTTTAGGGGTCGAGGATGGTAGCTCTGCCGATGAGCATCGTGTTCATTTTAGCGAAGAGCGCTCAATGACACAGGTTCGAATCCAACTCCTTAATTCATTTTCTTATAACGGTTAGAATAATTTGCCCCTATTTTTTTATGTTACTATATCTCCCATTTTCCTTCTTAATCTTTAATGGTACACGTAATAATAATTTCCTTAGCGTTTTTCCGGGTTGTGTTACCAGTTTTCATTTATTTGAGCCTTTAAAACACATCTATTATATATCACGTGTCATGTGATTTTCAATTATTATATATATATATATATATATATATATATATATATATATATATATATATATATATGAGAAATTAAACCACATTCTTCGAAGACAATTTAATTCAGAACAGTTTCGGTGTATCTCACACCCTTTTTCAACTCACACTGGATAGAAAATATTTGAAAATGCTTAACTACATAACACAGAGTCAGGTCATGAAAGATCCCCTCTTTTTTTCCCCAATCCCCTACTTGTGGCTAGTCAGGGGGGGGGTTAGGCCTAAACATATTGGAGGGCTGACATTTCGCTATTTTGTTTATTTCCTTTCGTATTACTGGATTAAAAGAAAATTGACCCTCAGATAGATTTAAATTAGGAACTGATGATATCAAGCTCGATTCTACGATTCTTCTCTTAACATAGTTAGCCGATTTAAATACCATTTTACTTCCATTGAAATCGATCGAATGATTCAAATCTCTAACATGACAATATATTCCACTGCTTTGACTGCCCACTCTAATATCTCTCTTGTGTTCATACAATCTCCTGTCTAGATTTCTCCCCATTTTCCATATATAAACTTTGTGGCAATCGTTGCATGGTATTGCATATACTCCTATGTTATGATGTTCTTTGGGTTTCCTGGCCATCATCAATTAATTTAAGGAATTATTATATTTAAGGCTAGATTAATACCCGCTTTTCCAAATATGTCTTTTAAACTATTTAATTTATTATTAAATGGCAATGTTATACATTTGTTGAAGTCATTTTGGGGGGAAGGTTTATTGCCATAGAATGTTTTCCTAGCTGCAAAATGGGCAGACGATATGAACCAATCGGGATAATACAAATTAGATAATAGATTACCCTTTTTAGATGTCCTCATTAATAAAGATCACCATGAATTAAAACTTGACGTTTATAGAAAACCAACACACTAGAATGCCTATATAAATTATTTTTCGTTTCACGATAATACTGTTAAAAAATCGGTAATTTCTAACCTTTTCCTTAGAGCATATAAAATATGTCATCCTTCCTATTTAGATGAAGAAATTGTCATTATCAGGACCATTTTTTCTAATTTGTATTACCCCGATTGGTTCATATCGTCTGCCCATTTTGTAGCCTGGTAAACATTCTATGGCAATAAGCCTTCCCGCAGAAATGACTTCAACAAATGTATAACATTGCCATTTAATAATAAATTAAATAGTTTAAAGGACATATTTGGAAAACGGGTATTAATCTAGCCTTTAAATATAATAATTCCTTAAACCAATTGATGATGGCCAGGAAACCCAAAGAACATCATAACATAGGAGTATATGCAATACCATGCAACGATTGCCACAAAGTTTATATAGGGGAAACGGGGAGAAATCTAGACAAGAGATTGTATGAACACAAAAGAGATATTAGAGTGGGCAGTCAAAGCAGTGGAATATATTGTCATGTTAGAGATTTGAATCATTCGATCGATTTCAATGGAAGTAAAATGGTATTTAAATCGGCTAACTATGTTAAGAGAAGAATCGTAGAATCAAGCTTGATATCGTCAGTTCCTAATTTAAATCTATCTGAGGCTCAATTTTCTTTTAATCCTGTAATACGAAAGGAAATAAACAAAATAGCGAAATGTCAGCCCTCCAATATGTTTAGGCCTAACCCACCCCCCCCCCCCCTGACTAGCCACGAGTAGGGGATTGGGGGAAAAAGACGGGATCTTTCACGACCTGACTCTGTGTTATGTAGTTAAGCATTTTCAAATATTTTCTATCCAATGTGAGTTGAAAAAGGGTGTGAGATACACCGAAACTGTTCTGAATTAAATTGTCTTCGGAGAATGTAGTTTAATTCCTCATCTTTTCTTGCGATATTACATTGATTTTCATCATATATATATATATATATATATATATATATATATATATATATATATATATATATATATATATATATATATATATATATATATGTTTTAACGTTATAGCCAATTAGTTTGATCAACCTTCAAAATCATATTCTATGGGGTATTAATTACGCTCTGTATCATCTTGAAATCACCTACGTGTTTGCTGTTTTTATCAAAGTAAGAAGTTAAATCTTTAAAAAATGACTCCAGATAAGAGTCCAAGACTTACACAGAATGACTGGAATATACCGCGAGTGAACACGATCTATTATAAAAACAGATTTTTGTACTTCATAAACACCTATTGATAAACCAATTTCAACCCCCAAGTTACCGGTCGCGAATCTTTAACATCAAGCGATTGTAAATCAAATAAATGAGCGGCTATGGCTAGAACGTGATATATGGCCTTCTTTCACCTATTACTATAGAAAATCTTTGTTTTCTGCAAATATCTGCTATTTATTTTTTTTCACAATGAGCAATTCCTCTTGCACGATGACAACAATTTAGTATTCTTTAAATTGCTATTTCAGCCATTTTGCTATAATTATGGAATGTTCACTTACAAATAACAAGATGATTTCAGTGATGGAAAAGCAAGTGGCGCTTAGAAAAAATATCCTCACAATAAACAATTCCGTTTCTGCCGCTCTTTCCTTTACCGAAGTTTTCTTTTCGCCAAGCAAGAAACCGAATTATGTAACTTCAGCCTCTGTAGCGGCAAAAGATTTTGGAGTTTCATAGTGTTTTCATGACTCAAAACCATTGATTTGGTAGTATATTTAGTTGCTTCTTACAACAAACGTAGCAACCGTCAAGATTAATTTCTCGTCGTTACTAATCTTTAAGTTCAGCATCTCCACTCTTCTCTAAAACTTTGTCGACCACTTTTATTCTCTTGGGTGGAGTCAGATTAGCTGAACGTAGCTGAATGCACACTAATTGCCCAAATCGTGACTTTCGTACCCTTGGGGCTTCTCTGCCGTGTGACTCTGCACGAACTTGAGATCTGTTCCAAACACGTATCAAACACGCTTCGAACGGACGATAATCACGCATATACGGTAATCGAAAATTTTATTAAATTTGTTTTGTTATCTCGAAATGGTATGAATGTACTGGTTGTTCCTCTTATTGTGAATTAATGTGTACCTATTTGAATAATTACGCTAAAAGGCTGATAACTGTGAAGTACAGTTGCCCATATCAAATTAGTCATTTCACATTCTTCAAAAATTTTCCCATAGTTTTGCCATCAGGCTTTGCGGTGCTGTGCTGTCAAGTAATAATATATATTTTTCATAACAAGTTAGATTGGAAAATTAATTATAGGGATAAAAAGATAAGATGTCCTTGCGAATATTTTTGTAATATCGAAGGGAACGCACTCCTTTCCATGCAACTGAAGCATGGTGTCTTATGCTACACCAGACATCGCCATGCAATAAATATTGTTGCCAATTAAAACAAGATTTATGTATTTGCGTGAATCCTCTATTGGAATTCAATTTACCCACCCCTTTCAGTGAGGATTCTGTCGACACCTTAACCTGGAACCGGCTAGTATTAAGCTAAATTCTTGGACTGCTCCTAATACTGTAGTACGTAGTGGTGAATCCAAGCTAAAAATGGGGGAAGGGGGCAGCAACCTGAATACCTCCCTATGAGTAGTCTAAAAAAAGGGCATTGATGATTAATAATGGTTATCTTACATAGCATTGATAATACATAACAGTATATCATACGGGAGTGAGTCCTAACTCTATCAGATCCGATTTTTTTTCCACAGATCATAAAATTCTGAGTTGTAGTTTTAAGACGCCAGTTAAGGTATAATACGGAAGTTAAATATTACGTTTGAGATTTACCTGTATTTTAGACATGTATCATATAAGGTACATTCGATCGTAAGGGTTTAAAAAACTGTTTGCATATAACTCTTTCTGAATAGCAGAATACAATTATAGCTTAAAAAAGAAATATAAAATTAAACGGGTCTGAAATTTGCGGGAGGCGGGGGAGGCTTCGGCCCTCTAGGTAGGCATCCACTCTGGTTCTGCGCCTGGTAGTATGTACTCGTATTCTACAATTTTAAAGTTAAAAATCAAACGAAACTAAACAAAAGATCATGCGGCCGGTGGGCGTCGATATTATAATATATATTTCCGAAAGTCTGTTTATATTTATATATATATGACCGTTTAGAAGGACACTTAAAGCGACCTTGAAGGCCAAAAAGATCACTATTGGAGTAACTTGACCCGAGGGGTAGCATAATATACTCAGATATGGCAAAAGTGGCACCACCTGGTTGTTAAGTTAGGTTAGTTTTTAATTTTTATGAATTCTAGTTTCTTTGACAAGTAATCGCGGCTATGAGTTGCAATTAAAACATAAACATTGCCCGCCGAAAAATTAACGTTTGCCAGACCAATTATGCGACTTTAATGTTTAAAAAACGCGATAACACCTATTGTCAGCATGTTCGAGACCCGAATAATTTAGATATTTAGTTAAAAAATCTCGCCCGACTGCTTAAGGTGCGCTTTAAATCCTGTGGCTGTCACCCGCGTACTCAAGTTTGCCTGCCTGCCCTCCTGCCCGCCGACCCGCTTGCTACCCCTGCCGCACTACTCTAATGTGAAAATCGTTCTCTGTTAGTCTTTCATGATACACTACTCCATTACTCAAAATTAAAATAAACCTTATATTTTATACCTACCAACTTTAAATTGCGTAAGTTAACTCAAGCAGAGAACTTAATTTATTCAAGATAGTTTTTTTAAGCCAGAACAACGCTGGGTATCTTTGCTAGTTGCCTATAAATTGAAGTCTTTTCTCGTTGCTGTTTGAGAAGCGTCAACTTTTCCGATTACGGTCGTCGCAAACGGACCGACTTCGGAGAATTCGGTAATAGCGATAATAATTTTCGTTATCCGTCCCTCGCTTCGGAAACGAGACCCATCCCCCACCCCCTCCCTGATCAGATAGTGAATTACACATAAAGATCAGAATGGCAATCGCTGGCAAGCCTGAAGGCATCAGAGGCAGGTTCTCGTTGTGGAGTGGGATTGGGGGGTAGTATTATTGTGCTTTCGCACCAACCAAAGATCGAAGAACCATTCTTGGTTTCGCGTCAGAGGTATGTGCATATAAGTGCCCCCATAGGGAACATAAGTACTCCACGTCAAGATTTGTGGATATGAGTGGCCACATAGGGGATACGAGTACTTCATCGGCATGGTTCCAGAATCAAGGAGTGGGTGGATGTTGTGTTATGAAGACAGGATCTCCGGGTGCCCCCTACTCGATTAAGGTAGTCCTATTTTTGATTGCCAGTGTCATCGGACCTGCGGCGATGAACGAACATTTGAGTGGCTGGAGGTGGACATACAGGATATCGTCAGTGTGTATATATATGTGTGTGTGTGTGTGTTTGGTGGGTAGTAAATTGCTATGGGGTAATATCCTAAAAGTTCCAGTCCGTAAAGGAGGTTGGCCCCTCAAATTAGGTCAAATTTATGGACACGTTTCATGAGGAATGACAACACTTTAATATCCTGTCGGAAAATGATTTCGTGCTGTTCTGCAACCACTGAAATGTCTCGATCATAAATCCTAACTGTAGCTAAATTTGCCCTAGAAATGAAATATCGGAGGCAAAGGATAGCTCACCCCCTCCCCATTAACCCTGAAAAGAGTAGACAGAAAGCATAAAAATATGCCTTCAAGAGTTAGCTATTTATTTAATGGAGGCGCAGAACATGATTTGACAAGGTGATTAAAAATTAATTGTGTAAATTTTAAGGTCATGCATCGTCGTGGTTAGCCTATTAAAGTTTTTCTTAAACTGAATCCACATCTGCTTTCCGAACTGAGTTAACTCAATATTGCAAACACCATTTTTGCTTAAGAAATCAATCGTTTTTTTTTAATTTTCTCTCACGCGAAACGTTGTCGAGTCAACCTTCTTGAGATTACATCGGGCCAGGCGGTGCAGTGGCGGATCCAGGATAAAAGTTTTGGGGAGGCTAACCTGCATTCCTCCCTCTGAGGAGGCTGAGAAAAGGACATTAAACATTAATAATAGTTATCTTACACAACATTGATAAAACATAACAGTAACTCACACGGGAGTGAGCAATAACTCTATCAGATCCGAGTATTTTCCACACATCAGAAAATTTTGAATTGTTGTTTTTGGACGTCAGTTAAGGTATAATACAGAATTTAATAATTATTTTTGAGATTTACCTGTATTTTAGACATGCATCATATGTGGCACATTTTATCACAGCAGACTGTTTATTATATATATATATATATATATATATATATATATATATATATATATATATATATATATATATATATATTATAATAACTCTCTGAATAGTTGAATACAAGTATGGCTTTAAAAAGAAATATATACATAAGCGGGTCTGAAATTTGGGAGGGCGTCAACCCTCTAGCCCCCCTTCGATCCGCGCCTGATGCGGTGCATTCTTGGATTATCTCTCCACCCCCCTGATCTCACTTACCAATCGCCACTCACTAACCGATGCACAAGCGATCTCTTTCGTGAAAGAAACTAAAGAAAATACGAAACCACTCTATCTTATTTTTATATTCGACCTCTTTTTCATTTCAGCAACAATCTCATTTTTTATCATTTACTTTTGTTATTAATAGAATTATCTTGCTGCGTTTTAGTTTTTAGGGCAGGATCCAAACATCATGTTTTAAAGAATTTTTATTTATTTAACTCATAACGCTTAAACGTATTGGGCATCGCCAGATTTTTTTTTTTGGGGGGGGGGGGAATTCGTAGAGATAATGATAAAGTTAGGAGAACTAGAAATGTGTAAAAGATACATCACTCCAGTACATATAAAAGACTACTACAAGAAGGAAAATTAATACCAGCACTAAATCTAGATAAGTTTGTATCTGTAGTTATTAAAGTCTCATTAATAACAGAATATAAATAAGTCAATTAAAATACGTGGAAGTTTTCTTCGAAGGGGCTTTATACCCTGGTTATAAACCCCACATATAGAAAATTAACAACGCTTTTAAATTAGATAGGCAATGAGTCGCCTGGCAGCGCCATTTGAATTTTCAAGTTCATTTTCTTCTTCTGTCTGACTATGCCATCAACATTGAATCCCTAAGTATCTCCTCGTTGGATTTCGTTGCTGCCCCTTTCTTGCTTAATAATTAATAAGATAGTTTTCTCCCTCTAATTATTACTATTAAATGAACAAAAATAAGTGAAAAAGATTCAGAAAAATATTGGTGGAGTGCCTCAGAGATCAGTTCTGGGCCCATTATTATTTGTAATATATATTAATGATCTTAAGGAGGCAGTTAATAGCAAAATGTGTGTTTTTGCTGATAATACCAAATTGGAATCCGTGGTAAAAGAAGTTGAGGTGAACTTTCAAGTGAAGAATGATTTAAATAAATTAGTACACTTGGCACATAAGTGGCAGATGATTTTTAACCTGCAGAAATATAGTTATTAACATGCGAAGGGATAATGGGAAATTTAGCTACGAAATGGACAAAAATTGGATGAATTTAGTAGAGGATGAGAAGGACTTAGGTGTGTTCATTTAGTTTTTTTAAATAGTGTATCGATGGAAAAAAACCCGTGTGAATATAGTGTTGTGTTTCATTCGATGGAATTTTCAAAAGTATGGATGGTATTCTTAACCTTTATAACTCGTACGTACGGTCACATCTATAGTACTGTATGAATGCATGGTCCAGACATTTTAGACATGATATCAATAAGCTAAAGTCAGTGTAAAGGAGGGCAATAAAGATGATACCTTCCCTGAGGCACCTCGAATATGTATGGATAGTTACCAGTTGTGGGGTGACGATGGGTTACCAGTGTATGGGTGTCGTGCTAAGGCGGCCTTACAGTCGAGTTCGGTCTGATTCCAAAATGTTCTTTCAGGTAATTTGCTTGTATTCTGCGTTCAAAAGGTAACCTGGTTAATGGTTATTGCTTAGCAGCAGGAAGGACTCGGAAGAAAAATGGAAGTTTTGTATGCTTTAATCTCGGCTTAGGGCTACCTCAGTTCGGGCAAGCGAAATAGTTGAGTCTTCTGGGATTCGTTTCTGTTGACTATCAGTGTTAATGTTCGGTGTTTCTTGCAAGTCTCCTTCTGCATCAAATTGTTGGAACTATGGACGGATGGATTAATAACGAGGAACGGACTCGTGATGCGAATAATAATAACGCTACTAATATACAAATCAGAATGAGAATAATAATGATAATAATGTTTCTGCCCATCTATTTATACCCACGCAAATTAAGGGGGCCTGGTTTCTCTTCTTTTAATCTGAACGCGGGGCAGAGCTTATCGGGTGCGTGTGTTCTCTACTAAGATTGCTGGGTGGAGTCAAAGGGTATGTGCATGTTCAGTGTAGGCACGTGTGCACTACAATTGTATTTGCATTTGGCCATCTGACCGAGCTTATTAAGCCGACATTCATAGTAAGATTGATTTCGTCGCTTCACAGGTTCATGTAAAGTCTAGCTGGTCACATCAGATTCCGTTCTATGTGTGTCCAGCTGTTTTCCAATGCCTCCGTTATCTGTCTCCAGTAATTCGGCTCACATATTTTTCCTCATGTGTGTATGTTTGTATATTCGCAGGGGAACCCAATAATTTAGCTTGCATCTTTACAACATATTCTATTTTGTATTGCTACATATTAAATTGCGATTTAACATTATTTACAAGTATGTATTTGTTTTGTTATACGTGAGTTCATTGTCACAATATGGCATATTATTTCAGTGTTCAATTTGTGGGCCCAAATTCAAAATTTCATAGGGCCAATGGGGTGCTCATTTGTGAGGTTCCTTGTTGGGAATACTCCAACTTGCAATTTGGCGCCACAAAGACTCCCACTCGAAAACACGGATTATTACAGAATACTAATATATCATTTCTGTCTCTTTCTACCTTTTAAGTAGTCCCTATGATTATAATATATGGTATATGCTTTGGTTCACAGGGGAAAGTTAATTAGTCTTATAAAATAATATGTAGAAAATATTGAGGCATGCGAACAATTTGTCTCTTTTTTATTATAATAGGCAGTGGCAATGGAATGAACGCGAACATTTATATTTTGAGGTCACCCTATTTTACCATGCAACCGGTTTGAAAAAAAAAAGAATGACGTATCTTTAGCGAATCCGTCTCCCTAATCGTGCAAAAATGTCAGGCTTATCATTGTTCTCTCCGGTGCCTGGAGAAGTTTTCCTTCGATTGTCCTTGTCGTAGAATGGACTCTCGACGATATACCATATATAACTATTCGTTGAGGGAACTTATTTAATTATCTTTAGAGTGCGTGGATGTCTGGGTTGACCGATATTATGTATCTTCGATATGCTTAAGAAGTGGAACTGAGCTCAAGGATAATAATATGGCTATCATTAATAAAATAGAGTTTTATTAATAAAAACTATCAACGATACACAAAAACGGAAAATATTGACATAAACAGAGAATTGGAAAGGGGCGTGGGAAATCTAGCTAATCCGAGGATTAAGAGAATTAAAAAGGTAAAACAATTATGAAGTTAAAGGGATGGGATGGTTCGCTAAACCATTTAAAGCACAGGATAGGGTTGACAAAAGGGTTAAATACTCAAAGGTAACGTTCAGCTTACGTAAATACACTTGTTGTGCAGAGGAAGGCGACGTGAAGGAATTTTCGGTCCGCTGGCGAGTTTCAGCCGGAGGGGGGGGGGGGGGGAATTAAATGATCCTGACGTGGCGTCTTGGGAATGATAACCGTTTCATGACGAACGGGCTTGAAGAACAATGGCTGTTCTACGTTGTTCTCTTCTGAACAACAGAGGGGGGGGGAGAACCGTCTCTTGTCTACGGGCTCGAGAACAATAGCTGTTCTAATGTTGTTCTCTTCTAAACAACAAGGGGGAAGGGTGAGAACCGTTTCTTGGCGAACGGGCTAGAAGAACAATGGTTTTTCCACGTTGTTCTCCTCTGAACAACAGGGGGGGGGGGGGGTGAGAACCGCTTCTTGTCAACGGGCTCAAAAGAACAATGGCTGTTCTAACGTTGTTCTCTTTCTGAACAACAGGGGAAGCCTAGTGGACCTGGCGTCACGAAGGCTCGAACCTTGGCCCTCAAGGGATATTGTCCTTCTTCTGGACAAGTGATGGTGGATCTCGAGGTCGAGGGCCCTTTTGTGCACAAGGTGAGGCTGGACTGTAGTGATGTCTCGCGAAAAAAATATGGATCTCTAATCTGATCTTAGTGGTAAAGTTTCCATATAAATAGTCGGGACATCCCCTTGGCGTGGGGGCCAATGGAGTGGGGGCTTCGAGGGAATGCACAGCCGAGCCTGAGAACAATACCTTATCTGCCTATAAGCCTAACTCAATCTGGCGAGGTCGGCGCATGGGGGCGAACGGGGGAGGATAAACCTCCTTGTTTAAACATTGACTCAGATGGCTGCGATAAGGCGCCCGACTTCAAAGCGAAGATGCACGTGGGTAGCCTAGTGTTTTTAAACAACATGTGATAACGGTTGAAATTAAGCGGCCTCAAACCGTTCTATCACAGTCCTTAACTCCATTTCATCTTATTCTTCATGACGTAAAGTGCAAAAGGCCGTTTTCCCACCTCCTACATGAGTCTTGGGGTGTCGCTGATTATTTAGTACATTGACATTATACGAGGGGGGAAGCTTCGTCGGTTTCAACTTGTCTACTGAGAAAGTATCTTGTTTGCTTTTAGGGAATTCCAATTTGTAGACCTTATCCGTTCTAATGTTTTCACTAGATTTACGTAATTCACCCGTACACCACCAAATTAATCGGAATTATTGACAAACTTACTCCCGTATTAATTAAAAATTCGCACTTTATTTATCTACTTTCGCGGCGACGGTGAATACTGACGGCAGGCCAGCAGTCGCACTTGCAATGACCTGCCGTGCTAGTTTTCCGATGGGGCTGGCGAAGATGGCCTGGAGGACAGTTGCATTTGAACGTGTTCCCTACTTTTCGGCCATCTGTATCAAGGCTTGCAGAATTTTACACTTTCTCCGAAATACAAATGGGATGACATAGCACAGGTGTTTGGTCGCACTTGCAATGACCTGCCGTGCTAGTTTTCCGATCGGGCTGGCGAAGATGGCCTGGAGGACAGTTGCATTTGAACGTGTTCCCTACCTTTCGGCCATCTGTATCAAGGCTTGCAGAATTTTACACTTTCTCCGAAATACAAATGGGATGACATAGCACAGGTGTTTGGTTCCTGCGAAGAGGTCGCAGTCCTATCGGTATACTATCGGAACCATATTCGTTACCACGCGGTACAATTTAGAACGGTTTCCACTAAGGTACACGCCCATAGGCACTGAGTGCGCACGTCCCGTATTTTGCACATTATTTATATGATTATCACACCTATTATTTAAATAGAGAAAACTCATATCGCGAAAAGATGTGACATTACTTTCAATTGTATCACTGTTATTATTAACACTAGGACACTGTGCCCTATAAAATGGCATTAGTTGTCTGCAAACTTTCCTAGCTGGGTCAGGGTTAGGTCGTTCTGGGTGGCGATTATGGGCGCGATGTTTGATGGCAGGGATTGAATAAATGTGTGTCTCACGACTTCTTCCCCTACTCCACCTGTAGAGGTGTTTTCCGCAGTTCCTCCAGGTTGATTGAAGGTCGACCAGTGAGTGTGGAGGAGGTAATGAACTTCTCTCAAAGCTCCGGAGGGTTTGGTTCTCTCGAAGAGCCCGATTACTTCGGTCCTTAGGAGCTGGTAATTTTGGGCAGAAAAGACTGTAGCTGGAAGTCGGTGGACACACTTGGGAATTAGAGCAGCCAAGACGTGATTTTTTTTTTGTTTCCTCCGTTATTATCCTCAATATATGCAACTGGGCCTTTACTATTTTAAACCAATCTGATACTGTTGTCTCGTTAGAGATGGCTGGCTTGATTGTAATGGCGTTCCCGACTTCCGATTCTTCTTGTCCTGCTTAGTGATGGTCAGATGCGTCCATATTTTGTTTTTGGTTACCCTTTTTTTCCAGCCGAAGGGGTCACCAATTTTGGCGTGACAATGGGTTACCAGTGTATGGGTGTCAGGCTAAGGCGTTTGAGGTGGCCTTACAGGTAATCCGCTTGTATGGTTCGTTCGAATGGTAACCCGGTTATTGCTTGGAAGAAATAAGGATTAGGAATAAAAATAGTGGTTTTGTAAGCTTTAATCTCGGCTTAGGGCTACCTCAGTTCGGGCAAGCGAAATAGTTGAGTCCGTGGTTCGTTTTTGCTCTCACGCCTTTCGGCTGACTATCAGTGTTAATGTTCATTGTTTCTTGTAAGTCGCCTTCTGCATCAAATTGTTGGAACTATGGACGGATGTATTGATGACGAGAAACGGACTCGTGATGCTAATAATAATAATAACAACGCTACTAATATACAAATTAGAATGATAATAATAATGTTTCTGCCCGTCTATTTATACCAACACCAATTAAGGGGGCATGACTTCTCTTCTTTAAATCCGAACGCGGGGCAAAGCTTATCGGGTGCGTGTGTTCTCTACTAAGACTGCTGGGCAGAGTCAAAGGGTGTGTGCATGTTCAGTGTAGGCACGTGTGTACTACGAGATTATTTGCATTTGGACATCTGACCGAGCTTATCAAGCCGACATTCATAGGATTGATTTTTTCATTTCACAGGGTCATGTAAGGTCTGGCTGGTCATATCAGATCCCGTTCGATGTGTGTCCAGCTGTTTTCCACTGCCTCCAGGCCTTCGGTTCACATCTGTTCCCTCATGTGTTTATTTATGTACATTCGCGTGGAAACACACCGATTTCACTTGAATCCTCACAACATATTCTATTTTGCATTGCTACATATGAAATTGCGATTTAACATTATCTACAAGTATTTGCTTTGTTCTACATTAGTTCATTGTTACAATATTTAAGATTTCATAGGGCCGACCGGGTGCACATTTGTGAGGTTCCTTATTGGGTCTACTCCACCTTGCAATTAGGCCTCACATATGTAGATATACAGGGTACTGAATATCTTGTTTGGAATGTGTGTGGGAGGATATATGATTGAGATTTTTTTTCTGGAATAGATAAATTTGATATTGGTAAGTTCTTTGATTTGGATCGTAATAACACTAGGGATCAATATTAAAAAAAAAAAACAGCAATAAATGTATAGATATAATTTTCGAAAATACTTTTTCAACACAGAGTGGTAGACTTCTGTAATAAATTGCCGCAGGTGATTTGGGGTAGTCCAAATGTTTTGTTTGGGGGTTAAATGTATATGCATATATTAATATTGATGTATATATTGTAGCTGCATGCTTTAGTTTTATGAGGAGCCTTGATTGGTGATTCTTTAGAAGCACTAGGTTCTTTGATTGATCGATAACCTTTGATGGCCCCTGTGGCTTTTGTCATCCGTTGGATTATATTGTTCTGTAATATGATGTGGTCAGGAAGAAGGTTTTAATTCTCCAGGAATAAATTGATCAATATAATCGAATCGAAATTAAGTTTGGTTAAATTATGTTAATTGTTAATCGTGATTAATTTTGAAGTGCTTTCACGTAATTATGTATTTATACGTAAATATATTATATCAGGGGGCCGCGGCTGCTTCTAGATAACAATTAGAGTGCCACTATTATAAAAAGGTTGAAAACCACTGGTCTAGTGATTCAGTAAACATGTTAAAGAATAGACACTTACTTTGCAAATAATAACGGCACAGAAAATAAAATTGGGCATATCATTGGCGGTCTGGGTGTTGCGAGTAATGATAATATAACCTTCATGCTTATGGGCTGGCCTCTTGTGGACAGGAGGGTCTTTGCCAGTTCATGTACTGTAATTATTATGAATGAAGTGAAACATATTTCTGACTTGAATATGTACCTAGCTATGCAGAGGATTCTATTCGCAAATAATCTATTATATTAAATTAACAAATTTTCACTGGTAATTTAATATGACAGGAAATTTTCCGTGTTGATTATTATTTTGACTTCATGTGCAATTAGGGTAACGAAAGGGTTATACATCCTGATACCCTATGGGTTCACGGACATTTAACAAAAAAACAAAAAAAAACAACAAGAAGTTGAATTGCATCGGCAACTCGAATGATAATTTGTTAGAATTGAAAATTAAAGAAGTTCTGTAAGAGTCAATTTGATTTCAAAATATTGCATTGAAAATTAATAATTGCTAAAATGGTGTACAAATTGAAGATAAAACACTTACTTTTGTTTGAAATTGCATAACTTAAAAAAATATTTTTACGTTCTTCCCGCGTCCTAAATGGCCGCTTTCGTGAGTTCTGTGACTACGTTAAGTGAAATTCGTTTATATTTTATTATTTGTTTACTATATATCGTTTCAAAATTGAATTCGCTTAAATGCCATAATTTCATGAACATATCTCTTACAAAATGGAACAGAGTTATGTCTGTAAGTATCCGTAATTTTTAATATCTTTAATTTCTTTGTGTCAAAATTTCTAAGCGACTTTGTCAATGGCGGACAAGTTTGCTTCAATACGAATCCGAATTCGTGCTCGAAGTTAATTCACTTCTGTTTTCGATTTTTTATCTCCTTTACCACTATTTTTAACATCTCTCGGATTTTATGGTTTTTGTAAAATTATGTTTAGACGAGTTCCAGGTATCTGAAGTTTATTTAAACTTTGTTAAATGCATTCGTTTTGGTAAATTTAGAATAAGCAAAATTTCGTGTTTGATATGGGACATTGCCCGCTTCTCAACCTTCAACGTTGACTTGATAAATGCTGATTTTGAATCGATACATTCGAACAAATTGATGGTTCTCCGATGTCATCCTCTCTTGACAAGCTATCTTAATTTATTGTAATTCTTGATTTAATGGTTATATCACTGATCTATTAATCTGTTTACCATAATTGGAAAATAATTTTATTCACTCATTGCTATCAATTTCACTGGTGTAGGTTTACTATCCATCTTATGTACTTTGTCTTCCTGTAAGGCATTTGTATCAGATTTCTACAAGAAATATTGCACATTTAACAACAACAGAGCTTTTCATTTAATTTGCTTCTGTTCATGTTTACCATTTTATTGGTAGAAATCTAGCAACTCTTTAAGTTATTTATATTTAAATAAGTTATTTAATAAGTAATATATTTTCCACCAGTTTCTACCTCTAGTCTCCATATCTCTACAAACTTTTTAAGCCAAATTTCTTTAGAATTGAGGTTTATCTTGTACTTCTGAGTGATTCAAATTTGCTACTTCTTTCCAAATCTCTCATTTTAGCATTTTTTTTTAAACAAAACATGAAAAGTCCCCTTCTACAATCCTGAGAAAATCAAGAGAAATTCGCATTTTAAGATGGTTAAATGTGTAAAGTAAGAAATTTGCAATTGTCTCATCAGTAAAAGTTAACCATTTCCAATTAATTTTGCTACTAAATTCAGTTCAGTTTTGAAATATTGCCTTTGCATTGCCACTTCTTTTGTACTTGTTTAATTTTTTCATTCCATTTTAAGGAAATTGTGTCACTTTTTATTTAATTATGACCATATTAAAACTAACCGGTGCCATCCTGGTCATTGTGACTTTCAAACGTGAAAGCCTTGGGTGTCCGTTTTCATTCCTTTTATTCATAAGAACATAAGAATAGAAGGAGACTGCAAAAGACCATTCATGGCCTACACTTGGCAGCTCCTGTTCCAGTTTGTATTTAAAATATGTTAGGTTGCTGGCATTTTTGTTTTAGCTTCCTTTGTCCACTTTACCACATCATATATAGTTTCTTTTTTTAATTCTTGATTTTGTTTAGCAAATAGTATTTTGCCAACCTTTTCCTGGTTTGTGCTGTTTAATCAGGCTTGTATTTTACGGTACTTCCTTTCATTTTTGAGACAATTACATTCTAAGAGGAAGTGACTGAGGTTTTCTTCTTTTCCTCCACACAGCTCACAACTATTCTGCAATTTATTTCTATCATTCAATGGTAGACACTTTGTCCTAGCTCTATAGTATATTATTGATGATAGTCTATTGTCATAAATTGTCTCGCCTTTTATTTCTTTCTTAAACCTTTTGTATATATATATATATATATATATATAATTAATTTTTATTTGTAAGGTCTCTTTTCCATAATTGTGAATCCCATTCATTGAATGTTTTTGTAATATCTTCATATTTCAATTTTTTTATTTCAAAATTAATTGCTAATTCCTTTATATGATTTTTAATATTATTTATCCATTTGTTTTTATTATCCCTAGAAATTATATCAATAATTGTTTGCATTAGATCCTCTCCCTTCCTTGCTACTTTTAAACGTCTCCTGAAGACTCATCTCTTCAGAATTGATTTCTCTCCTTTCTCTGCACTCACTACACAACCTGCTCTCTGTAAAGGCTAAGAAGGTGTACTAACCCACAACTCTAGGTATATTATTTTTCGGATAGATGTGCTGGCCAATATAAGAACAGATACAACTTCACAAATCTCTGTTACCATGAAGAGGATTTTGGTTTGTTTTGTGAATGGCACTTCTTTGCTACATCCCATTGCAAAAATGCATGTGATGGGATTAGGGGAACAGTGAAGAGAGCTACTGCTCGTACCAGTTTGCAGAGAACTACAGAGGCAAATTCTTACACCAGAAGGCATGTTTCAGTTTTGTAAAGAAAACTTTAGCAAGATAATAAAATTTTTCTTTGTCACTACATCTGATTTGAAAGATGCAGAATGACGGTTAGAACATCGATTCAAGGACTGTAGGGCTATTCTGGGAACTCAGAAATATCATAGATTTGTTCTCATAAATAAGGAAGAACTGATGGTGTATCATTTCAAGTGGCATTGGGGAAAAGAAAAGAATAAGAAAAAGTCATATTACTAATGAACCTGCAATGGTTGATAACCTAAAATGTGTCAAACCAGGAGAGTATGTTAGCTGCAAGTTTGGTATGGAATTGTGGAGGAATATTGTGAAGAGTTTGATGATTACACAGTGAACTTTTTACATCCATCTGGATCATATCTTTATCAATCCTATAAGGATCCATCTGCAGTACCAGGACATGATATATTAACTGTCATGTCATCAGTAGTTGTCCTACACTAAGAGGAGGCAGCAGAATTAAATATATTTTTCCTCAGAAAGAAATTGATGAAAGTATCGAATATGCAAAAATTGTATTAGGTTAACAGGTCATCTCTATCATTATTGTAATTATTTTGTCAGTGAGGATTATCAGTGAAATATAATTTTTTTTATTTGAGATTTAAGTCAAGTCAAACTGATAGCTAAAATAAATTCCTAAATTAACCTGTAATTTATAAATATGGTGTCAACATAAGTTAGTTACCTGAAAAGTAATAGCATAAACAACCTTTTTATGATTGTTTCTCATAGCCAAGACCTTTGACTGTTTTTTATATGCAAAAAAATTATAATTTCAATCTCTATAGGTCACTTTAAGAGCTTAAGTGTGAAAAATATGTATCATTGACTGATAACTTAAAAATATAGTGCTCACTTATGTCTTAATTACTTTAAAATACTAGCATAAACAAACTTTTTTTACTGATTATAATGACCAAAGTATGTATGCCTTAATTTTTCTCATTCGCAAAATCTTTTCAAATTTGATACCCCAGGGTCAAATCTTTACCTCAAATTTGAGCAAATCTATGATTTTTTAATTTTTCAACCTAGAGTTCTAAAACATCCACATTTGGATTCCTTGTCTTTTTCTGATTCTAAATATATATATTTTTATATAATTATGACCATTATTATCCTAGTTATGGGTCACGAAATGTTAGTGACCTCGCATGTGACCTCAAAATACCCGAGGTCATATCTCCTGAACTGTTGGTTAGATTGACCTTAAAATTTCAGAAGTGTGTTTAGGACCCCAAAACTTCCTATAAACCAAATTTTAGCAAAATCTGAGAGATGAGGGTATTAATTGTCAATTTTTCTGGTTGATCTCACAGAGAATGCCCCAAACTATTAAAGCTACAAAAATGATTTTGGCACAATTTTAAACCTCTTTAAATGCCCTACAATTTTTATTCTATACATAATAGCCATATAAGGACAAATAAAAAAATTGACTTCCAATGACCTTTGACCATGAAAAGGTTATTTGATGTATAAATGGATTTTTTAAAAATTTCTAACAAAATATTTGTACATATGTGTACTATAATAAATAACTGTAGGAGAATAGCATAATGCACCCTTGTTTCCCCCACCTCCCTTCCGGGCGGGCTGGTTATCAAACATTGTTTAACCCTTCTCCAATGTAACCCACCACAGGTAATTTTTTTTTTTGGGGGGGAGGTGAGTGTGAACAATGCCCAGGAAAAGAAACATTTGTACACCTATTAGATAAAGTCTTTGATAGAAAAGGCCTTGATGAGATCGGGTTGATGCAATGGGTTTCAACTGACTGCTCAACTTTGGAATCTCAGAAGTTGTCAATTGATGAATTTATCCCCTATTTTCATAATCAGATACAAGATTTACCACAACACGATTTTTTTTTCTAAAGCCCAAGCTCATTTCTTCAATAAAATAAAACAAGAGGAAGGTGAATTTGTGATTATTTGCGACTTTGCAGAGAATTACTCTTTTGTAGTTCAAGATGCAGCTCTCAAGCATTCCATTGGAATAACTGCCAAGCAACATTACACCCATTTGTGGCCTATTACCATAAGGAGAAAGAATTGCTACACAAAAGTTTTGCAGCTATTTCAGACTGCAATCAACATGTGATAGCTATTCACCTATTTCAAATATGATTAATCGCTTTCTTAAAAAATAAACAAGATCACAAAGATATTCTTCTTCAATGATGGCTGTGCTGTCCAATTTAAATACTTTCTAAACCTGGCTGCCGTGCTGACGGGATCCAGTGCTCCATCCGGCCCCAGCTTAGCCTCTCTTCCTTCCTTCAGATAGCCTGTATTTCTCCTCTACTTCGTTGCTTTTCATACAACCTCTCCCACAACTTTCTCTGGTCAGCCTCTAATTTCACAGGGTAGATGCTGACCTTCTTCTCAGCCAACCATCCCGGATCAGGGCTGAGGGGGTAGGCGACAATGTTCCCTAACCCCTGAGCTCCGGTTCAGAATGTTTTTTTTAACAACCTGCTTCATCCCCACCCATACCTTCCTCACATCCCTTTTCCTTTGCTCTTCACACTCTATCAATTTTACGCCGCGTTCAAGATGGAGCCACCATGCTGATGGACTGCCAGGCCACCAGGCGGGAGGGGTGGTCCTGAATGGCGGCACCTGGCTCTACCAGGCCTGTAAGCACCGCTTGCAGTGTGGGCAACTGCGACGGGTGATGAGCTATTGCTTCCCGTGAAACAAATAGGGTCACCATGCACATGTATGAACAATAAAAAAAACCCCAACCCTCAACTTACCCTGTTCCATTGACGGAGCTGCCCTCGGGCAGCTCTACAAAAAAAAAATGGAGGTCACCTCCTAGGTGCTTCTGCAGGGGACCCTCCATATTTCTTTAACCGGAGAAGAGGCTTACTCCTCTCCGATGCCTACAGGTGTCAGGGACTCCCCCTCACCCCCTTCTCTGAAGGTGCTTTCAACCACCTTCCTGCTTCCAACGGCAGTCCCTCCTTTTCTTTCCAAGGGGACTGCCAAGAAAGACAGCAGGCAGCCCATAGCCAACTGCTCCCCATTGAATGGCTCTGTAGGGCAAACCCCCTTATGGGAGAGAAGGAAGCCAGGCCCCTTTATGTCGTTTCCCTCAAAAGACCTGCTGGCAAGAATATTAAACCTTGCCGGGGTTAAGGCCTGTGCCTCCCCACACAAGACTGGTGACGCTGCCAAGGGGACCTGTGATGTCCTGGGAGGGGATGGCCAACTGGAGGCCCCTCCTGTGATAGACATGGTCCTTGAGGAGACCCAGCCTCAGACGGTAGGGCCTTCCATGGGGGGGAAATCTGGGCTCGGCGCCAAGCACCGAACTCGAATCCGCCCCTATGCAAGGTCCTCCTCAAACGGATGGGGTCTCCTCCAACCGGTGACCCCGTGACTACCAGGACCTTCTCCATTTCGGAGAAGGACCTGGCTGAGGCTGGTCCATCTGGCCTAGGGGCTTCTGCCGGCGGAGGTGAGAAGCGGGTTTATTTCCTGCCCTTCTCTCCTAAAAAGAAGAAAAAGACTAGGGGTTTCTCTCCATCCGCTGGGGCTCCGGGGACAGATGGGTCTGCTGCCACTTTGGTAGGCGACCAAGCCAAGATCGGCACATCCAGCCCCTCTGCCTCACCAGGTCCGGAGCCCCCAACTGAGACCATATAGTGCACAGGGCAGAGCCTCGATAATGTCAGGGCCCCCTCATTCAGAGGTTACCTGTGTTTTCAAGCCCGCTGGCTTCAGACGCTTCCTCGTTATTTGCTACACTGATGGCACCATGTTGGCCAAGGGCAACATGATCCATCAGAGGAGAGGATTAGCTAGTGCAATTGGTAGAGACCTGAAGGTGACCCGTTTCTCAGGACGGGAGCCTTCTGGTAAATGCGGAGAATCCCGGCGAGGTGGCCAAGATAAGTGCTCTTTGGACACTTGATGGAAGCTCAGTGAGTGTGACGCTGCACTCTACCATGAACTTTGTGAAAGGAGTAGTTTATGCGAGGGAACTCGTTGACTACTCCATTGAAGACATCACCTTAGAGCTGGCCGACCATAGGTCCTCGAAACCACCTGAAGGCATTCGTGCCACTGCCGAGTCGGTGCTATTACTGTCACCGCTTTGGCCATACAAATCGTTCTTGTAGACGTGTAAAGTTGGGGTCACTGAAGTCTGTAAATTGCTCCAAGGCCGCACACGATAAGTCTAAATCGTGTATGGCCAAGTGTGTCAATTGGAGAGAGCCGCAGCCTGCTTCTTCGAAGCAATGTGGTGCATATCTCCTTGAGAAAGAAATACTGGCCGTTCAGGCCCAGGATTGACTCATTCTGCGAAGTTAAGGATTTGGTCCTGGCGTGCCCGGCTCTGTTTGGACGTCATATGCCTCAATAGTTAGAAAGGCACCCTCTGCTCCTGGCCCATCCAGGCCAATGAGCACGATTATTTCCGCGCCCATTCAGAGCTCTTCTGCAGGCCCTACTCAACCCGGGCACTGCCCTGGTAAAGCTGGTGGCAAAAAGGGTTAATACCCAGCCCCGGCTAAAACCATGGCTTCCCCCTCTTCACCCAGCGTGACTGTTTCCTGTAAGGTGAAATGGCCACGCGCCTCCACCGAGGTGGAGGGAGGAAACGACTCGCATGGCAAGCCCAACCTCCCCCAATAAGTCCTCAAAGGCGACAACACCTTCAGCGCTTTGTCTGGCCAACAGCGCCCGGGGTTCTGCCTCCGGGAAGTGTATACGGCCATTCCCGTGAGGGTCTTCTGCTCGAGGAGGGCCCCCATGTCTCCCCTGAGCTAGGCCTGGAGCTGCGGAGGCTCGTTCGTCGCATTTCCCGTTAGATATTTTTCTGCAGTCGACCATGCTAGGCGCGTGCCCCCTGCCCCCTCTCACAGAGTATAAGTGTCTTCCAACCCCACCCCTACGGGATGGCCGGGCTGGAGGATGTGAGGTTTACACCTGGCATGATTTCTCCATTCTTCCTTTCTCTTTAGATACCTCCTTTCAGGCAGTGGCTGTGCAGCTGCACCTGGATAGGAGGTATACTATCATTTCTGCGTACATTCCACCATCAGCTGACTTCGACGCTGGGGGGACTTACGCACGGTTGCTGAGGCCCTTTCTCTTGCTTGGAGATCTGAACGGCAGACATCCTCTCTGGGCAATTACTCAATAAATCCCAGGGGACAAGTCCTTGCCGAACTGATCGATGAGCTTGATATGGGTATTCTAAACATGGATGAGTTTACGCATCACTGTCCGAGAACCGCTTCATTTTCTTGCCTTGACCTATCTTTGTGCTCTTCGGATGCACAGCCTGATTTTGATTGGGGGGTGGTTGATGACCTCTATGGTAGTGATCACTTTTCCAGGGCAACTGCTGCATGAGAGCTCACCTCGGTGGTGCTTAGCACGGGCACGGTGGCCTGCATTTCTGGAAATGACTGAATTCTGTATCTCAGTCGAGGAGTTTAGGTCGGTAGATGAAGCCGTTGAGTTCTCCGGCAACCTCATCGCCTCGCGTTGACTACTATTCCTAGAACGTCTGGCCGTTTTGCACGCCGACCACTCCTGTGGTGGACGGCCCACAAACAGAAGCGTTATGCCTACATGCGCTATTACCGCCGCCCAAACGATTTCACTGTCTGTGAATTTTGTCGGGCTAGGCCTTGGTTCCCGTATATTTTGAAGGACGCCCGCCACTTTTCTTGGCGGGCATACCTGTCTTCACTTAACAGGAAGTCCCCCTTAGCATAGGTGCGGAAGCAAGTCAAAAGGATTCGGGGCAAGTTCTCGCAGGACCCCCATCCCTTTCTCCAGGAGAATGGGACCGCAATCTAGGACCCCGCATCCATGGTGGAATCCTTCACGACCGCTTTCTCCGCATCCTCTAGCTGGGATGCTGCTCTGCCAGCATTCAATGCACATCATCATGTCGCAGAAGGCAGCCGACTGGACTTTACCTCCAGAGGCGGAGGTGCGTGGACACCGCCCATAGTCCAGACGATTTCCCGTAAGCCATGCTTCGACACCTGGGTGAGCGAGCCATGGCCGTACTGTTAGATTTGTTCAACAAATTCCTGCCGAATCGCTACTGTGCTCGCCTTTCGTAAACCGGGGAGAGATCACTCTACTCCGACCGGTTTCCGCCCAATCTCTCTATTCTGAACGGTTTCCGCCCAATCTCTCTCACCTCTTGTGTGTGCAAGTTGATGGAGAAATTGGTAAATGTTAGATTAGCCTTTTTCCTGGACAGCGGAGACCATCAGTCTTCTGCACAGTGCGGCTTCCGCAAGTTCCACTCCACGTTGGATGCTCTGCTCCGACTGGAAAATGCTGTCTGCGAGGCTTTCCTTTGTAGAACGCACTACACCACGTGGTTTTTTAATGGACTAGGCCTCTGATACCGCATGGCGATACGGTATCATGGGAACTCTCCACACGATAGGGATGAGGGGATGCCTCCCAATGTTGATATCTGAATTTCCGTGTAGGGTGGGGGGAGCCCTCTCCGGCCCAAAGGAGCAGGAAGAGGGTGTCCCGCAGGGAAGTGTCCTCAGTATCGCACTCTTTGCCCTGAGCATCAACGGCATCACCTCGGTGCTGCCAGAAGATGTTCTCGCTACGCTCTACGTGGACGACCTTTCGATCTCTTTTGTCGCGCCCCAGATGCCAACTCTGGAGCGTGGACTCCAACAGGCATTGAACCGCGTCTCTCGCTTTGCCGAAGCGCACAGGTTTCAGTTTTCTTTGGCCAAGACTAAGGTGGTGCACTTCTACCGCCATCCACGGCTCCACCCTGACCCAGATTTGTTTCTTAATATGGTGCACCTGGAAGTGGTGAAATCGCACCGTTTCCTTGGTCTTGTATTCGACCGACGCCTCACCTGGGAGGCTCATATTCGCAGCCTTAGGGACTCTTGTACCTGCGCCATGGATATTCTCCGTTCCGTGACATTCAGCGCTTGGGACGCTGATAGGGCTACTGCCCTACTTTTTTATCGATCCTTTGTTCGTTCGAAGCTGATCTCGACGGTGCCTATGCCGCCTGAGAGACGCCAGTCATACCCTAAGCCCTTTGGGTTTAGGGCCAGGAAACTCCTTCGATAGCTAGATATAGCTTTCTGGCTGATGGCGCCCCTGGTTTTGCCCAGGATGCCACCCTGGAGGGTACCACATTTGGCTATTTGTCGCCACGCCTCTGCTCCCAAAGCTTGTACGGTGCCGGGAGTATTGCGTTCGACCTTTTTGGAGCACACCTCGTGTCACGCTGCAACCGTGCTAGTGTATACGGATGGCTCCATGTCCCAAAAGGGGGTCGGCTTACACACCGTGTCTCCTCCGTTTGAAGTCAGCAGGCTCTGCCAGGCGCTGCATCTGTCTTCACGGCCGAACTGGTTGCAATACACGACTCGGTACGTGAAATTACGCAACGTACCCGGTTCGGAGACTGGATTGTGATCTATAGCGGCTCACAAAGCACCCTGAGTGCTCTTGGGGCGCGCCAAAGAGTCTGTGAGGACTCTGCGACCTTTCCAGCGTTTTGCTTTTCCTCACACAGACTACATGGCAGGAATACGGGCAGCTCTTCGGACTGCTTGGCAAAGAAGATGGGAGATGGTCGAAGGGAACTTAAAGTTGCGTGCCATTGCGCCTCAACTGTTCCCATGGACCTATCCTTCGATTCCGCGACGGCTTCAGGTCGCTTTCTGTCGTCTCCGAATCGGACACACTCGTTTGACGCATCGCGATTTGATGGAACGCTCGCCTGCGCCCTATTGTGACGACTATGTTGTCCCCCAGACTGTTCGGCATATTCTTGTCGAATGTCCCAGTCTGGGTGATCTTCGCGCACATTGCCTGTCCCGGTACCGGGATAGGCGGGGCTGCTACCGCCTGTCTCTTTTACTTGGGACGAGTTCGTGCACATTGACTTGTTGACTTTTGGGGGGAGGCCGGGCTTCTCCCCTTTATTTAAGTAAGTTCTATTTTTTTTGTTATTGTTTTCTTTGTAGGTTGCACATTCCTGCCCTGGGGTCAGGGGGACCTCCTCCCGATGCTGGAGATTGCTTCCTAATTGTTAAGTTTTTCCAATTTTTATCATTTTTATGTTTTCACATTCTTATTTTAAAGTAGCCTAGTTCTAGCCTGTCGTGTTTCTTGCGACTTATGCCCATGTGGGCAGTCCCAGATGGGCTAAAAAAAAAAACAACAAAAAATCCCACCTGGATTTTCAAGTAGAAGCAGAATGGCACTTCTTTGCACCAAACCATAGTAAATGACCCTGTAGTGGAATTGGAGGAACTGTTAAGAGATTGGCAGCCAAAGGAATTCTTCAAAGAACAGGAGCTAAAGCTAAGCCCATTTTGGATCAAAAACCCCTTCACCTTTGCATCATCAGAAGAGCCTGAAACTCACAGACTAAAGCTACATAAATGCTGTGAAAATGACTTATCTAATATAATGTTCTTTGCATGTTAAATTTGATTATATATATATATATATATATATATATATATATATATATATATATATATATATATATATATATATATATATATATATATACAGTAAACCCTCAATATAATGAACTATATGGGGTGGGGGTCATTCGTTAAAGCCGAAAGTTTGTTAAAAGCAATGGAAATAAGGAACGCAAGTTCGTTATGGATATGTAATATGTTGTAATTACTAATAAAGTTAAGTGGATTACACAACATAGTATTGATACAAACCTTGTACTGTAGGAGACGTGTGACACACCAACACTCACTCAGGCTGGTCGTAACGCTTGCCTGTTAAACTCTATGGAGTTCGGCCAGGAAATTTGGTTCATTATACCTGAAATTTGTTATATCAAGGGTTTACTGTATATATATGTATTTATAAAAAATCAACAAATTATGTACTGTTAAGTTTGTTAAATTTTGTCTTCAACAGGAACACAAAAGATCCATTGTGTGAGACTGTTCAGTGAGGAAGTAAGTTGCGCAGGTTTGCCTATGTTCTTCATCAATTGGCATCCATTAAAGGCTACTATTTAGGACTATATGATGCCCACTGGTATCTTGCTTGCACTTTCGAGGTTAAGCAAGTAAGCAACAAAGTTAGGTTAAGCTTCCTTTACCCACATAGACCAGCTAACTCCTTTGCCTATCCATCACCACCTGATGAACTTTTAGTGGATGCTTGTGATATACTAAGGACCCTTAGCCCAGTAACTATGACTTGTAGAACATATACATTACAAGATCAGAAATTAGGAAAACCACAAAAATAGGATCAATCCCTGTATATAGAATGACACAAGTATGTAAATTTCAATTTTTCTTGATATGCAAAGCTTACAAGTGAATTAAGAACCCTCATTCATAATTTATTGAAAACTTTCCCTTGTAATTGTATATATTTTCAATATAGAATTATGCATTACTTATAAGCATAAAGGACTATTTGTGTTTATTTTTAGGAAATATTGTTGACATGTTGCATGCTAATGGAATGAAAATACTTAAAATGTTATTTTTCTGATAATAAAATTATATAAAAACATACATAAGTTCATATTTCCTCGGTATTTTCACAATGGCAATCAGTCTCTAAATTAACAGGAAATGCATAATTTTGGTAAAATCAGGTTCTTTTAAAAGACTATCTCCTATATTAAGCTTCTCTCCCCCCTCCCCCTCCCCCCAAACTCATAGGTTATTATAGTATAAATATTTGGTAGAAATTTTAAAAATATCCATTTATACATCAAATGACCTTTTCAATTTACAAGATCAACTCTTTTTATTTGATCGTATATGTAGGGCAAAAATTGTCATTTTGACCCAACTTTGAATTCAACAAGGGACATTTAGTCACCATCACCGATTTTGATGAAAATTGGTATACAGGTTGATTTTGATGAGAGAAAAACAATGAGACACTTCCCAGCCCTCAATTTTGAATAGCTCAAAAGTTATAACCTGTCAAAGTTGAGAAAAATTGTCAAATTTCTTGATACCAGCATTGATAAAAAAAATTATTTCTCCCTTATTATAGCACATAAAACCATGAATTATGTATTTTTTTAAGCTTAAGGGTTGCTCTAAATATTTTAACAACAAAATTAATTTTTGGTAAAAAAAATTTGTTTGACCTTAAAGGTCAACATTTGACCTTTAAAAAAAATATATTGGTATCAATAAATTTTTGTGTATTTTTTTTTTTTTAAATATATATGCCTTTAGACTACAATATAAGATAAATTTCATTCTGGGTTTTTCATTATATCAGGAGTTATGGTCAATTTTGTAACCACTGGTATGGCCATTTTTTGCTATCTTTACAAATAAATTTTTTTTATATGCATCTTTGTCATATTAACAGAGTTACGTCATATTCACAGAGTTAGTTATCAATTATTAGATGCCTAAGTATTATATTTGAATGCTTTTAATATATACTCGTGTATTAGAATTATTAATTCTATAGATATGTGTTAAATCCTACCTACAAGAAAAAATGAACTTTCAGTAATTTTTTATTTAAAATTATAAATATTTTTAAAGCTACCTATCTATGTATTTAATTTATAATTTGCTATGGTCAATGGTGTCAGAGCCACTACCAACAGTTAAGATACCTGCATAACTGCCTGTATCCCCATCGCCTAAGGGGCCACTCCTGATAGCTCAGCAAAAAAGCCACAGGTCCCACCCAACCTCCCAAAATGAATTTATTCTTTTTATAATAATTTAGGAATCAATTTTTTTTCTGCATTATTTCTGTTGATTTTAATTGTTCATTTTTAGATAGTTTGTAAGTTCTTCCTGTTGCTGTTACAGGCTCAACAATGCTCAATATGTCATCTAATGGCAATACTAATACATCTGGTTTTCTGGGATATTTAAATGAATTTGATGGTCCTTCTGGTTCTAGGAATGTTATTTTAACAGTCATTTTCTCAACATTGGTATCCAATACACACCCTAAGTACCATTTGTCATCATACTTAGCAGTGACAGAACCTTTTACATCCTCCAATAATATTGCCTCTGTATAGGATATTTTCACTTTCTTGAATTCTGCCCCGTAAGGGGCGCGGCGATTTGCCATCCTGGCTGCCGTGCTGACGGGATCCAGCGCTCCGTCCGGCCCCAGCTTAGCCTCTCTTCCTTCCTTCAGATCCCCGTAAGGGGCGTGGCGATTTGCCATCCTGGCTGCCGTGCTGACGGGATCCAGCGCTCCGTCCGGCCCCAGCTTAGCCTCTCTTCCTTCCTTCAGATCCCCGTAAGGGGCGTGGCGATTTGCCATCCTGGCCGCCGTGCTGATGGGACTCAGCACCCCGTCCGGCCCCAGCTTAGCCTCTCTTCCTTCCTTCAAAACACTTGTTTCCACTCTTTTCACACAACCTCTCCCACAACTTTCTCTGGTCAGCCTCTAATTTCACAGGGTAGATGCTGACCTTCCTTTCAGCCAACCGTCCCGCATCGGGGCTGAGGGGGTAGGGGACAATGTTCCCTAACCCCTGAGCTCCGGTCTGGGGTGGCTGGTTTTTAACAACCTGCTTCATCCCCACCCATACCTTCCTCACATCCCTTTTCCTCTCCTCTTCACAATCTATATATTTTACGCCGTGTTCAAGGGGGAGCCGCCATGCCGATGGACTGCCAGGCCACCAGGCGGTAGGGGTGGTCCGAAATGGAGGCGCCTGGCTCTGCCAGGCTTGTAAGCACCTCTCGCAGTGCGGGCTACTGCGAGAGGTGTGCACTATTGCATCCCGTGTTAAAAAAAGGGTCACCATGCCCAATGATGAAGATCAAACAAAAAAACCCCAACCCCCAACTTCCCCAAGAACAACGGAGCCGCCCTCGGGCAGCTCCAGCAAAAAAATGGAGGTTCCCCCCCCCCCTGTGCTTGCACAGGGGACCCTCCATATTTCTCTAACCGGAGAGGAGGCTTACTCCTCTCCTTCGCCTATGGGTGCAGGGGACTCCCCCTCACCCCCTTCTCTGGAGGTGCTTTCGGGCACCTCCCTATCTCCAGCGGCAGTCCCTCCTTTTCTTTCTAAGGGGACTGCCAAGAAAGCCAGCAGGCAGCCCATTGCCGCCTGCCCCTCTTGTAAGCGGCTCGGTAGGGCAAACCCCCTTAGGGGGGAGAGGGAAGCCAGGCCCCTTCGGTCGCTTCCCTCAAAAGACCTGCTGGCAAGGATATTAAACCTTGCCGGGGTTAAGGCTTGTGCCTCCCCACAAATGACTCTTGATGCTGCCAAGGGCACCTGCGATGTTGTGGGAGGGGATGGCCAACTGGAGGCCCCTCCTGTGATAGACATGGTCCTTGAGGAGACCCAGCCTCAGACGGTAGGGCCTTCCATGGGGGGGAATCCAGGCTCGGTGCCAAGCACCGAACCCGAATCCGCCCCTATGCAAGGTCCCCCTCAAACGGCTGAGGGCTCCGAGGCAATACAAGGAGGGGAGGGATCTCCTCTGACAGGTGCACCCCATGACTACCAGGACCTTCTCCATTTCGGAGAGGGACCTGGCTGAGGCCGGCCTATCTGGCATGGGGGCTTCTGCCGGCGGAGGTGAGAAGCGGATTCATTCCCCACCCTCCTCTCCAAAGAAGAGAAAGACGAAAAAGACTCGGGGCTCCTCTCCATCCGCAGGGGCTGCGGGGACGGATAGGTCTGCTACCACTTTGGTAGGCGACCAAGCCAAGATCGGCACATCCGGCCCCTCTACCCCCTCGTGTGTGGAGCCCCTGACTAAGACTAACACCAAGAATACACAGGGCGGAGCCTCGATGACATCGGGGCCCCTGATCCAGAGGTTACCTGGCGTTTTCGAGCCCGCTGGCTTCAAACGCTTCCTCGTTATTCGCTCCACTGATGGCACCATGTTGTCCAAGGACAACATGATCCATCAGAGGAGAGGATTAGCTAGTGCAATTGGTAGAGAGCTGAAGGTAACTCGTTTCTCGGACGGGAGCCTTCTGGCAAATCCTGCCGAGGTGGCCAAGATAAGTGCTCTTTGGACACTTCATGGCACCCCAGTGAGTGTGACGCCGCACTCTACCATGAACTTTGTGAAAGGAGTAGTTTATGCGAGGGAACTCGTTGACTACTCCATTGAGGACATCACCCTAGAGCTGGCCGACCATGGGGCGGTCAAGGTCGAACGTGTGATGAGAAAACAGGGAGGGGCCTCAGACCCACCCCTACACTCTTTGTCACATTCGACTGTGACAAGCTCCCTGAGTCGGTGCATGCCAGTTGGTACCGCTACCGCGTGAAGGCATTCGTGCCACTGCCGCGGCGGTGCTATTACTGTCACCGCTTCGGCCATATGAATCGATCATGTAGACGTGCAAAGTCGGGGTCACCCAAAGTCTGTGTAAATTGCTCCAAGGTCGCACACGATAAGCCCAAATCGTGTGTGACCAAGTGTGTCAATTGCGGAGAGCCGCACCCTGCTTCTTCGAAGCAATGTGGTGCATATCTCCTTGAGAAAGAAATCCTGGCCATTCAGGACCAGGATCGACTCTCATTCCGCAAGGCTAAGGACTTGGTCCTTGCGCGCCCGGCTCTGCCTGGGACGTCATATGCCTCATTAGTTAGAAAGGCACCTTCTTCTCCTGGCCCATCCAGGCCAACGAGCACAGTTGTTTCTGCGCCCATTCAGAGCCCTTCTGCGGGCTCTACCCAACCTGGGCGCTCCCCTGGTAAAGCTGGCGGCAAAAAGGGTTCATACCCAGCAACGGCTAAAACCAGGGCTCCCCCCTCTTCCCCCAGCGTGACCGTTTCCCGTAAGGCGAAACGGCCACGTGCCTCCACAGTGGGCAACACCCCTGAAGATGGTCGCTAGGCCATCTTCCGGGGTTCCTAAAGCTGTCCCCCGAAAGGAGGAGAGCAACAAAGGAGCTTCGGCTCCTTCGCCCACGCCCCGAGGTGTAGCGAGTGGATCGGAGACGGTGGTTCCTCGAAAAGAGGGCCCCCCCGCCTCCGAAGCCGCAACGCCCGCCTAAGGTTTCGAGGCGGAGGGAGGAAAAGACTCGCATGGCGAGCCCAACCTCCCCCAATAAGTCCTCGAAGGGGACAGCGCCTTCAGCGCTTTGTCCGGCCAACAGGGCCCGGCGTTCTGCCCCCTGGAAGCGTACGGCTATTCCCGTGAGGGTCTTCAGTTCGAGGAGGGCCCCCGCGTCTCCTCCGAGCTAGGCCTGGAGGGCATATTCCTTCAATGGAATTGCCGTGGACTCCGGGCCAACTGGGAGGAGCTGCGGAGGCTCGTCTCGTCCCGTTCCCCGTTAGCTATCTTTTTGCAGGAGACCATGCTAGGCGCGTGCCCCCTGCCCGCCCTCCCGGGGTATAAGGGTCTTGCGACCCCACCACTGCGGGATGGCCGGGCTGGGGGATGCGTGGTTTACACCCGGCATGATGTCTCCGTTGTTCCTTTCTCTTTAGATACCCCCTTCCAGGCAGTGGCTGTGCAGCTGCACCTGGATAGGAGGTATACTATCATTTCTGCGTACATTCCACCGTCAGCTGACTTCGACGCGGGGGACTTCCGCCGCGTCGTGGCACGGCTGCCGAGGCCCTATCTCTTGCTTGGAGATCTGAACGGCAGGCATCCTCTCTGGGGAGATTACTCCATAAATCCCAGGTGACAAGTCCTTGCCGATCTGATCGAAGAGCTTGAGATGGGTGTCCTACTTGTGGATGAGTTTACGCATCACTGTCCGATGACTGCTTCATTTTCTTGCCTTGACCTATCTTTGTGCTCTTCGGATGCACAGCCTGATTTTGATTGGGGGTGGTCGATGACCTTCATGGTAGTGATCACTTTCCCATTCAAATATCATTTTCAGGGCAACTGCCGCCTGAGAGACCACCTCGGTGGTGCTTGGCGCGGGCGCGGTGGCCTGCATTTCAGGAAATGACTGAATTCTCTATCTCAGTCGAGGAGTTTAGGTCGGTAGATGAGGCCGTTGAGTTCTTCGGCAACCTCATCGCCGTGGGCCTGACTACTATTCCTAGGACGTCTGGCCGTTTTGCACGCCGACCACTCCCATGGTGGTCGGCCGAGTGTGAGACGGCCCTCAAACAGAAGCGTTATGCCTACATGCGCTATAATCGCCGCCCGAACGATTTCACTGTCGCTGAATTTCGTCGGGCTAGGGCTAGGTTCCGGTATATTTCGAAGCACGCCCGCCGCTCTTCTTGGCGGGCATACGTGTCTTCACTTAACGGGAAGACCCCTTTAGCTGAGGTGTGGAAGCGAGTCAAACGTATTCGGGGCAAGTTCTCGCAGGACCCCCCTCCCGTTCTCCAGGAGAATGGGACCGCAATCTCGGACCCCGCGTCCGTGGCGGAATCCTTAGCGACCGCTTTTTCCGCATTCTCTAGCCGTGATGCTGCTCCGCCAGCATTCAATGCACGTCGTGATGTCGCGGAAGGCCGCCGGCTGCACTTTACCTCCAGAGGCGGAGAACCCTTCAACGACAAGTTTACTGTGAGTGAGTTGCGTTCCGCTCTCGCTTCGTGCGCGGACACCGCCCATGGTCCGGACGATGTCCCGTACGCCATGCTTCGACACCTGGGTGAGCGAGGCATGGCCTTTTTGTTAGATTTGTTCAACAGGATCTGGGTAGAAGGTCTTCTCCCAGACTCCTGGCGAATCGCTACTGTGCTCGCCTTTCGCAAGCCGGGAAGAGATCACTCTACTCCGACCGGTTTCCGCCCAATCTCTCTAACCTCTTGCGTGTGCAAGTTGATGGAGAAATTGGTAAATGTTAGATTAGCCTATTTCCTGGACAGCGGAGGCCATCTGTCTTCCGCACAGTGCGGCTTCCGCAAGTTCCACTCCACGTCGGATGCTCTGCTCCGACTGGAAAATGCCGTCTGCGAGGCTTTCCTTCGTAGACAGCACTACGCCACGGTGTTTTTCGATCTGGAGAAGGCCTATGATACCGCATGGCGATACGGTATCATGGAGACTCTCCACACGATGGGGGCGAGGGGACGCCTCCCAACGTTTATATCTGAATTTTTGCGAGATCGTCGATTCCGCGTACGGGTGGGGGGAGCCCTCTCCGGCCCAAAGGAGCAGGAAGAGGGTGTCCCGCAGGGAAGTGTCCTCAGTGTCACACTCTTTGCCCTGAGCATCAACGGCATCACCTCGGTTCTGCCGGAAGATGTTCTCGCTACGCTCTACATGGACGACCTTTCGATCTCTTTTGGCGCGGCCCAGATGCCAACTCTGGAGCGTGGACTCCAACTGCATTGAACCGCGTCTCTCGCTATGCCGAAGCGCACAGGTTTCGTTTTTTTTTGGCCAAAACCAAGGTGGTGCACTTCTACCGCCATCCACGGCTCCACCCCGACCCAGATTTGTTTCTTAATGGGGTGCGCCTGTATGTGGTTGAGTCGCACCGTTTCCTTGGTCTTGAATTCGACCGACGCCTCACCTGGGAGGCTCATATTCGCAGCCTTAGGGTCTCTTGTACCCGCGCCATGGACATTCTCCGTTCCGTGACGTTCAGCGCTTGGGGCGCTGATAGGGCTACTGCCTTACTTTTTTATCGATCCTTTGTTCGCTCGAAGCTCGACTACGGATGCGAGTTTTATGCATCCGCAGCCGAGCGTTTATTGCGGAAGGTGGATTCGATCCACCACACCGGCCTTCGCCTTGCGACCGGTGCCTTCCGCACTTCCCCCATTGAGAGCCTGTTGGTCGATGCTGGGGAGATGCCACTCGCTCTGCGCCGCGTGCAGTGCATCGCGAGCCCGGCGCCTCCCTCAGTCGCCAACAGCTCTCACTGCATCCGCAGCTGATCTCGATGGTGCCTATGCCGCCGCCGAGAGACGCCAGTCATACCCTAAGCCCTTTGGGTTTAGGGCCAGGAAACTCCTTCGAGAGGTAGATATAGCTCTCGGGCCGGTGGCGCCCCTGGTTCTGCCCAGTACGCCACCCTGGAGGGTACCACATTTGGCTATTTGTCGCCACGCCTCTGCTCCCAAAGCTTGTACTGCGCCGGGAGTATTGCGTTCGACCTTTTTGGAGCACACATCGTGTCACGCTGGAACCGTGCCAGTGTATACGGATGGCTCCAAGTCAGAAGAGGGGATCGGCTTCCACTCCGTATCCCCTCTGTTTGAAGTAAGCGGGGCTCTGCCAGGCGCTGCGTCTGTCTTCACGGCCGAGCTGGTGGCAATACACCACTCGGTACGGGAGATTACGCGACGTGCCCGGTTCGGAGACCGGATTGTGATCTATAGCGACTCACAAAGCGCCCTGAGTGCTCTTGGGGCATTGGAATCTCCGCATCCCCTGGTTCGCGATATCCGTGACGCCACGGTTTTGGCGAGCCGGGCAGATGTCGAGATTATCTTCTGCTGGGTTCCTGGACATGCAGGAATTGCGGGGAATGAGGGCGCCAAAGAGTCCGCAAGGACTCTGCGACCGGACCAGCGTTTCGCTCTTCTTCACACCGACTACATGGCAGGAATACGGGCAGTTCTTCGGACTGCTTGGTAAAGAAGATGGGAGACGGTCGAAGGGAACTTAAAGTTGCGTGCCATTGCGCCGCGACTGTTCCCATGGACCTATCCCCCAATGACGCGGTGGCTTCAGGTTGCTTTCTGTCGTCTCCGAATCGGGCACACTGGTGTGACGCATCGCTATTTGATGTAGTGCTCGCCTGCGCCCTATTGCAACGACTGCGTCGTCCCCCAGACTGTTCGGCACATTCTTGTCGAATGTCCCAGTCTGGGTGATCTTCGCGCACGATACCTGTCCCGGTACCGGGATGAGCGGGGGCGCTATCGCCTGTCCCTTGTACTCGGTTCAGATTCGTGCACATTGACTTGTGGACTTGTTGACTTCTTGGGGGAGGCCGGCCTTCTCCCTAATATTTAAGCAAGTTTTGTTTTGTATTTTTGCATTTGTTTTTTTTGTTTGTTTTTTTCCTTTAGTTGCACGCTCCTGCGCCGGGGGGACCTCTTCCCGACGCCCTAGCTTGCTTCCTTTCCCCCTTTTGGGGTGTTGTTTTTTTTTTCCTCTTTAATTTTATTTTAAAGTAGCCTAGAACTAGGCCAGTTTTAATACGGCGACTAATGCCCAACTAGGCAGTCGCCAGATGAGCTCTTAAAAAAAAAAAAATCTTGAATTCTGATGCAGATGATATTGTTTTCACTCTTAGTTCATTTTCATTAACTGGCTCAAAACTGTGTAATTTTCTGGTACCAATTATTGCAGAGGCCTGGTCAAATCTTTCTTGCAAATAATTTTTTTCTTCAATGTATTCACTATTTGGGACATATGAAAATTTGATTCCCTTAATGTGTCTTTCAGCAAAATCAAAGAGCTGTTGAGGAGTCATTATCTGATCATTATATGCTCTTTGCAGGCTAGCCTTTTTACTGTGCCCCCTACACCATCGCATGGTCCTTTTCCATGAGATGTAGCAAAGAAATGCCATTCTGCTTCCAATCCAAAATCTGATTTATGGTGACATAAATTAATAAAGTTTTTAAAATTTTTATATTGTGACGCAGCTCCATCAGAAAAATATATAATTTTTGTTATTGGGAATTTGAGTTCTTTTTTAAAAAATTCAATAAGTTTTTTTTTTAAATAAATGGATTGCAACAGTGTCATGCTTCAAGCAGTTTGAAATCACAACAAAACTTATGTGTTGTGTTTCCCCAGCTTCTTTATAGTAGGAAAGAAAGGGATGTAATGTAGCTTGGGAGTTATTCCAGTGGTACCCTTGTGCTGCATCCTGAAGAAGGAATGAGTAATTTTCTGCAAGATCGCATCCTACTAAGACTTCACCATCTTTTAGTTCTTCTTTTTTAGTTGAACAAAATTGTGCCTGCTTTTTTGCTATGAAATCATGTTTTTTTAAATTGAGAAAACTTAAGGTAAAAGTGTCTATAAATTCTTCAGTTGTTCTTGAAACAAGCTCTAAAGTTGAGCGATCAGTTGAGAGCCACTGCTTGTAATTTACCTCATCAATCATATTGTCATCCAAAATTTTAGTAACATATAGTTTTAGTTCATCTATTTTAGAAAAACATTCTGAGCATTCATCAAAATAGTACTCATAAGTTGGAGGGTCACATGTAATGAATGATAGACATGTTTTGTAATTATCTAAATGCAGGTCACCGTCTTTTGTCAACTGTGGTAGCCTTGTACCAATAATCATCAGTTTAACATTTTGATGATGTGTGCAAACACACACACTATGAGTTCCTGCACCACCAGCTAATACACACTCGTTGGGTCTCAGCTCAGCAAATTTTGAAAAGCCAATCTTAGTGTCTGGGTATTTTGTTTTAAATAAATGATAAATTTCTTTTAAATTTCCCCAAATTAAATATTTTTATTCATGAGTTTTCTGTCCATCTTTTCTAACACTCTTGAAATCTTTTTTCCCTGTCATAATTCTGCTTACTTCTTCATTTTTATAAAAGTCTTCTACTACTTTAATTGTTTCTGATGGAAATGTACCTTTTCTTTTGCTTGGCAATGACATTATTCCTTCTTCCATTGCTAGTTTTTTAGCTTGTCTGGCCATGTAATTAGTAACATTTAATTTTCGATAAGCTCCAGCTTTTTGGCAAAACAGTTAAGATTTGCAGCTGCTCAGACCTTTTACTAGTAGTTTGAAATTTCTCCTTCAGTTGATTTACCATTTATTCACCATCTTTACTTGATTCTGTTCTAGAAGACTCTGGGTCTTGATCCAAGGGTAATGGATATTTTGTTGCAGAGCCTACAGTTCTGAGTTTACTTGAAATGGATTTTTGAATTTTATTCATTTTATCTGAACTATATTTTTTTACTACATCCATTTTAAATTTCTTGACTGGTGACTCTCCAATAGCTATTAATGATTTATTTAATTCAGTTAATGCTTCTTGTGATTCTTCCTGTTCAGTAATTGGCTCAATTTCCATTCTTTCTTCTGAAAGGCTTGGATTCGTATTTTGAGATGAAGAACTATCATCATCAGCTATCTTTTTTCTGCAGTTATCACAGATTTTTTGGTCCTTAAAATTTTTTAATTTTGGATATTCTCTTATTAAGTCTTCTGAAATTAGTCTCAGATTTTTCTTTAATAATTTTTTGTGACCTTTGTAAGGATCACAGCAATACTTAATATTTAAAAAATGCTTTCTCTTCTCATCCATAATAATTTGTTAAAATACAAATAATTGGTAATGCAAATTATTAATTACTTTTTTATCTAAATATTAAACTTTCTGAAAAAAAAGAAAAATTTTTAAATTAGTTTTCATAGTTTATAAAGTAACACCTAATAGGTAAAATTTATAACATAAAAATAGGTAAAAATTGGCATACCAATGGTTACAAAATTGATCATAACTCCTGATATAATGAAAAACCCAGAATGAAATTTATCTTATATTGTAGTCTAAAGGCATATATATTTCTAAAAAAAATTACACAAAAATTTATTGATACCAATATATTTTTTTTAAAGGTCAAAAGTTGACCTTTAAGGTAAAAAAAAACTTTTTTAAAAAAATTAATTTTGCTGTTAAAAATGTTTAGAGCAACCCTTAAGCTTTAAAAAAATACATAATTCATTGTTTTATGTGCTATAATAAGGGAGAAATAATTTTTTTTCAAATGCTGGTATCAAGAAATTTGACAATTTTTCTCAACTTTGACAGGTTATAACTTTTGAGCTATTCAAAATTGAGGGCTGGGAAGTGTCTCATTGTTTTTCTCTCATTGAATTCAACTTGTATACCAATTTTCATCAAAATCGGTGATGGTGACTTAAAATTTCCCCCCAAATTGGTTGATTTCATATGGAATGACCCATCTCTGCAACTGTTTGATGTGCAGAACTGAGACACCCACCATTGGAATTTCCTCTCTGAGATCTAAAATATCACCAAATTTCATCAAATTTGAGATGTAAAGTGCAAACCCTTGGTTGAACTGTCATGGATTGATCCAGCATTTTAAATTTGGAAAGTCTTCTATATGGAACCTTGTCAAATTTTTTGCTAAAATCAAAGTAAATTTCATCTACATTCTCTCCTTAATCTAATTTTGTTACAAAATCTAGAAATTAGTGAAGTTTTTAGACATAATCTATGTATTCACACATGTTGAGCATCATTGATGGGACTAGAGAAATTAAGCTTATGTTATCAGGGCCAGAGGCCTTGTTAATATTTAACTCAAATAAAAGTCTTTATGGTTTCCATATCTAGATTAATGGTAGTTAACACTTCTTTCTCTGATCCGGCAATATCATATATTAAACTGTTTAGGTTCTCTTCTGTAAATATTGAAGCAAAATGTTCATTAAGTACCTCAACTATTTCCTCTTCAGTTTCTCTTACAATCCCTTCATATTTAATGTCCTATTTTATCTCTGCTAAATTTGTTATTTATTTTATAATAACTAAAGAATTTTCTTGGATCTTTGGTGCTATTTTGAACCAAAGTAGTGTAGAATGGTTAGAAGACTGCGTGAAAGGTGAATTAATTATGCGAATGAGTGTTTAAGAGAGAAAGGGCTAATAGAGGATGAAGTGGGTGGTATTTTGTATTATAAGTGGGGCAAAGAGAAGTATTGTAACTTATTCACTATAATTCGCTTCTGAGCTCACAAATAATTAGGCTTTAATTGTTTATTATATCTTCAGTCAACTCTGAGTGGATTAAATAGTTCTGAAATTGTATTGCTTATAATATGCAAATTAAAGATTTCTTTCTATACTTCAGGGACTACTGAACAGATACTTGCATTCATAGAGGCTAGATCAAAGTACAAACTTGATTCAAATACTACTCCTGATTATGTTTACCAGTAAGTGGATCAAAGTATATAGTTTTTAGTTTAATTAATTTTTTTGTTTTATGTAATTAATTTTTGAGCTACCTGATTTTGCTATTAGGTAGTGTTGTGAGGAGTATGGTATTTTTTGTGTTACATATCTTTAAATGGAGTGGATTAGGTTAATAAAGATGCTTAGTCTTTAAGGGTCTCCTCAATCTATTCATTATGACTGAAATTTCTGAGAATGTGCAGAGGGTTCTCTTCAATTAAACTTGGTAGCACTTACGAATGCTGTCACAGCCAGCGATCTTCTCCAGAGGTCTGCAAGTGGTGATCTCTGTACTTACTCTGAGGGGTTTGATGGAAGAGCATATGGGGATCAGATGAGTGGTGCTGACTGTCAGTTGGCAGGGGCAGGATCTGTTTATATAATGAGGGGTGGCATCCTGATTGTGGGTGGGCCTGAGAGACTGCTTTGGAAATCCAGGGTTGTTTTCCAGAGGAGCGTACATAGCTTGATTAACATTAGGGGTCTACAGCACAGGTTATGGGATCAAACCATTTTCTCTTAATCTCCCAAGCGGTTGGAAATAGCCGAGATGCCATCTGCTTTCAGGGAGCTAGAAACAACAAAGTGAAAACTTTCATTCAAAGCTATTTTCTTGCCATCTCCACTTGCATTTTTCTCTGCTCAAGACTGCAACTCAGTTGTAAAATTCACCTCGCTAGTAGTGCCCTGCAAGTAGGCGTCAGGTGTGGCATTTAAACCATACTGCAGCTGACATCTGTAGGATCCATGCCCTCCCTGCCCCACTGCCAATAAGAGGAATTGCATGTATATTATATCTTTCTCTCATTTTCACTTGTCTCTTATAAACTTTCTGTGGAGGAGCCCCCCCCTCCCCCAACATCTTCATTCAATTTTTCTCTCAAATTTGTTTAGCAAATCACCACATATAAACCAATGTTGTCTCAACAAAATCTTCCTATCACAATTCCTTGTGGGTCTTATTGTGATTTGCAATCCTGCCATTCCCTCAATGGTTTCATGAATTTTCTTGCTGCAGCAGTGTGCGTATTATATGCCTCTGATGATGGCTACCTCTGTGTACTTGTTTCCATCTTTCCACCTACCTTAATTTTATCACTTGTCATGTGTGGTCAGTTGAGGTAATTGCTTTATCATTAAGGTCATTCTCAATTTCTATGTTGCTGCTAATGGCTCACCAGAAGCAGATCACCTCTGCTTAGGAGATTAAGGGGAGAAAGCTTTGATCCTACAGCCTGTGCTGTAGACCCTGCCAATGTTACCACAATTAAGTGAGGCTGTCATGAAGGATCAGGTCAGAGTGGAATGAGGCTGTTGCATGGTAAAGGAATTTTATAGCACCCCCTCCTGTGCTAGCAGCAGTCCATGCAACAGCTAGAAAGTAGAAGTTTGATTGCAACCTAACCTCAAATGGAATACATCCAAGGGGTGGTCCCACTCCAAGATTGCAACCAGCTAGTGATTGTGTCATATCCATTTGGAAATGATCAACTACTGCATAACTTTTTTTTTTGCTTGTTCAACAAGGTGGAGCTAGAGTTAAAAAAAAAACAGCCTTGCCTACTGGGTGCATTTTATGTGCATAATTGTATCTGCCTTTGCACTTAATTGTTTAGGCATTTATTTATTCTAAAGGATATGGGGGAAAGTGTGGAAAGCAGATAGAATAATGAAATTAACCCTCCCTACTATGGCTGCTCTATACCCTGACTCAGTCATGCATTTCCACTTTCAAAGCTGCATTGCTCTTGATAACCAGTTTGGTCCATAAGGGTTTTTCTCTCAAACTCTATAGGTCATTTAGCACAGCTGCCATGCATAATTCTTCTTACCTGCGATGTGAAATGAGTGGAGATGCTTGCTTGTTGCCTAAAGGAAGCTTTAAGCATTCATCTTTTTTTTTGTAAATACCCAGTTGTGCCAACCAAGTATTAGGAACAATACCTATTGGAAAATATAAAGAAAGATTAAAGGAATTGGAAGGACACAATAAAAAATATAAACAAAATGAAACACTGGATTCTCTAACCTAAGGCCAGGTTATACCAAAATATAAAAACATTACTATCAGTAATATAAATTTCAATTAAATTTAGAGGTAGCAATAATATAGGTACTTACAGTATTTTTAGTATGTCAGGTGCATTAATAGCTATAGTGAATATTTTGATATTTTTTCTTGCAGGCAAATACTCGATGAATTGGGGCTTGGAGGTCAACTTACTGTGGATGGTGCTGCAAAATTATGGGACTCCCTCCTGACAAAGTACAAAGTGAGGCATTGTCATATATATTTTGTTTACTAATATCCATAAAATAGGGCTGTCTTTACTGTTTAACTTAATGAGGCAAATTGCTAGAAATGAAACTAGGTGTATGAGATGTGTATATGCATATTGATAAATAGGATGCTATATTTTTCTGCCCTCGTTATATTTACTTTTGTCTCACTACCTCTGTCCTGGTGGGTACCTAATTAGTTAATGGTAAGTATAATATTTGTTTTATAGTATTGAAGTATACAGGTAGGCCTCAACTTACAACAATTTCCCCAATGCTGCAACTGCTTCAGGTTGCTTTCTGTCGTCTCCGGACTTAAAAATCTTTTTCAAGCTTCAATCATAATTTTCAAAAAATATTAATTGAAAATAATGTTTAATAAACATTCTATGTACTGTAAGTCATGTATTATATGTATTGGTAATATTCAAATTTTGGTTATTTGTGGAATGTTTAAAGTTCAAAAAAACATTTGTCAGTAAAATTATAACATCATATATGGTACTCAACTTTTGAAGATTTTTTTTTACTATAATAAACTTTAAAGTACTTTTATAACCCAGGTATATTAGGACACCCAATACAACATTTGTTGCTATCTTTCGGTTTGGGAAAGCAACCTTGACAATGTTTCATGGGGCATTGCTTTGAGTTGCCCGGAGCTTGTGGAATTTGCACCAAGGTATGCACCACCTCTTCACACTTTTACTTTTTCCTTCATGCAGATTATTAGCTATATATTTCCTTCTCATTTGTGGGTTAAAATAAGTTGTTAAACAAGGTTTTCCACACAACACATTTTTAGTTTTGTATTCATTGTATTTTTCTAAACTAAATAGTTTTTGAGGACCATTCTCATGATAGATGCAAGCCTAATCTCTCTTGAACCAAGCATGTGACTCTTTTGGGGATCAGTTGGGTCCAACAGCTGATCAGCACTGTTTACCCAACCCATATATTCATTATACTTTACAACTGAGAAAGAATATGAATAGTTTGCAAGTCCCTCCCAAAATATGTTTTGTTGTTTTCAAACAATCCACCTTTATATTTGGTAATAAGTACATTGAGGTTTTTATTTAAACATTTTTATTTTACTACAGTAAATTTCTGGACCCCCTCCACCTCACCCCCGAGCTACACTTTATTTTCTTTATGCACAAATGCTGAATAATTTACATAAGTTCTTCTATTTGTTTGAATAGTTGGTCATGTGTTTTTTTTCCTTTTCCAAAAGAAAGCTAATATAACAATAGCATACAAATTATCAACAATGCTACAAGTTCCTGTCCAAGCGCATCCTTCACTAAATAAGCAACTATTCATTCGCTTGAAAGTTCACTTACATCTAAACTTTTGGGAAAGGTAACCTTCCAGTTATATTCACTTGCATATCACAAATTACTTTATGCCCATTTGTTATAAGGTGTCAAAACCCCAAATGTCCTTTCCATAGAACAATAACATCAATTTCAATATGCTTACCAGCATCCACATTTTTATTCATTGAAATGTTAGCAAGCCACAAAAAGTATTCAATTGGCAAGGTTGATCATCCCTTTTTGTTACTTTCTTCACTGAATTCATCTTGGTGTGCAAAGGACTCGCCAATAAGCTCCTGCTGCGTCCCTTTTGCTCACTTTCCCCAAATTCTTCTTTTATATACCATTGGTTGCTTCCTTGTTTGTCTTCTTATCCTGTGTTTGCTTTATTTTTTTCTGCAGGTTAATTCTAGCACTCTGTCTATTTCTAACAAAGTGATTTCTGAAATCCCACAAGGGGTATATGGTTCAGCATAGAGAACCATGCTGCAGTGAACAGTTGAGTTTTCATATGTGAAGGCACTATCATGCGTATCTGTGTATCAATGTGTTATGTCCTGTTTCCTTCTGCTTCTGATCAAGATGGACCCAGTTATTAACCCTGTATGGCTGCCCCTCTCCCAGCTCATTTTGGTGCCATCTAATTACACTATAATCAACCAACCTTCAAACAAAGATGAATTGCCATCTATAATGGTGATTTAACTAGTAAGTGGGAAGGTTTAGAGGCATCCAATAAATAGACCTGGTGTCGTTAAAAAGGATCCAGTAATAGCATAAGTATTACAATGAGTTCTACCAATTATTGATTTGTCTCCCATGAGTTGCAAATCCCAGTGTAGAAATATAGAGCTAAGAAAGAATATAGTTATGGCCAAAAGTTTTGAGACATATATATATATATATTCCTTCCCTTTTTTAATTTGTTGATAGAAATAATTATTTTAATATTTAAATTATTACAGGTTTTTAAAATTCAGCATTTCAAAAAATAATAATAAAAATGGCGCATTCCCTCCCTGAATCCAAAATCACCCTCTAGTCCTGTTCCTGTAGGTGAGTTTCCGTCCCTAGAGCTTTGCTTTTCTATCAGAAGGGTAAAATGATGACAAATATAGCTTAAATGAATGATGTGTAATTATATTTCATAATATTTTTTTGGTAAAAATAAGGTTTAAATCTTTTCAAGTCTAGAAATGGTGCTTTCTAATGAAAGCTTGCAACCATTGTTGTTCTGCACCAAAGTGCCCTGAAATGTAAGGAGATTGATGCTACGGGCATTGCATCAAAGACCACCATCTTTAGGATAGTTAATGACTGAAAATACTGGTTACACTCATGTGAAGAAGTCTTCTGGATGCCCAAGAGCTTTAAATGAATGCCAAGATTGCCTCCTGGTAAGGTCCCACCCACCTCAAGGATCATGTTGCCTCCACTGCCAAGATTGCTTGTCATTAGAAGGAGGCAGCTATGAATGCTACAGCACACACAAGAGGCACAGACTTTTTGACAAAGGTCTCAAGTTGAGAAGGGCTGTGAAGAAGCTTCATCTGACCAATAAGAACCTTACAGATAGGCTCTTCTTATGTAGAAAATGTAAAGAATGGACGGCTGAAGACTGAGGCAAAGTGATATTCTCAGATGAAGTTCCCTTCTGCTTGTTTGGACCTTCTGGAACATCCCTCATTAAAAGGAGAAAATGAGAGCGCTTTCACCAGTCCTCTGTCATGACCACAGTGAAGCATCTGGGTGCTTGCTCTCCATGTTGGGCTGTTTATCATCTAAGTGAACTGGAGCACTAACAATTTTGCCCAAGAACACTGTCATGAACTCAAATGGTACTAAAACATGCTTCATCACCACCTTTTCTCAACAGTTGAGGATGATAAAAGTATTTTGATGCATGATGGCACACCTTGTCATAACGCACAAGCAATAACAAAGTTCTTGGCTGAAAATAACATCAAGCTTATGAGACCTTGGCCAGGGAATTCGCCAGATTTGAGCCCAATATAGAATTTGTGGGGGATAATCAAACTAGCAGTTGATAAAGCGAAGCCATTCATTTGTGAGCAATTGTGGGTGCTTTTTGAACAAATTTGGTCTCCAGCATGCCAAAACAAATGGAGCGGTCCTGAAGAACAATGGATAATATCATTGGAAATATTGACTATGTGCATCAATTGACTGTATTATTAATAAAATGGGTTTGGGCTCTAAATTTTTGTATATTTCACCTTCAAATTATGATATTCAAATAAAATGCAACGCTTGGTTAGTTCTATTAATTTTCTTATGTAAAAATATAGTAGTCTCAAAACTATTGACCATGACTATGTTCTCAAGATCGACATCTTTGAATTTCAAGTAGTATATGAATCCATTCTTTGTTTTTTTTTTCAAAACCTTCTTTGCCTGATCATTTATACACCAAATATTTATTTCTATTAAACACTTGTTTACTCATCTTTTCATTGAATTGATGAATTTTTTGGTTCACTATATTTTCCAATTTGATCTGGCTAAACATTCTCTCTACATTTTTTGAAAATATCTGGCACTTTTTCCCATCCTCCTGATAAATCTATTGGATTACATTCATCATCACTACTAGAATGAGATACTAAGTCACTATATTTAGATTTATCAGTATCCAACTGACATGAACTGTTGGAGGGGTTCATGCTATTATTTTGTAACATAATCTCCACCTACATCGTTTTAATTGGGCAACTTGAAATGATGCCACATTAACAGCAGATACTGAGTTTTGTTTTGCATGGCTCATAGCTTACTTGACAACTTAAAATAAGAAATACCACTATTTATTTATGACAAATCTCATGCTCATCATCCTTGGAAGGGGTTAAATAAAAACACTAAATGTCAACATTGCCCATAGACACACATGTAGTTGTGATCCAGTCATCAATGGTGTCACCTTCATTTTTTGTTAGTTTAAATTATTCTCCTTTATCACTTGGATTTTGTCTATCATGCCTCAGATTCATTCTCAAGTGACTTTATATAGACGAATAAAGAAAATGACTGACTGACTCTACTCTTTCCCACATCGCATATGCCACATATTTCACACACCCATTCAGTTCACACTTTCATACGCATTACCCAGCCTGACTTGATAGGGCCGACAAGAACCTTGCCCCATTACTGTTGATGCATGGTGTGCTCATGGAATATCACCTTTTGGAGGGTTACTTCCCATGGCAGTGCCCCACTTATCCATACCTAGTCACTTGTATGATGTGTGCCTGAGTATGGTATGCACAATTGTCCTACCCCACATATTGGTGCCATTTCCAAGTTTAGTTGGAGGAGGGTATGGGTATTCTTTCTCCCCTGTATACAGTCATCACTGGGTTTATTGCCTTTTACCACATACACTATAAGGCAATGTGGGTATTCTTCCTGCCTGGCATACATGTGCGAATTTTTACTTGTTCCCTCATAATACTCTTGCATATCAACCATTTATGCATGCACAAAAAGGTGGAGGATAGAAAATACAGTGCGTGCACACATAAATAATTATGATTTCTGAAGATAAAAATTGGCTTAAACAATGCTGTCAAGTGAATTCCAACTCTTTTGGATTGAATTTGGCATAAATTAAAAGGAAGAAATTTGACAAAGGAAATGGGTTAGAGAACCTAAAATTTTATGCCATGTCTCAAATGCTCTTGTTGCTAGGTGCCACAGCACTGTGGTTGATGGGCAAAGTTCCTCTGAAACATTGATATTTTTTACAAGCTCCATGAAGTATTTATATTGCAGGCTTTATTTTGTTTATATGTAGTTTACTGATCCTTCTAGTAAAAGAAGGCTATCAAGAGTTGCATGTCTTCTTACATGATGTACTTGGCTGTTTAAATTTGACAAGTACAGCCCCCCCCTAACCCCTGTCTCCATCATTATGGCCTGGGTGGTCATGAAATCTTAACATATCCCAGGGTTACATTTTTAGGAAGAAGTGCAAACGCAAATGCTCTTCTTGAATTTCATGGCAAAGTGTGTAAACTCAAACTCCCTTCTCAAACTACCTGGCCGAGTCTTCCATCAATAATTATATATTTATCAGCGCAATGTAGACATCTTTACTGTGTCATGGAAGTGCTTTGATAGTGATTTTTTGTTTACTCTGTTCATCTTATTTCAGGAATTGAGCCAACCAGCATTGGAACCTGAAGATGCTTCCTCACCTTCGTGGCAATTTTTTGGTGCAATGCATGATGCCTGCTTGGCTCTCCCACAGTGCCTGATGGGCATGGAGCAAGCATTACGGCAGGCGCACCCAGAGGAGACAGTGGAGGAGGAAGCAGCTCGTCTTGAGGAGGTCTTCCGAAGTGGCAATATTGTGGCATTAGAAAATGGGGATCGGGTGTCTGAAGAGTCTGAAGGAGATGGGGTTGAGGCCGATGACAATGATGAAAGAGATGGCATTCTCGAAGAACTTCCTGAGGAAGAAGACGATGATGATGAAGATGATGAGGAGGATGATGATGAAGAAGATCAACATCACATTGGCAACCAAGAACATGTGAAGAGAGGTGGACAGACTTGGCAACAAGAGACTCTCATTGATTATATCTGTAAGTGTTTTATCCTTGTGTTTTAAGACATGGAGAAGACATCTATATGCATCACCTCTCTTCTAACTTAACTTTCCAATGCCCAAGTGTTGGTCTTGTTGCAGCCCATGGCCTAAGGGTCTGCGTCTGGGTTAGCCACTTTTATGAACTCTTGAGGTCTGGGCAAAGTTATCTTTGACACCCAGCAGTATATGTATTGGTAGATGTCTGCTTTTTGGTGGCAGCAAGTGCAGATATCAGTGGTGGTCAAACAGGCAGTGTTTGTAATATTTTTTTTCAGTGACCACATCAAAACCTTGCCAGGGTTTGTATGTGGTGTGAGGGAATGGAGTATACATGATTTCTACCCAGAGATTGCATGACATGTGTGTGTTTAAGGGGGCCTGGTTATAGGGTTGTAGCATGGCATAGAGTGCCTTGGTGTAATAGGTTCTTGGAATTTTGTCCATGGAGGATGGTACTGGTCCTGCATATAGTGTGAAGGGAGTTTCAACCGTGTTCAAAAACTGTTCCCATAAAGGTTGTTGTATGGTTGTAAGCTTCATTTCAGATTTCAGATCTTTTAATGGAGTGCTTTGATGGCATTTTATGCTGAGGCACAGTGCTATGATTTATCTTTTGTAGTATAAGTTAATGCAAGCTAAGCCACAGTGATGTAGGTGAATGTGTGGTGTACTTCTGGTGCAGGTTATGAACCACCTAATTGGATTAAACAAATGAGGTGCCAGTGACTATTGTCTTCATTTCTATATTTTCGTGTTGCCTCTTTCATGTTGCTGTTGTTTTGTTTAAGGTGAATGTAGTGTTTTATACTGTGATGGGGGCTGTGATATCTATTTTGATGGAAAATGTTATGACCGTCTTCAACTTCAGTTGGTCAGCTTGAGTTAGCTGATGTCACGGTAGGCCTTGAGCTGTTTGTATGGTAGGGTAAGTATGGTGTCTTGTGTAGCTATAGTGTTTGGATTGTGGATAAAAAGGTTGAATAGGAGAGTATGGATCCCTTGGGGTAGACCTGGAGTATAGTCGAGAGGAGACAATTTGGGATTCTCAGGGGTGGAAGGTTTGCAATTTGCTGGAATGTTTCAAATCTCTATGATTAAGGTAGATTCACTAGGCATTGTTGGGCCCTGGAGGAGGTGTAATACTTCAGGTGAAAGTTCCATTGCGGTTGCCCCTGTTACACCTGACAAGTGAGGGGGCGGGATAGATTTTTTCCACCCACTAGCTTGGGATGTTTCAAGTGAGTGTTGGATAGATAGATTCCCAGGCAGGTCTATTGTCACAGTGACTGCGTGCTGCTGCCACCCCAGCATTTGTGTATGTTAATTTAATTGCACCAACACCCATTCACTGCAAAGGAGTACCCCAGTGCCCCCAGTAGTCTCAAACTAGATTGAGACTACCTGGGCTTTATTTATTCTATACATTTCTATTCTTCTCCCCCCATCCCAAACACACACTTACCTTACAGGGCATTTACTAAAGGGTGGTACCACATTTGAACTCTTGGCGGGGGTTGCTTTTTCCTCAATTGGGACCTACAGTTTAATGTAGGCTCTGAACTACAGGTATTTACAGCATATGGTTGCCACCATGAAATTGACTCCATCTGTCAACTTGCTACACCCTATGTGCCTTAAGAGTCATGTTTTGTATCAAGGGATGAGGAGGAGGGGTGGGGGGGGGGCAGAAACAGTGGGTCTGTGATTGTTTGTGTGATGAGATACAAACAAGGCCAGAGATGTTTGTACATATGCCTCAGACTCAGCACACTGAGCACTAAAATTGTTTGCTCTCGCCGGTAATCAAACATGGTTCCCTGGTGGGGTAATCCGACACCAGTTCATTTTGTGCAATCACATTTAGTTGCCTCTCGTGGCTCTTAGCTGATACCACTGGGAGTTTAGTATTCTCGCTTCTAATCTCGCTGTGGTAGTGGTTAATAGGGTAAGAATACCATCTCCAAGCTGCACATCGGTGATCAAATGTGGCTGTTTCCATCTGTGGCAGGGGCAAGCAGAGATAGTGGGTTGGAGAGAGACTTATCTTGTCTAGCAATTCCATTAATGCATTTGATGTCCTGTGTCCGGTAATTGGTGGTTTCCACATAGCTTAAAATGTTCTATTTTATTTCCACACCCTCACACCTGCTAGTGACATTGATGTATGCCAATACCCACCTACTGGGGCATGTGATTTATGATAGTAAATAAATTCCAACTGAGGCTCATTTACACACCAGCCATTCACATTTTTTGCACTATTTTTATATGAGCCTCAAGCAAACGGACCTTTCTTCACTGCAGAAAGTACCAGATTTGGTATAGTTGCATGCTCTACTTGTCCCTACCACTCACTGGCCCTTCACTACTCTTTTTAAGAATCTTCAAACATTTCTATGGAAAAGACTTGGTAGGGTTTTGCCCCACCCCTTTTTTATAATTCATTTGGTTGTTTGCCTCTATGGTAAAATAAATAGGGCCACTGGCCTGAGAAGAAACTCTCTGCCCCCAAAAGCTTTATTCTAGGAGGGTAACACCTTTCCAGTCAGGCTGGCTATCAGTGTGTAAATTAAGAAGGTGTATGGAATGTGAAGGGGTTTATGTGATGTTGGGAAAGGGGGATGGTAGGCAATGTCTTTAAAACCGGGAGATTGCCTTTGCTTACTCTGTGAATCAAACATGAGCGTAAATGAAAAGTGAATGGAATGGAGTCTGATTAGGTGTATTTTGTGGTAGTAGGACTAAAGAGGGAGTAGTAGCACTGTCATGATGAAATGGTTGTTGTTGTTTACGCTCAACCTGTATGTGGCTTAGATGATATAGTTGCTAAGATGTTAAAATTTTTTTGTGTGATTTTGTTATGAAATGCATTTGTTAGCAGTCTCGTAAGGGATTTGAAAGTGGAAAAAGGCAGTAAACATGCCATTGTCTAACGATACTAGGAGATAAGTCTGTGTTGTAGGTAAAGTGTATGGAAAAATTATAATTGTACATATAAGAAGGATAATGGGGATTGTTAAGGGATGAACAAGGGTGCTTTAGAGGGAGTAGGTAGTGTGTGTATGAGGTATTTGAAGTGAGACAGCTAGCTCAAAAAACAAGGGATAAGAAATGTAAAGTGTGTGCTGGGTTTGTGAATCTGGAGAAAGCTTATGATTTTGTAGTTAGAAACGCATCATGGCAGGTGCTAAGAATGTATGAAGTGAGTGGTAAACAATTGGATGCTGTAGATAGTTATGTTGGAAGGCATGCATTAAAGTGTATATTAGCCAGAATAAGTGGTTTGACATATGTGAGGTGTGGTGATGTCATGGCTGTTCAATATCTTTAATGATGGAGTACATATGGGAATGAAGGAAAGTGGGTGTGAGATTGTTTCTCTGTTGGTGTGTGCTGATGACCTGGTGTTTGTTCCTGAGAGTGAAAGGAATTTGGTAATGTTAATTGTAACTTTTGACAGTGTGTGAGGGGAGGAGTGTAAAAGTGAGTCCAGAAATGGGTATGGTAATGGTATTTGGGGATGAGAATTGGGTGGAGTGTGATATTTGCATGAATAATATCACCCTTGAACAAGTGCAAAAGTGTTAGTATCTAGGATGCATTGTAAATTAAGTGGTGCAGATTAGTTTGTAACACAAGGTTTTAAGTAGTTGGAAAGTCTCTGGGTCGACTAGATCGTTATTGAATGGTAAAGGTTTGAGTGAAATATGTGATGAAGCTGCATGGATGTATGATGGTGCTAGTGTTGGTGCAACTATGCTATGGAAGGAGAAGGAACGATCTCACATGAGAGCAGTGCAAATAGAGACCCTGTGATGGCTGGTTGGTGTGTGGGTGTGAAGAACAATTGTGTAAGAGATGTTTATGGTGTGAATGAGGTTCCAACATCATTGTTCTGAGGTGCTATGCATATGGGAATGGATGGGAATAGATGTGTAAAGACTATGTAAGAGTGACTTTTAAAGGCGTGAGAATGGTTGGAAGAGTATAAAAGGTGAGTTACATGAATGAGTGTTTGTGAGATAAAGTGTTGACAGAGGAAGAAATGGATGGGTGTGCCTGTGTGCAATTGGTCTTTTGAGAAATGAACCCTGTCTGATTTGCTACAGTACATAGCAACCCATCACTATGAAGGACGTTTGGTGTGGACAAAATGATGGGGGCGTAATGGGTCATAAAAGGGGTGGCGGTAGAAGTGTACCATCCCCTCTGTGAGAATCTGGTTGATGTTATTACCCAATCGATTTGTTTCAGGGACTGAAGAGAAAATTTTGGAGCTCATCGCCCTCCGAGGGGAGAAGGAAAAGGATATCCTCAGTGTGGGTCAACGTCCAGTGTTCATGTAAGTACTTTGGGACTTGAACCCAAAGATTGCAGTGGCAAAGGAAGTCATTTCGATCATTTTGCCACAATGTGATATCGTCACACACTAATCTTCCTTACTAGATGGAGTCCATGGCACCCATGCACGAAGTATGAATCAATCCCCTAGAACAGCCTCCCCCTTCCCTTTATCCTCTATCATCCATGGCTAGTTACCCTTCATTTTTCCACATCAAATTGGCCCTTCTAAAGGATGGGGTGCTATTTGTTGCAGCATGCCATCCATTCAGGGTTCATCACTGCAGTGATCCTGACCATGCTCCCTCAACCATTGCACACAATATCATCCAATTGTTCCTCACACTTATTCACATTATCAGCCCATCTTTTATGCAGTCTTCCAAATCTTCTTGTACACTGACAGTCACTCTTGTATATTCTCTTAACAAGTCTATTTCCATCCATTCTTACATGCCTATACTACCTCAGAATACTGTCATAACCTCATTCACACTCTTATTCAGACCATAAGTACCTCTTGCCAGTCATTCATCATTCTTTCCTTCGCACACCATGCATCACTTTCAAATAGTTATTTGCATTGCTCTAACTCTAGATCTTTCCCTCTCACCCTCCAAACCATCATCTCACTCTTATAAATTAACATAAGCACCGACATACATGAAGCATTCTGGCACATTCCTCTCAATCCTTAAGCATTCACTAACGCTCAGATTGTCCTGAGATTTTCTTGCCCTTTAAAACCTTCTGGCTGCTTCGTCATCACCACTATCATTCACTATCATATCACCTGTTCATGGGTAGCACCAAAGGCTAGTATCACATCCCACCAAATCCTCGCTACCAAACACCACACCTTATTATTTAATGCATTTACTTTTAGCCCCTCCTCACACCTGCCCTGTCAAACACTTGACTCAACATCTCCAATTCCTTCTCATTCTCAGCCATTAATGCCAGGTCATCAATCTCACAACCCTACTGTGAAGACTGCGTTGTCTCCCAGTCTTGGCCATCTTCGCGCATGTTACCTGTACCGGTACCGGGATGGGCGGGATCGCTACTGCCTGTCCCTTGTACTCGGGACGAGTTCGTGCATATTGACTGATGGACGTAGCGACTTTTGGGGGGAAGCTGGCCTTCTCACGTTTATTTAACTAGGTGGGGTTTTTGTTGTTGTTTTCTCTGTAGGTCGCACGTCCCTGCGCCGGGGGAGGCGGCCCTCCCCCCGACGCTCGGGCCTGCTTGCTACTTGTTGCCTTTTTTATTGTCTTTTTGTTGTTATTCTAAAGTAGCTTAGTACTAGGCTGTCGTGGTGAGTATGGCGACTTATTCCCAAGTAGGCAGTCGCCAAATGGGCTCATAAAAGAAAAAAACCAAACAATCTCACAACCCTTTCTCTCATTCCCTCATGTACTTCTAGTACTTGATCTTTGAAAGATATTAAATAGCAATGTTGAGACCATATTCTTTTGAATAATAATAATAATAAGTATTTATAATGTGCCCTTCAGGGCTGTTAGCCCTCACAGAGCGCAGGTTGTGTAGAGAAAGTTTACAGGGAAGAGAAGGCAATTCTGAAGAGATGAGTCTTCAGGAGACGTTTAAAAGTAGCAAGGGAGGGAGAGGATTGGACTTTGGCAGGAAGAGAATTCCAGAGTCGAACGAGGAGTGTTCAGGATGGGAGTGAGGTTAGGTTGGAGTGCCCGAGGAGTTTGATGATGGGAGAGGGCAGACGAGAGATAAGGTGGAGCCTCAAGGTTTAGGGCCTTGTAGGTGATGAGAATAATTTTATAGTGGGTAACCAGTGTAGCTCCTGTAACAGAGGCATCGAAGGAGAGAACCTTGGGTGGTGAAGGAGGAGCCGGGCAGCATAGTTTTGAATTAGTTGTAGGGGGTGAAGTGACGAAGAAGGATGATTAACTAGAAGAGAATTGCAGTAGTCTAAGCATGAGGTGACAAAGGCATGAATAGCAGTCTCAAGGCTTTGTCGATCAAAATGAGATTGAACACGTGAAAAGTTGCGAAGGAAACTGAGGGAAGACTTACAGATACAATGGATGTGCGGTTTAAACGAGAGTTGCTCGTCGAAAATAACACCAAGATTACTGACTGTAACAGAGAATGCGACATTGGTTTCCCCAAAATTAAGGCAGGGGAAGATGGCTTTAGATTTCTCCACCATCGAAGTGGTATCAACAAGGAGAACTTCAGTTTTATCGTGGTTACGTTTGAGAAAGTTGGCAGACAGCCATTCGTTTATGGAGGTGTAGGCTAAAAGGAGCTTAGTAATTGATTGAGCGAAGGACACAGGATGAGGAAAGGTATATCTGAGTGTCATCAGCATAGAGGTGGAAGGACAGGCCCAAATCATGAAGGGAGCCAAGATGAAGTAAGTAGATGCGAAAGAGGAGGGGACCAAGGACTGAGCCCTGAGGCACCCCAAAATGAATGGGTGCAGGCTCGGAGGAGAGGTTATTTAGTGCAGGAGGAGAAGTATGAGCGGAACCAAGCAAGTGCAGTGCCCGAGAGACCAGGGAAAGTTTGAAGACGATCAAGGAGGACAGTGTGGTCGATGGTGTCGAAAGCAGAGGAGAGGTCTAGGAGGACTAGAATGGATGTACAACCCCTATCAGCAGCTCTATGTAAACTGTTTGAAACATTAAGAAGAGCAGTTTCAGCATAGTGCTTCGCTTTGAACCCCGATTGTTACGTTTCATTGATATTGCAGTTAAAAATATGGTCATTAAGGCGAGAAAAAAACACACTCAAGGATCTTAGAGAGGAATGGAAGCTGTGAGATAGAGCAATAGCTAGATGGTTCAGAGGGGTTAAGGTGTGTTTTTTTAAGGATAGGACGAATTGAGGCAGGTTTGAAGGAAGAGGGAACCACCCCTGTGGCAAGAGAAGTGTTAAAGAGATGAAGAATCAGTGGGAGGACAGCAGGGGGAATTTGGTGGAAAGATGTCCTTAGCGGATCCAGATTTGTTAGAGCGTGAGATCAGGGTAGTACTTCCTCAAATGACTCCTGAGTGAGGACATTAAGCGGCAATACATTATGGTCAGGGAGAACAGCATGGGCTTGTTCAGATGATGGGTAGTTTGGCGCGAAGGTTAATCATTTTATCAGAGAAAAATTTAGAAAGAGTAGATGGGGTTGATCAGAGGGGAGGTGGGGGAAATGGGGCTAGGCGAGGAGAGACGAAAGATAGTCCAAGGGTCATTCTTGCTCTCAGACAAAAGTTTGCGTGAATGAGCCTCACACGCTGATTTTAATTTGGAAGAATAAGTTGAAGTAGCAAGGCGATAGGTAAGTGAGAGGGAGGTCGTGTCCTGCCCACGGGAGCGTGCTTTACAAAGGGCATGTAAGGACCTCCTTGAACGAAGGAGTTCCATGGTGAACCAAGGGGAACGGTGTTGGCGGTTTGAAGGAGTGATAAGTGGGGCGTGCACATCAAGGCAAGCAATTAATGATTGGTGCAGTGAGTTTAAGGTTTGGTCAGGTGAAGTAGTAGTATCAATTAACAATAGTTGCCGGAAAGGAGTAGGATCTCCGGATGAGCGAGTAGGGAGGTGGAAGGGAATATAGAATTTAAAATTGACCAAGAAGTGGTTGGAAATCATATTAGAAAGGTCAGTTACTGTTAGATTTGATGTATGGATGTTCGAGATGACTAAGTCAAGGATATTACCATGATATGTGTTGGGGATGACACATGTTGTGTAAGAGAGAAGAGGTCGATGATGTCAATTAATGCGTGAAAAAAATCTCATTGTGGCTAGGAAGATTCAAGTCACCAAGAATAAGGAGAGAACCAGTAGAGGATATGTCGGAGAATAGGTTACTGATTTCCTAAAAAAATAAGGCTGGAGACGAGCTGTGAGGGCGGTAAAGGACCACAATAGTCAGAGCGGGCACAGCACATGAGAGAGCAATGAGAGCCTCAAATGTGGAAAGAAGAGTGGGGGAGGGGAGAAGATTCAGGAAGAAGGATGATTTGGAAATCAGTGCAACTCCCCCTCCACGGTGGTTCCGAGGAACATGGAGGAAAGAATGACCTGGAGGGGTTGCAAGGGCAATGCATGAACCAGAATCACACTCGAGCCAGGTTTCTGTAAGACCAAGAAAGGAAACTCCAGTGCGAACAACGAGGTCATGGACATACTCCGACTTATTGGTCAGGCTCCTAATGTTTCTAAGGGACGCCAAAAGGCTCGGCCCCCTCCTAGTTGGGTGAGTTTGGATGATACCAGCCCCCTTTATCTTCGCGTATGTGGCTGGAGAAAGACAATAATTTAAAGAGTTGAGTGATAGGATTGAGTCCCTATCATACATACTGGAGCAGAAAGGAGGGAGCAAAGATGAGAATTATGAAAGCGCAGAGGACGGGAAAAATCCTAACTTGACTCGTAGAAAGTGGGGGAGGGCTCGCCCAGGCGAGGCGTGGGAATAGTTGAGGGTTTGCCGAAAAGGAAAACCCATACTACCAACACAAATACCTAATGCAACAGTGTGCCACTCCTTACATTCTCAGAACCAGCTGTAGTGCTTCCCTATCTACACAATCATACTCATAAACTTTCGCCATATCTGTGAAATCAGCATACACTACATCTTGTATCCATTGTTTTCCCAGCTAGCTGTCTTGGTGCAAATATTTGATCACCCACCCATCCATTCACTCTCATCCCGCCACCAGCTATCTCCGCACCTTAGCTAGAGTCAGAGGATGGATGGATTGCCACTGAATGTAGGCCATAAAGCGGATGTCAGCTGAGTAAATGGTGAGAAGTCTTGTATGAGGTGCATGCATAGTTGGAGATGATGTGTAAGGTTCATGCTTGGATCTCTACACCATTGGTTTTGAGTTCGAAAATGATGAGATGTCTTTGTTCCAGCTGCTATGATGAATAAAGTGTGAGTGAACAATGTTTAGACTAAGTACTGGTTTATATTAAGTATAGAGAAAGTAATGGCGGGTTCTCAATTCTCTTGTTTTGTTTTTTTACATCCTGGTATTAGATTTTCCCAGCATAGCATTTCAAATTAGCATTTTTGAGTGCAAGTGCTCTTTGTACAAATTTGCTACCAGAGGGTTCCAGTTTCCCTCCATGCAATCTCAACATTTAGTAGTGATGAGTTTTACTCCAATATTTTTTTAAGGAAAAATGTAATTTTTGTATTTTTTTTCTCTTATTTTTACACTCAAATGAGAAGAAATTATTTTGTAGATATGTTGGCATATTTTATAACTTTATCTGAAACACCAAAAAATATATATATTGGGAGCATTGATATTTTACAATTTAGACCCCAAAAGTCATGGCAGATAACTTTTATGACTGGATTGATTTTGCTAAAATATTATGGTTTGGTGTGTGTGTGTGGGTCTGAAATATAATTTTGGCTTGATAGACCACTAATTCTAAGCCCATTGATAAAATAGGTTTTAGTTTGTAGAATAACCATATTTTGTTGTTTTATGTCAAACAGCCTCATGTTGAATGAATTGGGTTTAGCAGATGTGTCAACCCCAGCAGAAGCGAGGAAAAAGTGGACATCTCTGGTGCGGAAGTACTTTCAAATTAAGGTGGGTTTTTTTTTGTTTTGTTTTTTACTCAGATGCACTCTTTATCGTGGAATTTTTGTTTCTTTTAAGCACCGTTTGTATGTAAGAAGGCTTAGTTTTTCTGCTGATATTTTGCTTGATTATTTCTTCCATTCCTATTAGGCCAGCTGCAGTTTTTCCCCATATTTGAATTTTGGTGGGGGGCGTTTTCCGTCCTCCCGCTGTTGGATTTGCTCATCTTTTTCTCTGCATTACTGAAGGAGCACTGAGGCTGAATGGGCCATCCTCAGCAATATCCATTATCTATCCTCAAGTTGAGGAAGGAGATGGCTGGTTTGGGGGGCTCTCTCCTTTGAGTACTCGGGTGCCTGTCTCCCTTTGCAAATTCCTTGGCCTGGAGTGGACTAGGTTCAGGGGTGGTTCTCACTGAGTCTTCTCTCCGAGGAAAGACCACTCTCTAGGACAATGACACCCTGAGGTGCGTGATGTCATTCTTGTCCCAGACATTGTGGGCTTCCCGGGAAGAGAACACTCAGTGAGAACCACCCCTGAGTCAAGGTCCTCCCAAAGGGACACAGGGCCCTGAGTACTCAAGAGGAGAGTGCCCCCAAACCAGCAATCTCGTTCCCAATCTTAAAAGATGGATATGGTTAAGTCTGCCCGATACAGCCTCGGTGCTCCTTCGGTACATTCTCTACCGTTCTCCTAAGAAGAAAAAAGAATGTGTGTTCCTCTCCATGCAGGGTTGAACAAGCCCTCTGTCCACTGCAATCACCTTGCATTGGGCGCAAATGGACTAGTTCTATCCATCTATTCATCCCCTACCCAGTCAACAGGTAACCAGGCTAAGGATGGCGTGCCCAACCTCGGGACACCCAGACTGGTAGGCAAGTGCTCCCAAACTAAACAACCAAGTAAGGTGAACAGAGCCTTATCGAGAGGTTGCCTGGTATCTTTGAGCTTTTTGATTTCAAAAGATTCCTGATTATTCGTTAAACTGATGGAAGCATTCAGTCCAAAGGACACACGTTCCATCAGTGCCAGGTGGAGTTGGATCCTTCTGGTGAATACCGCGAATCCTTTGGACACCTGATGGCTTCCCTGTGCAAGTGACACCACACTACTGTGAATTTGGTGAAAGGTCTTCTATATTAGAGAGAGTTCATTGCCTACTCTTTAGGAAACGTCACAAAAGAGCTGACTGACCAAGGAGTGGTCAATGATACCAACTTGTTGGTATCATTACCCCATCAAGACATTTGTGCCATTGGCAGGAGGTGCTACCATTGCCACAGCTTTGGCCATATAAATCGAACATGCAAATAGACTAAGACGGTGCAATCCGAAATCTGGTTAAACTCCTCTTAAGGCCTTGCATGATAAATCAGTGTAAGGCCAACTCTGTGAATTGTGGCCTTCCACACCCTGATTCCTCGAAACGTGGCTCATATTTTTCGAGGAGGTGGTTTAGGCTCTGGATTAAGTCTCTCTAAGAGAAGCCAAGGAAATTGATCATGTCGTCTCGTGTTTCACTTGGGATTTCCTTCTCATCTCAAGTTAAGAAAGTACCCTCTGCTCCTCACCCTTCCAGGCCTATGAGCATTGTACCTCGTGCAGTCAGTCGGAACCCCTCTGCAGTTTCTACTTATCAGGCTTCACCCTATTAATATTAGATTATGTTCCGTCCTGACTAACCCTTCCCCCTCCCCACGCGCCCTCTTCATAAAAAGCGAAGCGCTGCATTCATCCACACAGTCGTTAGACTCACGCTAGTTAAATCCACAGAAGGTGGACGCGAGACCATCCCGAGTCTTGCTAACTCTGTCCCCCGAAAGGAGGGCAGCAATAAGGGAACTTTGGTTGGGACTCACCAAAGAACGATGGTCTTCAAATCAAGGAGGGACCCCGTGTCTCACTCGAGCTAGGCCTAGATGACATTTTTCTTCAATGGAATTGCCGTGGGCTCTGGGCTAACTGGGAGGAGTTGCCGAGGCTTATCTCTTCCCGCTTCCCTCTAGTTATTTGCCTTTATCGTCCTAATCGTGGGCAGTATCCGCGCACGAAGTAAGAGTGGAGCGGAATGCAACTCAGTGTCAACAGGTCATTGAAAGTGCCCGGCCTCTGAAGGTAAATTCTAGGTGGGGGGCCTCTCGCATTACTAACAAACTCATGCGTGCTTATCTCTTCATTACCCTGGTTTATGCCCACGAAGCAAATCATATTTGCATCCCTTCTATACCCACATTATAGAATTCATCAAAGTATTCTCTCCATCTACTTTTGACCTCATTGCTCACAGGTATATTCACACAGCTATTCTTCTGGTTTCTCGCCCTTCTCACTTCATTTCTGAATAGCTTCCTGTTCCCATCTAAATACTCATTCATCTTTCCTAGTCTGTTAATCACTTGTTTCACTTCCCTTTTCATCTGCTTGTAGGATTTCACCCACATCACCCTGTCATGCTTATCTGAACTATTAAGAAGTTGCATGTTCACCACCTTTTTGCTTTCCACTACACGCTCAACATCGTCATTCCACCATTCAGCGTTTTGCTTCCTCTCTCCAGTTCTGATACACCCACACACATCACTTGTACTACCTATTACCACTTCCATTGCGCCGCGACTGTTCCCATGGACCTATCCCCCAATGCCGCGACGGCTTCAGGTCGCTTTCTGTCGTCTCCGAATTGGACACACTCGTGTGACGCATCGCTATCTGATGGAGCGCTCGCCTGCGCCCTATTGTGACGACTGCGTCGTCCCCCAGACTGTTCGGCACATTCTTGTCGAATGTCCCAGTCTGGGTGATCTTCGCGCACGTTACCTGTCCCGGTACCGGGATGGGCGGGGTCGCTACCGCCTGTCCCTTGTACTCGGGACGAGTGCGTGCACATTGACTGGTGGACTTGTTGACTTTGGTGGGGAGGCCGGCCTTCTTCCTATTATTTAAGCAGGTTTTTTTTCCTTATAGGTCGCACGCTCCTGCTCCGGGGGACCTCTCCCCGACGCAGGAGCTTGCTTACTGCTCGCTTCCTTTTCCCCCTTTTTTTGGGGGGTGGTGGTATTTTTTGTCTTTTTTTAAATTTTATTTTAAAGTAGCCTAGTACTAGGCCAGTTTTTAATACGGCCACTAATTAGGCAGTCGCTAGATGAGCTCTTTAAAAAAAAAAATTGCTTCCAGTGAAGCCTCAGCGACCTGAGTGGGAGGGACTCTTAGTAATTTGTTGTTTTTTGGTGGTTTTGACTTGTTTTTCAGATTTTGAAAAGCTTTTTGTATTTTTTGGCTTAGCATGTGCCCTCTAGTTGATGGCTGAGGGTTCTGTTTTTTTTTTAACAATCTTGGTCACTGTCGGTGCTGGGATTCTCCCCGGATATTATAGCACTTGGGTACATTGTTTTTAAGTGCCTCTTATTTTTTATGTCTCTTGCATGACTAAAGTTAGCACTTGGGTTTGATGATTTGGGTAAGAAGAGAGTATTCTTATTAAGATTGGTTGGTTAAATTTGACACTCTGCCTAATTTGTCTAATTTGCTGCTCAATTGAGAGCCACTTGTTTGTGAATGTTTCTGAGTACAAAATGATTTTCAAGCTCTAATAATGAGAGAAAATCCGATGAAGGAAATTATAAACATGAATGGAAATTATAAGACTGTTTTTGTCATTAAAAATATACCTCATTAGGAAATTTTAGGATATTGGGTGTGGATCGGTAGATAGACTTATGATCTAGCTCAGTATCAATTTCTATTCATTAGTGGTGGTCATTGCTTTGTGATTCTTTTGTAGGATTTGGGGTGGAAGGTGCCCCCCTTCCTCTTTTTCTTTTTTGTATTAAATTGGCTATTCTTGTAGTCCAAAGGTCTGGCGAAAACCGGTGCTGAAGTCAAGGCCACTTCCGAAATTGCTACATGTCTCCCAGGTGCCCCAAATGCACTTCCCTACCAACCGTGGCCCTTCTTGAGTGCCATGGAAAAAGTGATGGAGAAAATCGTTAAAACCTCACCCGATGGAGGCACGAAATCCCGCAAATCTCCAGAGTTTTTATGTGAGCATTTGAGTGCAACTTTTGAAAGAAAGCTGTTGTGTTCCAAGACATGGGTGGGTGGGGCTGAATAATGACTCTCCTCTTGACCCGCACCATTTCCTTTAATTTCAGGGTCATTGGATGTCACTCGTAAGTTCATTCGGCTGCGTACAGAGAAGCATCCAGAGATTGGTGTCAAAGGTCATAATCTCGTCTATCAGTGAGTCTCTTTGCTTTTGGGGGAAGGAAGTTGGTGGCTGAGTAGTCCCCGAGGTTGGGTACGGTCTATACCTGGTTTTCCCAGAGAACAAGGGTTATGTGTGTGTGTGGTTGTGTGCCATATAGTATTCCCTAATGCAGTTAATTGTGTTGGATGCGGTATTGCATCCGCGATAGTCACACCCAGTCTCTTCTGATAACATCGAGACTGCAAAGAGGTTGCCTAGTGTAGACAGTTACACCTGGTACCTGCAGGACCAACATGCCCTCCGTGTCCTAGTAGTTGCACTCGACAGTCTCAAACTAGATTGAGCGTACCAAGTCTTTATTCCCTTTTTCGTTACTTTGCAAGTCCACTTCTCACCTATTTTCTTCGCTAATCGCTAACCAGCTTTGGCCTATTCATCCCTAAAGAGAGGGAGATTGGGGAGGGGGGGGGGGTTACAGCTTAGCCAAGCGAAAACACCGCTTCTGATTTTAGTAGTTCGTCGCTGTTCCAATTTGGTTTGATTTCATGGCAGCTGACATGAAAGTTCCCACTAAGAAATAATAGGCATCTTAAAGCACTGGAGTTTGGGTGTGGTTCACCTCTCGCTCTCGGCTCCGCTCTGGGTGGTGGTTTTGATTTAGCCCTTTTGCAATCTCCCATATTTTTCTTATCCTTTTATTCACTTGCAAGGGGATGCAAGTGCAGCACGGGAAACTTTGCTGTAGCTAACATCTGGAGGATTGTTTTCCTTCTCAGCCCTAAATCCTGCAGGAGGATCTGTGGCGTCTTCCGCACATCTTTACTCTTTAGCTTCCCACTTTCCTTACGGATCTCTCCCTACAAACTTTGTGTGTGGTTTGGTGATGTGCACACTGCAGCCTTGTCCTCAGAAGGGGGTTATGCAAGCAGTAGGGTGATGTTTTGTGATTGAATAGAGTGGTGAGTAAAATAAGCATTGATATGTTTCTGGAAGCTGGTGAGTTGGGTGTTGTGGTGTTTATTTCTATTGTCAGACTCTCAAAAATATGTGGATCCACAGACTTTCTTTATTGGACTCAAGATCATTGTGTAGTGTGTAGGCTCCTCAAATCCTTTATCGGAACCTATCTTAATAAATTTACTAGTTGGAATGTATGGGAGATGTAACAAATGGGTTTACTAAAAGTGAGTTGGTAGAGGGTAGATTGAGAAGGAAAAGGAGTTGGTAGAAGGTAGACTGATTAAACATGTTGGAAATGGTTTTTGCAACCAGTTGTTTGTGAGATTTTTAATTATATCTTACCATATCTATAAAGAAATGTCTCGTCTTAATGCCATTCCTGTATAGTTCTGGCTATGCCAAAGACCTAGATATTGAATGATAGATCTTGTATAGTGTACTAATTTGGGATCATTTTCTTCTCAGGGAAATTTTACAGAAGCTGGGCATCATCGATCGTGTTAGTGTAATGATGGCACGCAAAAAATGGAATTATCTCATCAATAAATATCTGGTGAGGGCAAAGTATTTTTGATTTGATTATACACAGTTTCAGGTTTTTCTTTTGTTCAAAAAGATTTGATTCATTGGTATGTTATTTCATATAAAGTCCAATTGAATTTTGTAGGAGAGCTATGTAGATGATGATGAATCGCCTGATAATCCAACATGTTTTTTGTGCTAAAATATGCTTACCTGATCCAGTAAGGAAAGCTGCACTTTATGCAGTGATGGTGTGCGGTTAGTATAGCAATGAGTAATAACCTCCACTCTGCCTCAGTCACGCCTGGGGGACACACTTCATCCACATCAAGCAAGGGACAATGTAATAGACCAATTTTTAGTTCTCTTTAGGGCTTTTAGATTAGTCTCTTGGATACTACAGTCACTTGCTCCTGATCCACTCAGGGCGATTACAAATAGACCAATCTAACAGCCCTAAAAAGAACTATAAATTAGCTATTGCAAGATATAACATGCCCACACATGAGTTTAGGGATGTAAACGGTCGTGTTAGATTGCTCTTTTGGATAGTCACTTGCTTGGTGTGGATAAGGGGGGTGGGGTCTTCCAGGTGTACCTGATGCAGTGAAGGTCGCTACACATTGTGATACAAACTGTAAACAATAATTGCTCAAATTTTATTCTGTACTTTATAATTTTAAATATAAATTGTTACATTAAACCGTAAGAGTATTATTTGTTGGTCTTTATTTGGAGAAGAGAAAATAATCATTTTATCTGTCCCATGCAATCTGCTATACTAAGCGCATGCCTGATATACTTGCTTTGTATTCCTTATATTTTTTCTATGGTCACCAAAATTGCCCTTATGCTCCTCCCTTTACTTTTGGGACGGTTCTCTCCTCAGCCATGATATTTTCCAGTTTAACTTCTTAAGTCACACCTGTCATACATTTTCCACGTTTTCTCAGGTAACATCTATTAGTATTTTTTATATGGTTGCATTCAAATCTTTAATTTGTTAGGGTCGTTTGTGATATGGAAGTATAGCCTGGAGGAATGTGAAATACTTTTAAGTAATCTTCAATACACCTTGTTTCCTCACTGTATTTGCTGAGCCATTCATACGTTTACTTTCCTCGGGTTTACTTTTGCACTATTGAGAACCTCGGTTTCCTTGGATACTCATTGTTATCCAAATGCAAAAGCATCATGCATTGGATCTTGCTCCTAACTATTTAAAATTTCTCAAATTATGACCATGGTTCATTCTTTTTTTGTCCATTCTATGGGGGAGGCAAGGTCAGTTTAGGTGTTGTGTTCTTAGAATGATGCCACACACCTATAAATTCAGTCAGTGGTTTCCTGTTTCTTAGTGCAAATAACCAGCAACTTTGTTTTTTCCATCACATATTTAAGTTTGCACCTCCCTATTTAAATCTTCTCAAGATACCTTTTTTTTTCCATTGTATAGGGTGCAAAAAGTCATTTAAAGTGTCCAATTCTAAGAATGACGCATCTTGATTTAAATTCATTCATTGGTTTCACAATTTTATAGGGCAAATAACCATTATCCTTTTTTTTTATTTACTACGTTTCTCTAGATCAGGAGTGGGCAACCTTTTTAAGTGGGTGTGCCAAATCTTTGCTAAAAGATTTTCTCACGTGACAATACTTGACTAAAACACAATGAAAGGATAAAATTAAAGATGTTCTTTTTATTCATTCCCAACCCTTTATGATGCATAAAAATTACAAGGGAAAGATAGTCATTTTACCTAAAAATATATAAATTATCATTATATTAAACAGAATTGAATCTTTATCATTTCAAGCAGAAAACAACAAATCCAAACTAGAGAAAGAAAAATTGTGGACCTTTTCATTTATTTACCATCAATGAGACTTCTGCTGCTGCCTCACTGATAACATAATTTATAACAGGTTGTACACAATGCGGTTGCTATATAAAATAAATTGGAGATACATTTATTTAGTTTTCTTAAGTTAAGCATTTGGCTTTGCGTGCCGGTAGAAGTCGTTGGCGTGCCATGTTTGGCACGCTCTAGATGCTTTGAAATTTTTTTACTGGATATAAAAAATAATGAAAAAGATTGAAGGGTTAGATGAGCGTTTACTCAGTTGCATGCATTTTTTGATGGATATAAAAAATAATGAAAAAAATTGAAGAGTTAATGGGTGTTTACTCAGTTGCGTGCATTTTTTGATAGATATAAAAAAAGATTAAAGGGCAGTTTAGATGAGTGTTTACTCAGTTGCGTGCATTTAGTAGCATTTGTGAAGTATGTTAGTTCGCACCTTTTTAAGATAAAATTGAACTATGGAGACCATCTTTGATTCTGAGCATGGATTTGTTTCCAAAAATTTAGTGTTCCCAGATGTACATATATTAAGGTTGTTGGTATTCTCAATCCTTTCTAGGATGAGGACATGGCAGGCGGAGAAAGATCGTGGACACTTATGAAGGACATGAAACAAGTCATGAAACACTTCCATGGCTCGAATGCCACAAAGTTGAAGTCCCGGGCTTCTCCAGAGTTCCTTTGTGAGTTATGTTTGCTCACTTGCTGTAATATCTTTAAAGTCCTGAAAGGCGTGTCTAATGAATAGTTACAGGTTTTATTTAACTGTCAGCTTCTGAAACATTGATATACTCACAATTAGGTAAAATAATTTGCATTGATTTTGCAATTTTTTACTCGGCAATTAATCGTTGCCTTATGGATGCTTTGAATATATGAAGACTAAAAGCCAAATGCAACATTTCTGTTGTGATAAATGCAACAAAAACGCATCATATCCTTGTATTTAGAGAAATTTTAAATTATTTCAAGATACCATAGCAGGCAATGTTCTCATTCTATTTCTTGATTACCATTCCTTTTTTGTTGCTATACTCAATTTGTAGAATACTTTCTCTCCTGCTATCCATAGGCCTGTTTCATTAGCTATCTCTAAGTCCTTTGATGCCACATTTCTTTCAAGTCACTTTTCTGGCTGTTTAAAGTCAAAGAATTCTTTATTAGAAAATGGTTTGCTCAATTCACTAAGCAATCATCAGAGTATTCATAAATTTAAATTCATTACTTATTTGAGGTTGTTTAAGCTTTAAGTGAGCCAAAATGTAGACCAGTTTTGTAAATTTAGCCATTTTTTTTATGATAGTTTTGGGTTTAAATCACATCTCTGATTGTGAATCAAATCTATGAACTACCTTGGTTTAGTGGTAGAACTCTTGTAATATAGAACTAATAAAGTTGTTGTTTCAGGGCCAAATGAATTGACAAAAAAGTTTATTGAGTTGAGAGCTACAAGACACACTGACTTCATTGAAGTTGGCATTCAGAACACTTACACGTAAGTTTGAGTTTGGAATATTTTGGTTGGGAAGCAATTTATAATATATGTGTAGGTTCTCTGGAAGATCGTCTTTTTCTGTCTATCTTTCAAACATTTCCTAAAGTCCTGAGGTCACAAGCTGCTAAACAAATCAGAGAGAGGAAACCAGTGTTGTCACTTCTGAATTGGAGAAACTTGCCTGGCTGTAAGATTACTGCCCTAAAACTTCCTTCATTCGTTTTCTAACCATAGTAAAAGGCTCATAGGCATTTGATTTGTTGTGGTATCAGATTGTTAAAAGAAGAATTGTGGAAGTTGTTAAAGAGCATATAAATCAGAGTACAACTTGCTTGTCAAAGACAAATATAGGCAAGATGAGTATTTAAATTAGAGAGATGAGCTAAGAAACAGTTATGAAATGAATAAAGAAAATTTTTGAAGGTTTGAATTTGGTTGCTCCACTGTTAAGAACCACTTGAATCAGTAGCAGTGCATCAAAAAACTACCTTGGTACAGAAATGGGAGTCTGTGTCAATTATAATGTTCATACACCATGTTTTGGCATGCATCAGTGCCTTAGAATTAGAAAAAAATGAATTTGTTTAAAGTTCAATGAATGAAATTGGGTGCCGCAAGTTAGATTGTAATATATAAACCTTATACAAAGAATTGAGTCCTATTCGAGCCTCTCTGCCCATTTCACACATAACTGCATTTGGTTGTCTATAATAAGCATGTAACACCATTGTGGAAGTATTTTTACTTTGAAGAGACAGCTAGGTTTTGATTTATTGTAGTTAATCCTCTTTACAATTTACCATATCACTTCCAAGGGCTTTTGTATTTTAGTATTTCTAATTACATATTTGTTTTGAAGAAATGAAATCATTTCCATTATTTTAGAGAAATAATGGAAGAACTTGGACTCGAGCACATCTTAAATCCCAATCAACTTCGCAAGAAGTGGAACTACCTGGTGGCCAAGTATAAAGTAATACTTTAAGACATTTTCCACCTTTGCTTATTTAAATAACCATGGATCAAACTATTTTTGCTTTGCCGACTACAGTTGGTATTCTTGTAAACATTAAAACTTCTTGCCAAATACTCCAATCCACATTCTTATCAGTTTTATTTCTAGGAATTGTCCTGTACTGCAGGCCCAGATGGATCCTCACCTGCTCCCCACACATGGCCCTTTTATGAAGATATGCAGAAAGTGATGCAGACCATTCCGGATCACCTCCTCAACCCTTCGAAAATAGTGCGAGTCAATTTTGAGAATATCTGTAAGTTCTTTGGTTTTTTATTGGCGCTGTGTGTGGGTGTAATTAATGCCTGCTCAAATTCCACATTCCACTCTGAGTATTTACTCTTTAATAGGCGCTGGGATAAACTATGCCGCAAATGGTTTGGGGAGCTAAAAGATGGGATCCAAACACCTTCACAAGTGAGGGTTTCTAAATATGATAGGCACTAGGGATGGGACAATACCGATACCGACACCCACAAGGGCAGATACTCATTGTGGATACCTGTACTTTTACTATTTTTCTTATCCTTGCCTTACTGATGTGCCAGTCATGTGGTTTTTAATCATGTTCTTCCACTGACGTTTGCCTCGAGACACCCTGACCAAGTCCACCATCAGTGTCCTTCCAACTCTTCCAGTAAGCTATTCATAAATTTCATCCTCTGTCCCTACTCGCTCTTCTCCCCTTCCCTCCCCAAAAGACAATCACTCCAATTCTCTCTCCCTCAATATTGGTCTCCCAAACTTCAATTATCTTCTCTCTATATTCTCTATTTTCTGTCTCTCTGCCCCCGTCCTCCTCAGTACTTCATTGGTAACTATCCATCTATGTTATTTGTAACATCCTCCTCAAAAACCACCTACTGCTGCCTCCAATCTTCTCATACTCTTACCATTAACTGGTATAAAAATAGGTATCCACCCATAGAGATTTACAGAAACTTCCTTTAGCTGCAAAGTGCAAATCTATAGAAACAAGCCACTGTTCTCTTCCTTAACAGGAAGAGCTTGGTTACACAGGCACCCCTGCATGATGTGGCAAACAGCCTTATTTGTTAATCTTAACCGCCTTTTTTATTCCCCTTTATAGACTTTATTATAACACCCTTTTCTTCTTCTTTTTCTTCTTCTTTTTTCTTCTCCTTTTTTCTTCCTTTTTCTTCCTTTTTCTTCCTTTTTTTCTTCTTTTTTGCTTTTTTTTCTTCTTTTCCTTTTTCTTTTCCTTTTTTCCTTTTTTCTTATTTTTTCTTCCTTTCTTTTTCTTCCTTTATATACTTTTTTTCTTTTTCTTCTTTTTTCTTCTTCTTTTTCTACCTTTTTCTTCTTTTTTCTTATTTTTTCCCTTTTTTCTTCTTTTTCTTCCTTTTCTTCCTTTTCTTTTTCTTTTCTTCTTTTTTTCTTTTTCTTTTTCCTTCTTTTCTTTTTTTCTCCTTTTTCCTCCTTTTTTTCTTTCTTTTCACTCTTTTTTTTCTCTTTTTTTTCTTTTTCTTTTTTCTTTTTCTTAAGTGACAACGGAACTAAAAGAAAAAATCTTATTCAAACACCTTAAAAAATCTCGTTCTTAAAATATAGGGTTATGGATTAGCATCTCATTTATGAGGCCTAAGATTTAAAATGATTGAATGAAAAGAAAGCTGAAATAAAATTTATTTATAATGAAAAAAAAACTAATCGAGATTTCCACATGTGTAAAAAAAAAAAATTCACTAGGTTGTATAAAATTGATGGCATCTATATCACAAAAATATATCAACTAATACAAAGGGCGGTCAATAAGTTTTGTGAATCGGTAGGGCAAAGCAGAGGAAGGGGGATGGCTGTTTGTGGGGGTGTTAGGACAAGTTATGACAAGTCAGGACCTGTAGCCGCACGCTCCTGCCTCGTCTATTTAAGAAGCAGTAGCTGATCGCAGATCGTCATTCACAAATTTTTCAACAATGGACAGGGTTGAGCACCGCGCAGTGATCAAATTTTGGACCAAGGAAGGCAAGAATGCAAAAGAGATCCATGAACGCATGGTTGCAGTGACACCGACACCGACACCGCCCCTTCCTACGCAACCATTACTCGCTGGAATAGGGAGTTCCGCCATGGTCGTGATTCCCTTGAAGATGAGCCCCGTCCAGGACGCCCGTCAGACGTGACCAACGAGGACAATGTGGCCCGTGTGGCCAGGATGATCCTCGAAAATGGACGGGTAAAGGTCGAAGAAATCGAGCGAGAACTTGCAATATCACATGAAAGTGTTATCAACATCATCCACGACAATTTGGCCATGACAAGGTCTCTCTGCCCATTGGGTCCCTAGAAACCTCACGCCCCATGATTGACTTCAACGTCGTAAAGTTCGGAGGAGCTGCTGCTCCTGTACCACCAAGACCCGGCGGGATTCCAGTCACGCATAGTGATAGGTGATGAAACGTGGGTCCATCACTGGGATCCCGAGACCAAGCTCGAAAGCATGGCCTGGAAGCACAGGGGCTCTCCGACCCCCATCAAGTTTCGGACTCAACCCTCGCCGGGAAGATCATGGCCACCATATTCTGGGATTCTGAGGGAGTTTTGATGGTGGACTATGCGCCTCGTGGAAGGACCATCACAGGCCAATATTATGCCGAGGAACTGGCTGAGTTGAAGAAGTGCATCCGTCAGAAGCGGCGCGTCAAGTCGCGGTGTCCTGCTCCTCCACGACCATGCCCCTGTCCACAAGGCCAGAGCTGCACAAGCTGTCCTGCGCGAATGCGGATTGGAGGAGCTCAACCATCCCCCCTACAGTCTAGATCTGGCCCCTAGCGACTAAGCTCGACTACGGATGCGAGTTTTATGCATCCGCAGCCGAGCGTTTATTGCGGAAGGTGGATTCGATCCACCACACCGGCCTTCGCCTTGCGACCGGTGCCTTCCGCACTTCCCCCATTGAGAGCCTGTTGGTCGATGCTGGGGAGATGCCACTCGCTCTGCGCCGCGTGCAGTGCATCACTCGCCTGTACGCGCGAGCCCGGCGCCTCCCTCAGTCACCAACAGCTCTCACTGCATCCGCAGCTGATCTCGATGGTGCCTATGCCGCCGCCGAGAGACGCCAGTCATACCCTAAGCCCTTTGGGTTTAGGGCCAGGAAACTCCTTGGAGAGGTAGATATAGCTCTCGGGCCGGTGGCGCCCCTGGTTCTGCCCAAAACACCACCTTGTACGGTACCACATTTGGCTATTTGTCGCCACGCCTGTGCTCCCAAAGCTTGTACTGCGCAGGGAGTATTGCGTTCGACCTTTTTGGAGCACACATCGTGTCACGCTGGTACCGTGCCAGTGTATACGGATGGCTCCAAGTCCCAAGAGGGGGTCGGCTTCCACGCCGTATCCCCTCTGTTTGAAGTCAGCGGGGCTCTACCAGGCGCTGCGTCTGTCTTCACGGCCGAGCTGGTGGCAATACACCACTCGGTACGGGAGATTACGCGACGTGCCCGGTTCGGAGACCGGATCGTGATCTATAGCGACTCACAAAGTGCCCTGAGTGCTCTCGGTGCATTGGAATCTCCGCATCCCCTGGTTCGCGAAATCCGTGACGCCACGGTTTTGGCGAGCCGGGCAGATGTCGAGATTATCTTCTGCTGGGTTCCTGGACATGTAGGAATTGCGGGGAATGAGGGCGCCAAAGAGTCCGCAAGGACTCTGCGACCGGACCAGCGTTTCGCTCTTCCTCACACTAACTACATGGCAGGAATACGGGCAGCTCTTCGGACTGCTTGGCAAAGAAGATTGGAGACGGTCGAAGGGAACTTAGAGTTGCGTGCCATTGCGCAGCGACTGTTCCCATGGACCTATCCCCCAATGCCGCGGCGGCTTCAGGTTGCTTTCTGTCGTCTCCGAATCGGGCACACTGGTGTGACGCATCGCTATTTGATGGAGCGCTCGCCTGCGCCCTATTGCAACGACTGCGTCGTCCCCCAGACTGTTCGGCACATTCTTGTCGAATGTCCCAGTCTGGGTGATCTTCGCGCACGATACCTGTCCCAGTACCGGGATGAGCGGGGTCGCTACCGCCTGTCCCATGTGCTCGGTTCAGATTCGTGCACATTGACTTGTGGACTTGTTGACTTCTTGGGGGAGGCCGGCCTTCTCCCTATTATTTAAGCAAGGTTTGTTTTTGTTTTTTTTTGTTTGTTTTTTTCCTTTAGTTGCACGCTCCTGCGCCGGGGGGACCTCTTCCCTACGCACCAGCTTGCTTCCTTTCCCCCTTTTGGGGTGTTGTTTTTTTTTCTCTTTAATTTTATTTTAAAGTAGCCTAGAACTAGGCCAGTTTTAATATGGCGACTAATGCCCAAGTAGGCAGTCGCCAGATGAGCTCTTATAAAAAACCAAAAACAAACCCTAGCGACTACTTTGATAAACATGGCAAGAGTAGAGCATTGTTCTCCCACCACTTCGTAGGATCTTTCTTTGAACTAATTAAATCCATTGCCAAATATTTGTCAATCTCATTACTGAGAGCATTGTTCGAAAGACCCGTTTTCCTCGACTTTGGCTTAGATCGTGAAGATGATGATTTAAAAGATTTTGAACCAGAGCGAGTTGATGACTGGCCCTTGATACTAGCTATTACCTCAGCACAACACATATCAAAGTCCATGTCATAAAGATCAGGAAACTCTTGAAACCATCACCAGAATCAGTGCTGCTGGCTGAAGCAATAAGTGCATTTGACCTTTCACCTAGCTTCAACTCTTTTAACCTTTCTTCTGTTTCTTTCACCTCTTTCACAATGTTGTTGTAGTTAGTCTTGCACATCTCTTCATCTGAGCTGTTTTCAAAGAACTTATTTTTGTAGCGAGGATCAAGAAAAGTGGCAAGAATGGTAATGTAGTTATTTGAGTATCTCTCAAACCTTGTTGACATTGAAGCTTTGAGAGCAGATAAAGTACTACCAAGTCCTGAGTTTCTATGGTTATTGGAAGCTTTGTTGATGAACAATTTCAGAAATTGTATTTGAAGCAAGATATCTGATGCTAGACTGCGTCTTTCACTCAGATGTACACTTGTTTTGTGAAGCACTTTCAATAAAGAAGACACCTTTCCGATGAGACTCCATTTGTTTCCATCAAGAAATGGAAGATGTATTACCTCATCGGACAGATATATCCCAATGGCTTTCCTTTGTTCATACATGCACTCTAGCATATGGTATGTGCTTTTCCATCGTGTTGGGATATTCTGAATCAGCTTGTGCTTGGGTAGTTGGTTCTCTTCTTGAAGCTTTGGAGCTTATTGCAGGCTGTAGGATAATGCTTGAAGTGTGTCACTATTTCTTTGCAGCAATCAATCATGTCTATAATAATTCTTTGCTCGAGAATGCTTGCACTTATCACAAGCTATAGTGTATGCAGAAAGCAAGCTAAACCATCATAATCAGTTTCTTTAATACCTTTTACAATATTTTCACCATTATAACCACAATCACAGGAATTTTGTGAGTGGGGATATCATATTCCTGTAGTGCTTCTTGAATTTCATTAGTTATGTGAAATGCAGTATGGCTATCTGGAAACGGCTTCACTCTTAACACAACTATTTGCACATTGAAGGTTTTATCTATACAATGGGCTGTGGGACTAATGAAAGCCTCATTTGATACATTGGTCCAAATGTCAGTAGTGCAACTAATAAACTGAGATTTCTAAAGTATATTCTTCACCTTCTTTGTGATGGTTAAATGAATAGATGGAATAATTGTGTTAGTAAGATACTTTCTGCTGGGAAGTTCATAATTTGTTTTAAGTTTTTGCAGCAATCTCATAAATTCCATTTCTTCAAACACAGAAATTGGCTTATTGTCAACTGCTATCATTTCACCTACTCCATAGTGTATTGCTGTGCCTGGGCACTATTTATATCCCACATCTTCTTTAGATTAAAAGTTCCTTGCATAGTTAGCTGTGCATTGAGACAGGACCCATGTTCAGATTGATCAACAACTGCAATGAGAACAGAAAAATTATAGTACAGTATTGTATGGTACTTAAATTACTAAAAAACTATTTACATGGATGTAGTGATGAGAGCAATAAAAGCGCAGAATATGGAGAGGGAGGTAAAGATGGTAAGAAATGGTAGAAAATTGTGTGTCAGGAAATCAGGGTTGTGTGTCCCTGTGGCACCACTTTTTTTTCCTCTTGTCAAAGTAGTAGGTTGAGTCCTCTGAGTCCTAATAGACAGACCCTAGGAGTTTAATGCATAAATTAAATGAACAAAATATATGAATTTTGGATAAAATCATAGACTAAATATACACACAATTTTCTTGCATTTTTGGAGGTGTTTTGAGCCTATTTAAAACTAATGAAAACCTTAAAAAATTCTTTTGTATTGCAACACTAGTAGTGAAAGTTTTTAGTGTTATACTGCAAACTCTAAAAATCTTGTTTGATTTGTAATTAAATGCAGGAGTGTGAATTCAATTATCAACATTTTGGAATACAATTAAAACTAATCATATTATCCTAGTACAGTCACTGTAGCTTAATATTTATTTTTTGTATGCCTTATCTCTATGTAATTGCTTCACATGTGAAAATTCATAGTAGGGTACATAGTACATACCATTACTAGTTGATGAACTAGTTGAAGCATCTGCATCATCAGGCTGCTTTTTTTGTTTCTTTAAGATTAGAAGACACAAAATACTGATGAGGTTTCTCTTCTTTTTTTAACTTCCTTGTGTTGTGATTTCAAGTGTTTATTCATGTTAGTTGTATTATTTGTCTTTTCATCTTTTCCACCCCTTGAAATCCATTTGCTACATAAATTACATTTTGCTTTGGTAGGATCATCAATAACAGTTGTATAATAATGCCAAACTAGACTTTTATGCAATGTAGTAGCCATATTTAACCTGCAAAACCAAAGGATACAGTGAATATATTCTCACGACCTTTATCATTGCTTTAAATCAGGGTTGGCAATTGTTATTTGCTGGTAATGTTATTATTTGCAAAGATTAAAAAAAAAACATGATGGTTTTAAGTGGTTTTGTTTTGGGGGCTGTATATTTTTATTTAGCATGTTTTTTCTTTCACTATGTGACCTATTTTTATCAAGATAAATTTATTGCATTAATATATTGTATATAGCACAAGCATATTTTTTCAAAGTATCAGCCAATTTCTACCAATAACGCTACTGCCAGAATGACCAATACATGCCGATACCAATATTTGGGCACATCCCTAATAGGCACCAAATTTTTTAATCTAACTGCAATGCCCCTTAACCCCTCTACATGCCCTTTTACTCCTATCCCCACTCCCAAAACGCTCAAAACTACCCCTGCCACCCAACACATCCAATTATTACCCAACACCACCCACCTCCATTGCACACATCCACTTTACCCTCTTAGCATTTCAAGACCACCTATATGAGGTCTAAAGTGGATGGCAAGAGTATAATGTGTGGTTACTTACTTTACAGTACCCCTACCTCTCTTTGCCAGGTAAAAGGCCACCACATCCTCAGGATGGGTGCGCAGGTCCTTGGGCTCGGAAATGTGGGTGTTGCATGCATTCTGAGGTTTGCAGTCAAGAAGGAGTTTGGTGTTGTCACTGTGTTAGTTTCATCCAGTACTTGTTGGTGATGGGGTGAGGTTTATACTGTTGAAATAGGATGATTATTGTGTCGTGTAGTGACTTCTCTGATTGGCAGGAGGGCTGGTAAAGGGTTCCTTTAGGATAACATTTGGTGGTAGAGTATTCAAGTGTTTTTAGGTGAGGGTAGTGTGTATGTTTTATTAAGGGGTGGTAAGGGTAGGTTGCTTGAGTGCAAATTAGGGTGTCCCTGTTACTGAGTTGACTTGAACTCTGATGTGTCCTGGGAAAGTTGTTAATGCACATTCCCCTCGCTACCTCTCAGACGACTTTACCTTATTATTATATTATCAATTATTATTAGTTTTAGTTATATTAGTATTATATTATCTAATTCTCTTTATTATATACCCTCCTACCCCTTTCTACAATTGCTCTTCTATCCACAGAGGCTCTGGTTGCCCAGTGAGTGCACTTTTGTCCTCTTATGAGCCTAGTCGAGTGGCACTGTATACCGTGAGGTCCCTACCTGCTTCGAGGGCTGAAAGCCTGCTGGCTATGGCAAGTATTAGGTATGGGTTGTGCTAGGCCACTGACTCTGCTTACTTCCTCCATTACACATATAAGGTGACTACGCAGGCGCCATCCTTTATAGTTCAAGTTCCAGGGCAATTTCGCCTAAATGGCTCATCAGGTTGGCAATATCCATCCATGCTGGACTGGGACTGATTACATGTAAATGATCACATTTTTTAATTTCTGCTCCTATGGAGACTTTTCTTTTAACTTTCCAAGTCATAATATCTACTTTCTGTGCTTCCTTCTCTCTTTTTTTCTGCAACTATGGTTAAAACAGAAGGCACTAGTGGGAAAGCGCATGGAGATCCGCCTCCTATTGTGGCCTCACCCTCCCTAGATGGTGTGGAAGATGAAGAAAATCCAGGCATCCCTTCCACCAGTGAAGGGACATCCCTCTCACCATTGTCATGTGAAAAAGTGGCTTGCCTTTTACCATCCCCCTTACTAGTGGCAGTCACTCCTTTCTTATCACAGCCAGGAGAGAGAGAAGGCAGGCAGCCTAAAATTGACCACTCCTGGTGAGAGCGGCTTGATAGAGCCAATCCCCTTAGGGAGATCAAGCTGGTCAGTCTGTGCCCCCCCCCCCCCAACGTCCTGCAGTCCTTCATTTTAAGTCATGTCAGATTTTGGCCAAGATAAAAATGGGCCATCAAAGGAGAGCATTAGCTAGCTTGATTGGTAGAGAGGCGAAGGTGACCTGTTTCTCGCATCTGCCTTCTGGCGAATGCATTGTATCCTTCCGAGGCAGCCATGATTACTGTCCTTTGGACACTTAATGGCTCTCTGGTGAGTGTGACGCCACACTACCATGAACTTTGTGAAAGGAGTGGTTTATGCCAGGGAACTCTTGGGCTACTCCATAGAAGATATCATCTTACAGCTGGCCGACCTTTGGGTGGTCAAGGTCGAACATGTGATGAGAAAACAGGGAGGGGTCTTGAGACCCCTTGACAGGCTCCTTGAGTTGGTGCATGCCGGTTGGTATCGCTACTGCGTGAAGGCATTCGTGCCACTGTCACGGAGGTGTTACTACTGATACCACTTCGTCCATACGAATCACTCATGTAGAAGTGCAAAATCATGTTTACCCGAAATCTAAGTTGCTCCAAAGCCATATAGGATGACCCTATCGTCTATGGCAAATTATGGAGAGCCAAACCTCCTCCTTAAAAACAATGTGGTGAGTCTCCTGGAGAAGGAAATCCTGTTTGTTCAAGCTTCTGTTTGTCACTCATTTCGCAAGGCTAAAAACTTGATCCTTGCATGCCTGGCATTGCCTGAAATGTCTTATGCCTCAATTCTAAAAATCGTGCCCACTCCTCCTGGCCCCTCCAGACCCCTCCAGGCTTAAGAGCATGGTCAATTCTGTGCCCATTGTGAATCCTCCGGGTTTTACCCACCCCAGGCACCCCCGTTAGAGCTGGCTGCACAAAGCGTTCACACCCGGCCTCAGCTAAAACCAGGGCCTCCCCCCAGTGTGACCATTTTCCATAATGCAAAATAGCTGCACACCTCCACCATGTCATTTGACAAACAGAAGGCAACGCCCTTAAAAGTAATCATGAGGTCTACTTCCGGGGTTCCTACATTGCCCCAGAAAGGACAACAGCACTAAAGAAGCTAGCGTTCCTATGCTCCCACTTAAGGCTAGCCTGTATATCTCGGAGACGGTGGATCCTTCAAAGGACGGGCTCCCGCCTCTAAGCCCATCTTGCTCAACCCGCCGAAGGTTTTGAGGCGGAGGGAGGAAAAGACTCGCTTAGCGACACCGACCTCCTCCTATAATCGTTGAAAGAGACGGACCTTGTTCGGCCAACAAATAGCGCCTGGAATTCAGCCCCCGGGAAGCGTACAGTCATTCCCGTGAGGGTCTTCTCTTCAAAGAGGGCCCCCGCATCTCCTCCAAGCTAGGCTTAGAGGGCTGCGGAAGCTTGTCTTCTCCCTCTTCCCATTACTTGTCTTTTTGCTGGAGAGCATGCTGGGTGCGTGCCCCCTGTCCACCCTCTTAAGGTATAATGGTTTTGCGACCCCATCACATTGGGAGGGGCGGGGGGTGATGATGTGCGATTTACACCCGTCATGTCGTCTCTGTTCTTCTCTTTGCTTTAAATACCTCCTTTCAGGCAGTAGCAGTGCATCTTTCCTGGATAGGAGGTATAATGTTATTTCTGCGTACATTCCACCATCAGCAGATTGCGACGCAGTCAACTTCCGCCGCATCATGCCACGGCTGCCGAGGCTTTTTCTACTGTTCGGAGATCTGAACTCTAGACAAACGCGCATTGCTGGAAATGACTGATTTCTCTGTCCCAGTCGAGGAGTTTAGGTCGGTGGATGAGGCCGTTGAGTTATTCTCCTGCAGCCTCATCGCCCTGGGCCTAACTACTATTCCTAGAATGTATGACCGTTTTGCGCGCTGACCGCTTTCCCGGTGGTCAGCCAAGTGTGAAACGGCCCTCAAACAAAAGCGTTATGCATACATGCACTATAAGCGCCGCCCGAACGATTTCACTGTCGTTGAACTTCGTCGAGCTAGGGCTAGTTTCCGGTATGTTTCGAAGCACACCCGCCGCTCTTCCTGGCGGGCATACATGTCTTCACTTAACGCGAAGACCCCTCTAGCAGAGGTCTTACCGTATTTGATGTGAAAGTAGTAAGAAGTATGAGTATGGGACTAGTGGATCACATGTTTGTGCTGTTTAAGGTTAAATTGGTGGGTGCATGGGTGAGATTACTTGAGGCAGGTGAAAAGGAAGTAAAAGGTTATTGAATCACTGAGAAAGCAGAGAGTGAGAATGCAAGATACGGTGTGCCATAATTGGATGCGTTTGAATGTATACAAGATGAAAAGAAAAGAGAGCAATTAGTGATTAAACAAAGTATGAAAGGTGCATGTTAAGCACTTGAAAGGAAGTGGTGAAGGGTTTAGAACTAGAAGAAGAGCTGTGTGCACATCAAGGGCAATAATGACAGGGTACTTGTGATCAATAAGGTCAGAAGTAGATTATGAGAATAATTTGTTGTATACCATATGTACGGCAGATGATGTAAATATGATTGATTTCATGGGCATAATTGAGTGATGTATCTGGGTATGGAAGAGATAAGTATACAAGAGGTTGTTAGTACTATTAGGCATTCAAATTGGGAAGAGTGAGTGCCTGATGACTGGAAGAAAGCAGTACTAGTGCCATTGTATAAGGGTTAAAGAGCACAAAGGTGAATGTAAGAACTATATGGGGATATCTTTTGTGTTGTAGATAAGGTGTATAGAAAAAATCTGATTGAACATAGAAGGATAACACGGATTGATAGTGTATGGATCTAAATGCGTGATCACTGTGAAGTGTGTGCCATAAGATCAGCATAAATACTTGGATCTAGATAGAGAAGTGTTATGGTAGGTGCTAAGAATGTAGAGTGAGTGGTAAACTATTGGATGGTGTGTTGGTTGGAAGAAAAGTTTGTTAGGTTGAAAGATAGCTTGAGTGAGTGGTTTGACCTAAATGGGGAGTGTAAGAGAAGGTTGTCTGATTTTGCCATGGTTATTTATTATTTTTAGGGATGGAGTACTGAGAGAAATGCGTATGGGAATGAAGGAAGGTGGTGTGAGATCAGTGAGGGATGTGTTCTGTTGGTATATGGTGTTGGTAGCCGAGATTTAGGAGGATTTGGAAATGTTTATTGTAGCTTAAATTAATGTGTGAGAGAGGAGAGGTCGAAAAAGTGAATACAGAAAAGAGGAAGATTTTTGGGGGGGTTGACAACGATATCTGAGTCTGTTGTCACCCTTGAATAAGGGTTGGAGGTATCTAGAATGCATTATAAATTTAGTGGTACAAATTAAGCTTTATTGTACACAAGGTTTTAAATGGTAGAAAAGTCTCTGGAGCGATTAAACCATTAGTGTATAGTAAAGGTTTTAGTGTGGAATGTATCATGGGGCTGCATGAAAGTATGCCTGTAATGGTTTATGGGAATGAGACTACTATGAGCAGCAGTGTAAATGGACAACTTGAGAGGGATTCTCGATGTGTGAAAGGCAGATACTAGATTGTGTGTAACGACCTGGTAAGAGATTTTTATGGTGTGACAGGTTCTGAGGTGGTATGGCCATATAAGAACTATGTTGCTGGCGCCCCTATCTGTCCTGCAAGTTTGGGCAGTCCTTAGGAAGCCCACTATACTCTGGCTGGAACCACAGTTTCCTGAAAGAGATGTGTAGAGCGTGCTGATGTCTGTTGCATCTATTGTTGGGGCGAGGGTTATTCTGTGTTAAGAAGAATGGATGGTAATAGAGTTTTAAAGAAAATATACAAGAATGTCAGGGTGTGAGAAGGGTTGGAAGAGCATGTAAAAGGTGGGTTTGAGGAGGATATTATGTACGATAGGTCTTCTTGTAGGCTCGTTTGTGAGGGGTGTGTGTTAGAAGTGTTCTTTCCAGGGATGAATCCTGACTGGATGAAATGCTACAGCTTGTGAGTGAGAAAATGTAATTAAGGTAGTAGAAGTGAAGCGTATTTTGGGGTGAGTGGTAGAGGGAATTGGGAATAGGTATCCGTTAATGGTTGTAGGAGATATGAATAGATAGGTAGCATCACGAGAGGGGATAACTAGATCTTTTGGTATACCGGTAGGGAATGGAAAAGTGGTGGTAGTTTTCTGTAGTGAAAGAAACTTGTAGCCAACATTCAGGGCAAGGATATGCATAAAACACATGAGTTGGGCAAAAGAGGAGAAGAACCTAAAAAAGAATATGATGCCCGATGTATTTGATGTGAAATATGTGCTTAATAGGGTATAAAGCAAGGTGATTGGGGGAGAGGGGGTAGTTTTTACTGCTCTTGAAGTGTGCCAAGCCCACTTTAGTTTTGGGAAACTGGTTAAGGTTAAAGATCTTTAAGGTAATTTGATTCCTGTTTTGCTTATCTTTATACCTATTGCTTCCTTTTCTCACATTTTGTTGCTAAAATTTGATTACTTATGCTTTAAATCTTTTTCATTCACTTTTTCTCCCCCAGGGAGCAAAGAGATTATCCTGAAGTTCATCCAATTGAAAGGTTCAAAAACCGTGGAGTCATCCAAAAGGCTCTCTACTATATTCACGTAAGTTTTGAGAGATGGTCATTACCATTATTATCTTAATCATCCTACAGTCACGCACACATTAGGTCATAGGCATAATGCCACATCAAAGGATCTTCCGTTCACACACCTTTTTGCTCTACTAACCATTCGCTTTTCCCACCCCTTTGGTTGGGCTATAGCAGCTCATCCAGCCCCCTTTAAATACTCCTTACCTTTCTTACCAGAAGGTTTCAGGAGGGTGTATTGATCCCATTTAGGGGAGTGAGACGTACGAAAGATCAATAGTAGGAGTATTGCAAATAACCCATTTGAAAGCAATGTCTGATAGTGTGGGGATGAATGAAGTAGTAGGTACGGTGCGTGAAAGGATTTGAATGGAGTTCAGTCATGTTACAAGAATGAATTAGGATGGACTTGTAAGGAGAATATATATATGTGTGTGTGGGTATGGAAAGGGTTGGAAGAGCACATAAAATATTGATATTTTGTGAGTGTTTAAGAGGAAGAGAACTGACAGAGGTAGATAAGATGGTACTGGGTCTGCTTGGGTGGCTTCTGCCCGAGGATCAACCAAAACGATGAGATGCTGCAGCATCCCAACAGTATGAGCAACCCCTAGCAAGGAAATGAAAGATGCGTAATTTCGTGTTTATTAAGGTTATAAAGGATAGGTGGGAGCTTTTTTACTGGTATGCTTGACCCCACTTGGCATGCCAAAGTAGTGGTTTTGAGGAAGGGTGGGAATAATCGAACCGTCTAGTGGAGATGCTCGCCAGACAGTTTTCAGAGCAAGAAAGTAGTGACCCAATAATTCTTTACTTAATAACAGCTACACCCGTCTTTCCTCTCCATATAAATCCCATTTGAACACTAATCCATCACAACACAAACTATTCGCATCCCCGCAGATTGTAGCCCTCGAGTTTGTGGTTATAACCGAGGTTACTTATAGCATTTGTGGGATTATTATACCAAGTTTCAAATTCTGCAACTGTACCTGAGGCTTGTCTCAATGAACTTGTGTAATCTTGTTTTTTAATCTGATCTCTCAAACGAAATGGTCGCCTTTAAGGTTACAGATTTCATTCACCTTGTGCAGATGATGGTTAGGTTTTACACAAGTGACATGAAAATACTTTCCCTCTCTCTCTTACGGTTGCTAATCCGCATACACTACCAATAGCCTACTGTCTAAAACACCCATGGAACAAGGCAAGTTTTGTGCTTGCCCCCCACCCCCACTCCATTTGAGCAGTAGGGTATAAATAAATTTTTCTTTGAACCATAGTGATCTCAGTTAGTAATTTGGACATCTTCGATGGACAGCTTTTCCTTCATATCGGAAGGTCATCTTTACAATCTTTATGATTCATTCTCCTTCCACCATTGCTTTATTGAGACCCTTTCTATTTTTAAATTTATAGATATTTGTACATATTTTCTTCATCGTCAATCGCTCTCTTTCTCAGTTGGGTTCCCCCCCCCCCCCTCCACTCCTCCCACACACACAACTTTCCAGTGTGTGGTTTTCCAGCCCAGCGACGATTATCCGGGCTTAGTTGCCCTTAATGACGAGCGCTGAAAGATGATGCTTTTGTTATTCTTCCTACCCTATACAATGCAAGAAATAGAAATTCTGCCCTTTTTACCCACGGCTTACTACATATTTTCACTTTTCAGAGAGATCCTGCAAGAATTGGGATTGGCCAACCAGATAAGTGCTCACCAAGCTCGCAAAAAATGGAATTATTTATATAACAAATACCTGGTAAGTTGTGCCATCCATCTTTTGCATCGTGAATGAGATCCCCTAACCAGGTGATGAAATGTACCTAATCGGAATGACATTCACTGGCATGCCCCCCAAAACAGTGGCCAGTCCTTATTGCAGAGTGGGGGTATTGGGTATTATTATTTCGGCAACAACTAGCGATCATAGAACCCTTGTGTTTTATACACAATCTTGTTGGAAGGTGACTTGGGATTGGCCACGGTAATGCAAACACAAACTTTCTCGTGAAGAGCTCCCTGCCCCCAGGCATTGGTCCTCCACTTGGTAGCCTCATCAATTGTAGATCATTCAAGTTTTCACCCCCGCCCCCTGGTCCCCCCAGCTTGATTGCAAATTAGGGAAACCCTGCCACTGGGTTGAATTGAACTCTGATGAGGCTTGAGAAGGTTATTGGTCACCCCAGGTCGCAAGAGACCAGGACCTAAGGGGTCCTGATCATTTGGGTACGGCTAATTGGAAGATCAGTCTTGCCCTACTAGCCTCTTTCCTGCGTGTATTAGGCTGACCACCACCTACCTGTGGCCGTTCTTGAGTGCATCTGGCTGCACTGCTTCTGCAGGCAGGCTTTATTGCCTGTTTAGCTGCCAAGCCAACAAAAGATCTCGAGTTCCATCTCTGGGTCTGCCACAACAGATCTTTAGATCTTGGCCGTCCTGTCGAGGATCAGTACGACCTAGTAAGGAAATTCACCCTGTTGCCCTGCCTCTGGCTGCGGCCCTCGGGGTTTGACCGGTCCACTGGGCAACTGTGGTCATTGACAGATGCCGACCCTAATCTTTAAGACACCACCGGTGGAGACCTGAATAGTCGAAAACCCGAGGTGGGATACGCGGAACCGGCTAAACGCGGGATATAGCCCCCCCCCCTCCATTTTGTCTGTGGTCACAAGATTTGGTGTTCTCTGTGGTTGACAAATTTTCATAATTTGACAAAATTTTAGCTTACACATCCCTATTAGCAAATCCTTGGCTTGCCTTGATGTTGAGGCGGACGAGGTATTCTGCGACACCACTTTTACCGGTGGTGTGGCTCCCCTCCAACCATATTTATTGTGGCGATTAGGTTTTCCCTTCTCATCTTCCGAACCCCCCCTCCAAATTGAGGTCGGCATTCTGACTCTAGTGAATTTTTTGACTGGCCATAGTCCATAGTCCCTATGAGTCACCAGTCGGGTTACCCCCGACACCTTCCGGGGGAGGGGCTCTGATGGCCACTTGGAAGCCTCCGGCAATGTCGGAGTTGGTTTCCTTCTTGTTTTTGTTTTTTTGTTGTGACTTTTAATTTAGCCCAGTAGTAAGTCGGAATTAATTACGACGACTTATGTCAGTCATTGTTGGCAGTAGCTAGATGGGGGACATAAATATATATATTTTTCCTTCCAGGCTAATTTCGGCTTTAGGTTAACCATATTGCCCAACAGCCTGTGAAGCATCACCCCTAATTACTTTGTCCTGGAGCGTGATACGCAATGGCCGTAATCGGCGGGACTGTCACGGATCCTTCCAGTCAAACCGGTATGGGATAAAGTGTGTGAGGGGCAGGTAGTTTAAATGGTGTTGAATTGCACCTAGTATCTCCCTCACATAATATGAATTCCCCTTGAGGTGTTTATCACCATCATCATTCGCTAAAAAAAAACTACCACCTCCGTTTTGCCTAATCAACCACAAGTCCACCTCTCGCTTTAACTCTACGTGCTTAGAAAGTTTGGCCTTATTAGACTCCCCATTCATGTCATATTTTGCTTTTCCTAGTTATATATGGCTGAAAATAAAGTAATGTGCGATTTTCGGGTATATATTAAAAGTGGAAAAAAACATGACTGGAAATATTTAATCATAAACATAACCAACCTCCATTGCTTTCTAGAACCTCATTCCATATGTCAATAAGCTTATTAATGCCATGCCTGTAAAATTCTTTCGGTTTTGATGCAAAAGATGAATCCAACGCGTTTTCAACCTCTTCTTTTGATGTCAACCTAAAACCATCCATATGGTTTTGTAATCCCTTAAACAAGTGATAATCAGAGAGTGCAAGGTCAGGAGAATGTAGAGGAGGATGAAGCAATATTTCCCAACTCAGCTCCTCCAAGCGATCTTTGGTCTTACGATCTGTGTGAGAACGAGCATTATTTTGATGGAGGATGACGCCCCTTTTGTTCAAACGACGAAGTTGATTGTAGTATATATATATATATATATATATATATATATATATTTTTCGTCATCACATCCACTCAAACGATTCAATGGTCAAAATGATTTACTTTTCTGCAGGATTTAAGTCATCCAGATGTTGATGAGTTCTCTCGGCAATCGTGGCCTTTTTATTCGGCGATGCAGCAAGTCGTAGGAACACTTCCTTTATCTCAAGTTCTTCACAAAAAGAGTAAGTGGTATTTTTCTAAAGATCCCGTTAATTTTAGTGATGAGTGATACATTATATAGGCATGAATAGGCCTCGTTAACGTTACCACAATTAAATGGAGTCGCACCTTTTGAGACTCATGAGTGCAAGGAGGCTGTTGCATGCTATGGGAATTTTATAGCGGTCCATGTAACAGCTAGGAAATGGTAGATTAATTGCAGCTTAACCTCAAACAGATTCCCTCTTAAGTGGGGTGGTCGTGTCATATCCACTTGGAAATGACTGGCCATTCTACAACTATTTATTTTTGGCTTCCAGGGTCGCTAGAGTAACCCCCCCCCCCCCAAACCCCAGCCTAGCCTCCTGAGTTGGTTATCGAAGGAGTGATGATATAATTAATATGGATCGTGATAATTGATGGCAGATAAATCGGGAATTAATCGTCTGGAGCGAATGTTTAACCTTGTGATTTATTTGAATTACAAATGAAGTTAGAGGAAAAATGTTTTTCTAAAAGCCATTTCAACAGGTAAAAAGATATTGTGGGAGCGTTGGTTTGTAGGGGAAATTTCTTAGAATAAACTGGAACCACCTTTCAATACTGGGGTGTCTTGATTTTAAAGGCTTGGCTTCTTTTCAGGCATCGGTGATGAGTTAGAGACGGTAGAGGATGACGAAGTACAAAAGCGGACGGCGAAAAGGACCCGGTTGTACACATGCTTCGTTTGTGGCACATCAGGGAAGCTTCTTCCTGAGTTCTTCATGTTCGAGCAAAACCAACACCTTCTCCACACTCAAAAGACCGTCATGGAAATCATTAGCTGTATGTTGAACAAAAAGGTCATCAACATGGAATCTACTACAGTTTTGTGCTCTCGCTGTACTAATATTGTCAATGAAGCAGATTCAGTTATAGTCCGCTACGACAGGATACGCGAAGAGGCGCAGCACCTTTATTACCGCAGGATGTCTCAGGACAAAGGACCCGACGCATCCGTAGTAGAGGAGTCCTTCGAGGCTCCGAGCTGCAGTGGCTCCGACCAGTTAATGGGCTTATCTGACCAACAGGTCGCCACCACACTCTGTGACACTGAAGAAGAGGTTCTTGGGATTGGGCCACAAAACCTGCCCCCAGAGCAGAAGGTCACTTATAGCAAACGTGGACGAAAGCGAAAATCGACAGTACTTAGCGATAGTGTTAAGACTTCTCTCGTCAAGACGGAGCCGATGGAAGATGGGTTTGAGAGCGTCGAATGTGATGTCGATATCGACGATGATTCTGAGGACGAACGAAAAAGAAGGAAAAGGAGGGTGAAAGGGGCTGCGAGAGGTCGAGGAAGGGGGCGCGGGAGAGGAAAGCGACGGAGAGGTCGTCCGGCTACCAGGACAACATTGATTGGTCGGGGTCTCGGAGGACAATATCCCAATTCAAATAAGAGGAGATCACTCCCTTTCAAGGGTCCCAAGATTTATCACTGTTCCGAGTGCAAGGGGGAATTTAAGAAGTACACAGAACTGATCACTCATCGTAAAGATGTGCATACAGTTATTGACACGAGTACTCTTGAGGTAGAAGAAACTATACTGGAGAATGGTGTGATCACTTATTTTAATAAGGGCAAAGCAAATAACTCGACCACGAGTCATCAGTGCCGCGAATGCGATAAGCAGTTCTTGCGTAAAGATGATTTGTGGTATCACCAAGAGATAGCGCATACGGAAGGAAAAGGGCGTGCTAAAACTGCCTTCAAAAATCGCTCGTACGATTGCGAAGAGTGCGGGGAACGCTTCCTATTTAAGTACAAACTCAAGATGCACATCAATAGCAAACATTTAAATGACGCGGGTCAGACTGCCAATGACTTCACTTGTGGAGAGTGTGGTTGCAAACTAGGTAGTCTTCCTGGTCTGACATTTCATATGCGCAAGCATCACAACAAGTCCTTGACCTACCGCAAAACGACAGAATACTTGTGCAGCGACTGTGGCTTCATGGCATCCACCAACAAAAAGCTAAAGGAACATCAAGAGTCGCATTGCGGTGCTTCTTCCAAACCCAAGGTTCAATGCGAAATATGCGGCAAAACCGTCCTTAAAGTGTCCCTCAAGATGCACAAAGTTAAGATGCATTCTGACTTCAAAGAACAGTGTGATCGGTGTGGAGAGCGGTATGCCACCAAGACTGACCTCCTCCGACATATCAACGTAGTCCACCTCCGTATTCTTCTTTATAATTGTCAATACTGTGACGAACGCTTTCCAACTTCAGATGCCCTCCGTTATCATCGCGTCAAGTTCCACGAGAAGCCTTCTTTTTACTGCCAAGTGTGTGGCAAGTGCTACAAGAGAGTAGGTGAACTTAATACTCACATCAAGCGTGCTCACAACGACCGCCGAAAGGCTGAAGTTTGCCAATATTGCGGCAAGGAGTATTACGATCGAAGCGGCCTTCGGAACCACTTGGTAAATAAACACAATGTCCCCCAGGAGATGACCTATTCTGAGAATTATCTGCGCAAGAAACGAGTGGATGGTTTACCTTTAGCGAAACACATGGAAAAGCGAGGTGCCGTTGATGTAACGAAGGCTGTTATTCCGGTGAACCAACAACCGCCTACCATTATCCACCATCAAATGCAACCTGTCCCCCCTCCACCTCCACCGCCACCGCAAATGCAACAGCAGCAGGCACCGCAAATTCCCCTTCAACATCCACCCCCTCAGGTTCATCCCGGTCACCCCGGAGCAATCGTGGGGCCGCACCCTCACTTGAGAGTGGTTGATGAAGCTGCAGAGGCAGCCAGAAACTTGACTGCATATCAAGATATGGCTGCGACTGAAGAGGAGAGTCCGCTGGTGGTGACCGAAATTACGGAATCGCCGCAGGTCGAGCAGGCTGTCTTCGTGGATGCTCTAAATGTACCGCAGGGCCTCGTGCATCATCCGCAGGTAGCTCATATGCAACCACCGATGTCCATGCATCACCACATGCACCATCAAATGCCTCACCATGCTAATATGAGGCTGAACGTCCTTTATCAAATGAACATGCATCACCCCGGCGCCCCACATCTTAATATGCAGTAAAAGATGTTGAGTTAGCGTTACTTTTGTTTTATTGTAAATAAATAAAAGTTTCTAGTCACTTTTAAGTTAAGATAAATTAAGTTACTTTAAATCATAAACATTCCATCAAAAGTATATCTAAGATTTTAAATAACATTCTAATTTCTTACCCGTTTATTATTTATCGATCCTTTGATTTCATTGGGCAAAGAAAATGACTTTTTATTCAAGTTAAACCAGAAAATAGGTGGCATTTGCGAAGTGGACTTTTACTGCGTCTCGTACTTTTTTTTCCTTTAGTTTCTTTATCTTGCTTATTTAGTATTATACATCTTTTATTATTATTAATTTTTGTTCACTCCTTCTATCGGAACGACCTTGATGATGACCCTATTTTGATTTGTTACCGCTTTTATTCTTTGGCATAGTTGGAGTGTGGTCAATTCTATGATCCCATGTTTACCGTGCCTGGAGGAAGGCGACACTTGTCTAGTTTACCCCGCGTCTTGTGGTTGTATTAGTGGGTGGGGTATAGGCCCTCCAAGATGAGATAGCGGTCACAACTGATCGGAAGTATCGTATTGCCGTGCCTTTGTATGGCTCCATGGCGGGAGTCACGAGGAAAAGTATGAACCGAATCTAAGTGCAATGGCTAAATATTCTCTAATTCACTTCCCAATCTCCTTTTGGGTAGCCTCCCTTTCTAACAAGGGCTCGTGATATGCGTCAAAGTTTGTTCAGTCTGTATTTTTCCCGCTCTTTGGATCCTCGATGCCCAGAGTTAATTATTCTCGTTTTCTTGTATTAAAGTCTGATATTGATGCTGCTTTCCAATGTGACCTTTTGGATTTGAATGGAGGTTTCGAATCTCTTGGTGAGCTACGTCGTATCTGAGCTCGAGGTGGTGGAGGTCTCTTACCGCACCCAACAATGCTTTACGGGCTATTTTTTCTTTTGCAGGTCGCAGTTTGTAACTTCTCATTCCAGGCTTAATTTTGTCAAAGGTGTATGTAATACACCTACGTTAATTCTGGCGTTTGAACGCCAGGAATTAATTTGTCAGGTCAAGGCTGGGTACCTCCATATTCCAGTAAGTCGTTATTTTGAACTGTAGAGACGGTTACAACTGTCAGCAATTCAGGCAGGTTGGTCTCGGGTATCGGCATACACATAACTTTGCCAAGTGCCTCCAATCACCATGAGTGCAGTAGATCTCTGCCCTATTCAAATTGTGGTGGCCCCCCAGTGCCGCAGCCAAAACATCCATTTCATATTCGAGAAGTCTTCGAGTTAAGGAACAACTCTTATCCGTCCGATTGGCTCTATTCTTCCATAATAATACCCGTCGTCCTCAGGATATTTGCATTTTCGCCTCCGGGGTGAGACAGCCGACACAATTATTTACGAGAGCCTCCTTGGTTGCGAGCAGGCGTGTTGCACATGATACCCAACACATGGGCGGTATCACACCTGCCAAAGTACATGCGCCTAATGATCTACCTCCGACCACGATACCCACTTCGTGGTCGGACGATCCTGCTCCTGAGAGCATACAAGAAGGCGTGCCTTGGCGTCATTTTCTGCTTCGCCTGCTTAGCTCGACCACTCTTCTGATCGAATATCACGGATGGTCATGCCGATGTTCGTTTGCAACAATGCTGTAAAGTCTATATTAGATTTGCCATTTCCTCAGGTTTTGACTCTCCTTCAGTTACGCTAATGGGCTACAGCAGAGGGTAGGGCATGGATCATAGTGGTGCAGTATCACTATTCTACCCACCTCCCATTCCGTACAACTGCAGACAGTACAAGGGGCGGTCAATAAGTTTTGCAATTCGGATATGAGGAAAAGTGTTTTATTATTTTTCAATATAAATACCCTCGACTTCAATGCACTTGCGCCACTTGTCCCTGAGGCTTCGAATTCCCGACTGCTGTTCAATCCACTCCTGGACGGCGAGCTCGACATCTTCATCGTCCTCAAACCGGCGTCCACGCAGTGAAGCTTTGAGCTGGCGGAATAAAAAGTAGTCGCTAGGGGCCAGATCTGGACTGTAGGGGGGATGGTTGAGCTCCTCGAATCCGCGCTCGCGCAGGGCAGCTTGTGCAACTCTGGCCTTGTGAACTTTGACGACGTTGAAGTCGATCATGGGGCGTGAGGTTTCTAGGGACCCAACGGGCAGAGACCTTGGTCATGGCCAAATTGTCGTAGATGATGTTGATAACACTTCCATGTGATATTGCAAGTTCTCGTTCGATTTTTTCGACCTTCACCCGTCGATTTTCGAGAATCATCCTCTCCGCATGGGCCACATTGTCCTCGTTGTTCACGTCTGACGGGCGTCCTGGACGGGGACATCTTCAAGGGACTCACGACCATGGTGGAACTCCCTATTCCAGCAAACAATGGTTGCATAGGAAGGGGCGGTGTCGGTGTACACTGCAACCATGCGTTCATGGATCTCTTTTGCATTCTTGCCTTCCTTGGTCAAAAGTTTGATCACTGCGGGGTGCTCAACCTTGTCCATTGTTGAAAAATTTGTGACACGATCTGAAATCAGCTACTGCTTCTTAAATAGACGAGGCAGGAGCGTGCGGCTGCAGGTCCTGACTTGTCATAACATGTCCTAACACCCATCCCCCTTCCTCTGTTTTGCCCTACCGATTTTCAAAACTTATTTACTGCCCCTCATTGCTACGTGGTCCTTTTACCGAAACTTTTAACTGTTTCCTGTACCTCCCAACAGATCGGACCTACTGACTTTTGGACCAACTTCAAATTCATTTTTTTATTGTTAGGTGGCTTATGCACATCCATTTTGGGGGGACGTTTTTAATGTTAAATTCCTACTGTTGAATCTTTTATAAGTCGAATCCCCTATGTATTCTTAATTCCGCACCGATTTCACTTATGTACAATACGGAGAAGAGGGGATTCTAATCCTCGTCTCGTGGGTGGGAGGCCGAAAATGAGCCCAGGGTTTCGAAATTGAGACAAAGCGGAGTCCTAGCCTCTCGGCAACCATGTTGATTTTTTTTTTTTTTTAGAGCTCATCTGGCGACAGCCTACTTGGGCATTAGTCGCCGTATTAGAAACTGGCCTAGTGCTAGGGTACTTTAAAATAAAATTAAAAAAGATACAAACAACCCCTCCTACCCTCCCCCCCCCAAAAAAAAGGAAAGCGAGCAGTAAGCAAGCTCGCTCGTCTTGGGGAGGTCCCCCCGGCGCAGGAGCTTGCGACCTATAGAAGAAAAAAAACAAAATAAAAAAAACTCTGCCTAAGTAATAGGAATAAGGCCGGCCTTCCCCTCAAAAGTCAACAAGTCCACCAGTCAATGTGCACGCACTCGTCCGTAGTACAAGGGACAGGTGGTAGTGACCCCGCCCATCCCGGTACCGGGACAGGTAACGTGCGCGAAGATCACCCAGACTGGGACATTCTACAGGAATGTGCCGAACAGTCTGGGGGACGACGCAGTCGTCACAATAGAGCGCAGGCGAGCGCTCCATCAGATAGCGATGCGTCACACGAGTGTGGCCGATTCGAAGACGACAGAAAGCAACCTGAAGCCGCCGCGGCATTGGGGGATAGATCCATGGGAACAGTTGCGGCGCAATGGCACGCAACTTTAAGTTCCCTTCGACCGTCTCCCATCTTCTTTGCCAAGCAGTCCGAAGAGCTGCCCGTATTCCTGCCATGTAGACGGTGTGAGGAAGAGCGAAACGCTGGTCCGGTCGCAGAGTCCTCGCGGACTCTTTGGCGCCCTCATCGGCGCGCTCATTCCCCACAATTCCCACATGTCCAGGAACCCAGCAGAAGGGAATCTCGACATCTGCCCGGCTCGCCAAAACCGTGGCGTCACGGATATCGCGAACCAGCGGATGCGGAGATTCCAATGCCCCGAGAGCACTCAGGGCGCTTTGTGAGTCGCTATAGATCACAATCCGGTCTCCGAACCGGGCACGTCGCGTAATCTCCCGTACCGAGTGGTGTATTGCCACCAGCTCGGCCGCGAAGACAGACGCAGCGCCTGGTAGAGCCCCGCTGACTTCAAACAGAGGGGATACGGCGTGGAAGCCGACCCCCTCTTGGGACTTGGAGCCATCCGTATACACTGGCACGGTTCCAGCATGACACGATGTGTGCTCCAAAAAGGTCGAACGCAATACTCCCGGCACAGTACAAGCTTTGGGAGCAGAGGCGTGGCGACAAATAGCCAAATGTGGTACCCTCCAGGGTGGCGTCCTGGGCAGAACCAGGGGCGCCACCGGCCCGAGAGCTATATCTACCTCTCGAAGGAGTTTCCTGGCCCTAAACCCAAAGGGCTTAGGGTATGACTGGCGTCTCTCGGCGGCATAGGCACCATCGAGATCAGCTGCGACTGAGGGAGGCGCCAGGCTCGCGCATACAGGCGAGTGATGCACTGCACGCGGTGCAGAGTGAGTGGCATCTCCCCAGCATCGACCAACAGGCTCTCAATGGGGGAAGTGCGGAAGGCACCGGTCGCAAGGCGAAGGCCAGTGTAGTGGATCGAATCCACCTTCCGCAATAAACGCTCGGCTGCGGATGCATAAAACTCGCATCCGTAGTCGAGCTTCGAGCGAACAAAGGATCGATAAAAAAGTAAGGCAGTAGCCCTATCAGCGACCCAAGCGCTGAACGTCACGGAACGGAGAATGTCCATGGCGCGGGTACAAGAGACCCTAAGGCTGCGAATATGAGCCTCCCAGGTGAGGCGTCGGTCGAATACAAGACCAAGGAAACGGTGCGACTCAACCACATCCAGGCGCACCCCATTAAGAAACAAATCTGGGTCGGGGTGAAGCCGTGGATGGCGGCAGAAGTGCACCACCTTAGTCTTGGCCAAAGAAAACCGAAACCTGTTCGCTTCGGCATAGCGAGAGACGCGGTTCAATGCCTGTTGGAGTCGACGCTCCAGAGTTGGCATCTGGGCCGCGCCAAAAGAGATCGAAAGGTCGTCCACGTAGAGCGTAGCGAGAACATCTTCCGGCAGCACCGAGGTGATGCCGTTGATGCTCAGGGCAAAGAGTGTGACACTGAGGACACTTCCCTGCGGGACACCCTCTTCCTGCTCCTTTGGGCCGGAGAGAGCTCCCCCACCCGTACGCGGAATCGACGATCTCGCAAAAATTCAGATATAAACATTGGGAGGCGTCCCCTCGCCCCCATCGTGTGGAGAGTCTCCATGATACCGTATCGCCATGCGGTATCATAGGCCTTCTCCTGATCGAAAAAGACCTTGGCGTAGTGCTGTCTACGAAGGAAAGCCTCGCAGACAGCATTTTCCAGTCGGAGCAGAGCATCTGACGTGGAGTGGAACTTACGGAAGCCACACTGCGCAGAACACAAATGGCCTCCGCTGTCCAGGAAAAAGGCTAATCTAACATTTACCAATTTCTCCATCAACTTGCACACGCAAGAGGTTAGAGAGATTGGGCGGAAACCAGTCGGAGTAGAGTGATCTCTCCCCGGTTTGCGAAAGGCGAGCACAGTAGCGATTCGCCAGGAGTCTGGGAGAAGACCTTCCACCCAGATCCTTAAAACAAATCTAACAGAAAGGCCATGCCTCGCTCACCCAGGTGACGAAGCATGGCGTACGGGACATCGTCCGGACCATGGGCGGTGTCCGCGCACGAAGCGAGAGCGGAACGCAACTCACTCACAGTAAACTTGTCGTTGAAGGGTTCTCCGCCTCTGGAGGTAAAGTCCAGCCGGCGGACTTCCGCGACATCACGACGTGCATTGAATGCTGGCGGAGCAGCATCACGGCTAGAGAATGCGGAAAAAGCGGTCGCTAAGGATTCCGCCACGGACGCGGGGTCTGAGATTGCGGTTCATTCTCCTGGAGAACGGGAGGGGGGTCCTGCGAGAACTTGCCCCGAATCCTTTTGATTCGCTTCCACACCTCAGCTAAAGGGGTCTTCCCGTTAAGTGAAGACACGTATGCCCGGCAAGAAGAGCGGCGGGCGTGCTTCGAAATATACCGGAACCTAGCCCTAGCCCGACGAAATTCAGCGACAGTGAAATCGTTCGGGCGGCGCTTATAGCGCATGTAGGCATAACGCTTCTGTTTGAGGGCCGTCTCACACTCGGCCGACCACCATGGGAGTGGTCAGCGTGCAAAACGGCCAGACGTCCTAGGAATAGTTGTCAGGCCCACGGCGATGAGGTTCCGGTGAAGAACTCAACGGCCTCATCTACCGACCTAAACTCCTCGACTGAGATAGAGAATTCAGTCATTTCCTGAAATGCAGGCCACCGCGCCCGCGCCAAGCACCACCGAGATGGTCTCTCAGGCGGCAGCTATACTGAAAATGATATTTGAATGGGAAAGTGATCACTACCATGGAGGTCATCGACCACCCCCCCAATCAAAATCAGGCTGTGCATCCGAAGAGCACAAAGATAGGTCAAGGCAAGAAAATGAAGCGGTTCTCGGACAGTGATGCGTAAACTCATCCACGTTTAGGACACCCATCTCAAGCTCTTCGATCAGATCGGCAAGGACTTGTCCCCTGGGATTTAAGGAGTAATCTCCCCAGAGAGGATGCGGGCCGTTCAGATCTCCAAGCAAGAGATAGGGCCTCGGCAACCGTGCCACGACGCGGCGGAAGTCACCCGCGTCGAAGTCAGCTGACGGTGGAATGTACGCAGAAATGATAGTATACCTCCTATCCAGGTGCAGCTGCACAGCCACTGCCTGAAAGGAGGTATCTAAAGAGAAAGGAAGAACGGAGACATCATGCCGGGTGTAAACCGCGCATCTCCCAGCCCAGCCATCCCGCGGTGGTGGGGTCGCAAGACCCTTATACCCCGGGAGGGCAGGCAGGGGGCACGCGCCTAGCATGGTCTCCTGCAAAAAAATAGCTAACGGGGAACGGGACGAGACGAGCCTCCGCAGCTGCTCCCAGTTGGCCCGGAGTCCACGGCAATTCCATTGAAGGAATATGCCCTCCAGGCCTAGCTCGGAGGAGACGCGGGGGCCCTCCTCGAATTGAAGACCCTCACGGGAATGGCCGTACGCTTCCTGGGCGCTGTTGGCCGGACAAAGCGCTGTCGCCTTCGAGGACTTATTGGGAGAGGTAGGGCTCGCCATGCGATTCTTTTCCTCCCTCCGCCTCCAAACCTTAGGCGGGCGTGGCGGCTTGGGAGGCGAAGGGCCCTCTTTTCGAGGAACCACTGTCTCCGAGCCACTCGCTCCACCTCGGGGCGTGGGCGAAGGGGCCGAAGCTCCTTTGTTGCTGTCCTCCTTTCGGGGAACAGCTTTAGGAACCCGGGAAGATGGCCTAGCGACCATCTTCAGGGGTGTTGCCTCCTGTGAGTCTAACGACTCGGTGGAGGCGCGTGGCCGTTTCACCTTACGGGAGACGGTCACGCTGGGGGAAGAGGGGGAAGCCCTGGTTTGAGCCGGGGCATGGTATGAACCCTTTTTGCCGCCAGCTTAACCAGGTGAGCGCCCAGGTTGGGTAGAGCCCGCAGAAGGGCTCCGAATGGGCGCGGAAACAACCGTGCTCGTTGGCCTGGATTGGCTAGGAGCAGAGGGTGCTTTTCTAACTATTGAGGCATATGACGTCCCAGGCAGAGCCGGGCGCGCCAGGACCAAGTCCTTTGCCTCGCGGAATGAGAGTCGATCCTGAACCTGAACGGCCAGGATTTTTTTCTCAAGGAGATATGCACCACATTGCTTCGAAGAAGCAGGGTGCGGCTCTCCGCAATTGACACACTTGGCCACACACGATTTGGACTTATCGTGTGCGACCTTGGAGCAATTTACACATACTTCCGGTGACCCCAACTTTGCACGTCTACAAGAGCAATTCGTATGGCCGAAGCGGTGACAGTAATAGCACATTCGCGGCATTGGCACGAATGCCTTCACGCGGTAGCGGTGCCAACCGGCACGCACCGACTCAGTAAGCTTGTCACAGTCAAACGTGACGAAGAGTGTAGGGGTGGGTCTCGAGGCCCCTCCCTGTTTTCTCATCACACGTTCGACCTTGCCCGCCCCATGGTCGGCTAGCTCTAGGGTGATGTCCTCAATGGAGTAGTCAACGAGTTCCCTCGCATAAACTACTCCTTTCACAAAGTTCATGGTAGTGTGCGGCGTCACACTCACCGGGGTGCCATGAAGTGTCCTAAGAGCACTTATCTTGGCCGCCTCGGCGGGATTCGCCAGAAGGCTCCCGTCCGAGAAACGGGTTACCTTCGGCTCTCTACCAATTGCACTAGCTAATCCTCTCCTCTGATGGATCATGTTGCCCTTGGACAATATGGTGCCATCAGTGGAGCGAATAACAGGGAAGCGTTTGAAGCCAGCGGGCTTTTTGGTCTTTGTCATCGTTAGGAGCTCCGTACCCGGGGGGGCAGAGGGGCCGGATGTGCCGATCTTGGCTTGGTCGCTTGCCAAAGTGGCAGCAGACCCATCCGTCCCCGTAGCCCCCGCGGATGGAGAGGAGCCCCGAGTCTTCTTCGTCCTTTTCTTTTTTGGAGAGGAGGGCGGGGAATGAACCCACTTCTCACTCCCGTCGGTAGAAGCCCCCATGCCAGATGGGCCGGCCTCAGCCAGGTCCCTCTCCGAAATGGAGAAGTTCCTGGTAGTCTTGGGGGCACCTGTCGGAGGATATCCCTCCCCTCCTTGTATTGCCTCGGAGCCCTCAGCCGTTTGAGGGGGACCTTGCTTAGGGGCGGACTCGGGTTCGGTGCTTGGTGCCGAGCCCGGATTCCCCCCCATGGAAGGCCCTACCCTCTGAGGCTGGGTCTCCTCAAGGACCATGTCTATCACAGGAGGGGCCTCCAGTTGGCCATCCCCTCCCAGGACATCGCAGGTCCCCTTGGCAGCGTCAAGAGTCATTTGTGGGGAGGCACAAGCCTTAACACCGACAAGGTTTAATATCCTTACCAGCAGGTCTTTTGAGGGAAGCAACCGAAGGGGCCTGGCTTCCCTCTCCCCCCTAAGGGGGTTTGCCCTACCAAGCCGCTTACACGAGGGGCGGTCGGCAATGGGCTGTCTGCTGGCTTTCTTGGCAGTCCCCTTAGAAAGAAAAGGAGGGACTGCCGCTGGAAATAGGGAGGTGCCCGAAAGCACCTCCTGAGAAGGGATTGTGGGGGAGTCCCCTACACCCGTATTTGTAGGAGAGGAGTAAGCCTCCTCTCCGGTAAAAGAATTATGGAGGGTCCCCTGCGCAAGCACAAGGGGGGGGGGGGGCCTCCATTTTCTCGGTGGAGCTGCCCGAGGGCGGCTCCGTTGATTTTCTTGGGGAAGTTGGGGGTTGGGTTTTTTTTTGTTTTTTTTTGTCATACATGGGCATGGTGACCCTCTTTTTAATACGGGACGCAATAGCTCATCACCTCTCGCAGTTGCCCGCACTGCGAGAGGTGCTTACAAGCCCGGCAGAGCCAGGCGCCGCCATTCGGGACCACCCCTCCCGCCTGGTGGCCTGGCAGTCCATCGGCATGGCGGCTCCACCTTGGACACGGCGTAAAATTGATAGAATGTGAAGAGGAGAGGAAAGGGGATGTGAGGAAGGTATGGGTGGGGATGAAGCAGGTTGTTAAAAAAAACCCATCCCGAACCGGAGCTCAGGGGTTAGGGAACAATGTCCCCTCTCCCCCCAGCCCCGATCCGGGGTGGTTGGCTTGAGAAGGAGGTCAGCATCTACCCTGTGAAATTAGAGGCTGACCAGAGAAAGTTGTGGGAGAGGTTGTATGAAAAGCGACGAGGTAGGGAAGAAATCGGGCTATCTGAAGGAAGGGAGGCTAAGCTGGGGCCGGACTGGGCGCTGGATCCCGTCAGCACGCCGGCCAGGATGGCAAATCTCCGCGCCCCTTACGGGGCCCCTAGGCCAGATGGACCGGCCTAAGCCAGGTCTTTCTCCGAAATGTAGAAGGTCCTGGTGGTCGCAGGGGCACCGGTTGGAGGAGATCCCTCCCCTCCTTGTACTGATTCGGGGCCCTCAGCCGTTTGAGGACCTTGCATAGGGGCGGATTCGGGTTCGGGGCTTGGCAGCGAGCCCGGATTCTCCCCATGGAAGGCCCTACCGTCTGGAGCTGGGTTTCCTTAAGGACCATGTCTATCACAGGAGGGGCCTCCAGTTGGCCATCCCCTCCCAGGACATGGCAGCGTCACCAGTCTTGTGTGTGGAGGCACAGGCCTTGACCCCGGCAAGGTTTAATATTCTTGCCAGCAGGTATTTTGAGGGAAACGACATAAAGGGGCCGGGCTTCCCTGCCTCCCTTAAGGGGGTTTGCCCTACCAAGCCGCTTACACGAAGGGCGGTCGGCAATGTGCTGCCTTTCTTGGCAGTCCCCTTAGAAAGAAAAGGAGGGACTGCCGCTGGAAATAGGGAGGTGCCCTAAAGCACCTCTAGAGAAGGGGGTGAGGGAGAGTCCCCTTCACCCGTAAGCGTAGGAGAGGAGTAAGCCTCCTCTCCGGTTAAAGAATTATGGAGGGTCCCCTGCGCAAGCAGAGGTGGGAAGGGGAGACGTCCATTTTTTCGGTGGAGCTGCCCGAGGGCGGCTCCGTTGAGCAAGGGAAAGTTGAGGGTTTTTTTTATTTTTAGGTTGTGCATCATTGGGCATGGTGACCCTAAATTTTCTGCGGGAGGCAATAGCTCATCACCTCTCACAGTTGCCCGCACTGCAAGAGGTTCTTAAAGGCCTGGCAGAGCCAGGCGCCGCCATTTGGGACCACCCCTCCCGCCTGGTGGCCTGGCAGTCCATCGGCATGGCGGCTCCACCTTGAACACGGCGTAAAAAGATAGATTGTGAAGAGGAGAGGAAAAGGGGATGTGAGGAAGGTATGGGTGGGGATAAAGCAGGTTGTTAAAAAAAAACCATCCCGAATCGGAGCTCAGTGGTTAGGGAACGTTTTGCCCTTTCCCCTCAGCCCCGATCCGGGACGGTTGGCTTGAGAAAAAGGTCAGCATCTACCCTCTGAAATTAGAGGCTGACCAGAGAAAGTTGTGGGAGAGTTTGTATGAAAAGCGACGAAGTAGGGGAGAAATACATGCTATCTGAAGGAAATAAGAGAAGCTAAGCTGGGGCCGGACGGAGCGCTGGATCCCGTCAGCACGGCGGCCAGGATGGCAAATCGCCGAGCCCCTTACGGAGGAAAGAGCAAAGGAAAAGGGATGTGAGGAAGGCTACACCCCTGCGCTAGGTTATCCCGGGATGGCGTGCAATCCACACAGGGCCATGTTTAGCATATCGAACAAACATTCTGACGAACTGCACACCTTCACGGGTTGAGAGCAGTAATAAAAAAAAAACAAAGGTGAGAGGGAGCTAGGAGGAAGAGCACCAACTTACTCCGGCCTCGTCGAGTTCAATTTACCGCAGTGGCGACGCGTCCTAATTTGCACTTTGTATGGATGAGAACAGTTCCTCCTTGTACCAAGTGCAGGTAAACAAATGGTTGAAGGGATGGTCGTAGAGTAAATAAAAAAAAGTAGCGCTGAGAGAAAGCGAACCATCCACTTTCCTTATAAGAGTTCATGTCAACCCATTGACAGGGTTTTCCTAATTTGCACTCGGGGCGGGAGGGGGTATGGTTGGTTGATCGTTGAAGATGGCGCAACCATGGAGTCTGGGTTAATAAGGGTTGCTACAGAAGGGTGCTGCTGGTAGGTCAAACCCCCTCTCAGGTTCCCCACGCCGGGGAGTTAGCCTGTATCGTTTTGTTCGTAGGCAAGCCGGCTCAGAAACCTTTTGGGAGCCAATTTTTGTTTTATAATTTTCATCATCGGGAATGGAGAGCCCGTTTTGAGGAGGATGCATCGGGGACCGTCGCGGTGCCACTTCTTGAGCCCTGAAACCAAAGCGCCCCTCAGCATGGCAACTCCAACCTTACATTTAAGCTAGAGAACAAGAGTAGGAGAAAGAGGGGATAAGGAAGACAGGTATAAGTAAAATTCTAGTTAGCGATTGGCGGCTCCTCACCTTAGTGAGGGCACCACCAGCCTCTATCCAGGAGGAAAGAGCTGTCCGGCCATGCGGGTAAGCGGAATACTAATTATATTTAAACAGCAGAGTTCAAAATATTGGCAACATGGAACACAAAATAAATGAGAAGAGCTCCTCACAATGAAAACAATCTAGCAGAATGATAGAACTGACTCCTGCGGCTGCAGACGACAGCCTCTCCTTTTATATGTAGGAGGCGCCTACATCATAAAGATTACACGGCTCTGTGATAACTTTCCTAGAATTCAGAATAAAAGGATCTTGAGGACACGCTTGCGCGAACCTTACCTGTACTGAATATAAGTATTAAGCAGGCATATACCCTTCTGCTGGACGCGAGGTTTCTGTCCTCGTCGAGGTCACCTTAGGACACCTGTTATTTTTTGATAGGTGAATCGCCCCAGTCAAACACAGTTTTCAGGAAGCGCCATTAAGAATTATTTTTCTTTTTGCAGAAATGAGTTCTGAACCTAATTCTTTGGCCATATCTCCCCTTCCTTTTCCCTTCTTTCTTAAACTAGGCACGAGTGGATGTTAATCTTAGTACTAGTTCATAATTCGACAAACGTTAATGAATTAGCAATAAAATGAAAATAAGGATAGCAAAAAACTATTCGAATAATATTTTTTTATTATAATTGTTGCTATAAGGTAATTCATATAAAATATGCAGTAACAGTTCAACAATAAAATTTACTATACAAAATCCATCAGTAATTCTTTTGCTCTTCAAATTTGGGGTTCCGAGATAATATTTAAGACCAAAATAGGAAGAGCGATCAATGAAGAAAATAAACCTCAACACGGACAATAAAATTAAAAAGTAGATTATGAAATCTTATGATTGATTGTCAACCTCGATTTTCTGATGAAGTCAGAAGAAATAAGAACAAAAGTACTCTGAAAGTTTTGTTTCACTCCGAATTATTTTTTTTTACATCACACTAACTTTCAGTATTGACTCTTATCACTAAACATTAATAAAACCTAAATTAGAGTTGACTAAAAGTTTGTGTTCATTTGGTTCAGAAAAGGAACCGAAACAAAGACAGCACTGTTTAATTACATAAAAACTGTGCTTTAACGATGAATTTATTGCCATGCGTACAGTTAAGTAAATAAAACAGCAGTAAATGTATACGAAAATCTACCCAGGTGGAATGTGAATAAAAATGTAACTCTTTCAGGAGATCCTGTGATAAAAATGCAAAACGGATCAACAATGATATGTCCAAAAAGGAAGATAGATTAATCACAGATAATCGGTTAAGCAGGAAAGAACAAATATCCTCCTCCCACAAAATTGCCAAGGACCCAAACAAAGGATGGTGTGACAGGGGTAATGCTTCTGCCATAACCTGGAGGAGTGCCACGTCCTCCAGACCCAGGTGACTCCAAGAGAACTTGGTACGAGTCGTCTCTTGCACCTCTTTTTACAACCGCCGCCATCTTGACCGCGCCTGGATGTTGTTTATAGCTCCCTGGGAGCAGGTGGAATCTCCTCTCTCTCCGACCGCTTGGGATATTAAGGGAGAAAGCTTTGATCCTACAGCAAGAGCTGTATGCCTTGCCAACGTTAAGACAGTTAATTGGGTCATACCTTCTACATATTAGACTGTCCTGAAGGACCAAGATAGTGTATGTAGAAGCTTTTGTATACTATGGGAATTTTATTGCATACCCTTGTGCTATCGATCCATGTAACAGCTATGGAGTGAGTTCGATTGTAGCTTAACCTTGTACGTATTGCATCTAAGTGAGGTGGTCACGCACCAGGATTGCATCCACTTATAAATGACTGACCACTCTGCATTTATTTTTGCCTAAGGGTGACTAAAGTTAAAAAAACAACATTGCCTGCTGGGGGCACCTTTAGAGACCCACAAAGGGTGAACGAGGGCGCTAATAAAAAACACCCTACTGCGTGCACGGTCCCCTCACAACCATTCTGAATCTTGGTTCATTCGGCGGTGTGGACATCACCAGCCATGTCTCCTTAGCTAAAGGAGACCATCGCGAATGTAGCACCGCACCCCACACGATTACAGACCCTCGCTGAGGTGTCTGTGGGAAAACCCGCTACAGGCTATATCCTTCCATATCTGGGGCTAGTCGGTAGACACCTTGAGGACCAGCAACAAGGATACTAGGTAAAGATTGTTACCTTCCAATATGAAGTTCGAAGAAATATTTACTGACAAAATACACCTGAATTATTAAGATATGTTTAAAGTTTGCTGGCTTCAGTCCTCCTATCAAGAGATGCCCAGTCACGGTGGTAACCTCCCTAGTAAATAGTGTCAGCGCACATCAACACCATTAGAATACACTGCCCTCCCCAAACCTTTATGTCGAATATAAAACAAAAGGTATAAACAATGCAATTTTAAAAATAGAAGTAGGTAACAATACAAGACAAAGAAATCGCCTTTTTTTAACGTGAAAACCAACGAGGACATCATCTACAAATGAAGTTATAAGAAAAAGAACGTTGTATTGATAGTGGTAAAGTTAGGGGAAGTGAGAATACAATTTTAAGTCACAAGTGGGGAAAAGAGAAGACTGAGAGGGACTCTAAAAACCGGTAGAGGGTGGGCGAAACGTTACTAGACGTGTCCCCACTCCACAACGAGGGAAGAAATCACAGGCAGGTAGGTAACTAGGTAACTATTAATTATCACATATTTTGAAAGAAATTGTTTAAAGGTGAATTCAGGGGTGGTTGGAAGGGATTATCAATAAAATGCCAACACTATGTGTCGTTTAATTCTAGTGTTAATCACCCAGAGATAAAAATCACAGGGTGGAAACACGAAATATAGATAATGAATTATTTTCAGAACTCAATATAATTATTAGATTAGATAATACTTACACTAAAAGGAAAGAATGCATTATTTGTTACGAGATGATATGGCATATTTAATTGGATCTACTTTTGCGTCGATGACACGATGAGCGCAAGTTAAGCGTGGGGTTTCAGATGATAGGTCCTCTCAGTATTTTTCCAGTTGGGAATTAAGAACTTCGATACTTTGATAAGATTTGGCAGAACTTCTGCTCAAGGCTCGATTACACAACAAAGTTCATGGGGTTAAAATATGGGGAACTGGAGGCATAACATTCCCTTGAATAAAACCCTTTAAAATTGGTCTGGAGCCTGCCTTGAACTTTTTTTTTGCTGCTCCCTCTTATCGAAGAGTTACACCGGCATTTCCTATGGTGTAATCCATACACGAAATGATTTCTTCAAATTTTGCATGAAAATTACAAGAAGGAAACTTAAAAAAAAGAGGCATAGAATAATGGAGTTAGTTAACACTCTCACAGTCGAGGTGGGGTTCGTCAAGCCCAGCCCAATAAAGGAATGAGAACGAGGAATTGACAGAACTTATGTGGCTGATTAAAATCCAATCAAAACAAAGATGCTACTGAGGAAAAAGAGGGGGGAGGGGAACAACACGTCCCGCGGTAGTCTGGAAGAAATAAAGACAAGGGAAGGAAAAATTCTTTGTGGCCGGGGGGAGGGGGGGATTTCTTCAGTCAAACCACTGCGCGTGGTTTTCTCCAGAGGTTTCCGAGTGATGGGGCATGATAGTAAGCTCCGAGGTGTTCGAGGGAAGGATCAGGTGGGAGTGTCGTATGTTAATTGGTGGTTGTAGTAAGAGGTGGTGTCCTGATCATAGGCGGGCCAGAGAGAGACTGGTTCGGCAGTGCAGGGTGGTTTCCAAAGGGTGGATGTCGGGTGGGACGAGTTGAAGTAAGGTTTTGTTTGCCCACTGTTCTAGTGTTACTCGGGTGATGTGGGTGTGGTGTTTTATTGTATTCTGGTTATGTGGCGTTGGGGAAACTCTCCCCAGTAGTTGGGAGTAGTCCGAAGGTCTCTGTGGAGGAATGGAGAGGGTGTGTAGTGGGTGGGCGGTGTGAAACAACTTGCTAAAGATTGTGTGCGCACCAGTGATGGGTAGTATTTTGGTTTCTGCGTGTAGGTGGAGTATTGGGGTGCTTTTTGTGCAGCCGGTTACGATGCAAGGGGGTGTGTTTTGTGTTATTTGTAATTTCTCCAAGTTGGTGTTTGATAAAATGGGTGCGCAGGCTGGGGATAGGTGATTTAAGGTGGTGTGGATGAATTGTTTGTATAGTATGTTAAGTGTTTCTTTCTGTTGCCCGAAATTGGTGTGTGTGTGTGTCCTAGTGGGGTTTAGTTTAGTTGTGACCTTTGTATTGATCTTGTGTGTGTTGTGTGTGGCAAAAGTCATGCTTGGATTCAGGGTGATGCCAAGCAGGGTGGGGTTATGGTTGAGTGAGAGTGAGAGGGGTTGGCCTTGGAGCGTGATATGGGGGTGGTAATGTGTTCGTGCGCGTGGGAGGTAAAGAGGGTGAGTGTTGATTTGGGGGGAGAGGTGAACATTTTGTTCAGTGTTAGTGGCTTGGGATGTGATGGTTAGATCGTCAGCCTGTGTGTGTGTGTGTGTGTGTGTATATATATATATATATATATATATATATATATATATATATATATATATATATATATATATGATGAAAATTAATGCAATATCACAAGAAAAGATGAGGAATTAAACCACATTCTCCGAAGACAATTTAATTCAGAACAGTTTCGGTGTATCTCACATCCTTTTTCAACTGACACTGGGTAGAAAAATGAGAAAAGCATAACACAAGATCCCCTCTTTTTCCCCCCAATCCCCAACTTGTGGCTAATCTGGGGGAGGGGTTAGGCCTAAACATATTGAAGGGCTGACATTTTACTATTTTATTTATTTGCGATCTTATTACAGGATTAAAAGAAAATTGACCCTCAGATAGATTTAAATTAGGAACTGACGATATCAAGCTCGATTCTACGATTCTTCTCTTAACATAGTAGGCCGATTTAAATAACTATGCTTTTCTCATTTTTCTGCCCAGTGTCAGTTGAAAAAGGGTGTGAGATACACCGAAACTGTTCTGAATTAAATTGTCTTTGGAGAATGTGGTTTAATTCCTCATATATATATATATATATATATATATATATATATATATATATATATATATATATAGAGAGAGAGAGAGAGAGAGAGAGAGAGAGAGAGAGAGAGAGAGAGAGAGGGGGGAAGGGGAGAGAAGGGGATGATTATAGATCCTAGCAGGGATCCCTATGCAAGAAGGCACCCGTGAACCAGATCTGGCAGATGGAGGGGAAGGAAAGGTCTACAGACATCACAAACCTGCCGAGTCTATTTCTACGGCCGAGTAACCCTCGCATTTTCATTCATACATTCGCTTGTGAGGCAACCTCAGTCAATATGTAGTATCTCTCTTTCAATATATCTTCCTATTTTGGCAAACAACTGAGGGGTTTCTACAAGCATGACTTACAGTTTACTAACATTCATATGTATTGTCATTAAGATAAATCCTTAAACTGCTGTGTAGTCCTTTCTTGTTAACCTAGACAAACAGAAATTCTGTATTAATACACCTTATATTCTCTTCCATTGTGTTTCCATTTTTCTTACCATGACCTAACATTCTCGTACACCCATAAATATAAACATTCACTCTGCTTCATATACACACTTTTTCCCATGCAAACGTTCCAGTGTAATCAGCAAAGTTCCTCAGGTATAATTAAAGGTGAAAATATAGAGCATCAAACAGAAAAATATGAGATTATGCTTCCAACTCCCAATTCGTTAGCGAGTGGGTAGGGCGTGTTTGGGCGAAACCCTGGACAGAAAGTTGTGAATGTTTGTAAAGAAAGTGATGCACCTAACCTCGATAATGAAGGCTAATCTCCCGATGATTGGAACTTATTCGCGAGCGATCGATCGATCCAAGTTATGTGACGAGTTATCACCAAAAAGAGCTCAGCTGAGAATGACGAATCTTCAGCTCCATGAGCGATATTATCAGGTGCCACGTTGGACGTCTTCAGCCAGAATACCATCGTTTCGATCAAGATAGGTTCATCAGCCTCAAAAGATGCAAAGGGACAAAATACAATGCGTGTAAGCGGGTTCGGGGGGAATATCACTGAAATATCCTCACAGTTGCCTCTTGGAAGATCGTATCGTTGAGGAGGCAGCGAGGCGGCTCTGGAGAGATCTTGAGCCTTCAAGCAGACACAGGAACTCGATAGAACATTGAACATACGATTCAGAGCAGTTCGCTAGGATGCTCAACTGTCGGGAGTGAGTAGAGCGCTAGTTAGGTGCCTGTATGGTCCAACAAGATACAGTCTCCTCGATAGGTCGTGTTTACACCTATTACTAAAACGGCTCAAACTATATTACATGAGGTGGAAAAAGGAAATAATTACCAAACTAGCTTTTCTTTTCATGAATGACTCCAAAGACGTTCTTCATTGATTTACAAAGTGAAGCTGAAGAATCCGAAAATATTAACATAGTTGATCTCATTTATTGCTTCAAATTCGTGGACAATTTAGCCTAAAGAATACTGGTTCCAGAAATAAAATTTAGAATGAGGAAGGTCTCTTGATGAAGAGTGATGAACCCTAAGTTTAATATTGACCAGAGTTACTGGGGTATATGTTTTTTAATGCTTATTTTATATTTTTATAATTAATACTAGCAAACAATGAAGATACCTCTGCAAAAAATGAAAAGGCATGAGTGGAAATTGTCATCTTAGCTGAATGCAGTTACTAAATTTATACGGTTTCTTTAACGCATACCTCCATGAATATCGAAGTAACCCCAAATGTGAAAGCGTTTAGGAAGGGATAGTACAATATTTTACACGCAATGGTTAAGGTTAATGTGGGATCTAGACCAGGGTTAACTACAGCATAGGACCTTAACTTCGCTAACGGCGGGGGTGTTTCTGATAGGTCACAGTAACGACAACTCAAAACAAAAATGACATAATTATTAAAGGCAAATAGAAATAGTCAAAGGAGACATGAATAGCAGTATAGAAATTTACAGGGCTGATATTAATTTCGAAATTAGTGATATCAGCTGAAGATAGTTTATTGGAAGTGTAGAAGAAAACACATCGCATCATACAACTCCAATTACTGCCAGAAAATGTCAATGTGAAGCAATGTGAATGTTGTAATCGACCTTTGAAGATTATTGCTCTGGAATTTTCTTCTACTAAATGAACTGACATTAAAACTTATTTGGGTTTTTGCCTTATCTAATTTCAGGTGCATAAGACTTTCAAGATTAAAGTGAACATGAGAAACATAAATCCAAAGTAAAAAAAAGGTAAAAAGAAAGGGAGCTACTCAAATTAAAATCTTTATAAACTAATGCAATAAGTAAGGGACCTGAGTGGATCTTCTGAAAAAATTCAATTTTTTTCCAAACAGACTTAACTAAAAAACAGTAAACAGGAATTGTTTAGTATCTAGTGCATATCTTAAACAAAGACATGCATCGATGGTTCATATAAGTATGCCTTAAGAGTAAAATGGTAGGGTAATTGAAGACACAGATCACATTAGATCTGAAAAAATCTAAAAATACAAAAGACTGACAATTCAAGTCAGGAAATTTAAAGAGGCTTAAGTCTAAAACTTCCACAATAGAAAACAAAACAAAACAAACCAGGAAGTAAACAAAAGCAACGATACATCCCTGCCAGACTGGGTATGAAGCGACTTCAAGAAAAGTTGAGATTAAATGAGTATTATATCTGCTTCTGTCAATTGTTCCTGGACCATTTGGGTGAGATATTGTATCATTGGCCAGTCTCCCCTTGGTATACCTATGCCTTTGAGTATTTCATTAGAAGTTCGGGAGGTGGTCCGCAGAAGATGAAAGTGCAGAAAGACCTTCATTCCCAGGGAGATGAGTGTGGATTGAAGAGCGGCTTGTAGAGATGCATCAGAACGGAACTTTCGCCGACTCAGCTGGTCTGCCTTGTACAGGAGACCCCCACTGTAGGCCACACCAGAAATATGCCCCGTCTCGATATTCAGTACGGTAACTTGGTTCTGGAACAAGATTTAATGGTTGTTTTTCATCTATTAAGACGGCAAATATCTGCAAGTGATCAGACCTAAGGTGGAGCGAAAAAAATTGCTGAAATATATTTTCCCACTAGGATCTTTTTATGGGGCTATCTGTCAAATTAAACCTCCTAAAAGGATTTTTTTATATAATAATTTTTAAAGGTTCCGCAACACCATTGATATTCAAAATAATGTGATTTTCAACTAAATTTTGACTTTCATGGATTGTATTTGAAAATTAAATTCGAATTTTGAATTGATACCTCCAAACAAATAATTATGTATTTAAAAGAACAAGAAAACGAAATTTGAAAGTAATCGATTGATATTTAGAGGTTCCTCAATGACATATTATAGTGGCGTACGTGACAATTATGTTTCAGTAGTGCGGAGGATCTCGTTGAGAGTGGATGTGTGTGTGTCTCTATCTAGTGTCTATTGTTTTGATCACATTCTTCTATTTGTATTTAAGAACAGTTATTTATAGTGGACAATAAATATTTCTACACTTTATATTATATTTCAGAGCTAAATAATATGTAAGAAAAAATTAAAACAATATTTAATTATGGCATTTAAACCTAGAACGCATCATGAAATTGTAAGCCCTTTGTTTGGTGCACCGTGCGCAATTAGATAACGAGTGTTGCCAACTTATAATGATGTTATAAAATATGTTTTGTTTGAGAGAGGAAAGGAAAAGTACTGAAATAGAAAAGACTCGCCAATTAAATAAATTATCACATTAGTAATGGAGAAGTTAATTTCCATTTGGTAAACGAAATCAATCCCGTGTGTCAATAGAGGCAGTTAGAAAAAGAATTTTAAATTATTATTCAAAATATCAGGCTTTAATGAGAAATATTAGCAGGAAAAATATGATATCACTCAAACAGAAATGTGGCGATTTTACAAAGAATGGAGAACAATTGTTTGATATTTCGTGTTGTAAATGCGATAGCTTTGAAAAATGTTCCTGTAGCACAGAAAAGAAGGTGCTGCCATTGGAGCAAACGTTTCTAGAAGACAAATGAACAACTAGGAAAACGGCAACAGGTAATATCAATCAAATTCAATCAAAGAAGAGTATTCAGTGCAGTTAGGAAGAATCGTGAGTATTGTCTCTTAAATCAACCATCTACTTTGACAGATAATATCGACGTGATTCGTCCTTCATCCAGCGCAGAAACAGAATCTGCTGACGAAGGTAGCGACTATGAGCTTCCTTCATCAGTGAAACGTAAAGAATAAACAAAATATTTGCATCCAAGAATCCATCTAAACGAATAAAATTGTCAGAATTTGCGTTGGTATGTGACCGCACTGGTGTGTCTGATCGAACTGCAGCTTTAATAACAAGTTCAATCCTTAAGGACTTATCGTCAATTGAACGCAAAAAAAATTCTGTAGTAGTTGACAGGTAAAAGGTTAGAAGAGAGCGTGCCAAAGAATGTACTACACTACAGCAAGAAATTAGATCGGATAAGAACTCATCATAAGAAAAAGATAATGGAAGAGCACATCTCTATGATAGAAGAGTAGAAGAGCCTTGTTCAGAATACCTTGGACACCTGACAATGAAGATAGGTTCTGCAAAAGCTATATGCGACGCAATATTCTCGTATCTAGAAGCAAATAACATCGCAACTGATGAACTCGTTGCTGTGGGATGCGATGGAACGGCAGAGAATACAGGAACAAAAAGAGGTGTGATCAGAATGTTAGAAGAAAAACTTAATAGACCACTGCATTGGTTTATTTGCCAGCTCCATGCAAATGAGCTCCCATTGCGCCATCTCAACAACTTGGATGGGAAAACAACGGGATCTCGTGGATTTGTCGGACCTATAGGGAAACAACTGGATAAATGTGAGACTCTTAAGTGTTGTTGAATTCGAGACAATTTGGATTAACTTGCTGTCTGCTGACAGAGGAAATCTGAGCACCGATGAAAAGTATCTGTTTGATATCCTTCTATCTATCTCACAAGGTAAATGTTCTGCTGAAATGGCTGGTAAAAGCCCTGGAAAAATGTCGCATGCACGATTGCTTACAACGGCAAATCAGATACTTCGATTATATGTTTCGACTTCCGACCCTTCTGACACGCTGAAATCCATAGTCTTGTTCATCATGAAGGTGTATGCACCATGCTGGTTTGAAATAAAAGATAACTCTTCTTCGCAAGATAGAGCACTCAACCTCTTCAAGACAGTGCAATCACTGCAAGGGATGAACGAACAGATTAAAGATATAGTTGCCCCAGTGATTCAAAGGAATTCTTATTTTGCACATGCGGAAAACATTCTTCTCCTCTGTATGCTGCAAGATGAAAGAAATCATATCCAGTAAGTCGCTTGGAGAAGAATTATGAAAGCACGAAAAGATTATAAACGGAAATCAATACGCACTTTCAAGATCCCAGACATAAACTTTGAAGCTGAGGACTACATCCACCTAATTAATTGGCAGCAGACCGTTCTGACCGAACATCCGCTGACGAGGACGTTCTCTGATGATCAACTTGAAGAATTTATCCATCAACATCCTAAATTGGATATTCGGAAGTTTCTTTGATACACACAAGCAATTGAGAGATGTATCAAACTGGTCACAGAAGCGTTACTAGCATTTTATGGAGAAGACAAACGGGATGGCTATATAAAGAGTAGAATTGAGTCCAGGAGAAAAATACCTTCCTTTAATACCAAGGACTTCGTAATGAAAGGTAATAACACTACAAAAATCGAACTGCATTGAATAAATGGATATTGAATAATAGTGAAAATTTAAATATTCGACTGTTAATTGTTCAATTTCTTCTATTTCAGTAATGATAAAAATCTACAGGTTGTATGGAAACAAACAGAAGAAAAACTTATTGAGCAGTTAAAAGAATATATTTATTCAATAAAATGGAAGTAGAAGTATAGGACATAAATGTTGTTGTAACAACTTGAAGTTTGAAAACAAGTAGATAGAATTTTTCTGACATTTTTGCCTCTTCTATTTTTCAAAATTTCAATTGCATTGAGAAACCTGAATATATTAATTTAGAAATCTGAAATTTCAATACAATAGTTTTTGATGTTGGGTCCATCAAAAAATCAGGGTGGGAAAATGAATTTCAAAATTCTTTGCAAAACCCCCCTTTTTCGATCCACCCTAATGCACAAGTTAAATAGTAATGGACAAAGCACTAGGGTAAACTACAATGTATGTAGTGATGGTATGCGGTTAGTAAGGGTATGAATATTCACTTTAACACTTGGTTGACATGAATGAAGAGCGTTCACCATGTGTGAAGGTAGGCACTCATTGCTGTACTAACCAGAAAATACGATGAAACAACAGCAACAGATCAGTTTTTATAGTAACCATTTAAAGGAAAAGTATCGCAATTTCTGGGGCTATTTATTGCAATTTAACAAGACATCCACAAGACCCTCACCCACAGACACTTAAACAATCTATAGCCGAACGACATCCTAAATGAGCCACCTGTACATATATTTTTGATTTTATGGTGTCTCTTGGTAGGGGCGAGCGAGGGCACAGCGGCCGAAATTACAAAACAGCCTATCTTTATTCCAAGTATATACAAAACTTAAAAAAGGACACACACACACACAAAAAAAAAAAAAAAAATCACCATAGTCCTGTCTGCAAGAATCCTTCCCAAGCACTCGGGACAGGTGGTAGCGACCACACCCCTTCGCGGTACTGGGACACATAGCTCTTGAAGGTCCAGCAAACAGGAATATTCAACCAAATAACGTTTTAGAGTCTGGGAAGAGCAAGGAATTTTGAAAGAAAGATCCAAAGGAGCGTTCCATCCAATGATGTCGCGCCCCACGAATGTGGCCGATTCAGAAGCGACAAAAAATGCCCTGGTACCGTCGAGACATTGAAGAATAGGTTCGGGCGAATACTCACGGCGCAATGGCACGCAGCTTCCTGCTCTCGGGCACCGTCTCCCATATTCTTTAGTCATATAACTCGTTGGGATCGTTTGATCCCTGCTATCTAGTCAATATGCGGAAGAGTGAAACGCTGGTCTGGTTGCCCAGTTTGTGTCGCCAGCCTGACCCCCATCATCAGCGCGCTTGTTCTCATCAATCCAACAAGATAATCTTGACACGGGCATGCAGTAGCCGTGGCGTCACAGATACTCCAAATGAGGGATTGAGGAGATTTAAATTCCTTTAGGGCTTTAAGCACTCTGTGAGTCGCTAGATTAAAAACCCGTGTCCGAAACGGGCGAGACATGTGGTCACTCGTACCGAGATTTATATTACCACCAGCTTGGCCGTGAAGAAGAACGCAACGCCTGGAATGGGACCCGATGGATAATTCAGGGAAATTCATACATAGGACAAAGTAATTTTAGCTCACAAAGATCAAGCGACTATTCCGTTTTCCCACCCCAAACAAAAAAACAACTAGTCAACACTGATATGCATCAGATGGAACCAAGATGACACTAAACCCCCCCCCCCCTTTTTAAATTTTTTTAAAGGGCTATCTGGCGAATGCCCGCTTGGGCATAAGTCGCCGCAATCAAACAGCCTAGCTCTAGGCTACTTTAAAATAAAAAATTGAAAACAAAACAATGATAAAATTGAAAGATGACAACAATTACGAAGCAAGCTCCGGCATCGGGGGGGAGGTCCCCCTCCCCTCGTCGCAGGAGCGTGCGAGGTACAAACAATAACAAAAAAACAAACCCCAACAAAACCTAATTAAATAAAAGGGAGAAGGCCAGCCTCCCCCCAAAAGTTAACAAGTCCACCAGTCAATGTGCACGCACTCGTCTCGAGTACAAGGGATAGGCGGTAGCGAACCCGCCCATCCAGGTACCGGGACAGGTAACGTGCGTGAAGATCACCCAGACGGGGACATTCGACAAGAATGTGCCGAAAAGTCTGGGGGACGACGCAGTCATCACAATAGAGCCCAGGCGAGCGCTCCATTAAATAGCGATGCGTCACACGAGTGTGCCCGATTCGGAGACGACAGAAAGCGACCTGAAGCCGTCGCAGAATTGGGGGATAGGTCCATGGAAACAGTCGAGGCGCAATAGCACGCAACTTTAAATTCCCTTCGACTGTCTCCCATTTTCTTTGCCAAGCAGACTAAAGAGCTGCCCGCATTCCTGCCATGTAGTCTGTGTGAGGAAGAGCGAAACGCTGGTTCGGTCGCAGAGTCCTCACGGACTCTTTAGCGCGCTCATTCACCGCAATTCCTACATGTCCAGGATACCAGCAGAAGATAATCTCGACATCCGCCCGGCTCGCCAAAACCGTGGCGTCACGGATATCGCGAACCAGGGGATGCGGAGAATCCAATGCTCCGAGAGCACTCAGGGCGCTTTGTGAGTCGCTATACATCACAATCCGGTGTCCACACCGGGCACGTCGCGTAATCTCCCGTACCGACTGGTGTATTGCCACCAGCTCGGCCGTGAAGACAGACGCAGCGCCTGGCAGAGCCCGCTGACTTCAAACAAAGGGAATACGGCGTGGAAGCCGACCCCCTCTTGGGACTTGGAGCCATCCGTATACACTGGCACGGTTCCAGTGTGACACGAGGTGTGCTCCAAAAAGGTCGAACGCAATACTCCCGGCGCTGTACAAGCTTTGGGAGCAGAGGCGTGGCGACAAATAGCCAAATGTGGTACCCTCCAGGGTGGCGTCCTGGGCAGAACCAGGGGCACCACCGGCCCGAGAGCTATACCTAGCTCTCAAAGGAGTTTCCTGGCCTGGCCCTAAACCCAAAGGGCTTAGGGTATGACTGGCGTCTCTCGGCGGCATAGACACCGTCGAGATCAGCTGCGGATGCAGTGAGAGCTGTTGGCGACTGAAGGAGGCGCCGGGCTCGCGCGTACAGGCGAGTGATGTACTGTACGCGGCGCAGAGCGAGTGGCATCTCCCCAGCATCGACCAACAGGCACTCAATGGGAAATGTGCGGAAGGCACCGGTCGCAAGGCGAAGGCCAGTGTGGTGGATCGAGTCCACCTTCCGCAATAAACGCTAGGCTGCGGATGCATAAAACTCGCATCCGTAGTCGAGCACCGAACGAACAAAGGATCGATAAAAAAAAGTAAGGCAGTAAGAGTGTGACACTGAGGACACTTCCCTGCGGGACACTCTCTTCCTACTACATTGGGCCGGAAAGGGGTTCCCCCCAACCCGTATGCGGAATCGACGATCTCGCAAAAATTCAAATATAAACATTGGGAGGCGTCCACTCACCCCCATCGTGTGGAGAGTCTCCATGATACCGAACCGGAGCTCAGGGGTTAGGGAACATTGTCCCCTCCCCCTTCAGCCCCTATCCGGGACGGTTGGCTGAGAAGAAGGTCAGCATCTACCCTGTGAAATTAGAGGCCGACCCTAGAAAGTTGTGGGAGAGGTTGTATGAAAAGCGACGAAGTAGGGGAGAAATACAGGGTGTCTGAAAGAAGGAGAAGAGGCTAAGCTGGGGTCGGACGGGGTTAAACACCCCCTCAAATGCCCCAACCTCGCACAAGCAATAATGACATTACATCACATCATTGAGGAAACTGTGGACCCAATCGGGGATGTGATGGCGTTCCTGAGGGGCTCCTGCGTCCTTGGAGGGATTGTGAGGCCAAATAAGTAAATACAGTAAACATACTAAACAATCTAGATTCCATTTTTTGAAATTACACAAAAGGGAAGGTGATATTCGAGTAGTCAACTATTAGTTAGTTATCCGTTTTAGCGTCTTTACAGTCTCGCTTCTACGAGGTAAGAAGTGCAACGGTGGACCGCCATTCCCCTCTATCTAGAGCCATCTCTCTCCTCAGATTATGCTTTGTCAAATCCTCTTCCATGTTCTTTCTCAAGTTTTCTTAGGTCGGCCAGGAACCTTCAGATTTCTTATCCTTCCAATTGCTTCGTCCTCGCCCTTTCTCTACACACGTCCGAACCATCTGAGTCTTCTCCCCTGCAGCACTGCCTCCATCTCCCTCAGGCCACATCTTCTTGCCACCTCTGAACTACTCACACCGTCTCTCCATGTTATTCCGGTCATATAGCGCAGCATCTTTCTATCACAGCTTCTTAGGATGTTCTTCGCGTTCTCTGTCAGAGCCCACGTCAACTATTGGGTATGAATTTTGCTACCGCTAATAACAAAATGAAATAACAGAGGCTTCAGGAAGAGAGATGGGAGTGCGATGAGGTGGCCAACTGTCAAGATTGAAGAGAGCGGACAGCGGAGTATATAATGACAAAATAATAAGAATGAAAATGAGAGATCAAAGGTGTACCATATTCAGAAAAATCGTGATTTTCCAAGAATATTAAATTTATAGAAGAACTAGAACAATACTATACCAAGGTAGCATTTGACATTAAATCTTGGACGTGGAGTCTCTCTGGAATACAAATCCCGATGATTTTGTACATTTTCAAATGATGTGGCGTGATAGTGCCCGTGTGCCACCTGCGGACGGGAAATCAGAGAAGTCAGCTAAAATTTCCGTGGCATCTAAAGAGTGACCTAAACAGTCCTGGTCCGAGGACGTATCAAATATTGACACAGTTACATTAAAAACCCTGCCAGACTTCTACCCCCCCCCTCCTTTGTCCAGAGGCTTGGGAGGGAACTATAGGATGCCTCTTCGAAAGGAACGACTGATTTAATCCCGTATAGCCGAATACGAGTCATCTGGAGAAGGATTTAAATTTGCAGGTACAAATGGGCTTTCTTATAATAGGGTATGTTGGCGTCCCCAACATACCCTATATGCACAAAGCTACCTATTCCTTTTCCATTTTGGGCGATGGGTCGCTTTAATATTTCATTCAGTCACAATTCATCCTGGAGGAGAAGGTCCCAAGTATGCTCCCACACAAACCCCGTCCAAGCACACTTATCATACTCAATATCATCCACCGAACACGCCCCACACAATCCATCCTTTAACCCAGGGGTCACCAAACCTTTTTCACAGCGGGCCAGATAACTGAGAGAATGACGTACTCGGGCCGCATAACCATTTTGTTCAATAAAAAAATAGTGAATACACAAAAAATAAAGACAACCAATATATTTATTTACCAAAAAGTTATCAAAGAAGGCGTCGTTAGCAATAAAATAGTATTATCAAACCCAGTACGCACATATCCGAGTCTCACAAACTAAGCAGCAAAGCAGGTTAGTTAGATTTGTGAAACTGGCGTTTAGCTTTTAAGATATCATCAATATTTACTTTGTAATTGCTGCATCGACGGTGCAACGGCGGGCCGGATCTGGCCCGCGGGCCGTAGTGGGGAGAGCCCTGCTTTAACCTTTCACACACTATTTACATCTCCTTTCACCTATCTGCTCTTCTTACTTAAAGGTCAGCACCCCCGAGAGGAAAGGCCCCTGGTGCCCTCGGGCTCACCATTTTTTTTTTTTTTTAATTTTATGGAGCCCATCTGGCAACTACCCACTTGGGCATAAGTCGCCGAAAAACACGACAGACTAGAACTAGGCTACTTTAAAGTAAAAATATGAAAACTTAACAATGATATAAATTGAAAAAACTTAACAATCGAAGCAATCTCCGGCAGCGGGGGGAGGTCCCCCTCACCCCGGTGCAGGAGAGTGCAACCTACAAACAAAACAATAACAAAAAAAAGGAACCTTAAATAAAGGGGAGAAGGCCGGCCTCCCCCCAAAAGTAAATAAGTCCACCAGTCATGGTGCACGCACTCGTCCCGAGTACAAGGGACAGGCGGTAGCGACCTCGCCCATCCCGGTACCGAGACAGGTATCGTGCGCGAAGATCACCCAGACTGGGACATTCGGCATATTCGGCGATGCGTCACACGAGTGTGTCCGATTCGAAGACGACAGAAAGCAACCTGAAGACGCCGCGGCATTGGGGGATAGGTCCATGGGAACAGTCGCGGCGCAATGGCACGCAACTTTAAGTTCCCTTCGACCGTCTCCCATCTTCTTTGCCAAGCAGTCCGAAGAGCTGCCCGTATTCCTGCCATGTAGTCGATGTGAGGAAGAGCGAAACGCTGGTCCGGTCGCAGAGTCCTCGCGGACTCTTTGGCGCCCTCATTCCCCGCAATTCCTACATGTCCAGGAACTCAGCAGAAGATAATCTCGACATCTGCCCGGCTCGCCAAAACCGTGGCGTCACGGATATCACGAACCAGGGGATGCCGAGATTCCAATGCCCCGAGAGCACTCAGGGCGCTTTGTGAGTCGCTATACATCACAATCCGGTCTCCGAACCGGGCACGTCGCGTAATCTCCCGTACCGAGTGGTGTATTGCCACCAGCTCAGCCGTGAAGACAGACGCAGCGCCTGGTAGAGCCCCGCTGACTTCAAACAGAGGGGATACGGCGTGGAAGCCGACCTCCTCTTGGGACTTGGAGCCATCCGTATACACTGGCACGGTTCCAGCGTGACACGATGTGTGCTCCAAAAAGGTCGAACGCAATACTCCCGGCGCAGTACAAGCTTTGGGAGCAGAGGCGTCGCGACAAATAGCCAAATGTGGTACCCTCCAGGGTGGCGTCCTGGGCAAAACTAGGGGCGCCACCGGCCCGAGAGCGATATCTACCTCTCGAAGGAGTTTCCTGACCCTAAACCCAAAAGGCTTAGGGTATGACTGGCGTCTCTCGACGGCATAGGCACCATCGAGATCAGCTGCGGATGCAGTGAGAGCTGTTGGCGACTGAGGGAGGCGCCGGGCTCGCGCGTACAGTCGAGTGATACACTGCACGCGGCGCAGAGCGAGTGGCATCTCCCCAGCATCGACCAACAGGCTCTCAATGGGGGAAATGCGGAAGGCACCGGTCGCAAGGCGAAGGCCGGTGTGGTGGATCGAATCCACCTTCCGCAATAAACGCTCGGCTGCGGATGCATAAAACTCGCATTCGTAGTCGAGCTTCGAGCGAACAAAGGTTCGATAAAAAAGTAAGGCAGTAGCCCTATCAGCGCCCCAAACGCTGAACGTCACGAAACGGAGAATGTCCATGGCCCGGGTACAAGAGACCCTAAGGCTGCGAATATGAGCCTCCCAGGTGAGGCGTCGGTCGAATACAAGACCAAGGAAACGGTGCGACTCAACCACATCCAGGCGCACCCCATTAAGAAACAAATCTGGGTCGGGGTGAAGCCGTGGATGGCGGCAGAAGTGCACCACCTTAGTCTTGGCCAAAGAAAACCGAAACCTGTGCGCTTCGGCATAGCAAGAGACGCGGTTCAATGCCTGTTGGAGTCGACGCTCCAGAGTTGGCATCTGGGCCGCGCCAAAAAGAGATCGAAAGGTCGTCCACGTAGAGCGTAGCGAGAACATCTTCCGGCAGCACCGAGGTGATGCCGTTGATGCTCAGGGCACCTCGGGCTCACCAGCAATTGTCATACTGACCTTTATATCTATTTCATTATCCGGTCGGCATCCGCCTGGATAAAAGCCGGTTTGCGAACTAGTACTATTATATGTCGGCATGAATTGAAAACAATCTCGGTCACAACCTTCGTCACAACATATATACTGGTTACCCATTTGTTCTTCTCTGTACCCTTCCCACACCTAACATCGCTCTCACTCTCGATCTCTGCCATAATACTACCTCACACATTCCAGCCATGAACTCGAAACTATCACTAATTGTACATTGCTGTAACAGAATGGCCACTGCAATGATATAAGTGAGGCTGCGGAGAGACATGTGGCGGATACAATTTTGATTTTATTCTCTTCTGGCAACGGCAGCAAAGACACAAACGCTGGTTATTCGAAACCCAAACAAAGGCAACAATCAAATAAATATCTAAAAGGCAAGCTCAAGTGTGGAGGGATGCGCCGTCCTCAGGACCTAATCATGCAGTTAACAATTTAAATATTATGGAAGAGGCCCAGGTCCTCCAAAAATTCAATCACACCGTAACCCAGCGTGCAGGAGTCCCTCCCAAGCAATGAGAATAGGCGGTTACAAGCCGGCCTCGTATCTACCACATTCAACCAAAACGTGTCTTATCGTCTGGGGATCTTGACAGAAAGGTTCAATAGTGCGCGCAAACTAATGGAACTGCGTCCCCCGCGCGTGTGCTGATTCGGGGGCGACAAAATAGACTGATACCGGAGAGGAATTGGAATTTTGCTTTTAAAGAGGTCTATCCTGGCGACTGCCAACATGGGCATAAGAGGGAGCAATTAAATTAGCCTAATCAATAGTGAATAAGGTTAAAATCAATATAAAAATAAAAACACAGCAAAGTCGCAAAAAAGGTTGAGAAAAGACAGTAAACAAACAAACAAAAAACCTCTCTTGCATCAGAAGGAACCTAGGATCCCTCCGGCGATAGAGCATACACACAAAACCAATAAAATTCGTACAGTTCGCAGGTCTAAGCACATGAAGCTGTAACGGGTACAAAAGGCAAGCAGTAGCGACCCTACTCGTCCAGGTCCCGTCTACAGGAGCGACTCGTATGGCCAAATCAGTGGCAGTAGTAGCTCCTACGCGGCAATGGTACGAATGCCTTCACGCGGTAGCGATACCAACCGGCACGCACAGACTTAGTGAGCCTGTCACGGTCGAACATAGTGAGTCTCGAGGCCCCTCCCTAATTTCTCATCACACGTTAGACCCTGACCACTATTTGGTCGGCCAGCTCTAAGATGAGGTCATATATGGAGTAGACTTACCTTGCGTAGACCACTCATTTCATTAAGTTCATGGTAGAGTGCGACGTCACACTCACCGGCTGCCATTAAGTATCTGAAGGGCACTAATAATGGGCGCTTCGGGGAGGGATCTGACGCATTCGCCGGAAGGCTCCCGTCTAGAAACAGGACGCCTTCGCCTCTCTACCAATTAAGCTAGCTAATGCTCTCCGCTGATGGATCATGTTACCTTTGGCCAACATGATGCTATCATAGGCGCGGATAACCAGGAAACGTTTAGAGAGAGCGGGATCGAAAACGTCAGGTAGTTCTCAATGAGGGGCCCGGACGTAATCAAGGCTCCGCTCAGCGGACTTGCGACTTTGGTCTTTGCCTGGGACACCCTACCTGGGGGCACATCAGCACCGGCCGTGCCGATCTTGGCCTGGCCTAATTTGCACTCAGACCAGGAGGATGCGCAACTCCTCCGGATACCAAGTGTAACGGGCTACAGAGGGTAGCCCCCTGCGGGGGGCTGATCTCTTGGGACCGCGGGCCTTGTTTAGAGGTTCCATAGCCTTTGTTGACACGGCATAAGGTAGCTAGTCAGCCCTCAATCTTAGATATAGGAAGTAATGAGAGGAAATTCTTAGAGCGCACCAGTGTACACGGCCCCCCGCCCCCTTACCTTAATACAAACGGAGAGGGAGGCCATGCTGGTCCTCCAGGTTTCCCTTGTAGCAAAGGTGTTAGCCCCGGCTACATCCTCCTGTGGGTAGAGAAAATAAAGAGGGGATAGTCGTAGAAAAGAGTGGGAGCATAGAGGGATAAGGGGGAACGCACGAGCTTCCCCAGGGCCCGACAAAGGGTTTTAGTCACCCGTGGGCGGGGACTTCCTTATTTGCACTGGGTCCCGAAGGACGTACTGCTTCTGCAGATAAAAGGTGTAAGAGTCTAGACCAGACCTGGGCAACCTTTGGCACGCGTACCAAACGTGGCACGCCAACGACTTCTACCGGCACGCGAAGCCAAATGCTTAACATAAGAAAACTAAATAAATGTATCTTCAAATTATTTTATATAGCAACCAAATTGTGTACAACCTGTTATGAATTATGTTATCAGTGAGGCAGCAGCAGAAGTCTCATTGATGGTAAATAAATGAAAAGGTCCACAATTTTTCTTTCTCTTCTAGTTTGGATTTGTTGTTTTCTGCTTGAAATGATAAGGATTCAATTCTGTTTAATATAATATGTATATTTTTAGGTAAAATGACTATCTTTTCCTTGTAATTTGTATGCATCATAAAGGGTTGGGAATGAATAAAAAGAACACCTTTAATTTTATATCCTTTCATTGTGTTTTAGTCAAGTATTGGCACGTGAGAAAATTTTGTACCAAAGATTTGGCCAATTTTGGCACACCCACTTAAAAAGGTTGCTCACCCCTGGTCTAGACAAAGTAAGGCTTCCTGCGGGAGACACCGTAATCAGCGCGTCCATTTCCTGCAATCTTTACATCTCCAGGAATCCAGCACAAGATAATCTCTAAATCCTCCCGACTCACGCCAGCAGTGGAGTCACAGATACTACGAACTGGGGCAAGGGCGGAGATCACAATGCCCCGAGAGCACTCAGAGCGCTCTGTGAGTCGCTAAAATTCACAATCTAGTCTCCGAACCGGGCACAAAGCGTAATCTCCCGTGAAGATAGACCCAACACCCGGTAGAGCCCGGCTGGCGTCAATCTAGGTGTGAAAGCCAACACTCTATTCGGATTTGGAGTCATCTGTGTACGCTGGCACGCTCCAAGGCTCCCGTTTAATATCACCCAAAACTAAACACACAAATACCACACCAACCTGACTGACATAGACATCTGAACCCATTACCACCAGGAACCAGACAGTCCAAGAAGTATTTGGAACATGCCCACATAAGCACAGCCTAGACAAAACCTACAGATACGCGGAGTGGAGGATTTCTGTGAGAACCATGTCCGGGGCATTCATCGTGAGGGAGGGGGAACTTAGATAGGGACCTTAATCTTAGCCTGGGGAAACATAAGTAAAACCTAGAACCCTTACTTGAGGATGGGTGGAAAGTCATTGGGTTTGACAGGTAAAATGGTAGAGAGAGTCTTCGTGTACAGGATCACCACAGACCTCAGATACTCCGGGCCGGCTACCACCATAGGTTTACCACTCAGGATCGAGTGTACGATGCATTGCGATACACCGCCGAATTGTTGGATCACGGCTGACATCCGGTGAACTGGAAAAGACCGGGAAGCGAATAATTTTGTACACCAACCGTGAAGGTGCGTTTAGAGTTCGAATCAAGATCAGGTCATTTCCCTTTGCACCGGTGGATTGAGGCAACACCACGCGGAGATGGGAGGAGAGTTGCAGCTTGTGCGCGGAATGGGGAAGACGCAGGATTGCAACCCGCACCCTTGCATGGCTTTGTCGAAATGGATACATCATCATCAACCGCTATTTCACAAGAGGAGGCGGGGCGTGTATAAACGCCACTATCGCATGAGGGGCCGCGACAGCCTCGCACATTGCCGCCATTGCGTAATGCACTGCCGGAAGATAATTTTAGAGTGCGCGGCTTCCCAGGCCAGCGACCTATATCTGGGTTTAGTTGTTTTTTTATGACATACATTTCCAGGATAAGTGTTCAATTTATAACCATGCTAACCCCCTCCCCTCTCCCCCTCCTTGAAGGTAGGTTCGAGAAGAAACTTGGTCCAACGGCAATATTTTAGTCGGGAACAATCAGGACAGAAAGAGTCCGAAGGATCCCCGTCGTCCCTCTCTTCGCGGGGGTCAAAAGCACAAAAGACTCTATTCCCGACTCACCTCTGCCCATTTCCATCCTGTGCGCGACATCATAGCGAAAGAGTCGGACCACAGAGCGATCGTTGGCATTCGACATCACTTCTTCCTCCTCCCCTTCTTCCATTTCGCTTTCCATCCCCTCCAGGAGGTTCATGTCCCGGGAGTTCGACGAAGCCCAGCTCGAGTCGCTACTCGTGCTCCGAATCGGGGTCGTGGGGTGGGAACTGGCTGCACGAGAAAGCGATTTCAGAAATAGCAAAAATGGAGCGTCGGGAGGGGTAACTATGGCCACTTGAGTTACTAAATTCCAACTGGCCTCAAATTCAAAGGCGATGACATTAAAGAAGCTGAAAGAATGGATTTGTAAATCTCAAGGGACAAACCTGCACAAATAGAAAAAAAAATAGGGCCATAATTTTTTAAAGATAAATAAGGAGTCCTACTCCAATACTTAAATTTTCACTTCACTTGAAATACACAGTTCCCTTTTTTAATTAAATAGAAATTATTACAATCATGGTAGGAACTACAGTATAGTTACATAAGCAAAATTGATACGAGTAGCAAAGACAAATCTCTACCGAAAACCTTCAATACAATCTCCTCTCTCAAGGCTGTGGAAATTTTCTTTATATTTACACTACCAAATAAAGGGGTGTATGGATCAACGGGAATGGTCAAATCTAGAATTAGAACCAGATACTTGATAGGATTAACAGAGGCCAATTCCTATCAAAAGAGGTGCATGTTTGTTGTTGTTTGTTTATAGATCCCGGGAAGCAGATGACATCTCTGCTCCGTCTGACCACTTGAGAGATTAAGGGAGAAAGCTTTTGATCCTACAGCCTATGCTGTAGAGCCTACCAACGTTACCACAATTAAGTGGGGTCGTGCTTTCTGTGACGCTGTCCTGAGGGACTAGTCTAGAAGAGAGAGAGGCTGGAAAATGCTGTGGGCATTTTATAGCACCCCCCCGCTGTGATAGCGATCCATGCAACAGCTAGGAAGTGGAGGTTCAATTGCAACTTAAACTCACATGGACTGCATCCTAGTGGAGTGATCCCAACATAGGATTGCATTCATGTGGGGTGATCGTGTCAGTTCCACTTGGAAATGACTGACTACAACTCTTGATACTTGACAGAATTATCATAGGCCAATTCTTGCCAAAAGAGGGTACAGGTGTTATGTTGTCTTCTACTCTGGATTTGCACAGCCAGATTCTCATCTCATTGTGAGATATAGTTTGACGCGAGTTCCAAATCACAGGTCATTCCAACATATGGCATCCACCGCAAAGATGACTTTAACTTCTATCCGCTGACTAATAACACCTCATTTTGGCTAACTTCGCTTAATATAAGAGCGGCGTTTATGCTGTTAAGCGTAGCCCCTATCTCCCCAAAGGAAACTTTCCTAGGATCCCACCTGCGAGGTACAAAAATAATTATGCTTACCCTTGATAGCTACAGATTGAGATTTAACTAGCGACGCTTCATGAGTCGGCAAATCGTTCCGCTGTTCGTCACCTCCTTGGAACATTGTGGGTGTAGGCGCCGTTGTGAACACTTCCAGACAATCGTCCGCCAGAGCGACGTTGGCTTCGCGGTCCAAATTCTCTTGCGCATCGGAATACTCCGAATCTGGGGTCGACGCCTGAGAGGGTTCCAGTCGCATTAGACGCACCAGATCTTCATTCCATCGAGCGTCGCCCAGAGAGAACCTTTGAAGCGGTGGGACAATAGCAGTCGACTCGCTTTTGTCGCCAATTCGAATGATGGGGATGATGCCCATGAAGAGGCTGCCAAAAGGGTTTTCGTACAGATCTCGATCCAAGTCCTCAAATAGGAGCGTCAAGTTCGACTTGGAGAATTTCTGGAAGGTATTGAGAAGCTTCGCGATGCAGGCGATGTATCCGGTATTACAGAGAGAACGCACGGGCCGGATGGTCCGAAAACTTCGTTTCATGAGTGAAATAACGAAAAGGGTAGGTTTCGCGATGGCTTCGGGCTCTGAGCACTGTCTTCCCAGAAGCCCCAAATCTTCCATTACGGCATAAAGTGGAGATTGGGGGGAGTTTTTAATCTCATCCAGGAAAGAATCGAGCTCGCGCACAGTCTCTGAACTTTCCTACCAGAGAGGGGAAAACAAATGGGCATTAATTAGATAAAACTCAGGAATATTAGGAATAGCTGAACTGGGTGGGGTTGCAGAGATGCTAGAAAATGGGTGATTTTGTTGTAAAGTCTTTGAAAATGGACAGAGCCTGAGTGGAAGAATGCTGTGATAGTAACAAACAACAGCACTCAGGAATAATACAACGGAATGTGGTCTTTCGCAGAGGTCGCCAAGAGAGGTTATATTGAAAGATGTTCTGAAGGAAAGATATCGATGGAAGGGCAAGATAGGATGAGATGGGTAGTGTTTTCGGTTTTATGGAGGCCGCAGCAGGGGTAGAGGGTGGGTGGGTAGGTGATTCTCAATGGTGAATATCACTTTAGAATAAAGCATTTTGCAGGTAGGTTTAAGGGATATTCGAGTGAAATGTATGTATGTTTTATGTGGTTCTGGTTAGGTATGGTTTGCCAAGAATTGGGTGAAGTGGGTGGCAGGGTTGATTTAGGGGGTTGTAGGGGGGTGGGGGTGCAAAGGAGAAGACGTCGAGATGTGAGAGACAAATCAGCTTTCTGAAACCTGTCCGACTATCATGTTTAGGCGGTCTTTTATGCAAGAATCTTGGTTTCAGTGTGTGGTGGTATATAGAGGTGATTTTTAGGCAACCAGTTGTAATGCGGAGGAATGTTTTGATTGTTTGTACCTTTCTGTAAGATATGGATGATTATGATTAATACGCCAGTGCAATGCTGCTCAGTCTGAGTAAGATATGGATGGTGACCAAGCTGGGGATGCATAATTTAGGGTGAGGAAAAGTGAATGCAAGTAATAGAGGAAAATAAGTCTTGATGAAGATTGTAGGTAAATTGCATGGAAAATTATGACTGTGTAAGAAAGATAATGGAAGGGCTGAGAGGGGATGAACAAGGTGGGTTTAGAGCGGATCAGATATCTTAATGCAATGTTTGTATTTGGACAGCTAAAAAGCATGAGATTTATGTATATGCTGAGTTTATGGATTTAGAGAATACAAATAATAATAATATAGATATGGAAGGGTTATGTTAGGATCTAAAAGTGTATGGTGGAGTTAAGAAAGTGTGGGATGGTGTCAAAAATTTTGGTGGAAGTAATGAGTATGTTCGGATACAAGATGGCAGAAATGAGTGGCGGGAATGGTGAGGGGTAGAAGCATTCTATGTAGGTATATAATGGTATAGTGGGTTAGAATAAGAGGAAAGTGGAAATGTTGATCTAAACATTTGAGTGGGGCTAAAAGAAAAGGCTGAAAAGAATAAGGTGAAGGAGTTTGGGAGTAGAGATGGGGTAGGATGCAATATCAGAGTAGAATATTTTAATGGCAAGAGGTACAGATCAGGCAGATTGCAACCACGGGGTTTTGGAGAGCAGGAAACATTCAGGGACAACCGAAGCGCGAATGAAAGCCAAGGGTTTGCTTGATTATGGAATGTGCCAGAACGTTCCAAGAGAGTATGTTGCTGTCAACATTAATCCATGGCAGTATGGCATAGGTCAGAATTCTTTATGAGCAAGTTTTGGTTTTGTATTTTTAAGTAATTTAGACACCCATAAGTGGCTGAAATTAAAATATTAGCCTAGTGCTAGGCTACTCTAAAATATCCCCAAACGAAACAAATAAACGAAAGACAAACAGAAAACAAAATGAAGCAAAAAAGTAAAAAGGAAGCACGCTTAGCGTCGAGGAGAAGACTGCCACCTCCTCGTACAGGAGCATGATACCCACAACAAAGTAAAATAAAATGTGTGCACGAAAGTGTCACAAGTACATGAGACAAGCAGTAGCGGCCCCGGTAGTTCCGATACCTGGAAAGGTAACGTGCGCGAAGATCACGCAGACTGGGACATTGGACAAGAATGTGCCGAACAGTCTGGGGGACGACGCAGTCGTCACAATTGGGCGCAGGCGAGCACTCCACCAAATGACGATGCGTCACACAAGTGTGCAAGATTCGAGGACGACAGGAAGCGACCTGAAGCTGTCGCGGCGCAATGGCACGCAACTTTAAGTTCCCTCTGAAACGTCTATCTTCTTTGCTAAGCAGTCCGAAGAGCTGACCGTATTCCTGCCATGTAGTCTGTGTGTGTGGAAGAGCGAAACGGTGGTCCCGTCGCTCGGGCCTCGTGGACTCTTTGGCGCCCTCGTCGGCGCGCTCATTCCCAGCAATTCCTACATGTCGAGGAACCCAGCAGAAGATAATCTCGACATCCACCCAGCTAACTAAAACCGTGGCATCACGGATATCGAAACCAGAGGGTGCGGAGATTCCAATGCCCAGAGAGCACTCAGGGGGCTCTGTGTCGCTATAAATCACTATCCGGTCTCCGAACCGGGCACGTCGCGTTATCTCCCGTACCGATTGGTGTATTGCCACCAGCTCGGCCGTGAAGACAGACGCAGCACCCGGGAGAGCCCCGCTGACTTCAAACAGAGGGAATACGGCGTGGAAACCGACCCCCTCATTGGACTTGGAGCCATCGTTATACACTGGTAGGATTCCAGCGTGACACGAGATGTGCTCCAAAAAGGCCGAACGCAATACTCTCGGCGCTGTACAAGCTTTGGTAGCAGAGGGGTGGTGACAAATAGCCAACAGTGGTACCGTACAAGGTGGTGTTTTGGGCAGAACCAGGGGCGCCACCGGCCCGAGAGCTATATCGAGCTTTCGAAGGAGTTTCCTGGCCGTAAACCCAAAGGGCTTAGAGTATGACTTGCGTCTCTCGGCGGCATAGGCACCGTCGAGATCAGCTGCGGATGCTTCGAAAGCCGTTGGCGAGAAAGGGAGACGCTGCACTCGTGCGTCAGGCGAGTAATGCACCGTGCACGGCGCATAGAAAATGGCATCTCTCCAGCATCGACAAGCAGGCTCTCAATAGGGAAGGTGCGGAAGGCACCGGTCGCCAAGCGAAGGCCGGTGCGGTGGATCGAGTATATATTCCGCAATAGACGTTCGGCTACGGATGCATAAAACTCACATCCGTATGCGAGTTTCGAACGGACAAAGGATCGATAAAAAACTAAGGCAGTAGCCCTATCTGCGCCCCAAGCGCTGAACGTCACAGAACCAAGAATATCCATGGCGCAGGTACAAGAGACACTAAGGCTGCGAATATGAGCCTCTCAGTTGAGGTGTCAGTCAAATACAAGACCAAGGAAACGGTGCGATTCAACCACTTCCAGGCGCACCCTATGAAGAAACAAATCTGAGTCGGGGTGAAGCCGTGGATGGCGGCAGAAGTGCACCACTTTAGTCTTAGAAAAAGAAAACCGAAACCTGTGCGCTTCGGCATAGCGAGAGACGCGGTTCAATGCCTGTTGAAGTCGATTTTTTTTTTTTAAGGGACTATCTGGCGACTGCCCACGTGGGCATAGGTCGCCGCAAACAAACAGCCTAGTTCTAGGCTACTTTAAAATAAAAATTTTAACAGAAACAACAATAAAAAGGGCTAACAATCAGGGAGCAAGCTCCGGCGTCGGGGGGAGGTATCCTCGACCGGGGCATGAGCCTGCGACCTACAAAAGAAACAAACAAACAACAATAACAAAAAAACAACAAGTTAAATACAAGGGAGAAGGCCGGCCTCCCCCCAAAAGTCTATCAGTCCACCAGTCATGGTGCACACACTCGTTCCGAGTACAAGGGACAGTCGGTAGCGACCATGCCCATCTCGGTACCGAGACAGCTAACGTGCGCAAAGATCACCCAGACTGGGACATTCGACAAGAATGAGCCGAACAGTCTGGGGGACGACGCAGTCATCGCAATAGGGCGCAGGCGAACCATTCCATCAAATAGCGATGCGTAACACGAGTGTGTCCGATTCGGAGACGACAGAAAGCGACCTGAAGCCGTCGTGGCATTGGGGGATAGGTCCATGTGAACAGTCGCGGCGCAATGGCACGCAACTTTAAGTTCCCTTCGACCGTCTCCCATCTTCTTTGCCAAGAAGTCCGAAGAGCTGCCCCTATTCCTGCCATGTAGTCGGTGTGAGGAAGAGCGAACTCTTTGGCGCCGCCCTCATTTCCCGCAATTCCTACATGTCCAGGAACCCAGCAGAAGATAATCTCGACATCCGCACGGCTCGGTGTATTGCCACCAGCTCGGCCGTGAAGACAGACACAGCGCCTGGCAGAGCTTCGCTGACTTCAAACAGAGGGGATACGACGTGGAAGCCGACCCCTCTTGGGACTTGGAGCCATCCGTATACACTGGCATAGTTCCAGTGTGACACGAGGTATGCTCCAAAAAGGTAGAACGCAATACTCCCGGCACTGTACAAGCTTTGGGAGCAGAGGCGTGGCGACAAATAGCCAAATGTGGTATCCTCCAGGGTGGCGTCCTTGGCAGAACCAGGGGCGCCACCGGCCCGAGAGCTATACCTAGCTCTCGAAGGAGTTTCCTAGCCCTAAACCCAAAGGGCTTAGGGTATGACTGGCGTCTCTCGGCGGCATAGACACCGTCGAGATCAGCTGCGGATGCAGTGAGAGCTGTTGGCAACTGAAGGAGGCGCCGGGCTCGCACGTACAGGCGAGTAATGCACTGCACGCGGCGTAGAGCGAGTTGCATCTCCCCAGCATCGACCAACAGGCTCTCAATGGGGGAAGTGCGGAAGGCACCGGTCGCAAGGCGAAGGCCGGTGTGGTGGATCGAATCCACCTTCCGCAATACACGCTCGGCTGCGGATGCATAAAACTCGCATCCGTCGGCGAGCTTCGAACGAATAAAGGATCGATAAAAAAGTAAGGCAGTAGCCCTATCAGCGCTCCAAGCGCTGAATGTCACGAAACGGAGAATTTCCATGGCGCAAGTACAAGAGACCCTAAGGCTGCAAATATGAGCCTCCCAGGTAAGGCGTCGGTCGAATACAAGACCAAAGAAACAGTGCAATTCAACCACATCCAGGCGCACCCCATTAAGAAACAAGTCCGGGTCGGGGTGGAGCCGTGGATGGCAGCACAAGTGCACCACATTAGTCTTGGCCAAAGAAAACTGAAACCTGTGCGCTTCGGCCTAGCGAGAGATGCGGTTCAATGCCTGTTGGAGTCCACGCTCCAGAGTTGGCATCTAGGCCGCGCCAAAAGAGATCGAAAGGTCGTCCACATAGAGCGTAGCGAGAACATCTTCTGGCGGCAGCGATGTAATGCCGTGGATGATCAAGGCAAAGAGTGTAACACTGAGGACACTTCCCTGCAGGACACCCTCTTCCTGCTCCAGTAGGCTGGAGAGGGATGCCCCCATCCGTACGCGAAATCGACGATCTCGCAAAAATTCAGATACAAAGACCGGAGGCATCCCCTCGCCCCCATCGTGTGGAGGGTGTCCATGATACTGTATCGCCATGCGGTATCACAGGCCTTCTCCAGATCAAAAAACAACGTGGCGAAGTGCTGTCTACGAAGGAAGGCCTCGCAGACAGCAGTTTCTAGTCGAAGCAGAGCATCCGACGTGGAATAGAACTTGCGGAAGCCACACTGCGCAGAACACAAATGGCCTCCGTTGTCCAGAAAAAAGGCTAATCTAACATTTAATAATTTCTCCATCAAATTGCACACGCAAGAGGTTAGAGAGATTGGACGGAAACCGGCCGGAATAGAGTGATCTCTCCCCGGTTTGCGAAAGGCGAGCACAGTAGCGATTCGCCAGGAATCAGGGAAGAGACCCTTCACCCAGATCCTCTTGAGCAAATCTAACAAAAAGGCCATGCCTCGCTCACTCAGGTGTCGAAGCATGGCGAACGGGACATCATCCGGACCATGGGCGATTTCCGCGCACGAAGCAAGAGCAGAACGCAACTCACTCACAGTAAACCTGTCGTTGAACGGTTCTCCGCCTCTGGAGGTAAAGTCCAGTCGAAGGCCTTCCGCGACTCACGGCGTGCATTGAATGCTAGCTAGATAATACGGAGAAAGCGGTCGCGAAGGATTCCGCCACAGAAGCAGGGTCCGAGATTGCGGTCCCATTCTCCTGGAGACGGGAGGGAGGTCCTGCGCGAACTTGCCCCGAATCCTTTTGACTCGCTTCCACACCTCTGCCAGAGGTGTCTTCCCGTTAAGTGTAGACACGTATGCCCATCAAGAAGAGCGGCGGGCCTGCTTCGAAATGTACGGTAAACTACCCTTAACCCGATGAAATCGTTCGGGCGGCGCTTATAGAGCATGTACGCTTCTGTATGAGGGTCGTCTCACACTAAGCCGACAACTACGGAAGTGGTCGGAGTGCAAAACGGCCACAGGTTCTGGGAATAGTAGTCAGGCCCGCGGCGATGAGGTTGCCGGAGAAGAACTCAACGGCTTCATCTACCGACCTAAACTCTTCGATTGAGATAGAGAATAAAGTCATTTCCTAAAATGCAGGCCACCGCGCTCGCGCCAAGAACCACCAGGGTGGGCTCTCAGGCGGCAGCGGCCCAGAAAATGATATTCGAATTGGAAAGTGATCACTACCATGGAGGTCATCGACCACCCCCCAATCGAAATCAGCTCTCAAGCTCTTCGATCAGATCGGCAAAGACTTGTCCCCTGGGATTTATTGAGTAATCTCCCCAGAGAGGATGTCTGCCGTTCAGATCTCCAAGCAAGAGAAAGGGCCTCGGCAACCGTGCCTGCAGAAATAACAGTATACCTCATATCCAGGTGAAGCTGCACAGCCACTGCTTGAAAGGAGGTATCTAAAGTGAAAATAAGAACGGAGACACAATGCCGGGTGTAGATCCCACATCCCCCAGCCCGGCCCCCGGTGGTGGGGTCGCAAAACCCTTATACCCCACGAGGGTGGGCAATGGGTACGCACCTAACATGGTCTCCTACAGAAAAATAGCTAACGGAGAACGGGACGAGACGAGCCTCCACAGCTCCTCCCAGTTGGCCCGGAGTCGGCGGCAATTCCATTGAAGGAATATGACCTCCAGGCCTAGCTCGGAGGAGATGCGGGGGCCCTCTTCGAACAGAAGACCCTCACAGGAATGGCCGTACGCTTCCCGGAGGCAGAACCCCGGACACTGTTGGCCGGACAATGCGCTGTCGCCTTCGGGGACTTATTTGGGGAAGTTGGGCTCACCATGCAAGTCTTTTCCTCCCTCTGCCTCCAAACCTTAGGCGGGCGTTGCGGCTTCGAAAGCGAAGGACCCTCTTTTCGGGGATCTACCGTCTCGGAACCACCCACCCCACCACTAGGCGTGGGCGAAGGAGCCGAAGCTCATTTGTTGCTGTCCTCCTTTCGGGGGACAGCTTTAGGAACCCCAGAAGATGGCCTGGCGACCAAATTCAGGGGTGTTGCCTCCTGTGAGTCTAACGACTCAGTGGAGGCGTGGTTTAAGCCGGGGCTGGGTGTGAACCCTTTGTGCCGCCCGGGTTTTGTAGAACCTGCAGAAAGGCTCCGAATGGGCGCGGAAACAACCGTGCTCGTTGGCCTGGATTGGCCGGGAGCAGAGGGTATCTTTCTGAGTATTGAGGCGTAAGACTTCCCAGGCAGAGCCCGGCGCGCCAGGAACAAATCCTTAGCCTTGCGGAATGAGAGTCGATCCTGGGCCTGAACGGCCAGGATTTCTTTCTCAAGGAGATATGCACCACATTGCTTCGAACAAGTGGGGTGCGGCGCTCCGCAATTAACACAATTGGCCACACACCATTTGGACTTATCGTGTCCGGCCTTGGAGCAATTTACATAGATTTCGGGTGGCCCCAACTTTGCTCGTCTACATGAGCAATTCGTATGGCCGAAGCGGTGACAGTAATAGCACCTCCGCGGCACTGGCTGAATGCTTTCACGCGGTAGTAGTACCAACCGGTACGCGCCGACTCAGGGAGCTTGTCATAGTCGAATGTGACAAAGTGTAGGGGCGGGTCTCGAGGCCCCTCCCTGTTTTCTCATCACACGCTCGATCTTGAGCGCCCCGTGGTCGGCCAGCTCTAGAGTGATATCTTCTATGGAGTAGTCAACGAGTTCCCTCGCATAAACTACTCCTTTCACAAAGTTCATGGTAGAGTGCGGCGTCACACTCACCGGGGTGCCATTAAGTGTCCGAAGAGCACTTATTTTGGCAGTCTCGGAGGGATCCGCTGCATTCCCAGAAGGCTCCCATCCGAGAAACGGGTACCTTCGGATATCTACCAATTATACCAGCTAAAGCTCTTCTCTGATGGATCATGTTGCTCTTGGCCAACATGCTGCCATCAGTGGAGCGAATAACTAAGAAGCGTTTGAAGCCACCGGGCTCGTAAACGCCAGGTAATCTCTGAATGAGGGTCCCCGACGTTATCGAGGCTCCGCCCTGCGCACTTTTCGTCTTATCTTGGGATTCCCCGCCCAAGCGAGCACGGGGGCCGGACGTGCCGATCTTGGCTTGTTCGGGTTCAAGGATGGTAACAGCCTCGTCCGTCCCCGCAGCCCCCGTAGAGGGAGAAGAGCACCGAGTCATTTTTTTATTAGATCTTTTCTTAGGAAGGAGGGCGGGGAATGGACCCGCTTCTTCCCTCCCCCACCAGGTGCCGCCAGGCCAAATGGGCCGGCCTCTGCAAGGTCCTTCGCTGAGATGGTGAAAGACCCAGCAGTTTTGGGGGCACCGGCCGGAGGAGATCCCTCCCTTCCTTGTGCTGTCTTACCAGCCTGACCTTTCTGGTGACGGCCCCACACAGGAGCAGACTCGGGCTCGGGGTTTGATGCCGAGCCCGAATCTGCCCCCATAGAAGGCGCAACCTTCTGAGGCTGGGCTGCATCATGAGATGTCTATCTCAGGGAGGGACTCCATTTGGCCATCTCCCCCATGACATCACAGGTCATGTCTCTCTCGTCCATGTTCTTTTCGAGGGGCATAGGCCTTCACCCCCACTAGATTCAATATTTGGGCCAGCAGGTCTTTAGAGGAAAGTGGCCGATGGGTCCTTTCTTACCTCTCTCCCCCTAAGGGGATTTGTCCTACCAAGCCGCTTCAACGGGAAGCGGCCTGTTATGGGCTGCCTGCTGGCTTTCCTGGCAGTCCCCTGTGAAAGCAAAGGCGGGACTGCCAGATTTGAGCTGGAGTCACATGGTGACTCCAATGAAGGGGGTGAGGGGGAGCCCCCTGCACCCATAGGCACTGGAGAGGAGTAAGCCTGCTCTCTGGTTGAAGAGTTATGGAGGGTCCCCTGGGAAACCACCGGAGGAAGGGGACCTCCATTTTTTTGTTTTTCTAAGCTTTCATCCATGGACATGGAGACCCTTTTTTTTACGGGATGTAAACGCTAATCACCCCCCGCAGTGGCCCGCTCTGCGAAGGGTGAGTACAGGCCTGGCAAAGACAGGTGCCGCCATTTTGGACCACCCCTCCTGCCTGGTGGCCTGGCAGTCCCTCAGCATAGCGACTGCAACTTGGACGCGGCGTAAAATGGATAGTGTTTGAAAATAGAAAGGAAGAGGAGGTGAGGAAGATGTGGGTGGGGATAAAGCCGGTTATTAAAACACCCACCATCCCAAAATGGAGCTCAGGGGTGAGGGATCATTGTCCCCTTCCCCCTCAGCTCCAACCCGGGATAGTTGGCTGAGAAGAAGGTCAGCATATACCCTGTGAGATTAGAGGCTGACCAGAGAACGTTGTCGGAGAGGTTGTATGAAAGGCGAGGAAACAGGGGTGAAACACAAGTGTTCTGAAGGAAGAAGAGGCTAAGCTGGGGTCGGACGGGGTGCTGAGTCCCGTCAGCAGGGCGACCAGGATGTCAAATCGCTGCGCCCCTTACAGACGGGTGGATAAGAGGTATATATGCTATGAGAAAAGTTGGGAATGATGTTGTGACTGATAATCCTACGACTTGGTAGGTGTAAGAAGAATGGATGAGAAAAGACTTGAACTTGTGGATAAAAGATGAGCATCAAGGTGTGTGAATGGCTGGAAGTGTGTGTAAAAGGTGCATTAATTATGCAAATGCGTGTTTGAGAGAGAGAGAGGAGTTTGAATGAAGGAGGTAGTGGATGATATTGTCTATTATAGGTGTGCATGGAGGGGGGTGTGTGAGGGAGCGTGCTTGGGGCCTTTTACCTAGGGATGAACCATGCCTGAATGAAATCCAACAGCACATAGCACTCCATCACCATGAAAAAATAATGAGGTGATTGCGCTGAAATAAAATAATAATTTCGTAATTTAGAGCTAAAAGGGGTTGGGTCTTTCTTTTTAAGTAGGTAGCATTTCTATCTACACCAACCCTTTTATATATATAAGAAATTGTACTCCAAGTTAAAAATATCCTATCTGCATAATGAGGTTTAAGAATAATTCCATGAGGTTATCAGCGCATCGTATAAGGCACATAAATCTGACTATACTCATGGGTAAAGTGAGCAAGATCTGGATTGGAAACCCACTCTCTTAATAATGACCCCGCGAATGCACTGTCTTTGGATCCAGTCCTGTGTTGTCTTTGCCCTATTTTATCCATCTGCTAATGCATTTCAAAATTTTTACATATTTTTTTTAGTCTCATTCTATGGATGACAATTATAGAGTCCACCGCTGGTACTGGGCAGCGTGTATGTGAAGGTAAAAAGATATTTATGGTTGATCAATTTGTTGCCCTGAAAAGTAGACTCACCAAATAGTTATCAATAACTTGCAGAATATACTGACAGTCAAGGAGCTGAACCGCCAAGGCTTCGAGAGAAGTATGTTGTAATGTGGACACTTCGTCACTGTTGGTGAATGATTCCTCTAGTACACCAGAAGGGCTATGCTCAGGGCCATAAGGGCTTTTCAAGTCTTGACTCGGTTTGACAGTGGATGAAGAGGAAGTTGATGATAGAGAGGTTTCAAACAGGACTTCTTTTGGAGAATCTTTAGAAAGTGAGTCACAATGCGCCAAAGTCATTTGAGAATTGCAATATTGTGGTTTTAAATGAGATGTCACTCTTAAAGTATCCGGAAGAGAGCTCCTGAGGGGTAATGTGCTGCTGCCATATTTGACGAAAATGGTATTTTGAGGAGCGGAAGAAGACAAAAGCCGCCCTGCTTCATTGCAGGAAATCGAGGAGGGGGGCAGTCTTGCAAAAGGCAAATCAGAGTAGGATGACAAATTATGAAAAGAGTCAAATTGAAAGGGTGGGCTCCTCGATAACATGGCTGAATGCCTTGCAGCTGTCTTATCCATTTTGTAGACTACCCTTTCACTACTGCTTTCATGGGTAAGCTCATGGGCAGCTTTAGGTGGGTGGCATTCTTCATTACTTAGGTTGGTGGTTCGTTTTCTTTTAGATTTTCTCTCACGTTTTTTCTCTTTCATAACTTCAGATTTAGGCAAAATATGCTGCAAATGGGAAGAGTAAAATTAAAATTACTGTTCAAACTCTTAACAAGCCAATAATCATTAACAAGTAATTAATGAAAATGTATGTAATATACAGGAATTGTACCAGAACTCCTTGCAGTGGAGGAACAAAAAAACAACTAGCCCCCAGCTGCACATTGAAAGAACTACATAAAATCATCTCATGCATGAAAGTTGCCGGGGGTGGTGAAGTAAGAGCCCGATCTTTGGTATCAGCCAATGGATGTGTGAAATGACATTATATCAGGTAAGGATTTTCACTGTCTCGACCTTGCTTGCAGGGCCTCCTATGAAAGATTGTGTTGGTTGTGTGTAAAGTGAGGGAATTTTAAAATATTTTTTATTTTTAATTAAGACAGAAACAAATGAAGGCATATCCTGCAGAAAGCTGGTGTTGAGAGATATGTAAAGTGGTGGAGATCAAAGTGAAAATGTGTTAGGAGGTATATAGCTGCAGAACCACTTAAAGCCAAAGCAAAGTTGCTCATACTCTACTTATCCTGCATCATCCCATACACAGCCAATCACAACACCGCTATCATTCTCTTTGCATCCTTACAACATAGAAACTCTAGTACTCATATCCACATACCTATACCCAATGAGAGTATTCATATCCACACATCCTTGACAGGCTATGGTTTAGCCAAGTGGAAACATCGCCTCCGATTTCAGCAAAGTTGAGCAACATTGGGTGTGACAAGATGCTGGATGGTGTTCAGCTTCAGGTCGACTGCCATATGCTGTAGATACCCGTGGTTCAGAACCCACGTTAATCAGTAGGTCCCTAGTGATAAATAAAGGCATCATAGTTGAGTGCAGATCGGGGGTAAAACCCCTACTAAATACGTGCCTTTGATGTGGGAATGGTGCCCACCTCCACTGGGGTCATGAAGGGTTCCATGGTCGCTAATTGGTATCAAAACACCCAACACTCCCAAAGACAAACTTCTAGTCGCTGTGTGTGTGTGAGAGGGGGGGAATTGTTATTCTGATCTTTATGTGCATTACCTTATCTGGTCAGATTTCATCCAACATGCGAGGAACAGATAACGTAAATTATGTATATTTGACATCCCATTGTGGGTCCTAACCCCTCCAAAAGATCAAATCAAAATTGTATTACATTTGATTCAATTATGTAGGACATGAAGCGATCCATGAATACTGACACAGATCCAGATGGAGTGTGCTACATAAAGGTCAAACGCTTTGGCTTTAGGATATGAATGGCGTCTCTCGACCATGTATGCATAGTCGAGATGGGCCGCAGATTTAAAGAGAGTCGCTTGCAACAAAGGAAAAAGCTGGACCAGAGCGTACAAGCGCATAATGCAATGTGCATGGCGCAGGGGAAGTAGGATCCTATCGGCATCAAGTAGGATCCTATCAGCATCAAAAAGGAAGCTCTGAATAGGGGATGTGAGGAAGGCACCCGTCGCCAGACGGAGACCATGTTATGGTGAATCACAACCACTTTCTAGAATTTTCCCTCAGTGGCGTATGCATAAAATAAGCATCCGTAGTCAGGTTTTGAGTGAACAAAAGAATGATGAAACAGAAGAGTATTAGCCTTATCAACAACACAAGTGCTGAATGTCACAGAATGTAGAAGATGCATGAGACCTTAAGGCTGCGAATACGGGCTTCCCAGTTGAGGCGTCGATCAAAAAAAAGGAACAAGGAAAGAGAGAGAGTTCATCACTTTCAGGTGAACACAGTTTAGGAACAAGTCCAGATATGGTTGGAGCCGTGGCTAACGGCAGAAGTGCACCACTTTAGGCTAGGCCAACAAAAACCGAAACCTACGCGATTCGGTATAGCGAGAGATGCGGTTCAATTGGCTGTTGGAATCGACACTCCAGAATTGGCAACCGGGTAGCATCAAAAGAGAGAGAAAGATCGTCCATGTAGAGCGTAGCGAGAACATCTTATGGCAGCACAGAGGTGATACCGTTTATGTTTAGGCAAAGAGTGTAACACTGTGGAGATTCCCTACAGGACACCCCAGTACTGCTCAATTGGGCCAGAGAGGGCTCCCCCCAGCCATAAGCGGAATCAACGATTTCAGAGAAATTCAAAAGTAAAGATTGAAAGGCGTCCCCTCAACCCCATCGAGTGGTCTCCATGATACCATATCGCCATGCGGTATCATAGGCCTTCTCCAGATCGAAAAATACCGTGGCATATTGCTGTCTATGAAGGAAAGCCTCGCTGACAGCATTTTCCAGTTGGAGCAGAGCATCCGACGTAGAGTGGAACGTACGGAAGTTGTCGTGTGCAGAAAACAGGTGGTCTCCGGTGTCCAGGAAAAATGCTAATCTAACACATACTAATTTCTCCATCAATTTGCGCCCTGAAGCCGTCGTAGCATTGGGGGATAAGTCCATGGGAACAGTCGCGGCGCAATGGCACGCAACTTTAAGTTCCCATGGACCGTCTCTCATCTTCTTTGCCAAGCAGTCCGAAGAGCTGCCCATATTACTGCCATGTAGTCTGTGTGTGGAAGAGCGAAACGCTGGTCCGGTCACCCGGTCCTCGCGGACTCTTTGGCACCCGCGTCGGCGCGCTCATTCCCCGCAATTCCTACATGTCCAGGAACCCAGCAGAAGATAATCTCGACATCCGCCCAGCTTACCAAAACCATGGCGTCACGGATATCGCGAACCAAGGGATGCAAAGATTACAATGCCCCAAGAGCGCTCAGTGCGCTTTATGAGTCGCTATAGATCACAATCTGGTCTCCGAACCGGGCACGTCGCGTAATCACCCGTCCCGAGTGGTGTATTGCCACCAGCTCGGCCGTGAAGACAGACGCAGCGCCTGGTAGAGCCCCGCTGACTTCAAACAGAGGGGATACGGCGTGGAAGCCGACCCCCTCTTGGGACTTGGAGCCATCCGTATACACTGGCACGGTACCAGCGTGACACGATGTGTGCTCCAAAAAGGTCGAACGCAATACTCCCGGCGCAGTACAAGCTTTGGGAGCAGAGGCGTGGCGACAAATAGCCAAATGTGGTACCCTCCAGGGTGGCATCCTTGGCAGAACCAGGGGCGCCACCAGCCCGAGATTGATTGATTGATTGATTAAAAAAAAAAATTTTTAAGGGGCTATCTGGCGACTGCCCACTTGGGCATAAGTCGCCGTAAACAAACAGCCTAGTTCTAGGCTACATTAAAAAATTTGAACAGAAAACAACAATAAAAAGAAATAACAATTAAGAAGCAATAACAATAACAAAAACAACAACAAAACTTAGTTAAATGAAACGGAGAAGGCTGGCCTCCCCCAAAAGTCAACAAGTCCACCAGTCAATGTGCACGCACTCGTCCCGAGTACAAAGGAAAAGGCGGTAACGACCCCGCCCATCCCGGTACCGGGACAGTTAACGTGCGCGAAGATCACCCAGACTGGGACATTCGACAAGAATGTGCCGAACAGTCTGGAGAACGACGAAGTCGTCGCAATAGGGCGCAGGCGAGCGCTCCATCAAATAGAGATGCGTCACACGAGTGTGTCCGATTCGGAGATGAGAGAAAGCGACCTGAAGCCGTCGCGGCATTGGGGGATAGCTCCATGGGAACAGTCGCGGCGCAATGGCACGCAACTTTAAGTTCCCTTCGACCATCTCCCATTTTCTTTGCCAAGTAGTCCGAAGAGCTGCCCGTATTTTCGTGTCATGTAGTCGGTGTGAGGAAGAGCGAAACGCTGGTCCGGTCGCAGAGTCCTCGCGGACTCTTTGGCGCCCTCATTCCCCTCAATTCCTATATGTCCAGGAACCGAGCCTCTAGATAATCTCGACATCCGCCCGGCTCGCAAAAACCGTGGCGTCACGGATATAGCGAACCAGGGGATGCGGAGATTCTAATGCCCCGAGAGCATTCAGTGCGCTTTGTGAGTCGCTATAGATCACAATCCGGTCTCCGAACCGGGCACGTCGCGTAATCTCCCGTACCAGGTGGTGTATTGCCACCAGATCGGCCGTGAAGACAGACGTAGCGCCTGGCAGAGACCCGCTGACTTCAAACAGAGGGGATATGGCGTGGAAGCCGACCCCCTCTTGGGACTTGGAGCCATCCGTATACACTGGCACGGTTCCAGCGTGACACGAGGTGTGCTCCAAAAAGGTCGAACGCAATACTCCCGGTGCCGTACAAGCTTTGGGAGCAGAGACGTGGCGACAAATAGCCAAATGTGGTACCCTGCAGGGTGGCGTCCTGGGCAGAACCAGGGCGCCACCGGCCCGAGAGCTATATCTAGCTCTCGAATGAGTTTCCTGGCCCTAAACCCAAAGGGCTTAGGGTATGACTGGCGTCTCTCGGCGGCATAGGCACCGTCGAGATCAGCTGAGGATGCATTGAGAGATGTTGGCGACTGAGGGAGGCGCCGGGCTAGCACGTAAAGGCGCTGCACTGCACGCGGCGCAGAGCGAGTGGCATCTCCCTAGCATCGACCAACAGGCTCTCAATGGGGGAAGTGCGGAAGGCACCGGTCACCAGGCGAAGGCCGGTGTGGTGGATCGAGTCCATCTTCCGCAATGCACGCTCAGCTGCGGATGCATAAAACTCGCCTCCGTCGGCGAGCTTCGAACGAACAAAGGATCGATAAAAAAGTAAGGCGGTAGCCCTATCAGCGCCTCAAGCGCTGAACGTCACGGAACGGAGAATATCCATGGTGCGGGTACAAGAGACCCTAAGGCTGCGAATATGAGCCTCCCAGGTGAGGCGTCGGTCAAATACAAGACCAAGGAAACGGTGTGATTCAACCACTTCCACGCGTACCCATTAAGAAGCAAATCTGGGTCAGGGTGGAGCCGAGGATGCCGGCAGAATTGCACCACCTTAGTCTTGCCCAAGTAAAACCGAAACCTGTGCGCTTCTGCATAGCTAGAGACGCGGTTCAATGCCTGTTGGAGTTGACGCTCCAGAGTTGGAATCTGGGTCGCGCCAAAAGAGATCGAAAGGTCATCCATGTAGAGCGTAGCGAGAAAATCTTCCGGCAGCACCGAGGTGATGCCGTTGGTGCTCAGGGCAAAGAGTGTGACACTGAGGACACTTCCCTCCGGGACACCCTATTCCTGCTCCATTGGGCCGGAGAGGGCTCCCCCCAACCGTACGCGGAATCGACGATGTCGGAAAAATTCAGATATAAAGATTAGGAGGCGTCCCCTCGCCCCCATCGTGTGGAGAGTCTCCATGATACCGTATCGACATGTGGTATCACAGGCCTTCTCCAGATCGAAAAACACCGTGGCGTAATGCTGTTTACGAAGGAAGGCCTTGCAGACGGCATTTTCCAGTCGGACCAGAGCATCTGACGTGGAATGGAACTTGCGGGAGCTGCACTGTGTAGAAGACAGATGGCCTCTGCTGGCCATAAAAAAAATGCTAATCTAACATTTACCAATTTCTCCATCAACTTGCACACGCAACAGGTGAGAGAGATTGGGCGGAAACCAGTTGGAGTAGAGTGATCTCACCCCGGTTTTCGAAAGGCGAGCACAGTAGCGATTCGCCAGGAGTCTGGGAGGAGACCCTCCACCCAGATCCTGTTGGACAAATCTAACAGAAATGCCATGCCTCGCTCACCCAGGTGTCGAAGCATGGCGTACGGAACATCGTCCGGACCATGGGCGGTGTCCGCGTACGAAGCGAGAGCGGAACGCAACTCACTCACAGTAAACTTGTCGTTGAAGGGTTCTCCGCCTCTGGAGGTAAAGTCTAGCCGGCGGTCTTCCGCGACATCACGACGTGCATTGAATGCTAGCGGAGCAGCATCACGGCTAGATAATGCGGAGAAAGCGGGCGCGAAGGATTCCGCCACAGACGCGGGGTCCGAGATTGCGGTCCCATTCTCCTGGAAAACGGGAGGGGGGGCCTGCGTGAACTTCCCCCGAATCCTTTTGACTCGCTTCCAAACATCTGCCAGAGGGGTCTTCCCGTTAAGTGAAGACACGTATGCCCGCCAAGAAGAGCGGCGAGCGTGCTTCGAAATATACCGGAACTTAGCCCGAGCCCGACGAAATTCACCGACGGTTAAATCGTTCGGGCGGCGCTTATAGCGCATGTAGGCATAACGCTTCTGTTTGAGGGCCGTCTCACACTCGGCTGACCACCATGGGACTGGTCGGCGTGTAAAACGGCCAGACGTTCTGGAAATGGTAGTCAGGCCCGCGGCGATGAGGTTGCCGGAGAAGAACTTAACGGCCTCATCTACCGACCTTAACTCGACTGAGATAGAGAATTCAGTCATTTCCTGAAATGCAAGCAACCGCGCCTGCGACAAGCACCACCGAGGTGGACTCTCAGGCGGCAGCTATACTGAAAATGATATTTGAATGGGAAAGTGATCACTACCATGGAGGTCAACGAACAGCCCCCAATCAAAATCAGGCTGTGCATCAAAAGAGCACAGAGATAGATCAAGGCTAGAAAATGAAGCGGTTCTCGGGCAGTCATGGGTAAACTTATCAATATTTAGGACACATATCTCAAGCACTTCGATCAGATCGGCAAGGGCTTGTCCCCTGGGATTTATTGAGTAGTCACCCCAGAGAGGATGTCTGCCGTTCAGATCTCCAAGAAAAAGAAAGGGCCTCGGCAACCGTGTCACGGCGTGGCGGAAGTCCCCCGCGTCGAAGTCAGCTGAGGGTGGAATGTACATAGAAATAACAGTATACCTCCTATCCAGCTGAAGCTGCACAGCCACTGCCTGAAAGGTTGGTATCTAAAGTAAAAAAAAAGAACGGAGACATCATGCCGGGTGTAAACCGCGCATCCCCCAGCCCGGCCCCATCTCTTGGTGGTGGGGTCGCAAAACCCTTATACTCCGGGACGGCGGGCAAGGGGCACGCGCCTAGCATGCTCTCGTACAGAAAGATGGCTAACGGGGAACGGGACGAGACGAGCCTCCGCAACTCCTCCCAGGTGGCCCGGAGTCCATGGCAATTCCGTTGAAGGAATATGCCCTCCAGGCCTAGCTCGCAGGAGACGCGGGAGCAGTCTTCGAACACTAGACCCTAAGGAAAATGGCCGTTCGCTTTCCGGAGGCAGAACCTCGGGCGTTGTTGGCCGGACAATGCGCTGAAGGCGCTGTCGCCTTCGAGGATTTATTGGGGAAGGTTGGGCTCGCCATGCGAGTCTTTTCCTCCCTCTGCCTCGAAACCTTAGGCGGGCGTTGCGGCTTCGGAAGCGGGGGGTCCTCTTTTCGAGAATCCACCCTCTCCGAGACACCCAGCCCACCACTAAGCGTGGGCGAAAGAGCCGAAGCTCCTTTCTTGGGGCAGCTTTAGGAACCCCGGAAGATGGATGGCCCAGCGACCAACTTCAGGGGTGTTGCCTCCTGTGAGTCTAACGACTCGGTGGAGGCGCGTGGCCGTTTCGCTTTACGGGAGACGGTGACGTTGGAGGAAAGGGGGTGGAGCCCTGGTTTTAGCCGGGGCTGGGAGTGAAACCCTTTGTTCCGCCAGCTTTACCAGGGAAGCGCTCGGGTTGAGTAGAGCCCGCAGAAGGGCTGCGAACTGGTGCGGAAACAACCGTGCTTGTTGGCCTGGATGGGGAAGGAGTAGAGGGTGTCCTTCTAAGCATTAAGGCGTAAGACGTCCCATGCAGAAATGGGCGCGCCAGGACCAAGTCCTTAGCCTCGTGGAATGAGAGTCAACCCTGGGCCTGAACGGCCAGGATTTCTTTCTCAAGGAGATATGCACCACATTGCTTCGAAGAAGCGGCTATCCGCAATTGACACACTTGGCCACACACCATTTGGACTTATCGAGTGCGGCCTTGGAGCAATTTACACAGACTTGGGGTGACCCTGACTTTGCATGTCTACATGAGCGATTCGATGGTCAATGCGATGACTAGTAATAGCACCTCTGCGGCAGTGGCACGAATGCCTTCACGCGGTAGCGCTACCAACTGGTCAGCACGGCGGCCAGGATGGCAAATCGCTGGGCCCCTTACGAGGTGGGTTGCCTCAAGGACCATGTCTCTCTCGGAAGGGGGGGGGGGATATCTCCATGTGGCTACCCCCCCACCCTCCAGGACATTACAGGTACCATTAGCCGTGCTGTCACAAGTCGAATATGGGGAGGCACAGGTTAGTATGCGAGCCAGCAGGTCTCTGGAGGGAAGCGGTCGATGGGCCCTGTCTTCCCTCTCCCCTCTAAGGGGGTTTGCACTACCGAGTCGCTTCAATGGGGAGCAGTCGGTTATGGCCTGCCTGCTGGCTTTCTTGTCAGTCTCCTTGGAAAGTAAAGGGGAGACTGACATTGGAAAGAGGGAGGCACCCGAGGGCACCTCCAGAGAAGGGGGTGAAGTGGACTTACTCACCCGTAACCAAAGGAGAGAAGTAAGCCAACTCCACAGTCAAAGAATTTTGGAGGTTCCCCTGTGAAAGCACAGGGGGAACCTCCATTTTTTCAGAGGAGCTGCCCGAAGGCGGCTCCGTCGATGCTGAGGAAAAAAGGAGAAGGTTCTTTTAGAGATTTTCATCATCGGCATGGGGACCCTATTCTTTCTGCAGGAAGCAAACGCTAATCACCACTTGCACTGGCCCGCTCTGCAAGGGGTATGTATGGGGCTGGTGGAGCCATGTACCATTATTTTAGGCCACCCCTCCTTTCTGGTGACCTGGCAGCCCTTCGGCTTGGCGGCTCCACCTTGGGCATGGCGTAAAAAGGATAGAGTGTAAAGTCAGAAGGAAATGGGATGTGAGGAAGCTATGGGTGGGGATGAAGCAGGTTGTTAAACCCACCATCCCAAACTGAAGCTCAGGGGTTAGGGATCATTGTACCCTCCCCCCTCAGCCCCGATCCAGGATAGTTGGCTGAAAAGGTCAGCATCTACCCTGTGAAAAATAGAGGCCAACCGGAGAAAGTTGTAGGAGAGGTTGTAGGGGAAGTGATGAAGTGGGGAAGAAATGCAGGCTGGCTGAAAGAAGGAGAAGAGGTTAAGCTGGGGCCGGACGGGCAGCTGACTCCCGTCAGCATGGAAGCCAGGAAGGCAAATCGCCGCGCCCCTTACGGGGTACATAAATAAAATGGGGGGGAGGAAGTGGAAGGAAGGAGGAGGAAGCGCACCAACAACTTCTCCAGGCCCCATCAGAGTCCAAATCAACCCTGTGACAGGCTTTTCCTAATTTGCAGTCAGGTTGGGAGGACATGCAGCTCCTCAAAGTACCAAGTGTAAAAGTCTACACAGGGCATCATCCTGCAGGGAGGAATGCAGCTCCTCCAAATATCAAGTGCAACAGGCCACACTAAGTATACTAGTCGATTGTGATTGACTTGAATCTGGACTCTAACCAGTGACTAAATACAACTGATGTGGCTCAACTTTGCAGTAATCCGAAGTAGTGTCTCCAGTCAGCTCGGCCATAAGGAGCAACAAAGGAATTCTTACGGAGGGTAGGAAATCACAAGGATCAATTATTACATCAAACATCTACAACTTTTCCACAATGTAGGGTTGTCTCACTCATCAACGCTTGCGTATTCCACTGGCATGACAATAGACAAATACTAGGAAAGAGGTGCCACGAGTGGATGCTTAATGCTGTGAGAGTTGAAAACAACAAATATGAATGTAGCTGAAGGTGGAATGAAAGATAAAGCACACCTTGAAACTGAGTGAATCAATAAACTTAGGATTTCTACTACTTACCTTTCCTTCTTCGGGGAGAAAATATTTCTGAGACTTTATAAATCTTTCCTTGGTAAAGCGAAGATCTTCTATCCTATTCTTCATTTCTTCAGAAAATAAATTTAAGTTGCGAACCCTCAAGTATTTGGTGGCCTGAATATAAAAAAAAATATTCAGAGGAGCAAACACACAAATTTACTATATTTATGCAGTGTTGCAATTGCACCTGTAGGACAAGTTTGGGTGACTTCCAAAATCAAAGGCTGCTTATTTAGGGCAATCTTTTAACAACTGCTTGCAGGGTTATACTCAACAAAATTATGACAGCATATTTTTAGGCTATTTTAAATTAAAACAAACAGCAACACGACATGAAACAAAAAAACAGCAAAAGAAAAACTACCAAGGCATGATCAGGCATCTAAGGGCCAACCCCAAAACTTTAAAAAATTATATACACATGAGGAGGACCCTCTGCCTCCCCCCAAAGCTACACAACTAGTCTTAAGTGCACCAACCCCTCCCGAGTACAATAAAATTTTTTTTTTTTTTTTAGAGCTCATCTGGCGACTGCCTACATGGGCATTAGTCGCCGTATTAAAACTGGCCTGGTTCTAGGCTACTTTAAAATAAAATTAAACGAAAAAAAACAACACCCCAAATGGGGGAAAGAAGCAAGCTCCTGCGTCAGAGGGAGGTACCCCCCGGCGCAGGAGCGTGCAACCTAAAGGAAAAAAACAAAAACAAATGCAAAAAACAAAACAAAACAAAAAAACAAACCCTGCTTAAATAATAGGGAGAAGGCCAGCCTCCCCCAAAAAGTCAATAAGTCCACCAGTCAATGTGCACGCACTTATCCCGAGTACAAGGGACAGGCGGTAGCGACCCCGCCCATCCCGGTACCGGGACAGGTGTCGTGCGCGAAGATCACCCAGACTGGGACATTCGACAAGAATGTGCCGAACAGTCTGGGGGACGACGCAGTCGTCGCAATAGGGCGCTAGCGAGCGCTCCATCAGATAGCGATGCGTCACACGAATATGTCCGATTCGGAGACGAGAGAAAGCGACCTGAAGCCGTCGCGGCATTGGGGGGATAGGTCCATGGGAACAGTCGCGGCGCAATGGCATGCAACTTTAAGTTCCCTTCGACCGTCTCCCATCTTCTTTGCCAAGCAGTCCGAAGAACTGCCCGTATTCCTGCCATGTAGTCGGTGTGAGGAAGAGCGAAACGCTGGTCCGGTCGCAGAGTCCTCACGGACTCTTTGGCGCCCACATCGGCGCGCTCATTCCCCGCAATTCTTACATGTCTAGGAACCCAGCAGAAGATAATCTCAACATCTGCCCGGCTCGCCAAAACCGTGGCGTCACGGATATCGCGAACCAGGGGATGCGGAGATTCCAATGCCCCGCGAGCACTCAGGGCGCTTTGCGAGTCGCTATAGATCACAATCCGGTCTCCGAACCGGGCACGTCGCGTAATCACCCGTCCCGAGTGGTGTATTGCCACCAGCTCGGCCGTGAAGACAGACGCAGCGCCTGGTAGAGCCCCGCTGACTTCAAACAGAGGGGATACGGCGTGGAAGCCGACCCCCTCTTGGGACTTGGAGCCATCCGTATACACTGGCACGGTACCAGCGTGACACGATGTGTGCTCCAAAAAGGTCGAACGCAATACTCCCGGCGAAGTACAAGCTTTGGGAGCAGAGGCGTGGCGACAAATAGCCAAATGTGGTACCCTCAAGGGTGGCGTCCTGGGCAGAAACAGGGGCGCCACCGGCCCGAGAGCTATATCTAGCTCTCGAAGGAGTTTCCTGGCCCTAAACCAAAAGGGCTTAGGGTATGACTGGCGTCTCTCGGCGGCATAGGCACCATCGAGATCAGCTGCGGATGCATTGACAGCTGTTGGCGACTGAGGGAGGCGCCAGGCTCGCGCGTACAGGCGAGTGATGCACTGCACGCGGAGCAGAGCGAGTGGCATCTCCCCAGCATCGACCAACAGGCTCTCAATGGGGAAAGTGCGGAAGGCACCGGTCGCAAGGCGAAGGCCGGTGTGGTGGATTGAATCCACCTTCCGCAATAAACGCTCGGCTGCGGATGCATAAAACTCGCATCCGTAGTCGAGCTTCGAGCAAACAAAGGATCGATAAAAAAGTAAGGCGGTAGCCCTATCAGCGCCCCAAGCGCTGAACGTCACGGAACGGAGAATGTCCATGGCGCGGGTACAAGAGACCCTAAGGCTGTGAATATGAGCCTCCCAGGTGAGGCGTCGGTCGAATACAAGACCAAGGAAACGGTGCGACTCAACCACATCCAGGCGCACCCCATTAAGAAACAAATCTGGGTCGGGGTGAAGCCGTGGATGGCGGCAGAAGTGCACCACCTTAGACTTGGCCAAAGATAACCGAAACCTGTGCGCTTCGGCATAGCGAGAGACGCGGTTCAATGCCTGTTGGGGTCGACGCTCCAGAGTTGGCATCTGGGCCGCGCCAAAAGAGATCGAAAGGTCGTCCACGTAGAGCGTAGCGAGAACATCTTCTGTCAGCACCGAGGTGATGCCGTTGATGCTCAGGGCAAAGAGTGTGACACTGAGGACACTTCCCTGCGGGACACCCTCTTCCTGCTCCTTTGGGGCAGAGAGGGCTCCCCCCACCCGTACGCGGAATCGACGATCTCGCAAAAATTCAGATATAAACATTGGGAGGCGTCCCCTCGCCCCCATCGTGTGGAGAGTCTCCATGATAACGTATTGCCATGCGGTATCATAGGCCTTCTCCAGATCAAAAAACACCGTGGCGTAGTGCTGTCTACGAAGGAAAGCCTCGCAGACGGCATTTTCCAGTCGGAGCAGAGCATCCGACGTGGAGTGAAACTTACGGAAGCCGCACTGTGCAGAAGACAGATGGCCTCCGCTGTCCAGGAAATAGGCTAATCTAACATTTACCAATTTCTCCATCAACTTGCACACGCAAGAGGTTAGAGAGATTAGGCGGAAACCGGTCGGAGTAGAGTGATCTCTCCCCGGCTTGCGAAAGGCGAGCACAGTAGCGATTCGCAAGAGTCTGGGAGAAGACATTCCACCCAGATCCTGTTGAACAGATCTAACAGAAAGGCCATGCCTCGCTCAACCAGGTGTCGAAGCATGGCGTACGGGACATCGTCCGGACCATAGGCGGTGTCCGCGCACGAAGCGAGAGCGGAACGCAACTCACTCACAGTAAACTTGTCGTTGAAGGGTTCCCCGCCTCTGGAGGTAAAGTCCAGCCTGCGGCCTTCCGCGACATCACGACGTGCATTGAATGCTGGTGGAGCAGCATCACGGCTAGAGAATGCGGAAAAAGCGGTCGCTAAGGATTCCGCCACGGACGCGGGGTCCCAAATTGCGGTCCCATTCTCCTGGAGAACGGGAGGGGGGTCCTGCGAGAACTTGCCCCGAATCCTTTTGACTCGCTTCCACACCTCAGCTAAAGGGGTCTTCCCGATAAGTGAAGACACGTATGCCCGGCAAGAAGAGCGGCGGGCGTGCTTCGAAATATACCGGAACCTAGCCCTAGCCCGACGAAATTCAGCGACAGTGAAATCGTTCGGGCGGCGCTTATAGCGCATGTAGGCATAACGCTTCTGTTTGAGGGCCGTCTCACACTCGGCCGACCACCATGGGAGTGGTCGGCGTACAAAACAGCCAGACGTCCTAGGAATAGTAGTCAGGCCCACGGCGATGAGGTTGCCGGAGAAGAACTCAACAGCCTCATCTACCGACCTAAACTCCTCGACTGAGATAGAGAATTCAGTCATTTCCTGAAATGCAGGCCACCGCGCCCGCGCCAAGCACCACCGAGGTGGTCTCTCAGGCGGCAGTTGCCCTGAAAATGATATTTGAATGGGAAAGTGATCACTACCATGGAGGTCATCGACCACCCCCGAATCAAAATCAGGCTGTGCATCCGAAGAGCACAAAGATAGGTCAGGGCAAGAAAATGAAGCGGTTCTCGGACAGTGATGCGTAAACTCATCCACGTTTAGGACGCCCATCTCAAGCTCTTCGATCAGATCGGAGAGGACTTGTCCCCTGGGATTTATGGAGTAATCTCCCCAGAGAGGATGCCTGCCGTTCAGATCTCCAAGCAAGAGATAGGGCCTCGGCAACCGTGCCACGACGCGGCGGAAGTCCCCCGCGTCGAAGTCAGCTGACGGTGGAATGTACGCAGAAATGATAGTATACCTCCTATCCAGGTGCAGCTGCACAGCCACTGCCTGAAAGGAGGTATCTAAAGAGAAAGGAAGAACGGAGACATCATGCCGGGTGTAAACCGCGCATCCCCAAGCCCGGCCATCCAGCGGTGGTGGGGTCGCAAGACCCTTATACCCCGGGAGGGCAGGCAGCGGGCACGCGCCTAGCATGGTCTCCTGCAAAAAAAATAGCTAACGGGGAACAGGACGAGACGAGCCTCCGCAGCTCCTCCCAGTTGGCCCGGAGTCCACGGCAATTCCATTGAAGGAATATGCCCTCCAGGCCTAGCTCGGAGGAGACGCGGGGGCCCTCCTCGAATTGAAGACCCTCACGGGAATGGCCGTACGCTTCCCGGGGGCAGAACCCCGGGCGCTGTTGGCCGGACAAAGCGCTGAAGGCGCTGTCGCCTTCGAGGACTTATTGGGGGAGGTTGGGCTCGCCATGCGAGTCTTTTCCTCCCTCCGCCTCGAAACCTTAGGCGGGCGTTGCGGCTTCGGAGGCGGGGGGCCCTCTTTTCGAGGAACCACCGTCTCCGAGCCACTCGCTCCACCTCGGGGCTTGGGCGAAGGGGCCGAAGCTCCTTTGTTGCTGTCCTCCTTTCGGGGAACAGCTTTAGGAACCTCGGAAGATGGCCAAGCGACCATCTTCAGGGGTGTTGCCTCCTGTGAGTCTAACGACTCGGTGGAGGCGCGTGGCCGTTTCGCTTTACGGGAAACGGTCACGCTGGGGGAAGAGGGGGGAGCCCTGGTTTTAGCCGGGGCAGGGTATGAACCCTTTTTGCCGCCAGTTTACCAGGGGAGCGCCCAGGTTGGGTAGAGCCCGCAGAAGGGCTCCGAATGGGCGCGGAAACAACCGTGCTCGTTGGCCTGGATGGGCCAGGAGCAGAGGGTGCCTTTCTAACTATTGAGGCATATGACGTCCCAGGCAGAGCCTGGCGCGCCAGGACCAAGTCCTTTGCCTCGCGGAATGAGAGTCGATCCTGGGCCTGAACGGCCAGGATTTCTTTCTCAAGGAGATATGCACCACATTGCTTCGAAGAAGCAGGGTGCGGCTCTCCGCAATTGACACACTTGGCCACACACGATTTGGACTTATCGTGTGCGACCTTGGAGCAATTTACACATACTTCGGGTGACCCCGACTTTGCACATCTACATGAGCGATTCGTATGGCCGAAGCGGTGACAGTAATAGCACCGCCGCGGCAGTGGCACGAATGCCTTCACGCGGTAACGGTACCAACCGGCACGCACCGACTCAGGGAGCTTGTCACAGTCGAACGTGACGAAGAGTGTAGGGGTGGGTCTCGAGGCCCCTCCCTGTTTTCTCATCACACGTTCGACCTTGACCGCCCCATGGTCGGCCAGCTCTAGGGTGATGTCCTCAATGGAGTAGTCAACGAGTTCCCTCGCATAAACTACTCCTTTCACAAAGTTCATGGTAGAGTGCGGCGTCACACTCACCGGGGTGCCATCAAGTGTCCGAAGAGCACTTATCTTGGCCGCCTCGGCGGGATTCGCCAGAAGGCTCCCGTCCGAGAAACGGGTTACCTTCGGCTCTCTACCAATTGCACTAGCTAATCCTCTCCTCTGATGGATCATGTTGCCCTTGGACAACATGGTGCCATCAATGGAGCGAATAACGAGGAAGCGTTTGAAGCCAGCGGGCTCGAAAAGGCCAGGTAACCTCTGAATGAGGGGCCCCGATGACATCGAGGCTCCGCCCTGAGCACTTTTGGTCTTTGTCATCGTCAGGAGCTCCGTACCCGGGGAAGCAGAGGGCCCGGATGTGCCGATCTTGGCTTGGTCGCTTGCCAAAGTGGCAGCACACCCATCCGTCCCCGTAGCCCCCGCGGATTGAGAGGAGCCCCGAGTCTTCTTCGTCTTTTTGGTCTTTTTCGTCCTTTTCTTTTTTGGAGAGGAGGGCGGGGAATGAACCCACTTCTCACTCCCGCCGGTAGAAGCCCCCAGGCCAGATGGACCGGCCTCAGCCAGGTCCTTCTCCGAAATGGAGAAGGTCCTGGTGGTCGCAGGGGCATCATCCGGAGGAGATCCCTCCCCTCCTTGTACTGCCTGAGAATCCACAGCCGTTTGATGAGGACCTTGCATAGGGGCGGATTCGGGTTCGGTGCTTGGCGCCGAGCGCGGATTCCCCCCCATGGAAGGCCCTACCTTCTGAGGCTGGTTTTCCTCAAGGACCATGTCTATCCCAGGAGGGGCCTCCAGTTGGCCATCCCCTCCCAGGACATCGCAGGTCCCCTTGGCAGCGTCATAAGTCTTTAGTGGGGAGGCACAGGCCTTAACCCCGGCAAGGTTTAATATTTTTGCAGGCAGGTCTTTTGAGGGAAGCGACCGAAGGGGCCTGGCTTCCCTCTCCCCCCTAAAGGGGTTTGCCCTACCGAGCCGCTTGTACGAGGTGCGGTCGGCAATGGGCTGCCTGCTGGCTTTCTTGGCAGTCCCCTTAGAAAGTAAAGGAGGGACTGCCGCTGGAGATAGGGAGGTGCCCGAAAGCACCTCCAGAGAAGGGGGTGAGGGGGAGTCCCCTACACCCGTAGGCGTAGGAGAGGAGTAACCCTCCTCTCCGGTTAAAGAGGTATGGAGGGTCCCCTGCGCAAGCACAGGGGGGGGGACCTCCATCTTTTCTGTGGAGCTGCACGAGGGCGGCTCCGTTGTTTTAGGGGGAATTAAGGGGAGATGTTTTTTTTTTTCATCATTGGGCATGGTGACCCTCTTTGTTTTATGGGACGCAATCGCTCACCACCTCTTGCAGTAGCCCGCACTGCAAGAGGTGCTTACAGGCCCGGCAGAGCCAGGCGCCGCCATTTGGGACCACACCTCCCCCCTGGTGGCCTGGCAGTCCTTCGGCATGGCGGCTCCACCTTAGACACGGCGTAAAACAGATAGAATGTGAAGAGGAGAGGAAAAGGGATGTGAGGAAGGTATGGGTGGGGATGAAGCAGGTTGTTAAAAAAAACCCATCCCGAACCGGAGCTGAGGGGTTAGGGAACAATGTCCCCTCCCCCCTCAGCCCCCATCCGGGGTGGTTGGCTTGAGAAGAAGGTCAGCATTCTACCCTGTGAAATTAGAGGGTGACCAGAGAAAGTTGTGGGAGAGGTTGTATGAAAAGCGACGAGGTAGGGGAGAAATCGGGCTATCTGAAGGAAGGAAGAGAGGATAAGCTGGGGCCGGACGGATCGCTGGATCCCGTCAGCACGACGGCCAGGATGGCAAATCGCCACGCCCCTTACGGGGAGGCGTCGGTCGAATACAAGTCCAAGGAAACGGTGCGACTCAACCACATCAAGGCGCAACCCATTATGAAACAAATCTGGGTCGGGGTGAAGCCGTGGATGGCGGCAGAAGTGCATCACCTTAGTCTTGGCCAAAGAAAACCGAAACCTGTGCGCTTCGGCATAGCGAGAGACGCGGTTCAATGCCTGTTGGAGTCGACGCTCCAGAGTTGGCATCTGGGCCGCGCCAAAAGAGATCGAAAGGTCGTCCACGTAGAGCGTAGCGAGAACATCTTCCGGCAGCACCGAGGTGATGCCGTTGATGCTCAGGGCAAAGAGTGTGACACTGAGGACACTTCCCTGCGGGACACCCTCTTCCTGCTCCTTTGGGGCAGAGAGGGCTCCCCCCACCCGTACGCGGAATCGACGATCTCGCAAAAATTCAGATATAAACATTGGGAGGCGTCCCCTCGCCCCCATCGTGTGGAGAGTCTCCATGATAACGTATTGCCATGCGGTATCATAGGCCTTCTCCAGATCAAAAAACACCGTGGCGTAGTGCTGTCTACGAAGGAAAGCCTCGCAGACGGCATTTTCCAGTCGGAGCAGAGCATCCGACGTGGAGTGAAACTTACGGAAGCCGCACTGTGCAGAAGACAGATGGCCTCCGCTGTCCAGGAAATAGGCTAATCTAACATTTACCAATTTCTCCATCAACTTGCACACGCAAGAGGTTAGAGAGATTAGGCGGAAACCGGTCGGAGTAGAGTGATCTCTCCCCGGCTTGCGAAAGGCGAGCACAGTAGCGATTCGCCAGGAGTCTGGGAGGAGACCCTCCACCCAGATCCTGTTGGACAAATCTAACAGAAATGCCATGCCTCGCTCACCCAGGTGTCGAAGCATGGCGTACGGAACATCGTCCGGACCATGGGCGGTGTCCGCGTACGAAGCGAGAGCGGAACGCAACTCACTCACAGTAAACTTGTCGTTGAAGGGTTCTCCGCCTCTGGAGGTAAAGTCTAGCCGGCGGTCTTCCGCGACATCACGACGTGCATTGAATGCTAGCGGAGCAGCATCACGGCTAGATAATGCGGAGAAAGCGGGCGCGAAGGATTCCGCCACAGACGCGGGGTCCGAGATTGCGGTCCCATTCTCCTGGAAAACGGGAGGGGGGGCCTGCGTGAACTTCCCCCGAATCCTTTTGACTCGCTTCCAAACATCTGCCAGAGGGGTCTTCCCGTTAAGTGAAGACACGTATGCCCGCCAAGAAGAGCGGCGAGCGTGCTTCGAAATATACCGGAACTTAGCCCGAGCCCGACGAAATTCACCGACGGTTAAATCGTTCGGGCGGCGCTTATAGCGCATGTAGGCATAACGCTTCTGTTTGAGGGCCGTCTCACACTCGGCTGACCACCATGGGACTGGTCGGCGTGTAAAACGGCCAGACGTTCTGGAAATGGTAGTCAGGCCCGCGGCGATGAGGTTGCCGGAGAAGAACTTAACGGCCTCATCTACCGACCTTAACTCGACTGAGATAGAGAATTCAGTCATTTCCTGAAATGCAAGCAACCGCGCCTGCGACAAGCACCACCGAGGTGGACTCTCAGGCGGCAGCTATACTGAAAATGATATTTGAATGGGAAAGTGATCACTACCATGGAGGTCAACGAACAGCCCCCAATCAAAATCAGGCTGTGCATCAAAAGAGCACAGAGATAGATCAAGGCTAGAAAATGAAGCGGTTCTCGGGCAGTCATGGGTAAACTTATCAATATTTAGGACACATATCTCAAGCACTTCGATCAGATCGGCAAGGGCTTGTCCCCTGGGATTTATTGAGTAGTCACCCCAGAGAGGATGTCTGCCGTTCAGATCTCCAAGAAAAAGAAAGGGCCTCGGCAACCGTGTCACGGCGTGGCGGAAGTCCCCCGCGTCGAAGTCAGCTGAGGGTGGAATGTACATAGAAATAACAGTATACCTCCTATCCAGCTGAAGCTGCACAGCCACTGCCTGAAAGGTTGGTATCTAAAGTAAAAAAAAAGAACGGAGACATCATGCCGGGTGTAAACCGCGCATCCCCCAGCCCGGCCCCATCTCTTGGTGGTGGGGTCGCAAAACCCTTATACTCCGGGACGGCGGGCAAGGGGCACGCGCCTAGCATGCTCTCGTACAGAAAGATGGCTAACGGGGAACGGGACGAGACGAGCCTCCGCAACTCCTCCCAGGTGGCCCGGAGTCCATGGCAATTCCGTTGAAGGAATATGCCCTCCAGGCCTAGCTCGCAGGAGACGCGGGAGCAGTCTTCGAACACTAGACCCTAAGGAAAATGGCCGTTCGCTTTCCGGAGGCAGAACCTCGGGCGTTGTTGGCCGGACAATGCGCTGAAGGCGCTGTCGCCTTCGAGGATTTATTGGGGAAGGTTGGGCTCGCCATGCGAGTCTTTTCCTCCCTCTGCCTCGAAACCTTAGGCGGGCGTTGCGGCTTCGGAAGCGGGGGGTCCTCTTTTCGAGAATCCACCCTCTCCGAGACACCCAGCCCACCACTAAGCGTGGGCGAAAGAGCCGAAGCTCCTTTCTTGGGGCAGCTTTAGGAACCCCGGAAGATGGATGGCCCAGCGACCAACTTCAGGGGTGTTGCCTCCTGTGAGTCTAACGACTCGGTGGAGGCGCGTGGCCGTTTCGCTTTACGGGAGACGGTGACGTTGGAGGAAAGGGGGTGGAGCCCTGGTTTTAGCCGGGGCTGGGAGTGAAACCCTTTGTTCCGCCAGCTTTACCAGGGAAGCGCTCGGGTTGAGTAGAGCCCGCAGAAGGGCTGCGAACTGGTGCGGAAACAACCGTGCTTGTTGGCCTGGATGGGGAAGGAGTAGAGGGTGTCCTTCTAAGCATTAAGGCGTAAGACGTCCCATGCAGAAATGGGCGCGCCAGGACCAAGTCCTTAGCCTCGTGGAATGAGAGTCAACCCTGGGCCTGAACGGCCAGGATTTCTTTCTCAAGGAGATATGCACCACATTGCTTCGAAGAAGCGGCTATCCGCAATTGACACACTTGGCCACACACCATTTGGACTTATCGAGTGCGGCCTTGGAGCAATTTACACAGACTTGGGGTGACCCTGACTTTGCATGTCTACATGAGCGATTCGATGGTCAATGCGATGACTAGTAATAGCACCTCTGCGGCAGTGGCACGAATGCCTTCACGCGGTAGCGCTACCAACTGGTCAGCACGGCGGCCAGGATGGCAAATCGCTGGGCCCCTTACGAGGTGGGTTGCCTCAAGGACCATGTCTCTCTCGGAAGGGGGGGGGGATATCTCCATGTGGCTACCCCCCCACCCTCCAGGACATTACAGGTACCATTAGCCGTGCTGTCACAAGTCGAATATGGGGAGGCACAGGTTAGTATGCGAGCCAGCAGGTCTCTGGAGGGAAGCGGTCGATGGGCCCTGTCTTCCCTCTCCCCTCTAAGGGGGTTTGCACTACCGAGTCGCTTCAATGGGGAGCAGTCGGTTATGGCCTGCCTGCTGGCTTTCTTGTCAGTCTCCTTGGAAAGTAAAGGGGAGACTGACATTGGAAAGAGGGAGGCACCCGAGGGCACCTCCAGAGAAGGGGGTGAAGTGGACTTACTCACCCGTAACCAAAGGAGAGAAGTAAGCCAACTCCACAGTCAAAGAATTTTGGAGGTTCCCCTGTGAAAGCACAGGGGGAACCTCCATTTTTTCAGAGGAGCTGCCCGAAGGCGGCTCCGTCGATGCTGAGGAAAAAAGGAGAAGGTTCTTTTAGAGATTTTCATCATCGGCATGGGGACCCTATTCTTTCTGCAGGAAGCAAACGCTAATCACCACTTGCACTGGCCCGCTCTGCAAGGGGTATGTATGGGGCTGGTGGAGCCATGTACCATTATTTTAGGCCACCCCTCCTTTCTGGTGACCTGGCAGCCCTTCGGCTTGGCGGCTCCACCTTGGGCATGGCGTAAAAAGGATAGAGTGTAAAGTCAGAAGGAAATGGGATGTGAGGAAGCTATGGGTGGGGATGAAGCAGGTTGTTAAACCCACCATCCCAAACTGAAGCTCAGGGGTTAGGGATCATTGTACCCTCCCCCCTCAGCCCCGATCCAGGATAGTTGGCTGAAAAGGTCAGCATCTACCCTGTGAAAAATAGAGGCCAACCGGAGAAAGTTGTAGGAGAGGTTGTAGGGGAAGTGATGAAGTGGGGAAGAAATGCAGGCTGGCTGAAAGAAGGAGAAGAGGTTAAGCTGGGGCCGGACGGGCAGCTGACTCCCGTCAGCATGGAAGCCAGGAAGGCAAATCGCCGCGCCCCTTACGGGGTACATAAATAAAATGGGGGGGAGGAAGTGGAAGGAAGGAGGAGGAAGCGCACCAACAACTTCTCCAGGCCCCATCAGAGTCCAAATCAACCCTGTGACAGGCTTTTCCTAATTTGCAGTCAGGTTGGGAGGACATGCAGCTCCTCAAAGTACCAAGTGTAAAAGTCTACACAGGGCATCATCCTGCAGGGAGGAATGCAGCTCCTCCAAATATCAAGTGCAACAGGCCACACTAAGTATACTAGTCGATTGTGATTGACTTGAATCTGGACTCTAACCAGTGACTAAATACAACTGATGTGGCTCAACTTTGCAGTAATCCGAAGTAGTGTCTCCAGTCAGCTCGGCCATAAGGAGCAACAAAGGAATTCTTACGGAGGGTAGGAAATCACAAGGATCAATTATTACATCAAACATCTACAACTTTTCCACAATGTAGGGTTGTCTCACTCATCAACGCTTGCGTATTCCACTGGCATGACAATAGACAAATACTAGGAAAGAGGTGCCACGAGTGGATGCTTAATGCTGTGAGAGTTGAAAACAACAAATATGAATGTAGCTGAAGGTGGAATGAAAGATAAAGCACACCTTGAAACTGAGTGAATCAATAAACTTAGGATTTCTACTACTTACCTTTCCTTCTTCGGGGAGAAAATATTTCTGAGACTTTATAAATCTTTCCTTGGTAAAGCGAAGATCTTCTATCCTATTCTTCATTTCTTCAGAAAATAAATTTAAGTTGCGAACCCTCAAGTATTTGGTGGCCTGAATATAAAAAAAAATATTCAGAGGAGCAAACACACAAATTTACTATATTTATGCAGTGTTGCAATTGCACCTGTAGGACAAGTTTGGGTGACTTCCAAAATCAAAGGCTGCTTATTTAGGGCAATCTTTTAACAACTGCTTGCAGGGTTATACTCAACAAAATTATGACAGCATATTTTTAGGCTATTTTAAATTAAAACAAACAGCAACACGACATGAAACAAAAAAACAGCAAAAGAAAAACTACCAAGGCATGATCAGGCATCTAAGGGCCAACCCCAAAACTTTAAAAAATTATATACACATGAGGAGGACCCTCTGCCTCCCCCCAAAGCTACACAACTAGTCTTAAGTGCACCAACCCCTCCCGAGTACAATAAAATTTTTTTTTTTTTTTTAGAGCTCATCTGGCGACTGCCTACATGGGCATTAGTCGCCGTATTAAAACTGGCCTGGTTCTAGGCTACTTTAAAATAAAATTAAACGAAAAAAAACAACACCCCAAATGGGGGAAAGAAGCAAGCTCCTGCGTCAGAGGGAGGTACCCCCCGGCGCAGGAGCGTGCAACCTAAAGGAAAAAAACAAAAACAAATGCAAAAAACAAAACAAAACAAAAAAACAAACCCTGCTTAAATAATAGGGAGAAGGCCAGCCTCCCCCAAAAAGTCAATAAGTCCACCAGTCAATGTGCACGCACTTATCCCGAGTACAAGGGACAGGCGGTAGCGACCCCGCCCATCCCGGTACCGGGACAGGTGTCGTGCGCGAAGATCACCCAGACTGGGACATTCGACAAGAATGTGCCGAACAGTCTGGGGGACGACGCAGTCGTCGCAATAGGGCGCTAGCGAGCGCTCCATCAGATAGCGATGCGTCACACGAATATGTCCGATTCGGAGACGAGAGAAAGCGACCTGAAGCCGTCGCGGCATTGGGGGGATAGGTCCATGGGAACAGTCGCGGCGCAATGGCATGCAACTTTAAGTTCCCTTCGACCGTCTCCCATCTTCTTTGCCAAGCAGTCCGAAGAACTGCCCGTATTCCTGCCATGTAGTCGGTGTGAGGAAGAGCGAAACGCTGGTCCGGTCGCAGAGTCCTCACGGACTCTTTGGCGCCCACATCGGCGCGCTCATTCCCCGCAATTCTTACATGTCTAGGAACCCAGCAGAAGATAATCTCAACATCTGCCCGGCTCGCCAAAACCGTGGCGTCACGGATATCGCGAACCAGGGGATGCGGAGATTCCAATGCCCCGCGAGCACTCAGGGCGCTTTGCGAGTCGCTATAGATCACAATCCGGTCTCCGAACCGGGCACGTCGCGTAATCACCCGTCCCGAGTGGTGTATTGCCACCAGCTCGGCCGTGAAGACAGACGCAGCGCCTGGTAGAGCCCCGCTGACTTCAAACAGAGGGGATACGGCGTGGAAGCCGACCCCCTCTTGGGACTTGGAGCCATCCGTATACACTGGCACGGTACCAGCGTGACACGATGTGTGCTCCAAAAAGGTCGAACGCAATACTCCCGGCGAAGTACAAGCTTTGGGAGCAGAGGCGTGGCGACAAATAGCCAAATGTGGTACCCTCAAGGGTGGCGTCCTGGGCAGAAACAGGGGCGCCACCGGCCCGAGAGCTATATCTACCTCTCGAAGGAGTTTCCTGGCCCTAAACCAAAAGGGCTTAGGGTATGACTGGCGTCTCTCGGCGGCATAGGCACCATCGAGATCAGCTGCGGATGCATTGACAGCTGTTGGCGACTGAGGGAGGCGCCAGGCTCGCGCGTACAGGCGAGTGATGCACTGCACGCGGAGCAGAGCGAGTGGCATCTCCCCAGCATCGACCAACAGGCTCTCAATGGGGAAAGTGCGGAAGGCACCGGTCGCAAGGCGAAGGCCGGTGTGGTGGATTGAATCCACCTTCCGCAATAAACGCTCGGCTGCGGATGCATAAAACTCGCATCCGTAGTCGAGCTTCGAGCAAACAAAGGATCGATAAAAAAGTAAGGCGGTAGCCCTATCAGCGCCCCAAGCGCTGAACGTCACGGAACGGAGAATGTCCATGGCGCGGGTACAAGAGACCCTAAGGCTGTGAATATGAGCCTCCCAGGTGAGGCGTCGGTCGAATACAAGACCAAGGAAACGGTGCGACTCAACCACATCCAGGCGCACCCCATTAAGAAACAAATCTGGGTCGGGGTGAAGCCGTGGATGGCGGCAGAAGTGCACCACCTTAGACTTGGCCAAAGATAACCGAAACCTGTGCGCTTCGGCATAGCGAGAGACGCGGTTCAATGCCTGTTGGGGTCGACGCTCCAGAGTTGGCATCTGGGCCGCGCCAAAAGAGATCGAAAGGTCGTCCACGTAGAGCGTAGCGAGAACATCTTCTGTCAGCACCGAGGTGATGCCGTTGATGCTCAGGGCAAAGAGTGTGACACTGAGGACACTTCCCTGCGGGACACCCTCTTCCTGCTCCTTTGGGGCAGAGAGGGCTCCCCCCACCCGTACGCGGAATCGACGATCTCGCAAAAATTCAGATATAAACATTGGGAGGCGTCCCCTCGCCCCCATCGTGTGGAGAGTCTCCATGATAACGTATTGCCATGCGGTATCATAGGCCTTCTCCAGATCAAAAAACACCGTGGCGTAGTGCTGTCTACGAAGGAAAGCCTCGCAGACGGCATTTTCCAGTCGGAGCAGAGCATCCGACGTGGAGTGAAACTTACGGAAGCCGCACTGTGCAGAAGACAGATGGCCTCCGCTGTCCAGGAAATAGGCTAATCTAACATTTACCAATTTCTCCATCAACTTGCACACGCAAGAGGTTAGAGAGATTAGGCGGAAACCGGTCGGAGTAGAGTGATCTCTCCCCGGCTTGCGAAAGGCGAGCACAGTAGCGATTCGCAAGAGTCTGGGAGAAGACATTCCACCCAGATCCTGTTGAACAGATCTAACAGAAAGGCCATGCCTCGCTCAACCAGGTGTCGAAGCATGGCGTACGGGACATCGTCCGGACCATAGGCGGTGTCCGCGCACGAAGCGAGAGCGGAACGCAACTCACTCACAGTAAACTTGTCGTTGAAGGGTTCCCCGCCTCTGGAGGTAAAGTCCAGCCTGCGGCCTTCCGCGACATCACGACGTGCATTGAATGCTGGTGGAGCAGCATCACGGCTAGAGAATGCGGAAAAAGCGGTCGCTAAGGATTCCGCCACGGACGCGGGGTCCCAAATTGCGGTCCCATTCTCCTGGAGAACGGGAGGGGGGTCCTGCGAGAACTTGCCCCGAATCCTTTTGACTCGCTTCCACACCTCAGCTAAAGGGGTCTTCCCGATAAGTGAAGACACGTATGCCCGGCAAGAAGAGCGGCGGGCGTGCTTCGAAATATACCGGAACCTAGCCCTAGCCCGACGAAATTCAGCGACAGTGAAATCGTTCGGGCGGCGCTTATAGCGCATGTAGGCATAACGCTTCTGTTTGAGGGCCGTCTCACACTCGGCCGACCACCATGGGAGTGGTCGGCGTACAAAACAGCCAGACGTCCTAGGAATAGTAGTCAGGCCCACGGCGATGAGGTTGCCGGAGAAGAACTCAACAGCCTCATCTACCGACCTAAACTCCTCGACTGAGATAGAGAATTCAGTCATTTCCTGAAATGCAGGCCACCGCGCCCGCGCCAAGCACCACCGAGGTGGTCTCTCAGGCGGCAGTTGCCCTGAAAATGATATTTGAATGGGAAAGTGATCACTACCATGGAGGTCATCGACCACCCCCGAATCAAAATCAGGCTGTGCATCCGAAGAGCACAAAGATAGGTCAGGGCAAGAAAATGAAGCGGTTCTCGGACAGTGATGCGTAAACTCATCCACGTTTAGGACGCCCATCTCAAGCTCTTCGATCAGATCGGAGAGGACTTGTCCCCTGGGATTTATGGAGTAATCTCCCCAGAGAGGATGCCTGCCGTTCAGATCTCCAAGCAAGAGATAGGGCCTCGGCAACCGTGCCACGACGCGGCGGAAGTCCCCCGCGTCGAAGTCAGCTGACGGTGGAATGTACGCAGAAATGATAGTATACCTCCTATCCAGGTGCAGCTGCACAGCCACTGCCTGAAAGGAGGTATCTAAAGAGAAAGGAAGAACGGAGACATCATGCCGGGTGTAAACCGCGCATCCCCAAGCCCGGCCATCCAGCGGTGGTGGGGTCGCAAGACCCTTATACCCCGGGAGGGCAGGCAGCGGGCACGCGCCTAGCATGGTCTCCTGCAAAAAAAATAGCTAACGGGGAACAGGACGAGACGAGCCTCCGCAGCTCCTCCCAGTTGGCCCGGAGTCCACGGCAATTCCATTGAAGGAATATGCCCTCCAGGCCTAGCTCGGAGGAGACGCGGGGGCCCTCCTCGAATTGAAGACCCTCACGGGAATGGCCGTACGCTTCCCGGGGGCAGAACCCCGGGCGCTGTTGGCCGGACAAAGCGCTGAAGGCGCTGTCGCCTTCGAGGACTTATTGGGGGAGGTTGGGCTCGCCATGCGAGTCTTTTCCTCCCTCCGCCTCGAAACCTTAGGCGGGCGTTGCGGCTTCGGAGGCGGGGGGCCCTCTTTTCGAGGAACCACCGTCTCCGAGCCACTCGCTCCACCTCGGGGCTTGGGCGAAGGGGCCGAAGCTCCTTTGTTGCTGTCCTCCTTTCGGGGAACAGCTTTAGGAACCTCGGAAGATGGCCAAGCGACCATCTTCAGGGGTGTTGCCTCCTGTGAGTCTAACGACTCGGTGGAGGCGCGTGGCCGTTTCGCTTTACGGGAAACGGTCACGCTGGGGGAAGAGGGGGGAGCCCTGGTTTTAGCCGGGGCAGGGTATGAACCCTTTTTGCCGCCAGTTTACCAGGGGAGCGCCCAGGTTGGGTAGAGCCCGCAGAAGGGCTCCGAATGGGCGCGGAAACAACCGTGCTCGTTGGCCTGGATGGGCCAGGAGCAGAGGGTGCCTTTCTAACTATTGAGGCATATGACGTCCCAGGCAGAGCCTGGCGCGCCAGGACCAAGTCCTTTGCCTCGCGGAATGAGAGTCGATCCTGGGCCTGAACGGCCAGGATTTCTTTCTCAAGGAGATATGCACCACATTGCTTCGAAGAAGCAGGGTGCGGCTCTCCGCAATTGACACACTTGGCCACACACGATTTGGACTTATCGTGTGCGACCTTGGAGCAATTTACACATACTTCGGGTGACCCCGACTTTGCACATCTACATGAGCGATTCGTATGGCCGAAGCGGTGACAGTAATAGCACCGCCGCGGCAGTGGCACGAATGCCTTCACGCGGTAACGGTACCAACCGGCACGCACCGACTCAGGGAGCTTGTCACAGTCGAACGTGACGAAGAGTGTAGGGGTGGGTCTCGAGGCCCCTCCCTGTTTTCTCATCACACGTTCGACCTTGACCGCCCCATGGTCGGCCAGCTCTAGGGTGATGTCCTCAATGGAGTAGTCAACGAGTTCCCTCGCATAAACTACTCCTTTCACAAAGTTCATGGTAGAGTGCGGCGTCACACTCACCGGGGTGCCATCAAGTGTCCGAAGAGCACTTATCTTGGCCGCCTCGGCGGGATTCGCCAGAAGGCTCCCGTCCGAGAAACGGGTTACCTTCGGCTCTCTACCAATTGCACTAGCTAATCCTCTCCTCTGATGGATCATGTTGCCCTTGGACAACATGGTGCCATCAATGGAGCGAATAACGAGGAAGCGTTTGAAGCCAGCGGGCTCGAAAAGGCCAGGTAACCTCTGAATGAGGGGCCCCGATGACATCGAGGCTCCGCCCTGAGCACTTTTGGTCTTTGTCATCGTCAGGAGCTCCGTACCCGGGGAAGCAGAGGGCCCGGATGTGCCGATCTTGGCTTGGTCGCTTGCCAAAGTGGCAGCACACCCATCCGTCCCCGTAGCCCCCGCGGATTGAGAGGAGCCCCGAGTCTTCTTCGTCTTTTTGGTCTTTTTCGTCCTTTTCTTTTTTGGAGAGGAGGGCGGGGAATGAACCCACTTCTCACTCCCGCCGGTAGAAGCCCCCAGGCCAGATGGACCGGCCTCAGCCAGGTCCTTCTCCGAAATGGAGAAGGTCCTGGTGGTCGCAGGGGCATCATCCGGAGGAGATCCCTCCCCTCCTTGTACTGCCTGAGAATCCACAGCCGTTTGATGAGGACCTTGCATAGGGGCGGATTCGGGTTCGGTGCTTGGCGCCGAGCGCGGATTCCCCCCCATGGAAGGCCCTACCTTCTGAGGCTGGTTTTCCTCAAGGACCATGTCTATCCCAGGAGGGGCCTCCAGTTGGCCATCCCCTCCCAGGACATCGCAGGTCCCCTTGGCAGCGTCATAAGTCTTTAGTGGGGAGGCACAGGCCTTAACCCCGGCAAGGTTTAATATTTTTGCAGGCAGGTCTTTTGAGGGAAGCGACCGAAGGGGCCTGGCTTCCCTCTCCCCCCTAAAGGGGTTTGCCCTACCGAGCCGCTTGTACGAGGTGCGGTCGGCAATGGGCTGCCTGCTGGCTTTCTTGGCAGTCCCCTTAGAAAGTAAAGGAGGGACTGCCGCTGGAGATAGGGAGGTGCCCGAAAGCACCTCCAGAGAAGGGGGTGAGGGGGAGTCCCCTACACCCGTAGGCGTAGGAGAGGAGTAACCCTCCTCTCCGGTTAAAGAGGTATGGAGGGTCCCCTGCGCAAGCACAGGGGGGGGGACCTCCATCTTTTCTGTGGAGCTGCACGAGGGCGGCTCCGTTGTTTTAGGGGGAATTAAGGGGAGATGTTTTTTTTTTTCATCATTGGGCATGGTGACCCTCTTTGTTTTATGGGACGCAATCGCTCACCACCTCTTGCAGTAGCCCGCACTGCAAGAGGTGCTTACAGGCCCGGCAGAGCCAGGCGCCGCCATTTGGGACCACACCTCCCCCCTGGTGGCCTGGCAGTCCTTCGGCATGGCGGCTCCACCTTAGACACGGCGTAAAACAGATAGAATGTGAAGAGGAGAGGAAAAGGGATGTGAGGAAGGTATGGGTGGGGATGAAGCAGGTTGTTAAAAAAAACCCATCCCGAACCGGAGCTGAGGGGTTAGGGAACAATGTCCCCTCCCCCCTCAGCCCCCATCCGGGGTGGTTGGCTTGAGAAGAAGGTCAGCATTCTACCCTGTGAAATTAGAGGGTGACCAGAGAAAGTTGTGGGAGAGGTTGTATGAAAAGCGACGAGGTAGGGGAGAAATCGGGCTATCTGAAGGAAGGAAGAGAGGATAAGCTGGGGCCGGACGGATCGCTGGATCCCGTCAGCACGACGGCCAGGATGGCAAATCGCCACGCCCCTTACGGGGAGGCGTCGGTCGAATACAAGTCCAAGGAAACGGTGCGACTCAACCACATCAAGGCGCAACCCATTATGAAACAAATCTGGGTCGGGGTGAAGCCGTGGATGGCGGCAGAAGTGCATCACCTTAGTCTTGGCCAAAGAAAACCGAAACCTGTGCGCTTCGGCATAGCGAGAGACGCGGTTCAATGCCTGTTGGAGTCGACGCTCCAGAGTTGGCATCTGGGCCGCGCCAAAAGAGATCGAAAGGTCGTCCACGTAGAGCGTAGCGAGAACATCTTCCGGCAGCACCGAGGTGATGCCGTTGATGCTCAGGGCAAAGAGTGTGACACTGAGGACACTTCCCTGCGGGACACCCTCTTCCTGCTCCTTTGGGGCAGAGAGGGCTCCCCCCACCCGTACGCGGAATCGACGATCTCGCAAAAATTCAGATATAAACATTGGGAGGCGTCCCCTCGCCCCCATCGTGTGGAGAGTCTCCATGATAACGTATTGCCATGCGGTATCATAGGCCTTCTCCAGATCAAAAAACACCGTGGCGTAGTGCTGTCTACGAAGGAAAGCCTCGCAGACGGCATTTTCCAGTCGGAGCAGAGCATCCGACGTGGAGTGAAACTTACGGAAGCCGCACTGTGCAGAAGACAGATGGCCTCCGCTGTCCAGGAAATAGGCTAATCTAACATTTACCAATTTCTCCATCAACTTGCACACGCAAGAGGTTAGAGAGATTAGGCGGAAACCGGTCGGAGTAGAGTGATCTCTCCCCGGCTTGCGAAAGGCGAGCACAGTAGCGATTCGCAAGAGTCTGGGAGAAGACATTCCACCCAGATCCTGTTGAACAGATCTAACAGAAAGGCCATGCCTCGCTCAACCAGGTGTCGAAGCATGGCGTACGGGACATCGTCCGGACCATAGGCGGTGTCCGCGCACGAAGCGAGAGCGGAACGCAACTCACTCACAGTAAACTTGTCGTTGAAGGGTTCCCCGCCTCTGGAGGTAAAGTCCAGCCTGCGGCCTTCCGCGACATCACGACGTGCATTGAATGCTGGTGGAGCAGCATCACGGCTAGAGAATGCGGAAAAAGCGGTCGCTAAGGATTCCGCCACGGACGCGGGGTCCCAAATTGCGGTCCCATTCTCCTGGAGAACGGGAGGGGGGTCCTGCGAGAACTTGCCCCGAATCCTTTTGACTCGCTTCCACACCTCAGCTAAAGGGGTCTTCCCGATAAGTGAAGACACGTATGCCCGGCAAGAAGAGCGGCGGGCGTGCTTCGAAATATACCGGAACCTAGCCCTAGCCCGACGAAATTCAGCGACAGTGAAATCGTTCGGGCGGCGCTTATAGCGCATGTAGGCATAACGCTTCTGTTTGAGGGCCGTCTCACACTCGGCCGACCACCATGGGAGTGGTCGGCGTACAAAACAGCCAGACGTCCTAGGAATAGTAGTCAGGCCCACGGCGATGAGGTTGCCGGAGAAGAACTCAACAGCCTCATCTACCGACCTAAACTCCTCGACTGAGATAGAGAATTCAGTCATTTCCTGAAATGCAGGCCACCGCGCCCGCGCCAAGCACCACCGAGGTGGTCTCTCAGGCGGCAGTTGCCCTGAAAATGATATTTGAATGGGAAAGTGATCACTACCATGGAGGTCATCGACCACCCCCGAATCAAAATCAGGCTGTGCATCCGAAGAGCACAAAGATAGGTCAGGGCAAGAAAATGAAGCGGTTCTCGGACAGTGATGCGTAAACTCATCCACGTTTAGGACGCCCATCTCAAGCTCTTCGATCAGATCGGAGAGGACTTGTCCCCTGGGATTTATGGAGTAATCTCCCCAGAGAGGATGCCTGCCGTTCAGATCTCCAAGCAAGAGATAGGGCCTCGGCAACCGTGCCACGACGCGGCGGAAGTCCCCCGCGTCGAAGTCAGCTGACGGTGGAATGTACGCAGAAATGATAGTATACCTCCTATCCAGGTGCAGCTGCACAGCCACTGCCTGAAAGGAGGTATCTAAAGAGAAAGGAAGAACGGAGACATCATGCCGGGTGTAAACCGCGCATCCCCAAGCCCGGCCATCCAGCGGTGGTGGGGTCGCAAGACCCTTATACCCCGGGAGGGCAGGCAGCGGGCACGCGCCTAGCATGGTCTCCTGCAAAAAAAATAGCTAACGGGGAACAGGACGAGACGAGCCTCCGCAGCTCCTCCCAGTTGGCCCGGAGTCCACGGCAATTCCATTGAAGGAATATGCCCTCCAGGCCTAGCTCGGAGGAGACGCGGGGGCCCTCCTCGAATTGAAGACCCTCACGGGAATGGCCGTACGCTTCCCGGGGGCAGAACCCCGGGCGCTGTTGGCCGGACAAAGCGCTGAAGGCGCTGTCGCCTTCGAGGACTTATTGGGGGAGGTTGGGCTCGCCATGCGAGTCTTTTCCTCCCTCCGCCTCGAAACCTTAGGCGGGCGTTGCGGCTTCGGAGGCGGGGGGCCCTCTTTTCGAGGAACCACCGTCTCCGAGCCACTCGCTCCACCTCGGGGCTTGGGCGAAGGGGCCGAAGCTCCTTTGTTGCTGTCCTCCTTTCGGGGAACAGCTTTAGGAACCTCGGAAGATGGCCTAGCGACCATCTTCAGGGGTGTTGCCTCCTGTGAGTCTAACGACTCGGTGGAGGCGCGTGGCCGTTTCGCTTTACGGGAAACGGTCACGCTGGGGGAAGAGGGGGGAGCCCTGGTTTTAGCCGGGGCAGGGTATGAACCCTTTTTGCCGCCAGCTTTACCAGGGGAGCGCCCAGGTTGGGTAGAGCCCGCAGAAGGGCTCCGAATGGGCGCGGAAACAACCGTGCTCGTTGGCCTGGATGGGCCAGGAGCAGAGGGTGCCTTTATAACTATTGAGGCATATGACGTCCCAGGCAGAGCCGGGCGCGCCAGGACCAAGTCCTTTGCCTCGCAGAATGAGAGTCGATCCTGGGCCTGAACGGCCAGGATTTCTTTCTCAAGGAGATATGCACCACATTGCTTCGAAGAAGCAGGGTGCGGCTCTCCGCAATTGACACACTTGGCCACACACGATTTGGACTTATCGTGTGCGACCTTGGAGCAATTTACACATACTTCAGGTGACCCCGACTTTGCACATCTACATGAGCGATTCGTATGGCCGAAGCGGTGACAGTAATAGCACCGCCGCGGCAGTGGCACGAATGCCTTCACGCGGTAACGGTACCAACCGGCACGCACCGACTCAGGGAGCTTGTCACAGTCGAACGTGACGAAGAGTGTAGGGGTGGGTCTCGAGGCCCCTCCCTGTTTTCTCATCACACGTTCGACCTTGACCGCCCCATCCCCGGCTTGCGAAAGGCGGCAACGTAGCGACGCGCCAGGAGTCTGGGAGAAGACCTTCCACCCAGATTCTGTTGAACAAATTAAACAGAAAGGCCATGCCTCGCTCAACCAGGTGTCGAAGCATGGCGTACGGGACATCGTCCGGACCATGGGCGGTGTCCGCGCACGAAGCGAGAGCGGAACACAACTCACTCACAGTAAACTTGCCGTTGAAGGGTTCTCCGCCTCTGGAGGTAAAGTCCAGCCGGCGGCCTCTTGCGACATCACGACGTGCATTGAATGCTGGCGGAGCAGCATCACGGCTAGAGAATGCAGAAAAAGCGGTCGCTAAGGATTCCGCCACGGACGCGGGGTCCCAGATTGCGGTCCCATTCTCCTGGAGAACGGGAGGGGGGTCCTGCGAGAACTTGCCCCGAATCCTTTTGACTCGCTTCCAGACCTCGTCTAAAGGGGTCTTCCCGTTAAGTGAAGACACGTATGCCCGCCAAGAAGAGCGGCGGGCGTGCTTCGAAATATACCGGAACCTAGCCCTAGCCCGACGAAATTCACCGACAGTGAAATCGTTCGGGCGGCGCTTATAGCGCATGTAAGCATAACGCTTGTGTTTGAGGGCCGTCTCACACTCGGCCGACCACCATGGGAGTGGTCGGCGTGCAAAACGGCCAGACGTCCTAGGAATAGTAGTCAGGCCCACGGCGATGAGGTTGCCGGAGGTTACCTACCTAAACTCCTCGACTGAGATAGAGAATTCAGTCATTTCCTGAAATGCAGGCCACCTCGCCCGCGCCAAGCACCATTGAGGTGGTCTCTCAGGCGGCAGTTGCCCTGAAAATGATATTTGAATCGGAAAGTGATCACTATCATGGAGGTCATCGACCATCCCCCTAACAAAATCAGGCTGTGCATCCGAAGAGCACAAAGATAGGTCAAGGCCAGAAAGGAAGCGGTTCTCGGACAGTGATGCGTAAACTCATCCACGTTTAGGACACCCATCTCAAGCTCTTCGATCAGATCGGAGAGGACTTGTCCCCTGGGATTTATGGAGTAATCTCCCCAGAGAGGATGCCTGCCGTTCAGATCTCCAAGCAAGAGATAGGGCCTCGGCAACCGTGCCACGACGCGGCGGAAGTCCCCCGCGTCGAAGTCAGCTGACAGTGGAATGTACGCAGAAATTATAGTATACCTCTTATCCAGGTGCAGCTGCACAGCCACTGCCTGAAAGGAGGTATCTAAAGAGAAAGGAAGAACGGAGACATCATGCCGGGTGTAAACCGCGCATCTCCCAGCCCAGCCATCCCGCGGTGGTGGGGTCGCAAGACCCTTATACCCCGGGAGGGCAGGCAGGGGGCACGCGCCTAGCATGGTCTCCTGCAAAAAAATAGCTAACGGGGAACGGGACGAGACGAGCCTCCGCAGCTGCTCCCAGTTGGCCCGGAGTCCACGGCAATTCCATTGAAGGAATATGCCCTCCAGGCCTAGCTCGGAGGAGACGCGGGGGCCCTCCTCGAATTGAAGACCCTCACGGGAATGGCCGTACGCATCCCGGGGGCAGAGCCCCGGGCGCTGTCGCCTTCGAGGACTTATTGGGGGAGGTTGCTCGCCATGCGAGTCTTTTCCTCGCTCCGCCTCCAAACCTTAGGCGGGCGTTGCGGCTTCGGAGGCGGGGGGTCCCTCTTTTCGAGGAACCACCGTCTCCGAGCACCTCGCTCCACCTCGGGGCGTGGGCGAAGGAGCCGAAGCTCCTTTGTTGCTGTCCTCCTTTCGGGGGACAGCTTTAGGAACCCCCGAAGATGGCCTAGCGACCATCTTCAGGGGTGTTGCCTCCTATAAGTCTAACGACTCGGTGGAGGCGCGTGGCCGCTTCGCCTTGCGGGAAACGGTCACGCTGGGGGAAGAGGGGGGAGCCCTGGTTTAAGCCGAGGCTGGGTATGAACCCTTTTTGCCGCCAGCTTTACCAGGGAGGCGCCCGGGTTGGGTAGAGCCCGCAGAAGGGCTCCGAATGATCGCGGAAACAACCGTGCTCGTTGGCCTGGATGGGCCAGGAGCAGAGGGTGCCTTTCTAACTACTGAGGCATATGACGTCCCAGGCAAAGCCCGGCGCGCCAGGACCAAGTCCTTAGCCTCGCGGAATGAGAGTCTATCCTGGGCCTGAACGGCCAGGATTTCTTTCTCAAGGAGATATGCACCACATTGCTTCGAAGAAGCGGGGTGCGGCTCTCCGCAATTGACACACTTGGCCACACACCATTTGGACTTATCGTGTGCGACCTTGGAGCAATTTACACAGACTTCGGGTGACCCCAACTTTGCACGTCTACATGAGCGATTCGTATGGCCGAAGCGGTGAGAGTAATAGAACCGCCGCGCCAGTGGCACGAATGCCTTCACGCGGTAGCGGTACCAACCAGCACACACTGACTCAGGGAGCTTGTCACAGTCGAACGTGACGAAGAGTGTAGGGGTGGGTCTCGAGGCCCCTCCCTGTTTTCTCATCACACGTTCGACCTTGACCGCCCCATAGTCGGCCAGCTCTAGGGTGATGTCCTCAATGGAGTAGTCAACGAGTTCCCTCGCATAAACTACTCCTTTCACAAAGTTAATGGTAGAGTGCGGCGTCACACTCACCGGGGTGCCATCAAGTGTCCGAAGAGCACTTATCTTGGCCGCCTCGGCGGTATTCGCCGCATTCGCCAGAAGGCTCCGTCCGAGAAACGGGTCACCTTCGGCTCTCTACCAATTGCACTAGCTAATCCTCTCCTCTGATGGCTCATCCCTTTGACAACATGGTGCCATCAGTGGAGCGAATAACGAGGAAGCGTTTGAAGCCAGCGGGCTCGAAAACGCCAGGTAACCTCTGAATCAGGGGCCCCAATGTCATCGAGGCTCCGCCCTGTGCACTCTTGGTCTTAGTCAGGGGCTCCGCACACGGGGGGGGGGGGGGGGGGGGTAGAGGGGCCGGATGTGCCGATCTTGGCTTGGTCGCCCACCAAAGTGGTAGCAGACCCATCCGTCCCCGCAGCCCCCGCGGATGGAGAGGAGCCCCGAGTCTTCTTTGTCTTTCTAGTCTTTTTCTTTTTTGGAGAGGAGGGCGGGGAATGAACCCGCTTCTCACCTCCGCCGGCAGAAGGCCCCCATGCCAGATGGGCCGGCCTCAGCCAGGTCCCTCTCAAAATGGAGAAGTTCCCGGTTGTCGTGGGGGCACCTGTCGGAGGAGATCCCTCCCCTCCTTGTATTGCCTCGGAGCCCTCAGCCGTTTGAGGAGGACCTCGCATATGGGCGGACTCGGGTTCGGTGCTTGGCGCCGAACCTGGATTCCCCCCCATGGAAGGTCCTACCGTCTGAGGCTGGGTCTCCTCAAGGACCATGTCTATCACAGGAGGGGCCTCCAGTTGGCCATCCCCTCCCAGGACATCGCAGGTCCCCTTGGCAGCGTTAAGAGTCATTTGTGGGGAGGCACAAGCCTTAACCCCGGCAAGGTTTAATATCCTTGCCAGCAGGTCTTTTGAGGGAAGCGACCGAAGGGGCCTGGCTTCCCTCTCCCCCCTAAAGGGGTTTGCCCTACCGAGCCGCTTCGATGTGGAGCGGCTGGCTAAGGGCTGCCTGCTGGCTTTGGTGGCAGTCCCCTTGGAAAGAAAAGAGGGGACTGCCGCTGGTAAAAGGGAGGTGCCCATAATCACCTCCTGAGAAGGGGGTGTGGGGGAGTCCCCTTCACCCGTAGGCGTAGGAGAGGAGTAAGCCTCCTCTCCGGTTGAAGAGATATGGAGGGTCCCCTGCGGAAGCACAGGGGGTGCACCTCCATTATTTTGCTGGAGCTGCCCGAGGGTGGCTCCGTCGCTGTTATAGGGGAAGTTGGGGGTTGGTTTTTTATTTGTTTTAAATACATGGGCATGGTGACCCTCTTTTTAATACAGGACGCAATAGCTCATCACATCTCGCAGTTGCCCGCACTGCGAGAGGTGCTTACAAGCCCGGCAGAGCCAGGCGCCGCCATTCGGGACCACCCCTCCCGTCTGGTGGCCTGGCAGTCCATCGACATGGCGGATCCACCTTGGACACGGCGTAAAATTGATAGAATGTGAAGAGGAGAGGAAAGGGGATGTGAGAAAGGTATGGGTGGGGATGAAGCTCAGGGGTTAGGGAACAATGTCCCCTCCCCTCTCAGCCCCGATCTGGGGTGGTTGGCTTGAGAAGAAGGTCAGCATCTACCCTGTGAAATTAGAGGCTGACCAGAGAAAGTTGTGGGAGAGGTATGAAAACCGACGAGGTAGGGGAGAAATCGGGCTATCTGAAGGAAGAAAGAGAGGCTAAGCTGGGGCCATACTGGGCGCTGTATCCCGTCAGCACGGCGGCCAGGATGGCAAATCACCGCGCCCCTTACGGGGCTCCTGTAGAAAAATGGCTAACGGGTAACGGGACGAGACGAGCCTCCGCAGCTCCTCCCAGTTTGACCGGAGTCCACCGCAATTCCATTGAAGGAATATGCCCTCCATGCGTAGCTCGGAGGAGACGCGGGGACCCTCCTCGAACTGAAGACCCTCACGGGAATGGCCGTACGCTTCCCGGGGGCAGAACCCCGGGCGCTGTTGGCCGGACAAAGCGCTGGAGGCGCTGTCGCCTTCGAGGACTTATTGGGGGAGGTTGGGCTCGCCATGCGAGTCTTTTCCTCCCTCTGCCTCCAAACCTTAGGCGGTCGTTGCGGCTTCGGAAGCGGGGGGCCGACTTTTCGAGGAACCACCGTCTCCGAGCCACTCAGCTCACCACTAGGCGTGGGCGAAGGAGCCGAAGCTGCTTTGTTGCTGTTCTCCTTTCGGGGGACAGCTTTAGGAACGGCGGAAGATGGCCTGGCGACCAACTTCAGGGGTGTTGCCTCCTGTGAGTCTAACGACTCGGTGGAGGCGCGTGGCCGTTTCGCCTTACGGGAAACGGTCACGCTGGTGGAAGTGGGGGAGGGGGGAGCCTGGTTTGAACCCTTTTTGCCGCCTGGGTTGAGTAGAACCCGCAGAAGGGCTCCGAATGAGGCAGGAGCAGAGGGTGCTTTTCTAACTATTTAGGCGTAAGACGTCCCGGGCAGAGCCGGACGCGCAAGGACCAAGTCCTTAGCCTCGCGGAATGAGAGTCGATCCTGGCATGAACGGCCAGGATTTCTTTTTCAAGGAGATATGCACCACATTGCTTCGAAGAAGCGGGGTGCGGCTCTCCGCAATTGACACACTTGGCCACACACGATTTAGACTTATCGTGTGCGTTCTTGAAGCAATTTACACAGACTTCGGGTGATCCCGACTTTGCATGTCTACAAGACCAATTCGTATGGCCGAAGCGGTGACAGTAATAGCACCGCCGCGGCAGTGGCACGAAAGCCTTTACGCCGTAGCGGTAAGAACCGGCACACACCGACTCAGGGAGCTTGTGACAGTCGAACGTGACGAAGAGTGTAGTGGTGGGTCTCGAGGCCCCTCCCTGTTTTCTCATCGCAAGTTCGACCTTGACCGATCCATGTTCGGCCAGCTCTAAGGTGATGTCCTCAATGGAGTAGTCAACGAGTTTCCTCGCATAAACTACTCCTTTCACAAAGTTCATGGTAGAGAGCGGCGTCACACTCACCGGGGTGCCATCAAGTGTCCGAAGAGCACTTATCTTTAATGCCTCAGCGGGATCCGCCGCATTCGCCAGAAGGATCCCGTCCGAGAAACGGGTCACCTTCGGCTCTCTACCAATTACACTAGCTAATGCTCTCCTCTGATGGATCATGTTACCCTTGTCCAACATGGTGCCATCAGCGGAGCGAATGACGAGGAAACGATTGAAGCCAGCGGGCTCGAAAACGCCAAGTAACCTCTGAATGAGGGGCCCGATGTTATCGAGGCTCCGCCCTACGCACTTTTAGTCTTATTCGGGGGCTCCGCACCCGGGGGGGTATAGGGGCCGTATATGCCGATCTTGGCTTGGTCCCTTACCAAAGTAGCAGCAGATGCATCCATCCCAGCAGCCCCTGTGGATGGAGAGGAGCCCCGAGTTTTCATGGTCTTTTTAGTCTTTTTCTTTTTTGGAGAGGAGGGCGGGGAATGAACCTGCTTCTCACCTCCGCCGGCAGAAGTCCCCAGGCTAGATGGACCGGCCTCAGCGAGGTCCTTCTCCGAAATGGAGAAGGTCCTGGTAGTCCTAGGGGCCCTTGTCGGAGGAGATCCCTCCCCTCCTTGTACTGCCTCAGAGACCCCATCCGTTTGAGGAGGACCTTGCATAGGGGCGAATTCGGGTTCGGTGTTTGGCGCCAAGCCTGTATTCCCCCCCCATGGAAGGCCCTACTGTCTGAGGCTGGGGTTCCTCAAGGACCATCTGTGTCACAGGAGGGGCCTCCAGTTGGCCATCCCCTCCCAAGAAATCGCAGGTCCCTTTGGCTGTAACGTCACTAGTCTTGTGTTGGGAGGCACAGGCCTTGACCCCGGTAAGGTTCAATATTCTTGCCAGCAGGTCTTTTGAGGGAAGCGACCGAAGGGGCCTGGCTTCCCTCTCCCCCCTAAGGGGGTTTGCCCTACCGAGCCGCTTACACGAGGGGCGGTCGGCAATGGGCTGCCTGCTGGCTTTCTTGGCAGTCCCCTTGGAAAGAAAAGAGGGGACTGCCGCTGGAAAAAGGGAGGTGCCTGAAAGCACCTCCAGAGAAGGGGGTGAGGGGGAGTCCCCTGCACCCGTAGGCGAAGGAGAGGAGTAAGCCTCCTCCCTGGTTAGAGAAATATGGAGGGTCCCCTGCACAAGCACAGGAGGGGGGGGGGCGGACCTCCATTTTTCGGTGTAGCTGCCCGAGGGCGGAACCATCGTTGTTATAGGGGGAATTAAGGGGAGATGGTTTTTTTTTTGCCTCATTGGGCATGGTGACCCTCTTTGTTTTACGGGACGCAATCGCTCACCACCTCTCGCAGTAGCCCGCACTGCAAGAGGTGCTTACAGGCCTGTCAGAGCCAGGCGCCGCCATTTGGGAACACCCCTCCCGCCTGGTGGCCTGGCAGTCCATCGGCATGGCGGCTCCACCTTGAACACGGCGTAAAAAAGATAGATTTGAAGACGAGAGGAAAAGGGACGTGAGGAAGGCATAGATGGGGATGAAGCAGGTTGTTAAAAACCCACCATCCCAAACCGGAGCTCAGGGGTTATGGAACATTGTCCCCTCCCCCCTCAGCCCCGATCCGGGATAGTTGGCTGTGAAGAAGGTTGGCATCTACTCTGTGAAAATAGAGGCCGACCAGAGAAAGTTGTGGGAGAGGTTGTAGAAGTGAGGAAGTAGGGGAGAAATACAAGCGGTCTGAAAGGAGAAGAGGTTAAGCTGGGGCCGGATGGGGCGCTGAGTCCCGTCAGCATGGTGGCCAGGAAAGCAAATCACTGCGCCCCTTACGGGGCAGCCCCAATCCAGGATAGATGGCTGAGAAGGTCAACATCTACCCTGTGAAATTAGAGGCTGACCAGAGAAAGTTGTGGGAGAGGTTGTATGAAAAGTTACGAAACAGGGGGGAAACACAAGTGTTCTGAAGGAAGGAGAAGAGGCTAAGCTTGGGTCGGACGGGGTGCTGAGTCCCATCAGCACAGCAGTCACGATGGCAAATCACCATTCCCCTTACGGGGGCAAAGGTAACTATAGGGAGGTATGAGGAAGGGGGGATGTGCTGCTTTTATCTTTACTAGTATTTATTGGGGATTTGAGGTTGTTTCTAGAAATAAAGGATTATGAAAATTGTGGAAGTTATAAAAATGCAAGGTTTTGAAAACAGTGGAGCAGAAAAGGTGCACACCTTCAGGCAGTAAGACCAGCAAGTCGTGTTAGAGGGAGCTTAACTGCAGGTACTCAGGCTGGTACGACATGCCAGAGGGGTTGGGAGGATGTGTCACTTCCTTTAGATATAATGTGTAGCCATCTACACAAGGTAGCGCACCCCATGTGGGGGAGATTCAGGGGATCTACAAATACTTAAATAAATAAATGAAAATTATGTCAAACTGCTTACCTTGCTGAAGTCCTTCTGAATGGCCTTGAAATATCTCTTGAGCTTTTCTCGTTCTTGTGATATATATGCAAGGCACATAGGGCGGACAAAGCCTCTAGCATGAACGTCGTACAAAGTAAAGTAATGAGCATAAGTGTAGCATCCCCTCTCACAATCTTCTTTAAGCAGGCAGGTGTCTTCATGAATTTGGAACTCAGAATTCCTGTTACAAAAGAAAGAACCATAAGATCCATTGCTCCTAAATAAAGTAGGAAACAGTATTATCATCAACTGCTTTCCCATAGGGTAGGATTGGCATGCATTAATGGTGCTACTGATAGCGCCAGCCATTACTACCATTGCATATCATCTTAGCAGATACAAAACTTGGGGCACGATGCTTCTTAGGCCAAAAGTCCCTATTCAAGCTTAGTCATTTTTTACTACAAGTGCCATTGTCTGATACTTTCAAAATTTTTAATTTTTTATGTATCAACCAGGAAAAAAGTAATTTAACAATAGTGTTCCCTTTCTTTGCTAAAACAGATGCATGCAAACAAGCTGAGCTATTATACAATTAAAATTGGGTTGTGAAGAAATAAACTATAAAATTCCCAAAACATTCCTGGACACAAATCAATGACATCTCTGGACAACCCAAACCTACCGCCACGCAGATGGAGTAACAATGGGTATACCACTTGGACGAACACTACCACACTTCTACATGGCGAAAATAATAATTTTAATCCAGAATTTCAAAGGAATTGTGTGGATGACAGAATAAATTCAAAGATCCTAAACACGTCCCTTTTCTCATTGATTGCCTACAAAAACAGAGTGTACTAAAACTTACATACAATAAACTAAAAGATAAAACTTTCCCATTATATAGAAAATAATAAGAAAGTTAATACAGGAATATTTACAAAAGAAACAGATAAAGCAGTTTACGTGAACTATGCAGTGCTTATTGATCGAAAAGCCCCTTTCCACATTGGCATTTCCATGAAACATGGTCAATATTCTAAATATGAAATCCTTATATACATCTGAAACATTTATATATTTGAATACTGAAACAGTTCTTTTTAAATTTTAAAATTTGAGCATTTATTAGGTGCATTGCGAATGCCATCTTTAGCAGAATGGTAGAGATCTAGTTCAGGGCATTAATGATATTCTCGGTATCATTAAAATTTATTTTCATTAATGATTTTAATGAACCAGAATTTTCATTGTAAATATGTTGCTTAACAATTTTTTTCATAAATGACTTTACAATTATGATTAGTTCATCATAAATAAATGGAACTAGTGGGGCATTTTTTTAAAAACTTTGTTAGAAAGCTTTCAAGCTGATAGCAAATACCTACAAAAAATCCCAGCTTGGCACCTAATAAGTTGTCATTAAGGAAACTTTTAATTTTACAGAAAAGCTTTGAATCATATTCTTCTTTAATACTATTCACAAATTTTCTTAGATGAGGCAATAACCTAATGGCTGTTGTGGCTGACTTAGAGTTTTGTGTCCACCGTGTAACAAAAGACTTTACTGGAAACTCCTCACAGCCAGTGATTTCAGTAAAATTCCCTTTTCTAGTTTGAAAGTCATTGAAAAAGTAAAATGTAGATCTTAAATATGCTAAAATGTTCCAACCAGTCTTATTATGTCCTGTTTTTAGGGTGCAGCTGCCAATTTCTAGCAACTTAGGAGATTCTGGTGATAATTCCATCTCTTCTTTCAATAATCTAAACAGCTTCCAGTTAACATTTGGTCCATCCATGCTAAGATGGGCCAGTCTGTTAAGGTTGACTATTGTGCCCAATCCTTCCTTTAAATTTCTTAAGAGGTTTTCAGCCTTTGTTGACTACAAGAATCTAGATGTCAAATATCCTGTTACTACTTTCTGTGTTGTTGGATGCTGAAACCTTATGTCAATATCCATTTGTCATTTTTGACAAACCTTATTAAGAGCTTCATCAAATGACAATGAAAAATGTTTACAATTAATGAAAACAGTCATTAGGTTTTTTTTTCAAATATGGAGAAAGTCCAAACACAGACATATATCCATGTTTATCTTTGCCAACAGAGAAATTCTGTGAGCAATCTTTGAATCATGAAACATGTTTGGGAAAGACTTTTGACAAGTCTCAGCAGCTCTATTCCATAAATGTGCACTAGTTGAAGTTAAAATCCATCTGATTTCTGATTTTAAGACTTCAGCAGGTTCCAAATATTTATTAATGGAAATAAATTCTGTGACTGCATATGGTTTATCAGACCTTTTTTTTTCTGTTTCTGCGGCTTTAGTTGTATTTTTTTAAAAATTAGCAACAAAATTACATTTAGCTTTCATTAATTATTTGTTTTTTGCTTAGCATATGACTTTATAAAGCTTGAATACCCATATTAGATAACCTTGAATATTCTCTTCATCATATTAATGAATTACAAAGTAGCAGATACTAATCAATGAATATACCCCTATTGTAATAGCATTTTTTTTTTTAATTAAGGGGCTATCTGGCGACTGCCGACTAAGGCATAAGTTGCCGTAAACAAACAGCCTAGTTCTAGGCTACTTTAAAAAATTGAACAGGAAACAATAAAAAGAAATAACAATAACAAAGCAATAACAAAAACAATAACAATTAAACCGGGTTAAATGAAAGGGAGAAGGCCGGCCTCCCCCCAAAAGTCAATAAGTCCACCAGTCAAAGTACACACACTCGTCCCGAGTACAAGGGACAGGCGGTAGCGACCCCGCCCATCCCGGTACCGGGACAAGTGTCGTGCGCGAAGATCACCCAGACTGGGACATTCGACAAGAATGTGCCGAACAGTCAGGGGGACGACGCAGTTGTTGCAATAGGGCGCAGGCGAGCGCTCCATCAAATAGCGATGCGTCACACGAGTGTGGCCGATTCGGAGACGACAGAAAGCAACCTGAAGCCGCCGCGGCATTGGGGGATAGGTCCATGGGAACAGTCACAGGGCAATGGCACGCAACTTTAAGTTCCCTTCGACCGTCTCCCATCTTCTTTGCCAAGCAGTCCGAAGAGCTGCCCGTATTCTTTCCATGTAGTCAGGTTGAGGAAGAGCGAAACGCTGGTCCGGTCGCAGAGTCCTCACGGACTCTTTGGCGCCCTCATCGGCGCGCTCATTCCCCGCAATTCCTACATGTCAAGGAACCCAGCAGAAGATAATCTCAACATCTGCCCAGCTCGCCAAAACCGTGGCGTCACGGATTTCGCGAACCAGGGGATGCGGAGATTCCAATACCCCGAGAGCACTCAGGGCGCTTTGTGAGTCGCTATAGATCACAATCCGGTCTCCGAACCAGGCACGTCGCGTAATCTCCCGTACCGAGTGGTGTATTGCCACCAGCTCGGCCGTGAAGACAGACGCAGCGCCTAGTAGAGCCCCGCTGACTTCCAACAGAGGGGATACGGCGTGGAATCCGACCCCCTCTTGGGACTTGGAGCCATCCGTATACACTGGCACGGTACCAGCGTGACACGATGTGTGCTCCAAAAAGGTCGAACGCAATACTCCCGGCGCAGAACAAGCTTTGGGAGCAGAGGCGTGGCGACAAATAGCCAAATGTGGTACCCTCCAGGGTGGCGTCCTGGGCAGAACCAGGGGCGCCACCGGCCCGAGAGCTATATCTAGCTCTCGAATGAGTTTCCTGGACCTAAACCCAAAGGGCTTAGGGTATGACTGGCGTCTCTCGGCGGCATAGGCACTATCGAGATCAGCTGCGGATGCAGTGAGAGCTGTTGGCGACTGAGGAAGGCACCGGGCTCGCGCGTACAGGCGAGTGATGCACTGCACGCGGCGCAGAGCGAGTGGCATCTCCCCAGCATCGACCAACAGGCTCTCAATGGGGGAAGTGCGGAAGGCACCGGTCGCAAGGCGAAGGCCGGTGTGGTGGATCGAATCCACCTTCCGCAATAAACGCTCGGCTGCGGATGCATAAAACCCGCATCCGTAGTCGAGCTTCAAACGAACAAAGGATCGATAAAAAAGTAAGGCAGTAGCCCTATCAGCGCCCCAAGCGCTGAACGTCACGGAACGGAGAATGTCCATGGCGCGGGTACAAGAGACCCTAAGGCTGCGAATATGAGCCTCCCAGGTGAGGCGTCGGTCGAATACAAGACCAAGGAAACGGTGCGACTCAACCACATCCAGGCGCACCCCATTAAGAAACAAATCTGGGTCGGGGTGAAGCCGTGGATGGCGGCAGAAGTGCACCACCTTAGTCTTGGCCAAAGAAAACCGAAACCTGTGCGCTTCGGCATAGCGAGAGACGCGGTTCAATGCCTGTTGGAGTCGACGCTCCAGAGTTGGCATCTGGGCCGCGCCAAAAGAGATCGAAAGGTCGTCCACGTAGAGCGTAGCGAGAACATCTTCCGGCAGCACCGAGGTGATGCCGTTGATGCTCAGGGCAAAGAGTGTGACACTGAGGACACTTACCCTGAGGGACACCCTCTCCCTGCTCCTTTGGGCCGGAGAGGGCTCCCCCCACCCGTACGCGGAATCGACGATCTCGCAAAAAATTCAGATATAAACATTGGGAGGCGTCCCCTCGCCCCCATCGTGTGGAGAGTCTCCATGATACCGTATCGCCATGCGGTATCATAGGCCTTCTCCAGATCAAAAAACACCGTGGCGTAGTGCTGTCTACGAAGGAAAGCCTCGCAGACGGCATTTTCCAGTCGGAGCAGAGCATCTGACGTGGAGTGGAACTTACGGAAGCCGCACTGTGCAGAAGACAGATGGCCTCCGCTGTCCAGGAAAAAGGCTAATCTAACATTTACCAATTTCTCCATCAACTTGCACACGCAAGAGGTTAGAGAGATTGGGCAGAAACCGGTCGGAGTAGAGTGATCTCTTCCCAAGATGCGAAAGGCGAGCACAGTAGCGATTCGCCAGGGGTCTGGGAGAAGACCTTCCACCCAGATCCTAGTGAACAAATCTAACAGAAAGGCCATGCCTCGCTCAACCAGGTGTCGAAGCATGGCGTACGGGACATCGTCCGGACCATGGGCGGTGTCCGCGAACGAAGCGAGAGCGGAACGCAACTCACTCACAGTAAACTTGTCGTTGAAGGGTTCTCTGCCTCTGGAGGTAAAGTCCAGCCGGCGGCCTTCCGCGACATCACGACGTGCATTGAATGCTGGCGGAGCAGCATCACGGCTAGAGAATGCGGAAAAAGCGGTCGCTAAGGATTCTGCCACGGACGCGGGGTCCCAAATTGCGGTCCCATTCTCCTGGAGAACGGGAGGGGGGTCCTGCGAGAACTTGCCCCGAATCCTTTTGACTCGCTTCCACACCTCAGCTAAAGGGGTCTTCCCGTTAAGTGAAGACACGTATGCCCGCCAAGAAGAGCGGCGGGCGTGCTTCGAAATATACCGGAACCTAGCCCTAGCCCGACGAAATTCAGTGACAGTGAAATCGTTCGGGCGGCGCTTATAGCGCATGTAGGCATAACACTTCTGTTTAAGGGCCGTCTCACACTCGGCCGACCACCATGGGAGTGGTCGCCGTGCAAAACGGCCAGACGTCCTAGGAATAGTAGTGAGGCCCACGGGGATGAGGTTGCCGGAGAACTCAACGGCCTCATCTACCGACCTAAACTCCTCGACTGAGATAGAGAATTCAGTCATTTCCTGAAATGCAGGCCACCGCGCCCGCGCCAAGCACCACCGATGGGGTCTCTCAGGCGGCAGTTGCCCTGAAAATGATATTTGAATGGGAAAGTGATCACTACCATGGAGGTCATCGACCACCCCCCAATCAAAATCAGATGTGCATCCGAAGAGCACAAAGATAGGTCAAGGCAAGAAAATGAAGCGGTTTTCGGACAGTGATGCGTAAACTCATCCACGTTTAGGACACCCATCTCAAACTCTTCGATCAGATCGCCAAGGACTTGTCCCCTGGGATTTATGGAGTAATCTACCCAGAGAGGATGCATGCCGTTCAGATCTCCAATCAAGAGATAGGGCCTCGGCAACCGTGCCACGACGTGGCGGAAGTCCCCCTCGTCGAAGTCAGCTGACGGTGGAATGTACGCAGAAATGATAGTACACCTCCTATCCAGGTGCAGCTGCACAGCCACTGCCTGAAAGAAGGTATCTAAAGAAAGAAAGAACGGAGACATCATGCCGGGTGTAAACCGCGCATCCCCCAGCCCGGCCATCCCGCGGTGGTGGGGTCGCAAGACCCTTATACCCCGAGAGGGCATGCAGCGGGCACGCGCCTAGCATGGTCTCCTGCAAAAAAATAGCTAACGGGGAACGGGACGAGACGAGCCTCCGCAGCTCCTCCCAGTTGGCCGAGTCCACGGCAATTCCATTGAAGGAATATGCCCTCCAGGCCTAGCTCTGGGGAGACGCGGGGGCCCTCCTCGAATTGAAGACCCTCACGGGAATAGGCGTACGCTTCCCGGGGGCAGAAACCCGGGCGCTGTTGGCCGGACAAAGCGCTGAAGGCGCTGTCGCCTTTCGAGGACTTATTGGGGGAGGTTGGGCTCGCCATGCGAGTCTTTTCCTCCCTCCGCCTTCAAACCTTAGGCGGGCGTTGCGGCTTCGGAGGCGGGGGGCCCTCTTTTCGAGGAACCACCGTCTCCGAGCCACTCGCTCCACCTCAGGGCGTGGGCGAAGGGGCCGAAGCTCCTTTGTTGCTGTCCTCCTTTCGGGGAACAGCTTTAGGAACCCCGGAAGATGGCCTAGCGACCATCTTCAGGGGTGTTGCCTCCTGTGAGTCTAACGACTCGGTGGAGGCGCGTGGCCGTTTCGCCTTACGGGAAACGGTCACGCTGGGGGAAGAGGGGGGAGCCCTGGTTTTAGCCAGGGGAGGGTATGAACCCTTTTTGCCGCCAGCTTTACCAGGGGAGCGCCCAGGTTGGGTAGAGCCCGCAGAGGGGCTCCGAATGGGCGCGGAAACAACCATGCTCGTTGGCCTGGATGGGCCAGTAGCAGAGGGTGCCTTTCTAACTATTGAGGCATATGACGTCCCAGGTAGAGCCAGGAACAAGTCCTTTGCCTGGCGGAATGAGAGTTGATCCTGGGCCTGAACGGCCAGGATTTCTTTCTCAAGGAGATATGCACCACATTGCTTCGAAGAAGCAGGGTGCGGCTCTCCGCAATTGACACACTTGGCCACACACGATTTGGACTTATCATGTGCGACCTTGGAGCAATTTACACATACTTCGGGTGACCCCGACTTTGCACGTCTACATGAGCGATTCGTATGGCCGAACGGTGACAGTAATAGCACCGCTGCGGCAGTGGCACGAATGCCTTCACGCGGTAGCGGTACCAACCGGCACGCACCGACTCAGGGAGCTTGTCACAGTCGAACGTGACGAAGAGTGTAGGGGTGGGTCTCGAGGCCCCTCCCTGTTTTCTCATCACACGTTCGACCTTGACCACCCCATGGTCGGCCAGCTCTAGGGTGATGTCCTCAATGGAGTAGTCAACGAGTTCCCTCGCATAAACTACTCCTTTCACAAAGTTCATGGTAGAGTGCGGCGTCACACTCACCGGGGTGCCATCAAGTGTCCGAAGAGCACTTATCTTGGCCGCCTCGGCGGGATTCGCCAGAAGGCTCCCGTCCGAGAAACGGGTTACCTTCGGCTCTTTACCAATTGCACTAGCTAATCCTCTCCTCTGATGGATCATGTTGCCCTTGGACAACATGGTGCCATCAGTGGAGCGAATAACGAGGAAGCGTTTGAAGCCAGCGGGCTCGAAAAGGCCAGGTAACCTCTGAATGAGGGGCCCCGATGTCATCGAGGCTCCGCCCTGTGCACTTTTGGTCCTTGTCATCGTCCGGAGCTCCGTACCCGGGGGGGCAGAGGGGCCGGATGTGCTGATCTTGGCTTGGTTGCTTGCCAAAGTGGCAGCAGACCCATCCGTCCCCGTAGCCCCCGCGGATGGAGAGGAGCCCCGAGTCTTCTTCGTCTTTTTGGTCCTTTTCTTTTTTGAGAGGAGGGTGGGGAATGAACTCGCTTCTCACCTCCACCGGCAGAAGCCCCCATGCCAGATGGGCTGGCCTCAGCCAGGTCCCTCTCCGAAATGGAGAAGTTCCTGGTAGTCGTGGGGGCACCTGTCAGAGGAGATTCCTTCCCTCCTTGTATTGCCTCGGAGCCCTCAGCCATTTGAGGGGGACCTTGCATAGGGGCGGACTCGGGTTCGGTGCTTGTTACCGAGCCCGGATTCCCCCCCATGGAAGGCCCTACCTTCTGAGGCTGGGTCTCCTCAAGGACCATGTCTATCACAGGAGGGGCCTCCAGTTGGCCATCCCCTCCAAGGACATCGCAGGTCCCCTTGGCAGCATCAAGAGTCATTTGTGGGGAGGCACAAGCCTTAACCCCGGCAAGATTTAATATCCTTGCCAGCAGGTCTTTTGAGGGAAGCGACCGAAGGGGCCTGGCTTCCCTCTCCCCCCTAAGGGGGTTTGCCCTACCGAGCCGCTTACACGAGGGGCGGTCGGCAATGGGCTGCCTGCTGGCTTTCTTGGCAGTCCCCTTAGAAAGAAAAGGAGGGACTGCCGCTGGAAATAGGGAGGTGCCCGAAAGCACCTCCAGAGAAGGAAGTGAGGGGGAGTCCCCTACACCCATAGGCGTAGGAGAGGAGTAAGCCTCCTCTCCGGTTAAAGAAGTATGGAGGGTCCCCTGCGCAAGCACAGGGGGGGGACCTCCATTTTTTTGGTGGAGCTGCCCGAGGGCGGCTCCTTTGATGTTCTTGGGGAAGTTGGGGGTTGTTTTTTTTTTGATACTCATCATTGGGCATGGTGACCCTCTTATTTACACGGGACGCAACAGTTCACCACCTCTCACAGTTGCCCGCACTGCAAGAGGTGCTTGCAGGCCCGGCAGAGCCAGGCGCCGCCATTTGGGACCACCCCTCCCGCCTGGTGGCCTGGCAGTCCATCGGCATGGCGGCTCCACCTTAGACACAGCGTAAAAAAGATAGATTTTGAAGACGAGAGGAAAAGGGATGTGAGGAAGGTATGGGTGGGGACAAGCAGGTTGTTAAAAACCAACCACCCCAGACCGGAGCTCAGGGGTTAGGGAACAATGTCCCCTCCCCCCTCAGCCCCGATCCAGGACCGTTGGCCGAGAAGAAGGTCAGCATCTACCCTGTGAAATTAGAGGCTGACCAGAGAAAGTTGTGGGAGAGGTTGTATGAAAAGAGAGGAAACAAGTGTTTTGAAGGAAGGAAGAGAGGCTAAGCTGAGGCCGGACCGGGTGCTGAGTCCCATCAGCACGGCGGCCAGGATGGCAAATCGCCGCGCCCCTTACAGGGTATTGTAATAGCAAATGAACCTAGTTTTACCAATAAAACTAGTCAGCTAAGAAGGGGATAAATATTATAGGCAGTTTCTATTTCAATAAAGGTATATATGTATGTATATGCTAATGGTATACACATTTTTTTTCCCCTACTTTTTGGAAATGAAGTAGCTACATACAGGAAAGTAATTATTATTTTAAATTAGACAAATAAAATACCCTGACTTTCCAGGTTTTCTCTGACACTCCCTAATTTCCTTGTTTTTTTCAGGTTTGTATACACTATGAATATGCATAATTAAAACACAAATTTGTTGTGGATAACAAAACTGTTGTTCAACCTGGACCTTATTTGAGAACAAATAAAAAATATAAAAAGAAACTAAACAAATCTTGACTATATATTAATGAAAATTCTATTGATAAAACTATTAATGCACTATTCATAGAAGACAAAGAAAAGAGCACAAGAAAACAAATAATTTTTTAACTTGATACAAACACACACAAAAAAAATGCAGTCATCACTAAAAAAAATAATAAAAGAACATGTACAAGCTAAAAATGATATGATACATACGAGTATATTAAGATCAAGTGTTATAAAATTTTAAAATTAGCAACTAAATTTAGAACAAGGAACGAAAATGCGAGCCACATGGTATACCAATTTAACTTTAATGGAGATTCTACATCTTCATAAATGTTATACCATGAATACCCCTCAAAACCCTAACCTATCAACAGCACTTTAAACCAAGAAAAATTTCATGATATCGTAAATTTACAAATCTTAAAACTCACAGAAGCAATTCCGATAAAGCAAAATAACCAGACTTGAATATAAAAACAAATGAATTTATACACAAATTATACCCTACATTATTTCAAAATTATGTGTTTTCCTATATATTTTATGCCTCATCCTCCAATCCCACCAGCCTTTTCTATCCTACCTATATAAAACAAGCAGATATCTATTAATTTCAGTTTCTCCGAAATGTCAATTAACCTTTGATGAAATAAATGCATCCTGCCTTTTCCCTTAAGAATAATGAAGGTATTGAATTTCAATGTGAAAAAGATTTTTCATAAATTCTAATTAAACCTAAAAAGTACCTATAATAAAATCAAAGCTGATATAATTTTTCTACAATTCTTATTTTTGTGGTAATATTTTAAACTAATATTTGATTCTATTCTTAATACTTAAAACGTTAGGCAGACTAAAAGGTCCAGAGCGTACAACTGGTGCTCAAACCAATTGGTCCTCTGATGGTTTTAGGCCTATGGAAAATTCCATTGTATTCATTAGGAGAGCTTTTCTCCAGCACTGATGTGGTCCTCCATTTTCTTAAAATGGGGCTTTATGGGTTAAACATGCTTAATGTAGTGCTTTTGATGACATTCATAGGTAAGTTATTTCAAGTTCAAGAGAGTTGTCCCTACAGAAGCAGATCTTTCCGTGAAAGTAAATTGAGATGCCTCAGTAATTCTTTGTCTAATTTATTTTAAATTCAGGAATTAATTCCATTGTTTGATCCTGAACACATTCTAATATTACAATGTCCCTTCATATATATGGACCAAAATTGTATAACATACTACTAATGAGGTCTAATAAGTACTTCATATGTGAAGAATAAATTTTTCAATTTAAATGCAAAATATCTATGTATCATAGACCTTTTAGGATGTTAGAGTACATTGTTTGGAAACTTTTAGATTATTCAAAATTTAAACACAAATCCTTTTCCATGTTTTCCTATATTTAAAATTTGACTTCCAATATTATAAGTTTCTTCTGAGATTATCATGACCTATGTGCACTACCTTATATTTATGTTGAATTACAAGTTTTCACAGTCGCTAGATATTTTAGCCTAGTACCAAGTTGTGTGATCATGAAATTTTGGAATTTTACACAATAAATGTGTATCAAGATTGTTTATATATACAGTAAACCATCAATATAACGAATTTCGGATATAACGAACCAAATTTCCTGGCCGAACTCCATTGGGTTTAACAGGCAAACATTATGACCAGCCTGAGTGAGTGCTGGTATATCACATGTCTCCTACAGTGCAAGGTTCGTATCAATACTATGTTGTGTAGTCCACTTAACTTTATTAGTAATTACATACGTATTACATATCCTTAACAAACTTGGCTCATTATTTCCATTGCTTTTAATGCCCATCAGGTTTAATGAACTTTCGGCTTTAACGAACGACACCCCCCCCCACCCCATATAGTTCGTTATATCGAGGGTTTACTGTATATATTATAAAAAAGTAAGGTCTGAAAACAAATCTCTGAGGAATGAATGACACTAATAATGATGCCTATGATGAACTATTTCCATTGACACTAATTCTGCCTAAAAGTTTTCCAACCAGTCTTCAATTTTAATGCATTTTAATACATCTACAGCTTTACCTTGGTCAAACATTGTGATCATTTCATGATAAAACAACCAAATTAGTTAAGCATGAGTGGCTGTGTCAAAAGTTTTTTTGTATATCATTAAGTTATTTACTGTCAGATGGCTGACAATCCTTTCTCTACTAATGGACTCCAATGCACTCTCTAATTGGCTTATGATTATTGAGATAAAGATACGGGGCCAGGAGCCACCCTGGAGGGTGAGAGAAAAAGTTGAAGGAAGATCAGTCATTCCTAAGTTGATAGGACCCAACCACCCCACACGCCAAAGCTCAATTAATATTTAATTAAAACTAAAAAGAGAATAACTGACAACAGCATCCACCTCCTGGAAGTTTGTGATGAGAGCTTCATCAAAAAAGGGTGATGGGAGGGAACCTAAAAATGGGTCAAAGGAATGTAAACCGGATAGTTTAAAGAGAAGACTTGGCTAATGTGGCATTGGTAGGATATGCAACTCTCCAGGCCCTGCCCAATCCACATAATCAAAGCAGCTTTCTCACACACAAAATCTCCCAGACATGAAATGCAGCATGGTTACCCCACACTAGACCTCACACTCTCTTCAAAAGTACAAAAAGTTGGCAGGGTTTTTACCACCCATCCACACTCATTTAAGGTCTTTTCTTTCTTGGTGGGGACCTACAGTTTAATGTGTAATCCAAAACATGCCTATCTACAGTAGTGTATGGCAGCCACTGTAAAGTCCACCTGAATTGTTACTCCATCCAGCAACTAACCACACTCAATGAGGTGTTAACCCTTAAAGCCCAGGACCCCTCCCCTAACAGATTGAATTACCATGGGTTAAGTGGGGGTAAAAAAAGGTTTCATGTAAGAGGAGGGGGTAAGGGAGACAAATATTGATGTGGAAATTTTTGCTAATGAATACCAAGCTAGAAATCAAGCCACCCCCAGCTATACTCAAAATAAGAAAGGAGGGGGGGGGGGGGTGTATTATTAAAAGCTAAGAGGGAAAGAAGTATGAATTTTTAATATGCTACCAGTCAATTCTTACAATATGCACTAGTAGGTTATTTCCTATTAAAAAGATTTAAAGTGCACATCTATCGCTCAAATTATCAATGGCAAACAGGATTGCAATAACATTATACTTGCTAAAAAAAACAAGGCTGTTATTGTTGGTCCATTTAAAAAAGTTTGCAGAAAAAAACATCTTCAAATGCAATGGAAAATTGGAAACCATCTTTAGATTATTTGAGAATAAACACTGACCTTGTGTAAAAATTTCAAGAAGGGGCAAACCATATGGATTAACTCACCCCATATTCTGGTAATCTGTGGACATTAGATGGACAACAAATTCATTCAAATCTAAATCATGATTGTTATTTTGAGGAATAGTCAAGAGCGGAATTGGCCCTTCAATCTCTGAAAATTCAGCCAGGAGAATAACATCTTTGGAACCTTCAGATTCTGACTGTTAAAAAAAAGAAAAAAAAACGGGAATGGCTATCAATCCAAAACATATTTTAGTAAGATACCATAATCTACATATCATATGAACCATTAGTCACTTCCACAGCCACCACAAAGTCAACCTAAATCTTGACTACATCCGGCAACTTACTCAAACACAATGTGGCTTAACTGTGCCATCATTAGAAGCAATGTTTCCACTTGCTAGGCAGTAGCTCATTTCAAGACTAAGAAAATGAAAGTTCCAAGCAAAAAGGACAAGTAGTCTTAAATGAGATGTTTCACTAGCATTGCAGCTCCACTGGCCTCAGGAGATCTAGAGATGCCAACATATTCAAATAAAAACCTTTTTATCTTTTATGAATGAAGAATTTAATTGCAAAAGTTTTTTAGCAGCTTTTCTTTTAGTTTATTCAATATAATTTTTGCTAAAAACATTCATGATGCTTTTAATATTTGTTCATTTGTACTGATGTTTTATGATTCAAACTGATATCTCTTCAGAGCAGGATGGTTCAAGTTTAACCTACGTTTTATATAAAGTTATGTGGTATGTGACAATCATATAGTTTAATTATTGGTTTAAGAGTAACTCGACTACTCATATTTGGTATTTAAAAGTTTCAAGATGAATACTATAAAAAATTATATTGATTAATGAATTAGAAATAGTTGAATTATGGCATAGTTCCTTTACTTAAAATGTGTTAATATTGCATTGGTGCTTCAAAGTGTTTGCTCTTCAGTGGCTTTATCAATTATTTTGAAGTTTTGAGAATTGTTTATTTTCTTGTTTGTAGCTATTCACAAATTTTCCCAGGTTAAAAACATGTTTTGCTTATGTTTGAAAGTTATTTGTTGTATATCCAATGTATGTATACAATTATCTTTAGGGCATATAAATTAGTAAACCACATGATTTTTTTTGTTTATTTGTGTATGTTTTAATCTACCCTAGCCTAATGCTCGGGTAGATTTAAAACAAAAATAAATAAAACCAAAGGCCAAAAAATGGAAGAATAAGGATGAAGCAGGCTTTGGCATTGAGGGAGTTGGGCCGCACCTGGAGTCCTTCGTTTTGAAAGAACATCACAAGGTTGGAACGCGTACAAGCTAGGGCAACCAAACTGATTCCCTCTATCTGACATAAAAGTTATGAGGATAGACTAAGGGAATTAGATCTGTTCTCGCTGGAAACCCGTAGACTGAGTGGTCAGCTCATCAAAGTTTTCAAAATACTTTGAAGGTTTGACAATGTTGACTACCGGGATATTTTCACACTGAGTGAGAACAGAACGCGCAATCACGGCTTCAAACTTGAACTGAAGCGTTACAACCGCAATCTGTGTGGAAATTTTTTCACTTACAGTATCTGCGGTGAGTGGAATGCACTTCCAGTGGAAGTTGTCAACAGTGAATCTGTTGACCAGTTCAAGTCAAGACTAGACAAAGTCTTGAAAAGTGGCCGTTTAGGGATGCAAAACAATTGAGCAGCCATGTGCCTACTCGATTGCTAGTCCAAAGGTACCCTCTTTGAATGGACCGTAAGGTCTCCTAGGGCACTTCCTTTCCTTGTTACTCCTTGTTACTCCCCCGGGGTGGAAGCATGTGAGAAACACTGATGAGTCCAATAAAATGAAGCTGGCCTCCTCCAAAAAGTTAAATAGTCAACAGGTCTGTGTGCACAAACTCATCCCAAGTACAAGGGAAAAACAGTAGCGACCTCGCTTGTCCCAAGACTGGTACAGTTAATGTATGCAAAGATTCCTCAGATTGTGCAGAACAGTCTGGGGAACAACAGAGTTATCACAGTAAGGTGCAGGGGAGCTCTCCATTAAATGGAAGTGCAAATGATGAGTATGCCCAATTTGAAAACCACACAAATAAACATGAAGCCATTGCGGTATTGAGGTGTCGGTCCATGGGAACTGTTGCAGCGTGATGGCATGCAACTTTAAATTCCCCTCAGCCATATCCCATCTTCTTTGCCAAGAAGCCTGAAGGGCTGACCTGATTCCTGCCATGGAGTCAGCATGAGGAAGAGCGAAATGTTGGTCTGACCTACCAGTCCTCTTTGGTGCCCTCATTACCTCTAATACCCACATGTCCAGGAGCCCAGCAGAAAATCATGTCAACATTCACCTGACTTGTGAAAAACTTTGGCATCACGGATGCAACGAACCAGGGGCCAAAGAGATTCCATTGCCCTGAGGGCAATGGAATCTCTTTGGCCCCTGCGCATGATGCATTATGTACATTAACTGGGCATGATGCATTATGTACATTAACCGGGCATGATGCATTATGTACATTAACTAAAAGTTTATTGCAACCAGCTTGGTTGTGAAGACAGACAGGATGCCTGGAAGAGCTCCCTTTTTTTTAAAGAAGTAGTGCGATTGAGACTGGAGTTGAGAAAGAAAGAAGAGGAGTGTGAAATGTTGCGGGGAATGATAGAGGGAATGGAGAATAAAATAAAAGGGATGAATGAAAAGACTGATAGGATGAAGAAGGAAATGGGAGACCGACAGGATCAGACGGACCGACGGATACAGGACCTGTATAACATGATGACAGGGGCTGGATCAGTCCCAGGACCTACAACCCTGACCCCTGCTCCTACTGAAGGGACTCCGCTAAATGGAATGGATGGCAGTATGATTGAGTCTAAAGAAGATACTGTGAGTGGTAGGAAAGGGGGTGAATGGAAGAGAATGGAAAGTAAGAGAGGAAGTAAGCATGGTTCTAAGGTTAAGGATAGGAAGGCAAGAGGGAAGAGTGTGGATTTGCTATACTCAGATGAGGGAGAGAGTGACGATATGATTGGAATGAGTGAGACCGAGAGTAGCTCTTTGGGGGAGTGAAGTGAATGTGGGGAAAGGAATTTTGATTAGGGAAGTGCCAAGGATTGATAAGTTTAGATTGCATGGGGGAAAGAGTATGGATGAGTTCTTCGGGGATTTTGAGCGGTACTGCAAGCTCAAGTACCCGCAGAACAAGGGTCACTGGGTGAGTGTTCTGGGAGATTGTTTGGATGGGAAAGTGTTGGAGTTCTTGCGAGTGATAACAAGTGTGGGAGAGCCAAAGTACGATGTAGTGAAGAAGAGATTGATTGGGCAGGTGAAACGAATGAAAAAGAGTGTGAAGTATAAAAGGGTGAATGAATTTGAGAAGGCTCGAATGGGGAAGAGTGAAAGTGTGAATATGTATGCACATAGGCTTGAGAGTATGGCAAGAACGAGGTATGGTGATGATGATGTAAATGAATGTAAACCACTCATGAGGAAGTTTTTGGACACAATCCCGCGAAAGGTGAGTGAATGGCTGAGTGGAAAGAGAAAGGAGAGAGTGAGACTGACAAGTGAACGATTGATGTGGGAAGATGTGTTGGAACTGTTAGAAGATGGACGATTTGATGATGAAAGCGATCTAGAAGAGGATGGATGGTACAGTGTGAATGTTGGGGGTAAGAAGCCCAGGAGCTTTCATCCACCCCAGCAGTTTGTCAGCTACAGGGATGCCCTGAAGGCTGCACCAGCTGGAGTGATGTCAAACTTCCTGGGCCGGCAGAATGGATGGGCAAATGGAGGGTGGTCGAATGGAAGGGGCAGATGAATTTCAAGCGTGGGAATGGATATATGAGAGAGAAACCGAGGTATGTCCAAGCAAATGAGACTGAATGGTGGGAGAAAGATTGTGGAATGTAGTTGGTGTGGAAGGAAAGGTCATATGTTGGCAGAATGTAGGTGGACATCTGGTGCATGTTTTGGGTGTGGTAAGAAAGGGCATATGATAAAGGATTGCCAGGAAAGTGTGAAAGAGTGCTTGAGTGTAAAGAAATAGGCCATTTGAAGAAAGATTGTCCGAGGTTAAATGGTGGAGCAACTGGTGGGGAAAGTATGAAATATGCATGTGGTAATTGTGGAAAGGCTGGTCATTATGCAAGGATGTGTCGTGACCAGAGGTAGGTATGTAGCTATTGTGCGATGGAAGGACATTCGAGTGAAAAGTGTTGGATTAGACTGAGAGCGCAAGGTGTGAATGGAAAGTCTGAAGCGGGAAACTGAATGGTAAGAGGGTACCTGCTGAAGTATCCTCTGGGTGCATGAGTGTGAGTAATGTGTTGGTAAGTCTGTCTAGTGTGAAAGTGCTGTCTGGTAAGAAGTATGAGTGTCTGAGTGTTAAGGTGGAATTGAATGGAATTGAGTGTTTGGCTTTAATAGATTCTGGATGCAAGGCGAGCTTGGTGTATAAAGATGTGTATGACAAGGTTAGCGAGAAAGCCCTCCTGTATGAGTGCAAGGGTAGTTTGGTAAGTATTGGTAATAGGAGAGTGCCTGTGATTGGAATGATGAGGTCAGCTGTTCGAATGCATGGTATGATGATGAATGAATGTGAATTTTCTGTGATTGATAAGGTGAGTAGTGAGTATGGTGTGATTTGGGGGTATGATTTTATAAAAATGAATCGTATGGTTGTGCATCCTGCGAGTAATCAGATTGAGAGAAAGATTGGTAAAAATGGGGTGTATAAGTTGTATGTAGGGAAAGATGGTAGCGTTTTGAGGAGTGTGTTTACTGGTATTGATGTGACTGCTATGGAGAATGTAAGGCTTGTGAAGGGTGAAAGGGTGTCTGTTAGAGTGAGTTGGAGTAAGGATGTTAGTTTGAATGTGGGTGAGAACACTGTGATATTGGATGGAAAGGATGCATATTATAAGGTAAGGCGTGTTGCTTGTGTGTTTGATGGCTTGATGAGAATGAATGATCCTTTTGTATGTGTGCAGGCAGACCCCAGTGTGAAAGGGCAGGTGAGGGGAATCCAAGTCGGAGATGTACTGGGCCACCTCTCCACTGTCAATGAGGTAGGTATGGATGATAGTACGGATGTCAGGGTGAATGTTGCAGGTGAAGAGACGTGTGAATGGACGTATAATGATTTGAAGAGCATGGTGGAATTGGATGGATGTTTAACTAAGTATGAAAGGGAGGATGTGTATCGAATGATATTTGAACGAAAGGGAGCCCTCAGTAAGGGTGATCTGGATTTCGGGGTTGCAAAGCTCCCGGAATTCAAGATTGTCCTGAAGGAGGACTCCCCAATCTATCAGCGGCCAAAGCATTTCCCAAGTCCGGTTGCTGATGAGATTGAGGAGCAGTGCTTGGAATTGGAGCAATTGGGGGTGATTGAAGAGAGCGAGAGTGCATGGAATAGTCCAATTGTACCTGTACGTAAGCCGGATGGAAGATTGCGTCTGTGTGTGGATTATCGAAAGGTCAATGAAAGGACTGTGAAAGAAAGGTTTCCGATGTGTGTGGTATCTGAGTGTGTGTATAGTATGCATGGGATGGAGTGGTTTACGAAGCTGGATCTGGTACGGGGGTATTACCAGATGCCCATTGCTGAGGAGAGCTGGCCAGTAACTGCCTTCTCTTCCTCAAAGAGGCATTACCAGTTCCGGAACCTCAGCTTTGGGTTGGCTAATGCTCCTGGAGCCTTCCAGCGGGCAATGAATGTTGTGTTGAGTAAGAATGTGATTGCGTTTATAGATGATATTTTGATTATGACTGAGACTTTTGAGGAGCATATGAGATTGGTGAATGATGTGTTGAGAATGTTGGAGAGTGTTGGTGTGAAGGTGAAAGTGGCGAAGTGTGAATGATTTGCAAAAGAAGTGGAATTCCTTGGGCATATGGTGAGTGAGAATGGGTTGCGAAAATCACCGAAGTATGTTGAGAAGGTGCGAATGTTTCCTAAACCGGTGACTGTGAAGCAACTGAAGTCATTTTGGGGTTTGATTGAGTTCCAGCGAAAGTTTATACGTGATTGTTCTGGTGTGAGTAAGCCTCTGACTGAGTGGATGGGCAAGAAAGGTAGTATGGTTGTCAAGTGGAATGATAAGATGAATGAGGCGTATGAGAGACTGAAAGAGGCAGCGGCTGAAGATGTTGAATTGGCTTACCCAGATTATAGTGTAAATGCTAAAATGCTTGAATTGTATACAGATGCGAGTGGGTATTGTATGGGAGGTTTTCTGATGCAAGAGCAGCGTTTGAATGGAGAGAATGTCAGGCGAATAATTTAGTATGTATCCAAGGCTATGAATGTTGCAGAACGAAAGTATTCGACTGTGGAACGAGAGCTGGCTGCGATAAGATATTGTTTGAAAGTGTTTCGTCCATTTTTGTATGGTGTGAGGTTTGTGATAAAAACCGATCATCAACCTCTTGTGTATCTGCAGCGTATGAAGTTGGCTGATAGTAGGATTGCAAGGACTTTGGAAGATTTGAGTGACTTTGACTATGTGATTGAGTATGTGCCTGGTGAATGGAATGGAGTGGCTGATTTGATGTCAAGGTATCCTGGTACGAATGATGAAAATGTGTGTGGAGTGAGTGATCCTGAGTATTTGCCGAAAGGGATTATGAATGGAAAAGAGAGTAAGGGTGGTGGTGATTCCTTGTTTGAGAGTGTATGGAATGGTTTGCAAGATTTGAAGAGTGATGGAGTAGACGTGAGAGTGCCCGATAGTGTGGATGATTTAAGGAAGGAGGTAATGAATGAAGTGTGTAGGAAGCCTGAAAGCATTGGTATGGCAAAGGTGCGGAACTTCATGAAAGAATTGAGAGCGATGTGTATGCAAGGGGTCCCGCCATTTCAGGAAGTGTTGATTGTAGTGAGTCGTTTGTATGGAGTGATTTTTTATGTGCACTTTGGTGGTGAGAGGCCGATTGTGTACAAGGATGAGAAGATGAAGGGTTTGAATCCTAATGTGGTACATCTGCAATGTTTGAGCGGTGTGCACTACAATTGGGTGATTGAAAAGTGTTCATATATAAGAGAGAAGAATGATTGTCTGGATGAAGATGAGCGTGTGGTGAGTGATGATATGGGAGTTAATGACAGTGTGGATATCAGTGCTGATGTTGGTGTGCTTGTTCCTTCTGTGTATTGCGAACATGGTGGACCTGATATGATGGAAGCGAGAGTGAAAGTTGGTGAAAGGTTGTTCTATGGTTTGATTGATACTGGAGCGCAGGTGTCTTTAGTGAATGAGAGGATTCTGAGTAAGTATGATGAGTTTAAATGTTGCGAGCATAAACCTGTGAAGTTACGGATAAGTGGATTAGGAAATGGCATGATAGTGGCATGGGAACAGGTTAGTCTGAAAGTGAGTTTGGGTAATGGTGTGAATATGAAGCATGACTTTGTGATTCTGAAGGATGAGCAAATGCCGTGTTGTTTCTTGCTTGGTGTAGACTTTATGAGATTGAATGGGTAAGTTTAAGCTGTGGGAGTGTATGAAGGAGCGTGTGTTGCATCCGTTTCTGAGAACTGTTGTGAATGATGTTGCAACTACGTGTGAAAGGTGTCAGAAGCGAAAGGTGCAAGGTGTGCAAGTGAAACCACCGATGTTGAAAGTTGATGCGAAAGAACCGTTTGAATTGGTAGTGATTGATTGTGTGTCTTTGCCGCGTACGAGTGCTGGGAATGTTGGTATGGTTGTGATGGTTGATCATAAAAGTAAGTTTGTGTATGCAGCGCCTGTGAGAGATAAAAGGAGTGTGACTGTTGCGCGTGTGGTTGAGCAGTTGTTTTTTTCCTATGTGTGTATGGAAGCCTAGAAGATGTCTGAGTGATAATGGGCCTGAATTTGTAGGAGAAGTGTTTGAGCAAATGTTGAGAGAGAATGGTGTGGAGCATGTGAGAACAACTCCGTATGTACCGTCTTCAAATGGATTGGCTGAACGTACTATAAGAACCTTGTGTGAGATGTTGAGAATGATGAGTACAACAGTGAATGACTGGGATGTGTGTCTGGGGAGAGTGTTGTGGGCGTATAATTCAACTGTGCATAGTGCAACTGGAATGTCCCCATGTCAGTTTGTGATGAATTTCGAAAGGCGAGTGAAAGATAGGTTTCGTTTGAGTGAAAGTGAGCAGAGTGTATGGCGTGAGGCGCATGAAAGGTTCCATTCATTTGAATTAGGTGCAAAAGTATTGAAGGTGAAAGAAGTGAAGGGTAGGTTGAATGTGTCAAAGATGAGTGAGAAGTTTGATGGACCTTATAGAGTTGTGAGGGTTTGGGAAAATGGGGTGACGTATGTTTTGGAGAGTTTGAATGACGGTATGACTGAGAGAGTGCGGGCTCATCAGAGTCAGTTAAGGAGATGGAGAGAACCTCCTGACTACCTGGTGAGCCATCCGGTGTATGGACAGTGTAGAGAGAGAGGTAAAGTGCATGATGATGAGATTGAATGTGATAGTATGGATCTGTCTGGGAAAGAGCTAGTCTTAGTCTCGAGGAGTAGAAAGCGTACAAAGAAGAGTGAAAGGAAGAATGCAAGTACGAATGAAAGTAAGTCTGACCAGACTGTTTCTGGTATGGGGGATCTTGAAAGGGAGATTAAGTTTTTGCGTAAACAGGTGAGTGATTTGGCTGGTATAAGTAGACGAGTGAGTGAGCTGCCTGTGCCTGATTTTTCTGGTTTTGGGAACAGTATGAATGATAGTGTGTTTGGGCAGAATGAACCTAGTGTGGCTGATTTTTCGGGTTTTATGAATGGTAATAGTAGGGGTGAGTTTGATGTAGTGAATGATGAAGTGGCTGATTTTTCAGGTTTCTGGTGGGAACCAGTCGAAGAGGTTTCTGGTATGCCTGTTTCAAATACAGGGGATGTGAGTGACCTGTCTGTTTCGCAAGAATGTACTTTGAGTTGGATGAGAGCTGTGAGTGAGGAGCTGATGAATGGGGGTATGATGAGTGAAGGTTCTGAACGGAAGAGTATGAAAGAATTCTGTCGTGAGATGGGAGAACTGGTAATGAGGGCTAAAAGTATGGTGGATGATATGATAAATAGTGACGATGAGACTGACAGGATGACTGACGAACAAACCCGACCAATTGCTACGCGTAGCCAGGGACCAGTAGAAGAGTGTGAATGGGTGCAGAAGGGTGCGATTGAGCACAAGTGGTACCGTGAAGAGTGATTGAAACGGTTTTGTGAGTGGCTGGTCGAATGGCTTAAGGAAGGAGGGGTGTGGTGGAGCGAATGTGAGTGCATGTAAAAGGGCCATTCTCCCACCCCTTTTCTCAGTACCCTCTGTAAGAATGTGTGTGAATGGAAATGGGTTTGTTTTGTTTTTGTTTATTTTAGGTATAAAATGATTACCATGTTTTTCTTTCTTTCCAGGCGCCATATTCTGGAAAGATAGTAGCTAGTTTTGATATATCACTATAATTAAAACAAAATAGTACTTTGTTTAAAATAATCTTTTATCAAAAGATTATATTTTGAGGATTGTGTGGATATACATTTAGAGGTAAGCTAGTCGATAAATTTACTCGGGTAATGCCCACTTATTAGTTTCCCTTCCATGTATAAGTAAATGGGTCATAAACGGAGGATATATCTCTTCTACAGATGGCAAGAAGGATTCTCTAGACGAGTGCTCAACCCAGCCCTGAGACGGAGGGCTTTCATACCTCGCTAGACACCTGGACCACCATACCCGCATTGGCTGACAATCCTGCCTCCTTTTATGTTAACCTACTACCACCCACCTCCAGCACACAGTGATAGCGCGTGCCCCTTTTCGTTCGGTTGTTGCTGTGTCTTTTTTATGTTTTGTGTAGATATATAAGTAAATTTGTTGTATTCGCCTGTTAGAAAATTCTCTTTTGGTATCCTATTTGGATTGGGGAATTTGGCCTCATTTTGAAGTGTGCACACTTCCCTTGTAAATATAAATTGCTGTAAATATAACTGTATTCTTTTGTAAGTAAAGGGACTGTATATACAATCTGTTTCATTCTCCCTCGATTTCTCACGTCCGGACAGTGTAGGAAGCAGGTTGGATCGATTGGGATTAGAGATATATTTTCGGCCCGCTACACAATGAGATAGTATCCTCTTCAAAGCCACGTGCTACTAATCTCGCTTTAGTAACAATCTTATTCACTTTCACTTTCTCAGTTATTACTCACCTCACTGACTGTCGTAGAATTCTTTCTGCTAAGAACCCTACTGACCTCCTCTGGCCACTTTTATTTAGTTAGTGTCGTAGAATGCCCCTCCTTTTTGTTCTATTCTAAGAGTGCTAAGAGTGTCTAATATATTGATATTATAAGAATATCTTAATGAACAGAGCCTTTACCAAACACGTCAGGATATAAAAGAAACGCCCACTAATTCACAAAATAAACTTATTTTATCTTTAACCATTGAATACACAACCTTTATACTTTAACTACAGCAATACTCTAAATATTATTATAAACAAGAATTAATTAAATTAGTTGACCCACAAAATTAAGTTCACGTTTTCTCTAGACAAAACAATAATATTAGAATTAGGCTTACGGACTCGTGGAGTTTAAAGGGCCTCAGAGATATTTACACTTGACGCGTGTAGATGGGCGGAATTCCACGGTCGTCTTGGCGAGGGTAGCAGCTGGGGGGTCCACACGTTCTTCCGGGGGGGGGGGGGATTCTTCAAGGACGAGAATCAATACGGTGCTCTATGCAACACCCAGGTAGTCGTGGTCTCTCTGGCGAGAGTGAGTTGAACTTGGTTCTTGAATCAAGCTTACTTGGAGTGCGGTGTGATCACCGAGTAACGAGCTCGAGGAGGAGCTTTTCCTTCGTTACTAATTTCCTTATGGACGAGGACTGAACTCGGGGAGGGTCTTCTTCACGGGCGAGGATGACGGAGGGGGGTTTCTCTGGCGAGAATAAGTTACTTACAGTTTGGTGTGGCCACCGAATAACGGGCTCGAGGGGGAGCCTTTTCCTTCTTCTTCTTAATTCCTCAAAGACGAGGAATACCTCTGGTGTTTAATGTGCACCAGGATATGAGGAATCTCTCTGGCGAGAGTAAGTCGAACTTACCAAAGTTCACTTATTGTTTGGTTTGACAACCAGGGACTTAGCTCAAGGATGAGCTTTTTCTTAGTCCCTTAAGGTAGGTAGCCCTGCCTCTCTTGCAGGGTGCTTCTTGGTCTGGCGACACAAGTAAACTACCTCTCCAGTCTCGGTAGCTCGGTTGGGGATCCGAGGACTTCGTCACCTAGAGACTGACGTATACTACCAATCCAGTCTAGGTAGCCCGGTTGGGGATCCGAGGACTTCGTCACCTGGCCTGACGTATACTACCTATCCAGTCTAGGTAGCCCGGTTGGGGATCCGAGGACTTCGTCACCTGGCCTGACGTATACTACCTAGATTTTCCTCAGAGTTCCTCCTTTATACCTCGCACCCCCACTGGGGGAGTGGTAAGGGGGGGGAGCTTGAGGACGGCCCCAGGAGAGTTCTCTTCCCAAACGGTCTTTCCCACGAAGTCAAACATCTGCTCCTCGTTAGCCATCGAGGTTGGGACAAAACCGTCTCCAATTTCTTGTTCGACGTGAAACTGGATCTCACTCTCCTGGGGGGAGATCTTTACCTTTTTGACCTTTAGGGTCTTACATGGCCCCTAGTTATGCCACCCAGTGGTCAAACTTTCGCCTCGCCGATGCCTGGGGCGGATGTCCTTGTGGTAACCACCGCCTTGGGACTGCATCACGAGTGAACGATGGGGGGGGGTGACCTCTTTCATGGCACGGTCTGGGGCAGTGCTGCGGTCACGCGGGACCCGCCGATGCCTTCGGCCGGATGTCTTTGCGGTGACCGCCTTGGAACTGCACCAAGAGTGAACGAGGGGGGGGGGGGAAGTGACCATTCCCTTACACTGACCAACATTTTCAACTTTATAAACATTTTTGTTTCTCCAATTTTGCATTTCAGCTTCTTTCGCTGCCATCACAACATCACTATTAAACATTACAACCATCTCTACACTGTCAGGTATCACAGACAATTCAACAATATGATGCAAGTCAATCTAACCAACAGTATCATCAGAATCATACCTAATGTTGAAACAATTACAATATTTGTTACTTGAGGCTTTTCCCGCTCTACTTATCACCTTACCAGAGACAAGGTCACCAGTAGCTGAACTCACATCTTGAAATCACTGTTCAACTTTGATTTAGGCTGCAGAGTTATCGCCAATGTCAATGCAACTATCTTCATGTTGATTCTCATTACCATCAGCCAGCTGATGCACTTAAGCAGCCTCATCACTGTCATGGCTGTGATCATCCTAATCATCCACAGGAGGATAGTAGTCCTCTTCACCAGAACGCTGGTGTATTGTCACTGGACATGGTCATGCTAACTGGAACATGGGTTAAGCGACAAGCATGAACTCTCACATAGATGCCACCGTGACAAATCAACACCTGCTTTCTCTTGTGTCCGATCACAACACTGAGCCCATGCCACTCGTTATTGTCATTATACTTGTAGAAAACTTCATCACTATTACTTAAATTTTCCACATCAGGAGTACGCACATTGATTTTTAATGGTCTATTCAGTCGCTAGTTTGACTCGATCTTCAAAAACTGCTGCCTGGCAGAATGCACAGCATTCGAATTCTTACAATAGTGGAAGCCACTACCGGTTTGCATGCAGGAAGTTTATTGCAAAACATATTAGGCATAGCAGGGTTAAAACCAAATATTAGTTGGTTAGGTGAAAATCCTGAATTATTCAACAAGACATTAGGTGCAGAAATTGCCCAGGCAAGTGCAGTTTCCAGATCACAACTAGAATCAGACAATTTTATTTACTAGATTACCAATGACTGCATTGAGCCATTCAAAAGTCCTGTTACTCCACAGGCTCTCAACTGCTGTAGTCATCACCTTTATATTGAATGCTTCACCAAGGGCTCTCATCTCATCATTACCCACCTCAGTGAGACTAATCAAACACATGAACAAACCTTATTATGATTGTTGAAGCAGTTTTGTTTTTGATTACTGTTGCTGTACAAAATCTCATAGCCATGTCGACTATCACAAGGAAGTAACATTGACCCAACACTTTCAAATCCATTGCAATACTCTTGCTAAAACTCGTCGCCATTGGTAAACATACAACTGGTCTAGGAACAGGTCTTTTAAATTTAATACATGTTTTACAAATGCTTGATAAATCATTAACTTCCCATTCAAGATCAGTATTGTTGCTACCCACATTTCTTAGAAGTTTTATAATTTTTTCAGCTTTGGGATGTCCAAATTGTCTGTGTAGCTTCAAGGCAACTTTCTTCACATTACCATCAGTAGAAGCCAACATCACCTGATGAACATTAGCCTGGTCTAGTCATCTACACAACAGTAGTACATAGTATCCAGATGAAGTAGAAGCAACGGAATATTAGTCTCAACAACATCATTAGTAATTTTCACATGCATGTTATTAATCCAACAAGGAAGTTAATTACTTCAATGAAGGTACAGAGGCGCCATCACCAAATGTAAATGTTGAAACAGATTGCTGCTCTCTAATCAATGACTAGTCATATTAAGATATTGCGGCAGCCATAAACTACCCACACTGTAGCAAAACAACCAGTATCTAGTATAGCGCAGCCTTCTGACTTTTCAAGCAATGAAAGCAGCTCAGTTTCCATGGCTTCATTGTGTACATCACCCATAAAAATTGATAATTGCACACTTTCAGTCTGATCACCTTCTTCAGGGACCCTATTACTATTGTTCTCATACACGTGTAGACACTGACATGCCAATGATACTTTGAATCACAAACTGCACACACGAGTTCATGACTACAAAGGGTAGGATTCTTGTCCAGTTACCACACGGTCCACACTACTCGTATTACCCTGACCCTGCGATGCACGACCATCACGGTAGGAACCTCGACCATGCCATCCACCACAAGTAAACAAACAATGCCTTATCACTAGTTGGCTTGTCAGCACAAAACAGTGGCTCACTCTTGATACTAACAACGGGTATCATAGTTGTTGTGCTCGAACCACCGATCTCATAACCAAAAACATGGCTTAAGAGTAGATTTCATATTAGCATAGGAAACCTCACTGATGGCTGACATGACTAACTGCACTTCATTTTCAGGAAGTTTACAAGATGCCAACAACATAAACACCATGACAGGATTGGGAAGATTCATATCTTCTTGCAAAAATTTGAAATACATATGCTCAAAATCACTCACAAATGGATTAATGTTTACACTTTCCAACTTAGGAAAATTGTACAAATTACAAAAAGCTGTAAATTGCTGATGACCTCTTTTGGGTAAGAACAGTCCATCTAGTTTCACCAACAAGATTTCAACACTATCATCCTTTTTAAAATCATCACCACAAATTTCTGAAGAGGCTACCCTAGCCCTTCCAGTCAAGGAAAAATGAATCACTAACACACGTTTAGTTTTTGGCAATTCAGTAAGTTTGTACCAAATACCAATATTTTTTTCCAACTGTCATAGCACCAATCATTGATAAGTTTAGGCAGCTATTTCGATGAACAGGCACAGGTAATAATGCTTTCCATAACAGAAGACAAGACGTAATAGCTCTGCTACCACAAGCTTACCTCTTGAACAATTAGTGCAGTGGAGTGGGCACCCGGCTGTGATGTCACACTCACTGGCCGCATGGCTATGACATCATGCCATGCCGAAAACAAATGAAAGGTGTGCAGCATATAACTGCCATTATTACTCCCCCAGGTATTAACACCCCCCCCCCATCCATGTACATTAACAAGCAATCTACAACAAAGCGACAGAGTACAAGGGACAAGAAGTACTGACTTGTCCTGATACAGAGACATGCAACATGTGCAAAGATCACCCAGCCGTGGACATTTCAAAAAGAATTTTTTTTTTCAAGGGGCTATCTGGCGACTGCCCACTTGGGCATAAGTCGCCGCAAACAAACTGCCCAGTTCTAGGCTACTTTAAAATAAAAATTTTAACAGAAACAACAATAAAAAGGGGATAACAATAAGGGAGCAAGCTCCAGCGTCGAGGGGAGGTCCCCCTCCCCCCGGTGCAGGAGCCTGCGGCCTACAAAAAAACAAAAACAAACAACAATAACAAAAATTAAGTTAAATACAAGGGAGAAGGCCAGCCTCCCCCCAAAAGTCTATCAGTCCACCAGTCATGGTGCACGCACTCGACCCGAGTAAAAGAGATAGGCGGTAGTGACCCCGCCCATCCCGGTACCGGGACAGGTAACATGCGCGAAAATCACCCAGACTGGGACATTCGACAAGAATGTGCCTAACAGTCTGGGGGACGACGCAGTCGTCGCAATAGGGCGCAGGCGAGCGCTCCATCAAATAGCGATGCGTCACACGAGTGTGTCCGATTCGGAGACGACAGAAAGCGACCTGAAGCCGTCACAGCATTGGGGGATAGGTCCATGGGAGCAGTCGCGGCGCAATGGCACGCAACTTTGAGTTCCCTTCGACGTCTCCCATCTTCTTTGCCAAGCAGTCCGAAGAGCTGCCCGTATTCCTGCCATGTAGTCGGTGTGAGGAAGAGCGAAACGCTGGTCCAGTCGCAGAGTCCTCGCAGACTCTTTGGCGCACTCATTCCCCGCAATTCCTACATGTCCAGGAACCCAGCAGAAGATAATCTCGACATATGCCCGGCTCGCCGAAACCGTGGCGTCACGGATATCGCGAACCAGGGGATGCGGAGATTCCAATGCCCCGAGAGCACTCAGGGCGCTTTGTGAATCGCCCGGTCTCCGAACCGGGCACGTCGCGTAATCTCCCGTACCGAGTGGTGTATTGCCACCAGCTCGGCCGTGAAGACAGACGCAGCGCCTGGTAGAGCCCCGCTGACTTCAAACAGAGGGGATACGGCGTGGAAGCCGACCCCCTCTTGGGACTTGGAGCCATCCGTATACACTGGCACGGTTCCAGCGTGACACGATGTGTGCTCCAAAAAGGTCTAACGCAATACTCCCGACGTAGTACAAGCTTTGGGAGCAGAGGCGTGGCGACAAATAGCCAAATGTGGTACCCTCCAGGGTGGCGTCCTGGGCAGAACCAGGGGCGCCACCGGCCCGAGAGCTATATCTACCTCTCGAAGGAGTTTCCTGGCCCTAAACCCAAAGGGCCTAGGGTATGACTGGCGTCTCTCGGCGGCATAGGCACTATCGAGATCAGCTGCGGATGCATTGACAGCTGTTGGCGACTGAGGGAGGCGCCGGGCTCGCGCGTACAGGCGAGTGATGCACTGCACGCGGCGCAGAGCGAGTGGCATCTCCCCAGCATCGAACAACAGGCTCTCAATGGGGGAAGTGCGGAAGGCACCAGTCGCAAGGCGGAGGCCGGTGTGGTGGATCGAATCCACCTTCCGCAATAAACGTTCGGCTGCGGATGCATAAAATTCGACTTCGTAGTCGAGCTTCGAACGAACAAAGGATCGATAAAAAAGTAAGGCGGTAGCCCTATTTGCGCCCCAAGCGCTGAACGTCACGGAACGGAGAATATCCACGGTGCGGGTACAAGAGACCCTAAGGCTGTGAATATGAGCCTCCCAGGTGAGGCGTCGGTCGAATACAAGACCAAGGAAACGGTGCGACTCAACCACGTCCCGGCACACCCCATTAAGAAACAAATCTGGGTCGGGGTGAAGCCGTGGATGGCGGCAGAAGTGCACCACCTTAGTCTTGGCCAAAGAAAACCGAAACCTGTGCGCTTCGGCATAGCGAGAAACGCGGTTCAATGCCTGTTGGAGTCGACGCTCCAGAGTTGGCATCTGGGCCGCGCTAAAAGAGATCGAAAGGTCGTCCACGTAGAGCGTAGCGAGAACATCTTCCGGCAGCACCTCGGTGCTGCCGTTGATGCTCAGGGCAAAGAGTGTGACACTGAGGACACTTCCCTGCAGGACACCCTCTTCCTGCTCCTTTGGGCCGGAGAGGGCTCCCCCCCACCCGTACGCGGAATCGACGATCTCGCAAAAATTCAGTTATAAACATTGGGAGGCATCCCCTCGCCCCCATCGGTATCACCATGTGGTATCATAGGCCTTCTCCAGATCGAAAAACACCGTAGCGTAGTGCTGTCTACGAAGGAAAGCCTCGCAGACGGCATTTTCCAGTCGGAGCAGAGCATCCGACGTGGAGTGGAACTTGCGGAAGCCGCACCCGTGTGGAAGACAGATGGCCTCCGCTGTCCAGGAAAAAGGCTAATCTAACATTTACCAATTTCTCCATCAACTTGCACATGCAAGAGGTTAGAGAGATTGGGCGGAAACCGGTCGGAGTAGAGTGATCTCTCCTCGGTTTGCGAAAGGCGAGCACAGTAGCGATTCGCCAGGAGTCTGGGAGAAGACCTTCCACCCAGATCCTGTTGAACAAATCTAACAGAAAGGCCATGCCTCGCTCACCCAGGAGTCGAAGCATGGCGTACGGGACATCGTCCGGACCATGGGCGGTGTCCGCGCACGAAGCGAGAGCGGAACGCAACTCACTCACAGTAAACTTGTCGTTGAAGGGTTCTCCGCCTCTGGAGGTAAAGTCCAGCCGGCGGCCTTCCGCGACATCAAGACGTGCATTGAATGCTGGCGGAGCAGCATCACGGCTAGAGAATGCGGAAAAAGCGGTCGCTAAGGATTCCGCCACGGACGCGGGGTCCCATATTGCGGTCCCATTCTCCTGGAGAACGGGAGGGGGGTCCTGCGAGAACTTGCCCCGAATCCTTTTGACTCGCTTCCACACCTCAGCTAAAGGGGTCTTCCCGTTAAGTAAAGACATGTATGCCCGCCAAGAAGAGCGGCGGGCGTGCTTCGAAATTTACCGGAACCTAGCCCTAGCCCGACGAAATTCAGCGACAGTGAAATCGTTCGGGCGGCGCTTATAGCGCATGTAGGCATAACGCTTCTGTTTGAGGGCCGTCTCACACTCGGCCGACCACCATGGGAGTGGTCGGCGTGCAAAACAGCAGGACGTTCTAGGAATAGTAGTCAGGCCCACGGCGATGAGGTTGCCGGAGAAGAACTCAACGGCCTCATCTACCTGACCTAAACTCCTCGACTGAGATAGAGAATTCAGTCATTTCCTGAAATGCAGGCCACCGCGCCCGCGCCAAGCACCACCGAGGTGGGCTCTCAGGCGGCAGTTGCCCTGAAAATGATATTTGAATGGGAAAGTGATCACTACCATGGAGGTCATCGAACACCCCCCAATCAAAATCAGGCTGTGCATCCGATGAGCACAAAGATAGGTCAAGGCAAGAAAATGAAGCGGTTCTCGGACTGTGATGCGTAAATTCATCCACAAGTAGGACACCCATCTCAAGCTCTTCGATCAGATCGCCAAGGACTTGTCCCCTGGGATTTATGGAGTAATCTACCCAGAGAGGATGCCTGCCGTTCAGATCTGCAAGCAAGAGATAGGGCCTCGGCAACCGTGCCACGACGCGGCAGAAGTCCCCCGCGTCGAAGTCAGCTGACGGTGGAATGTACGCAGAAATGATAGTATACCTCCTATCCAGGTGCAGCTGCACAGCCACTGCCTGAAAGGAGGTATCTAAAGAGAAAGGAAGAACGGAGACATCATGCCGGGTGTAAACCGCGCATCCCCCAGCCCGGCCATCCCGCGGTGGTGGGGTCGCAAGACCCTTATACCCCGGGAGGGCAGGCAGGGGGCACGCGCCTAGCATGGTCTCCTGCAAAAAGACAGCTACGGGGAACGGGACGAGACGAGCCTCCGCAGCTCTAGTTGGCCCGGAGTCAATGGCAATTCCATTGAAGGAATATGCCCTCCAGGCCTAGCTCGGAGGAGACGCGGGGGCCCTCCTCGAACTGAAGACCCTCACGGGAATAGGCGTACGCTTCCCGGGGGCAGAAACCCGGGCGCTGTTGGCCGGACAAAGCGCTGAAGGCACTGTCACCTTCGAGGACTTATTGGGGGAGGTTGGGCTCGCCATGCGAGTCTTTTCCTCCCTCCGCCTCGAAACATTAGGCGGGCGTTGCGGCTTCGAAGGCGGGGGGCCCTGGTTTCGAGGAACCACCGTCTCCGAGCCACTCGCTCCACCTCGGGGCGTGGGCGAAGGAGCCGAAGCTCCTTTGTTGCTGTCCTCCTTTCGGGGGACAGCTTTAGGAACCCCCGAAGATGGCCTGGCGACCATCTTCAGGGGTGTTGCCTCCTGTGAGTCTAACGACTCGGTGGAGGCGCGTGGCCGTTTCGCCTTACGGGAAACGGTCACGCTGGGGGAAGAGGGGGGAGCCCTGGTTTTAGCTGGGGCTGGGTGTGAACCCTTTTTGCTGCCAGCTTTACCAGGGGAGCGCCCAGGTTGGGTAGAGGCCGCAGAAGGGCTCCGAATGGGCGCGGAAACAACCGTGCTCGTTGGCCTGGATGGGCCAGGAGCAGAGGGTGCCTTTCTAACTATTGAGGCATATGACGTCCCAGGCAGAGCCGGGCACGCCAGGACCAAGTCCTAAGCCTCACGGAATGAGAGTCGATCCTGGGCCTGAACGGCCAGGATTTCTTTCTCAAGGAGATATGCACCACATTGCTTCGAAGAAGCAGGGTGCGGCTCTCCGCAATTGACACACTTGGCCACACACGATTTGGACTTATCGTGTGCGACCTTGGAGCAATTTACACAGACTTCGGGTGACCCCGACTTTGCACGTCTACATGAGCGATTCGTATGGCCGAAGCGGTGACAGTAATAGCACCGCCGCGGAAGTGGCACGAATGCCTTCACGCGGTAGCGGTACCAACCGGCATGCACCGACTCAGGGAGCTTGTCCCAGTCGAACGTGACGAAGAGTGTAGGGGTGGGTCTCGAGGCCCCTCCATTTTCTGCCATCATTGGAGCGAATAACGAGGAAGCGTTTGAAGCCACAGGCTCGAAAATGCAAGGTAACCTCTCTGAATGAGGGGCCCAGATGTTATCGAGGCTACACCCTGTGCACTTTTAGTCTTAGATGGAGGCTCCGCACCCGTAGGAGTAGAGGCGCCGGATGTGCTGATCTTGGCTTGGTTGCTTACCGGAGCAGCAGACCCATCTGTCCCCGCAACTCCTGCTGATGGAGAGGAGCCCCAGGTCTTTTTCCTGTTCTTTTTAGGAGAGGAGGGCGAGGAATGAACCCGCTTCTCCCCTCCACTGGCAGGACCCCCCAGGCCAGATGGACTGGCCTCAGAAACCCCAGCCGTTTGAGGAGGACCTTGCATAGGGGCGGATTCGGGTTTGGTACTTGGCGCAGAGCCCGGATTCCCTCCCATGGAAGGCCCTGTCTGAGGCTGGGTTGCCTCATGGAGCATGTCTATCTCAGGGGGGGCCTCCAGTTGGCCATCCCCCTTTCCCAGGACATCGCAGTTTCCATTGGCAGCATTGTCACTAGTCACGTATGGATAGGCACAGGCCTTGACGCCGCCAAGTTTCAATATTCTTGCCAGCAGGTCTTTTGAGGGAAGCGACCGAAGTGGCTTGGCTTCCCTCTCCCCCCTAAGGGGGTTTGCCCTACCGAGCCGCTTTAATGGGGAGCAGGCGGCTATGGGTTGCCAGCTGGCTTTCTTGGCAGTCCCCTTGGAAAGAAAAAGAGGGACTGCCGCTGGAAACAGGGAGTTGCCCGAAAGTACCTCCAGTAATAGCAGAAATTTGGAGGGTCCCCCGTGCAAGCACAGGGATGGGGAAACCTCCATTTTTTTTTTCTGTGGAGCTGCCCAGGGGCGGCTCCGTCGATGCACAAAGAGAAATTGAGGGAAGATTTTTAATTTTCTCATCATTGGGCATGGTGACCCTAAATTTTATACGGGATGCAATAGCTTATCACCCCTAGCAGGAGCCCGCGCTGCAAGGGGTGTGTACAGGCCTGGCAGAGCCAGGTGCCGCCATTCAGGACCACCCATCCCGCCTGGTGGCTGGCAGTCCCTCAGCATGGCGGCTCCACCTTGGACACGGCGTAAAAACAAAAAGATTGTGAAATGAGAAGGAAATGGGATGTGAGGAAGGTATGGGTGGGGAGGAAGCAGTTTGTTAAAAACTCACCATCCCGAACCGGAGCTCAGGGGCTAGGAAACATTGTCCCACCGCCCCTCAGTCCCGATCCAGGACGGTTGGCTGAGAAGAAGGTCAGCATCTACCCTGTGAAATTAGAGGCTAACCAGAGAAATTTGTGGTAGTGGTTGTAGGGGAAGTGATGAAGTAGGGGAGAAATACAGGCTGTCTGAAAGAAGAGGCTAAGCTGGGGCCGGATGGGGCACTGAGTCCCGTCAACACAGCGGCCAGGAAGGCAAATCGCTGTGCCCCTTACGGGGCAGTGACAGTTAAAAATCAATATATATATATATAAGCGGCAAATGAATTGATGGGCAAAGACTTTAAGCGAAGCATAAGCAGGATAACCAGGACAGAGCTAAAGATGTCTCATAACATTTATTGCAAACACTTCATACTTATAACAAATCCCATCATCAGTGCTAAAGAAAGAATACAAAATACATATTAACCCCTTCCCTCCGATGATGAAACAACTTTTGCAACGCCTACAGTTGCGCGTGTGTCCGATGATGAAAAGGATATTATTATGAAATAAATGATTGTTTTCATGGATTATGCTATGAACATTCCTGAGCATTACTCGAAGTGTCTTATAATGCCATAATTCTCAACTGACCAATAAAAACACTTTGTGGGTGGGTTTTTTTTTATACCCACAAGGCAAAAGCATGTTCTATGCCAGTTGGAAATTACTCTTGATTGATTGCATAAATATAGCATAAACTTTTAATTTTTTTGTATATTTTGACGATGTCTTCAAGCGATAGTGATAATTAAACCCATGCAGTGACAATGAATCAAATGATAGTAGTGATAGTGACACTTATATTTCAATCAGTGATGAAGAATGTGAAGCAATGTATTTATTGGGCAGGTTGAAACGAGTGTCAGACATATTTGGTGATTCTAGGCTTACTGCTTTACCTGATTTGATGAGTAATTACAGTGATGTGAATTCAGAAATTCTTTTCAGTGCTGGTCTACTAAATAAACATTGCATTTAGGTGAGTAAGCAATATGTCATTTTTTTTATTCATTATTTGAAAGATATTCTCAACATGAACAAACCTCATAAGAATATGCAAAATTTAAACATAACATGAATAATGCAATAAATGCCAAATTTAAATTTAAATAAAATGTCATATATAAATATATATATATGTGGTTGAAAGGCTATTTTTGGCAAACACAATTTTCATCAAAGCCCTCGGAAGGAGCTCTTCTCACATACACGAGATGCGAAGTTTGGCTATCTGAGAGAATGCTTATTTTAAGTGTTACCTTCTCATGTATGTGAGAAGAGCTCCTTCCGAGGGCTTTGATGATGTGTTTGCCAAAAATAGCCTTTCAACCGCATAATCAATTGCGTTACTGCAAGGATTTTTCTTAATTTATATGGTGTGGCAAAAATGGATAATAATGAATTTTTCATTCTCTTCGAAAAGCAGGGGTGACACTTGAAAAAGCTAATTGAAAGATATTTCTTTGCTATCTGAGAGAACGCTTATTTTAAGTGTTATTTTCTTGTGTATGTGAGAAGAGCTCCTTCCGAGGGCTTTGATGAAGACTATGTTTGCCAAAAATAGCCTTTCAACCGCATAATTAATTGCGTTACTGGAATAATTTTTCTTAAAAGGCATGGAAAAATGGATAATAATACATTTTCCATTCTTTTCAAAAAGCAGGGATGACACTTGAAAAAGCCAATCGAAAGATATTTTTTTGGCTATCTGAGAGAATGCTTATTTTAAGTGTTACCTTCTTGTCTATGTGAGAAGAGCTCCTTCTAAGGGCTTTGATGAAGACTGTTTGCCCAAAATAGCCCTTCAACCGCATAATTAATTGCGTCACTGCAATGATTTTTCTTAATTTATAAGGCGTGCCAAAAATGGATAATAATAAATTTTCCATTCTCTTCAAAAAGCAGGGGTCACACTTGAAAAAGCCAATTGAAAGATAGTTTTTTGGCTATCTGAGAGAACACTTATTTTAAGTGTTAACTTCTCATGTATGTGAGAAGAGCTCCTTCCGAGGGCTGGGCTTTAATAAAGACCGTGTTTTCCAAAAATAGCCTTTCAATCGCATAATTAATTGCATTACTGTAATGATTTTTCTAAATATATATATATATATATATATATATATATATATATAATGTGGTAGGAGAGGCTATGTTGTATGCAAGATTGCTTAAAATCAACAGGATAATTGCTTGGTTAAGTTTGCGCTGCAACTTTTTAACCTTTTCAAAGAGTTTCTTTTCAGGAAGTGAAAGGTGGGAAAAAATGGTGGCAAGTGGCATATCTTTAAAACCCATTTTTGTAAATTTTTTCATTGTTTGCCCAGAAGATGACCTTTGAAATGGTTGAAAGATGTCTCGGCTAAGAAAGATATGCTACTTGCCACCATTTTTTTCTCATCTTTCACTTTCTGAAAAGAAAGTCTCTGAAAAGGTTAAAAAGCTGCAGCATGGCTTAATCAAGCAGTCATCGCTGTCGATTTTAACAAATCTTGCATATATATAAAAATGCAGTTATTCACTGCAATTCTTACAGACTTCTTTATCAGTTTTTGGATTTATCTAACCTTACAAGCTGAAGCTTCAATAGGTGGTCCAACATCTAGTGCAGGTGGAAGAGAAAAATAGCCCAACTGGGAAAAAGTAGGTGAATTTTGGCGGCCATTTGCTCTGCTATAGAATATTCCAGAGCCATATTCTGCCATCTATAAAAAAGAAAAAAAGAGCTATGTTAATTTTTTCATATCTAGGCATTCTGGGGGTGTTGGATAAATTATTCAATTAAGTAAAAAAAAAAAAAAACCTCCTTCAATGAAGGAATGTCTCTATCAGCAACCTTTAGAAGAGGGGTAAATATGCCAAATGATAAGAATTGAAAGGGGGAACCTGAATTGACAATTTGAAGTATTATAGATGGGAGGGTATACAACATTTATGGATCCTGTTGCAACAGGGTTAGTACTTTTGGTTAATATTATTTGTTGAGGGACAAAGGCGTGTGACCAAAGTCTCTAAAGGTACACACTACTACTGTACGTCAGACAGCCACTATCGACGCTGTGCTTTGGTACAAGGGAATTGAGAGTAAGGTAAGGACCTTCTACTTAAGAGTGCAATATTATAGGTTGACTCTTTAAAAGGGAATACGCTTGTCAGGTTCGTCTCAAGGGTTATTCGAAAGATAAACACCTCTACAAAAGTAAACTTTAATACAATTAATAAGAACAAGGGCACAGATAAATATGGAAATCAAAATAATAATCAGTACAACAAAAGAATATTATGACAGGCAAAAATTAAGGAAACTAGGTCAGGGAAAATATATGTGATCCAATAAGTTGGATTGAATGAAAGATTTAGCAAGTGTATAGGCATTACACCAAATGGGGAATTCTTTCTAGGACTGGGAACGAAGAAGTGGGACTTACGAGGAAAGGACCCCTGGTTACTTCTGGAGGATGAACTGGGGATGAGGAAGACCAATAGCCAGGTCTTCATCAATGGGATCTCCATGTGAAGGCATCCAGAGAGACTCTGAAGGGGCTTGAGATTACCTCGGCTCCAGGGAGAAGTAATCATGAAATCGAGATTCATCTGCAGATGGCAGAAAGTCTCAATCAATGTAGTAAGATGAGAGAAACTTAGGACAATCTTCCAGGGTATAAACGGGTTTCTGTAATATTCCTCTGATCAGGGGGGATTATACGAAAATGATCTGCTGATGAAATCACAAGGGCGAGGGGAGCACTTCACGGGAGACAGACACTAAGGTCTGGATGGCAAGAAGCTCGGGTTCTCTCTATCTGCTTAGGATTTGAAGACCTGACCTTAAATAGGAGCCACAGCCATGGTCAGGAGAGGGCTTCACACACAATGGCCTCCAAAGGGGATATCGGAGGTGGCTTATGCAAACATAAACATTGATAATCTTTGGCATCGATGAGACAAAGGAAATTAAATGAGATTCCCAAGGGATATCAGACACGGCTTAAGCAAACATGAACCTTCATAATTTTGGGCATCGATTAAGCGAACTGGAAATGAGAGCGATTCCCTTCTATCCCATGAGGGGGACGGATGGACATGGTCACCCTCTTGAAGCGGGACAGCATTATCAAACAGGGGAAAGACGGTAATAAAGCACCCCAAGTTAAACACAGGTGCATTAATCTGTCTTCACCAGTGAAATTCTGTGTGATAACAACGTATTGAGTTTCATGCTTCCACACTATTAAAAAAAAGCTGTTTTTTTCCTATATTAGAATTTATGTTTTGGTAGCATTCATTTTAATGTAGTTAATTGCTATTTAAAAATAATTTCTAACAACACTTGTCTATATTTAAAATCAATATAATCGATAAATGGCATAATTTTCATTGACCAATCTGTCCATCATTAATCGACTCCCCCAAAGATAAAGAATCACATATTTTGGCCCATTCTACACCTGCTACTTTTGTGTGGTATCTTATAGTATGGGACCATCCAAAATTAGATAAAAGAATACCAAAAAATAAATTTTCTCAAAAACACGTTTAATTTCCATGAAAATTGCACAGAATATTTGAAACTTGCCTCTGATAGGGTCCAATTTTCATTTTATATTACAGCAGGTAAAATAAATTATAAGGAAATGTTTATTTGAAGAAACAATGAGTCCAAAACTAGAAAACCCCAAGTATTAATGCAGCCTTAACCAGAAAAAAACATCTTCAAACACACATCTTCACCAATTTGTCATTGTTTGGTGTATTTAATTGCCGTCTTCTTTCAATCTTTGCCAGAGATCTTCAACATTTATTGGTTTCTGAGACAAAACCTTCTCACAAAGAATTTTCCATAGGACCAGGTTTAAATTAGGGCTCTGCACAGGCCAGTTCATCACATCAACATTTTCAGCTTCTTAGAATTGCTTCATCTTTGTTGTGTGGCATTAGAGGATTGTCTTGCATGAAAACAGGCTCACATACTCCTGATGTTTGGAGAAAGGGGATTACAGATTCCTGTATGCAGCACTGTTTATTTTGCTACATAAACAAATAGGCAGATACACTACAGGGTTTGAAAACCTGCCCCACATCATAATACTTCCTTCTCCAAATTTAAGTGACTTTTTGTGCACGCGAGATTCAATCATTCATCTGTACAATGTTTTACATGCCATTGCTAAAAAAAGAGTTTTCAGCACTTTAAAGGACAAACATACTTCAACCTAGCAACTTTATTCTTATTACTTATGAATGAATTCTCAGAAGGGGTGAGTGCTATGAGTCCCCTCTCTCAAGGGACATGAGACTGTTTTGAAAACACATTCAGCATTCAGGTTCAGTAACTTGACATGAAATACTAGCTGCTGTCCTAAATCAGCACTTCATCAATATCTGTGAAACATGCAATCTTCACTGGAAGTGTTTTTTGTAGGGTAATCCAATTTATTCACTGACTCACAGGACCCAGTATCTCATGGAACTTTATTTATGGGAATGTGTTGTCAAATATATATATATATATATACAGTGGGTTCAATAAATATCCGATAAATGGTCAAAAGTTTATTTACCATAGTTACACAACAGCAAAGTAATAAAAAATTGAACATCTTATGTATTTTGTACGTTGAATACAAATTGGTATCATATTGCAAAAATAGTAAAACATTACTATGATTACGGCAAAAATATCAAACGAACGTTTCAAAAAGTATACGATACATCTATGAAAACCAGTTAGTATTTGGTGATATGACCTTTCATCAATAGTACAGCTTCCAACCATTTGGGATATTTACTTATGAGGTTCTTACAAAAATTTGTAGGTATTTTGGCCCATTCTTCTTAAATCTGTTAGATTTCTTGGGTCCCTTTTCTGAATCTTTAGTTTTAATTCTCGCCCCAAGTTCTCGATAGGATTTAGGTCTTGCGACTGACTTGGCCATCCCAGAACCTTTATTTTCTTCTGCTAAAACCATGCTGTAGTGCCCTTGGCTGTATGTTTTGGATCATTGTCCTGATGGAATGTCCATCCTCTTGGCAACTTCAAGTCGACTGCAGACTGTAAGAGATTATCATCCAGAATCCTGCGATACATCTGAGCATTCATTTTCCCTTCAATAATATGGAGTCTTCCAGGACCTGCAGAGTAGAAGCAGCCACATACCATTATGCTGCCTCCTCCAAACTTCACTGTTGGGATTGTATTTTTAGGATCATGTGCTGAGTTTTTCTGCCTCCAAACGTGACTAACACTATTCTGCCCAAATAACTCAATCTTCGTCTCATCAGACCATAGTACAGCATCCCCCAAACTTCACCAATTTCTGACATGAATTGGTTTCAATAAAGGTGTCTTTCTTGGTGTGCAAGAATGGAATCCTTCATTCCTAAGAAGTGCTCTAATTGTATTTTTGCATACATTTGTCCCAGCTGCTTCCAAATCTTTCTGAAGTTCAGATCGAGTCACTCAAGGATTCTTCTTTACTTTACGGACTATATGTTTAGCCGCACGGTTTGAAATTTTACATGGACGCCCTGAACGTGGTAGATTTGCAGTGGACTGATATGATGTGAACCCGCGAATCGTGTCACCAATGGTTGAGATTGTTATTTTTAGCATAGATGAAATTTATCTATAGCCAAACCACTTTTATGTAACAGAACAATTTGTTCTATGCTCCTTTTTGGCAATTCTTTAGTCTTCACCATATTAGAATTAGTCTTGAATGATGAGCTCCTTCTCATGCAGCTCTCAGAAACTGACTGAGGTCCGCTGTTTCATGTGGATAAATTGGATTATTTTTCTAGAAAGTTCTACAGCATTCCTGTCACGTAAACCACTCTGGAATGTTTGAGAACTATTATCACTTTAAAACTAATTTTGTGGGTGTGTTGGATACTTTTTGAGGCAATAATCTAACACTTTTGTCGATATAATATCAATTCTTTACTATTTGTGTATTCTAATACCAAATTTGTATTCCATGTACAAAATACATATATTCAATTTTTGATTACTTTGCTGTTGTCTAACTATGGTAAATAAACTTTTGACAATGCATCGGATATTTATTGCACCCATTGGATATATATAGATATAGATATATATATATATATATATATATATATATATATATATGAGGGGCGGTCAATAAGTTTTGCAATTCGAATATAAGGAAACGAGATATGAGGAAAAGTGTTTTATTATTTTTCAATATAACTACCCTTGACTTCAATGCAGTCACACCACTTGTCCATCAGGCTTCAAATTTCCGACAACCAGAAATCTCCCGACTGCTGTTCAATCCACTCCTGGACGGCGAGCTGGACATCTTCACCGTCCCCAAACCGGCGTCCACACAGTGCAGCCTTGATCTGGCATGTAGGGGGGGATGGTTGAGCTCCTTGAATCTGCACTCGCGCAACTCTGGCCTTGTGGACTTTGACAACGTTAAAGTCGATCATGGGGCGTGAGGTTTCGTGAGGTTTCTAGGGACCCAAATTGGTGTAGATGATGTTGATAACACTTCCATGTGATATTTCAAGTTCTCGCTCGATTTTTTCGACCTTCACCCGCCGATTTTCGAGAATCATCCTCTCCAAACGGGCCACATTGTCCTTGTTGGTCACGTCTGATGGGCATCCTGGATGGGGGTCATCTTCAAGGGACTCACAACCATGGCGGAACTCACTATTCCAGCAAGCAATGGTTGCATAGGAAGGGGCGGTGTCAGTGTACACTGCAACCATGCGTTCATGGATCTCTTTTGCATTCTTGCCTTCCTTGGTCAAAAATTTGATCACTGCACGGCGCTCAACCTTCTCCATTGTTGAAAAATTTGTGACTGACGATCTACGATCAGCTACTGCTTCTTAAATAGATGAGGCAGGAGCGTGCAGCTGCAGGTCCTGACTTGTCATAACTTGTCCTAACACCCCCACAAACAGTCATCCCCCTTCCTCTGTTTTGCCCTACCGATTCGCAAAACTTATTGACTGCCCCTTGTATATATATATTAACCTCTTATGTGTAAACTGAAATATATGTAATTTTTCTTTAGTTTTAGATGCATCCTATCTTTAAATACATATTACTTTCCTCATGTATCAACAAGCTCAAATGCTAATGATGTACATTTGGTAGATTTTCTTTGCTGCTTGTTTGTCATTTCTTTTGAATTTTTGAGACCCATTTTTCAATATGTCAAAAAGAGTTGAAGATACACTGACAAACTTCAAACAAGAAACAAAGAAGAGCCATAACTTTGTAAGAAAAGAATGAAATTATAAGAAAACAAAACCAGAAATATCATTAGAAACATCTGTGATAGATATTCTTTGAACTCTTCAACTGTCTGTACAATTTTGAAAGAGAAAGAAATATTTGAATGGAGTACAAAATAAAATAGTATAATTCCCCAAATGGAGAATATTCTAACAGCATGAATTAGTGATTAGACACAAAGATTAAACATGCCCGCTGCCTAATGTCATAATTTGCACAAAAGCATTGTCCATTTTTGCGATGCTCATGGATAAAAAAGAAGACTGCAAAGAAACTTTTGCTGCAAGCAGTGGATGGTTTGAGCACTATAAGAAGAGAGCAGGGAAAAATAATGTTAAGTTATGGTTTGAGCACTATAAGAAGAGAGCAGGGGAAAATAATGTTAAGTTAGAAGGTGAAACAGCTAGTGTAGATAATGGGACAGCAAAATCTTTTCCACAAAAACTAAAGAAGATTTGAAGAAGAAGAAACATCATTATATGGATTTAAAGTTGCAATAGATTGTCTAAAGAAGAAGGAGAGACCTCAAACTCAGAGCAATGATGATTTATAGGTCAGAAAACACAAGAGCACTAAAACCTTTATGAAACAATCTTCCATTCATATGGAAATCCAATAAAAAGGGCTTAGAGCACTGCCTTACTTTTGGAAAATTTGTTTCCTCATCTCATCTTGGAGGTAAAACAATATTGAAAGCAAAAAAATGTCCTTCCACATCCTTTTAATTTTGGATAATACACCCTACGGGTAGCCACCTTATCTGCAAAACCACCAACCACCCAAATATTAAAAAAAAATTTTTTTAGGCCTTCAGATTATGGAAAAAAGTATTCTTGCAACTCTCATTAAAGCCACAGATACAAAAGGGGTAAGGAGATGCAGATAGACATGGTCCTACTCATAAAGAATTTTAGAAAAGCTTTAATGTTTTAGATGCAATCAACATAATGAGTGAAGCATGTTTGAATAGAATTTTGGATAAGACTATGAGCAACGTTTGGGGAAAACTTTATCCCAACTTAATTGTGTTGAAGCTTCTACAAGTGACATGAAAGATCTGTTTGAAGCATAAAACATACAATAACCAGCTTTTTAATGAAGAGTTGCTCAAAATGGTAGCTTATAAAAACCAAAAGCAACTTTACACTCAAAGGACTTGAAGAAGTTTATAAACACACAAAAGGCCATTCCAATTTTTGCCTCACAAGATCCAAATGATGAGCAAAATAGAAAGGTTACTGCAGATTTGAAAACCTCATTTGCTCATTTGCAACAAATATATAAAGAAAAAGTGTTGCAAACAGACAACCCCTGAAGCATTCATGAAGAAAAATGCACCCTATCTGAAAACAATCAAAATTGAGTATGAATATTATGATTTGAGCAGTTCTTTGTTTAAATATACATATATTTTTTTAATTAAATACAAATCCTAATAACATAATTGTTTCCTTTGTCTATTTGGCAAAATTAATGATAAGTTGAAGGGGTTGGGGCACTGGAAAAAATATTTTAAAACATTTCTATGGGAAAATACCTTGCACTTTACAAGTTCTCAATTAACAAAGGGTAATTTGGAATGAATTATCTAGTAAAGTCAAGAACTACCTGTAGAAAAATATTATTAAGTCCTTTTACAAAACCAAAAGCCTTTACAAACCTAGAATTATAATTAGATAAGGAACTTCAGGATCTCATATTTATTTATAATAAATTTATGTTTATTGATACTTTTACATTTTAATTGAAAATTTTCATCTGAAAATTACCTATAGGGAAATAAAACAAAACATTAGTATCAAACTTAAATGAAACCTATGTAAAATTATAACTAATTAATTTTTATACTTTTTGTTATGTATATTTTTTATTCTCCTTTAAAAAAAAATAGTTATTTTATAATTTTCTACAGTATATAACCATGCAATGGTAGTGCAATAGAACCAAGTGACTATCTCACCTTATACATACCCCAGCTTTAACAGCATCCATATCTAACACAAAACTACACAAGATGCAAACAGTGCTCCCCCCCCCCAATTATCACTGGCTGTATAAAAAACACCCCTATACACCACCTTCACGCAGATACCAAAATCCTGCCCATCAAAGACCAGATTAACATATGATAGACAGTTATTCAGCAAGCTAATCAACATGTCACATTCACTACACAACCTCTTGATTCCCCCCAACCCTCCCCTCCCCTCCAAATTATCCCTACTAGCGCCAATACACCAAATTATTTGAAAATTTCTGCTCAACCACAACACAATAAAAAATACACCCAATTCAACTGCACAGCAATTGAAAACCAGCAATAAAATGTGCCCTAAAAAAATTTTACCCATTCAAATTCTGAAACTAGTTTCTCTAACCTATAGTTATGATACTACTCTTCTCTATATGACTACAAAAATAGAACCCCCCCACTTACTGCCCCCAATGAAACACCTACAATGCTCAATGTCACATTGATGCACAACATACAAAGCTGGCATTCACAGGAGCCACATTCAGGCAATCCATTTTTGCTTGCCTCTGTCTATACAGCCTAAAAATACTACTTATTCTTACTCCCTCCGAACATCCTTCAATATAACCTCTCTCAGAAGCCTGTGGAAGATACCACATGCAGTGACATCATGTCTGAGTGCTGCCAGGCTTGACTGGTGAAGCTGGGGCTACAAAGTATGCAAATTCAAAATCATCTGTTATCCTGTTCATGAAGACAAACTGGAATACAATATCCATGCATCGGCGAATCAAACTACACTGTCCTTAAATAAAACATCTACAGTGCTCTGCATCACACAAACAACATATAAAGCTGACACAAAATTAATCCTGAGCATTTACAGGAAGCACATTCAGACAATAAAAAAATCCAGCATACACACGCACAAATCACTAAATGACCCTTACTTGCCTATGTCTCCACAGCCTGGGCACCCAATCTCAGATGTACTCACCTTAGAACACTACATAAAACAAAACAATGCCTTACCAAAGGCTGCACCCACAGCATCCAATAAACCACTTACACTCTGAAACAAAGTTCATGTCTAAAAACATTATCTTTCCCTCTATGCAACACAATTTCTCTATAGTACACAAAACCTAAGCCACTCATACCATCAGATACAAGACTCCTCCTATCATGATCAACAAAATATGAGTGAAACTCAAGGAACATACTATAAAAGATAATTTACAGTATTATTTTGAAACCAAGCTACCTGAATTTTGGCTTATTTTTATCCTCATGTTTTAGTATCTTAATTTAAACTTTCCAAATTAAAAAAAGTACAAAAAGTAAAAACATAGGCATCAGAGAAACAATCAGAAGGATATCTCAGATTTGAATTGCTGAAAAATATGCAATTCTTCTGATTCCAATTAATCATCATCACTAGTTAAAAGTTGCATACAATCCAATCAAAATTATACAATAGAGGATGGGTAAATGGTGGAGTCACTATGGGTAAATATTAGAGTTACTAAAACTAAGAAATTAGATAGGAGTATTTTATAGACCAATGAACCAGTCCAATGGGATAGATGAAAATAACAGGGAATGCAATTGTGAAACTAGTTATCTTTGGAAATTCCAATTTATCAACTGTTTGGGAAAATTTGATAAGTAGGAATATAGTTTGTCAAAGATTTATTGAAGGTTTTCAGGATAAAGTCTTTAAGCAAATGGTAAATCAGCCAACTTGTGGAAACAATATACTGAACCTCCTAACCAATCAAAAATTTTTAGTTGGGGAAGCATTAGGCAAGTTTAACAGCCCATTAATGAGGTGGGAATGCTCTGTTAGTAAAAATGATACGATGAGTGTGTGTCACATTAGGTGGGTTCAAAGATCAACATATTTTCATAGGTTTCTGCATGTACATTGACATCCTTTTTGAAAAAGATGGAAATTACAATTATTTTGACCCAGGATATTGGGAATCATGTGGGAAGGGGCTTTAAATTTTCTTCATTGAAAATGGCAAAAAAACACCAGTTCTGGGCCCCTTGAATCATGTTTTGCAGTATAACTTTGATCTAAACAGAACAAAATAGGTTCCAAATTAGTGTTTTAATCCTCTTTCTAAATTATACACTGTTTTTATGGGCCAGCATTTTTTTTTTTTAATGATTGCAAGCAAAGTGTGGGTTAGGTTTTCTTTTTCCAAACAAATATTATTTCATTATTATTATAGACAAAAAGAAAAGAAACTATGAAACATTGTGAAAAATACATATAATTTTTATCATAAGTTTAAAAATAAATTTTAGTGTATTTAGGTAATTGGTAAAGTGAGAGCAAGAGAGTGCTAAGGTAAGCACTATGAGCCCTGGAGATGGTCAATGCCTGTTTAATATCTATGCCCTTAGGGCTTAAAGTGGATAGGTTAGAGGGCTGTGGTTGCTGGGCCGGCTCAGCAATCTGAAAATGAAATAGGTCATATTAGTAAGCAGAAGAGGAGTAAGGTTATATTCTCTGTAGCTGACCAATTTGGGCCAGAAAGGACTAGAATTGATGTGAATTTGATTGGCTGATTGGAGAAGACTAACCAACTCCAATTAGAATGATTGGAAGTGTGAATTGTGACACACCAATTTCTCTGAGGTTTTTGCGGAGGAGTATTCAGGGAGAATAGTGGCGCAGACATTCTAGTATGAAGTGTGGTATGGTTTCTGATTCATTGGGACACCATGGGCAGTATGAAGAAAAGGAAAGACCAAGGTGGTTGATTCTCAAACAGACTAGGGCTGAGTTCAGGCAACAGTTTGTGGACCTTGACTGGAGCATAGGACCTGTGTCCTCATATAGAGTGGATCTAAACGGCCAAAGAGTTGCTGGCAGAAATCTTCCTTCTATGCAGTTCTGATATGCAAGTTCCAGAGGGAGGTACATGTGGCTGGAGAGAGGGTGAGTGTTCTGGATACTGAGGTGGAGTGAGCATGATTTTGCAGCTCTGTCTGCCTCTTCATTGCCAATTATACCAAAGTGAGCTGGTATCCATTACAGCTTAACCTCCCATAGGGGGTGGTTAAGGAAGTCAAGCAAGAGTGCTTGGATGGTGTGGCAGAGTTGTGTGTGAGTGTAAGATGAGGAGGAAATGAAAAGTTGTAGTGAAGACATTGAATCTGTATAGATTACCACCTTCCTTGGAATGACAATCTTCTGGATGAGATTAAGGGCTTGATACAAGGCATATAATTCTGCAACTAGAATATTGTAGGGAGGATCAATATGCCATGTGAGTGCAGATGACTGCAGCTGTAGTTGAGGGGGGAACGGTGTAGAGGGAACCAACTGTGTATATCACTAGTATTCTTTGTAGGTATAATTTTGCAGAAGATTAAAGATTGACCTTAATCTGGAATGTGGGTCATGTTTTGTCCATTGGTAGGGGAGGAAGAGAGATATCATTGATGATAGTGATATCCAGTAGGGGATGGGAGGGATTGCTGTGACTAGGGGAAGGAGAATTGTGCAAAGGTGTGTGCTGCATGTATCAGGAAAGGGTGATGGGAGATGGTTGGCCATGGTTGAAATGATGAGTAAGAGGCTAGAATTGTAGCTAGACGGTGCTCTTGTGGGAGGTGTGTCAACCGATAAGAGCCAATTACCTAGTAAATATTTTCTCTTATATTCTAGGGGCAGGATGTCACTTTCTCCATAAAGTGGCTGAAGTTGGGAAGAGCAAAAGGCTACTAGGGCAAATCTGGTTGCACTGTGATGGAATGGGTCTAGTCAATTCTTGTGGAAAATTGCAGAAGTGTTACATGTGATGCATCCCACTTCATTCCAGAAATACACCGCATCAGGGCAAGATGGTTGAAGCAGTTTTCTTGTAGATAGTTGATGTGGATGTTCCTGTTTAGGGTTGGGCCATCCAGCCATAGTCAAAGCATTTGACAGGTAAGAGAAAAGAGCATCAGGTGTTCAAAATGTGTAAGTGCATCTATTGTGCTACAGCCTGTTCGGAAACCATATTGGTTTTGGATGTGCACAACGGTGGGACTCTAGCCACCAGGATAGGCACTGTTGAACCACATTTTTTCTATTAACTTGCTGGTACATGAGAGGAGGCTAATTGGTCGGTGAGAGGATGGTTCTGAAGTCTTTTCCTTTCTTAAGGATCGAGAGAATAAGTGAGCATTTCCAAAGAAAGGGAAACTGGCCTAGTGTCCAACTGTCCTTCAAAAGTTTAGTAAGAATTTTAAATAGGTTTCTGGTAGGTAACTTAGAAAATCAGGGGGATCATGTCAAGGCCAAGGGCCTTTCATCATGGAAGAGAGTGCATCAAGCAATTCTTTGAGTTGAAAGGGAGAGGCAACTGGATTATCTGTAGTATCTGACATTAAATCTTTAAGGAGATTAGCTTCGTGTTTGGTTATGAATGATTGCTATATTCTGATGCAAATGCTTTGGCTTTGTCCAGATCATTTCTCGGTGGAGAGCCACCTATGCAGTGGATAAGAGTAAGGTAGACGGATGAAATCATATGCCTGAAGAAAGTCAAAGCTTTAGTGGAGGGTGTTGAAAAAGGAAAGGGAGCTGCAAAATTTATACCAGGATTCTCTTTTGGAGCTTAGTAGGGTTCTTCAGCAGTGGGCTTGCTGTTTCCAAAATTCAATTTTGTTTCTCTGAGAGGGTGAATGCTTCCATTTCGTGAAAACAAATTGTCTGAGAGATATAGCTGATGCAAACTCTTCTGTCCACCATGGACAACAGTGACAGTCATTAAAATGGCTGGTAGTGCAGAGGAATACCTTTATCCTAGCTGTGTGAAGGGATTCTGTCAATCAGCTGACTTTCTCTTGTAATGAGGCTAGATTTGTGGGAGGCTGCTCAAGTGTAGATTGAAATTTGATCTATTTATTTTTATTTAACTTCCACCTTGGATGGAGTGTGTGGGGAAGAAGATTTGTGAGGCCAGTAGAAGAGGATTATTGGTAGATGGTCACTACCCATGTATTGGCTGGAGGAGACCACTGAAGATGCGAAGGATCCGTTACTAATGCAAAGGTCCAGTGTAGAAGGTGAAGCCCTTGTAGGGTCTAATCTGGTGCAGAGACCTGGGGTTGTGAGGAGGGAAAGATGAGTTGAGGAAAGTAGGGCTTGAAAAAAAAAAAAAAAGCTGGAAAGCTTATCGTGGCAGATAGGTCCCACTGAGGGTGGGGAGCACTGAAGGCTCTGATGACAAGGCTTAAAGGGGAGTTGTGAAAAGTAATTGCTCAATTCTTGCTTGGTGACTGTAAGATGTGGATTAGAGTAGACATTATATCACACCATGTTCCACCAATATGAACCTGGGCAGTTAAAAGTGCCTATACACCATACAGGAATGGGGTGAGAGTGCGAGTGAGATAGGCCAACTTGTGTTGTTCTAAGCAGAAGGAGATTGCCACCTTCCTTGTTTAACCTGTCTCTGAGCAGCATTGTGTAGCCTTTGAAATGTGGGGAAAAATTGGGGATAACCTAAGTCTCACAGACACAAGCCAGAGAGGAGTCAAGAAGTAAGGAAAGGTCTTTAGTTTTATGGCATAGAGAATGGGCATTCCAAAAATGATGGGGCTTTGTGATGCTGCCATTATGCAAAGAATGTGTTGAGACTAGTTGGATGGCACTTGGAAGGAGAGTAAGGAGGACCTGTTGAAGGGATGACCCAGATTGCATTAAAGAAATAAATTATTTCAGGAGACTCATGGTTGTTTTATGGGAGGTGCTTTGAGGTGATGCAGTGGAATATTCTGCATCATTGGGAAGAGTGGATAAGATGGAGCATTTTGAGAAGCTGAGTTCTCAAAGTGATGGTATTGTTTGGAGCCAGTTTTCTGATGTATCTATCTTGGAGAAGGGGAGGTAGGCAATAGAGTTACTGTTTTATGAAGTTTTGTCTTGGGCATGCTATGGGCAGGAGCAACAGCAGCTTCAGCATAAGCAGGTCTTTGATGATGCTTAGATTGCACTGTGGCCTTTTGAAGAGGGTGGATATGAAGCAAAGAAGTTGCAGATGGGTAGATTTGTGTAGCAGAGGTTGTGTTGGCATTTTGTGTGGTAGTATGAACAAACTTTATCAGTGAATTCTGTACTTGTAAAGTTCTTTTATTGGTGATTTCAATCTTCCTGTCATAGATTGGTCTGTGGAGGATGCCATGTACTTAGACTATGATCCTCTCACATCTTTTTTTACAGATCGTTTTATCACTACTGGATTACATGAGCGGATAGACTTCCTGACCTCCTGCCCTCTGGAAATACCTTAGACCTAGTATTATCGACAGAAAATGATCACTTAGCTAACTTCCACCCCCTATGCCCCCTCCCTGGTTGTGGCCATCTACCTATTCTATTTGACTACTATACTATAATTGAAGTATCAGAGAAACTTACACTCACACCTGTTAAAGTCCTGTCCATCCCTCATTTATCCAATTTACAAGATATTTAGTACTAGCATGATTAAAAGAGAACTACCTTCCAAGCGGAAAATTTTAGAAGTTATCTGCATTTTTTAAAGGCCTCCCGCTCTGTACCTTTAAATTATAGGCCATTCAGCTTAATGTCAGTATGCTGCAAAACTACGGAGAGAATATTAACTAAAAATATCTATAATTACTTTGACCAAAGGGTCATTCAGCACAAAATCGGGCAAATTTCAAAAACACTTGCCAGGTGACCATCTTTGATTTTCTTCATTTTTGGATATGTTGATACATGTCATAAAAGAACTTCACATGCAAAATTATAGCTCTGTACCTCAAACAGTTCTGGAGATATGGCTCACATAATTTGGGGGGCTTTTTAGAGACAAGTCAATTTTTCAAAATCGCTGACTTTGAGGCCACATAAAACATGCAGTTTGAAAGATATAGGTCTGAAAAGTTCAGGTCCTACAGAATCAGGGCCATAGATTCCCAAAGGGAAATCAAAACCAGTCTATCTCTAACCATCAAAGAGTTATAAGCTAGCAAAAAAAAAACTGAAATATTGAACAAATTATCACATCTGAACCAACTTCCGATTCAAAATATTCATACTTAGAATCAATACTAAAAGTTATAACTGATAGGATATGATGATTTCAAGAAGTACTATGGGTTGTTATATGGGGGATGGGGCGGTATGCCCCCCCCCCCCATATCCCCCGCTCACTATGCTGCACTTACCCTCAGGAATAAGTAAAAAATAAAAGTTAATGAGACAGTTAGGTGAAACATATTGGAAAATGGACAAAATATTATGGGAACACGTGCAGGGAATGGATCTTCAG